>CM055743.1:16388506-17023506 GCA_029465975.1 Dallia pectoralis
AAAAGGGCAGAAGCACCACAGAAAATATAAGAGCACACGCAAAATCTAGAACATTCTCCTGCGTCAGGATATGCATTCGATTTTAGTTCTGGGTTTCAGAGATTAGCCAAATATGAATTGTCCTTACTTACTAAGCTCACCTGACAATATCCTTTTTCCATTTCTTTTGTGCAACCAGAGGACAGCACAATGGTTCCAATCTCTCAAATGTAAAGCTGCGTTCATAGTTAAAACCCTAATAGGAGCGTCATTCAAACTCTTTGACCTTTTTTCCCCAAAGCCATTGTTACTAAGGTGCATTAAAAAAGCTCTTTATTTAATAACTCCTCTGTGACCTCTGATAACTTCAAATCGTAGTGGGCGTCAATATCGAGCATTTGTTACAAACAAGTAACGGATGAAACACAACTGAAAGGGAAGACAAGAATACAATAAAACTGAAATGGAAGTCAATAATACAATACAACTGAAATGGAAGTCAAGAATACAACACCAGCTAGGCCAACCCAGCCTGTACACACCTGCCTCCTCTTTGGGCCTCGTCAAGCAGCTCAGAGTGAAGGGGAGAAGTTTGGATGCAGCCAAGGTGGCACCAGGCAAGGGAGCAAGAGGAGGGCCAGGAGGCGGAGAGGCCCCCGAAACATACAACCGTCGGCCCTCAGTACCCTCAAACCGCCACCAGGGGTCAAAAAACCACAGCCGCACCAGATACGAAGCCGAATCCACTGGAAAGAGGTTTCCTTTGGTTTTGCTTTCTCCCTCACCTCCACCCCGTGCACCTCTCAGTTAATAAAACACCCTCCCTCAGTGTCTGTAAACCCGTGTTACCCTCCAACGCAGTACATCTTTTTCCGTTCCTCCTGGAAAAATAAAGTAATTAAATTTAAAAAAAAGTAATTCAATTCAATTAATTTGAGATTGAGCGGGCAATTACGCGCTAAACGAGTGCGGAAAAAGTGGTACCTACAATAGCAGAGGTTTAATTTAAAAACCGACTTGGCCATAATCACAGCTCCTGTCGTCTAATGGGTGTTGTCGTTCAACATTTGGCGAGACATGAGTGATGAATTGGAGAAAGTGAACGTTAAATTTTTTACGCGGTCAATAAGACAGCCGAGGGAACGCCTCGCCCGGGGGCCGAGACGAAAACGGTTGAGACATTACACGAGGAGTTTCCCGCGTAATTATATTTTGATTAATTACGAGGTAGAGACCGGTCCCTTTGAAAAGGCACTCGTGTGGGTTAGTGAAATGTTGGTCCTATCCATAGCCGAGGCTGATCAATACAAACAAATTAAGGACGAATTGATTAAGGATTTAATTCATTTCATTAAACGGATCCCCGAAGAACCTCGTGGCGGGACTGGAGCTGCGCTCTAAAAAGAAAACAGATAACACATTCAATCTATAAGTTATTATAGGAAACGCAATAGCAATCACACAGAAGCTCGTATCTGTCTGTAGGATCTACAGGAAGGGCAGTAGAGATGGCTCGCAATCTAGTCAAATGGTTTAAATGTTGAGGTTGCAATAAGTCTTTAGAAAAGATGCACAATACAGAGATATTTATGAAATGCTATATGTGCAATAACATTCAAATCTGTTGATCTTACTGTTACTTTAGAGGGGGGTTTGGGGGGGCGGATAAATGTTCCATTGGAATACCAACAGCAGTCGCTCCGAAACACGTACCCATAAATAAAACATTTGCAATAGAAAAGTAATCTCACTATGTGTCGTTCTCCCCGTTCCCTTCAACTTGTCGACGTGATCTGGACCAACGTGCCTGACTCCAAATGGCCACCTTGGCATCGGCGGGATTTCCTCGAGTCACCGGTCTTGAGTCCGGATGCCCGGGAGCACACGTCGGCACCCGACGTGAGGCCGTAACATGGTACAGCCCGCCGTGACGTCGGGAACGGGATTTATTCATGTAAAAAAGTAATCGTTTCCGACTCAGAGGGGTCTAATATGGGAATGGGAAAATAACACACGCGTCCCATTTTATGGTGCATTTCCGTTGCCTGTGGCTCGAGGGCTTGTTAGCATACCAGCGTGCGGCGGCTTACACTGGCGCTGCTAGACCTCTGGGAGCAAATGGCTGTGGGGTGGCATTTCCAAAGCACATTGCTGCTTTAGCGCCGATGCTAATGCCGTAAAGCCCGTTGTCTGCTGTGTCTAAGCGCTGCCAGCTTGAGCGAAGGAGAAAATCAACAAGGGGAACGGAAGCTATGATTGACTTGGAGTCCGTCCCGAGCTAACTGGCAGTGGTGCTCTCGCACGGGTCCATCATCACATATTCTCATCAGCCGAATCGAGTGTCTTCGGCGCGGGGGAGTAACTGAACCCTGCACGTGATTTAGCTCTCCGGGGGGAAGCACGCTCTCACGGGGCTACCTAGCATGCGCTAGCAGTTGCCCAAGGACGGCAATTACTCGGATAGTGGATTCTAGTCTTGTTTCAGCCACGGCACCTCCAGCTGAATTTTGATATTCCCTGAGTGTCCCTAGTGTTTTTTACTGGTACCCCTATGGTCACCTGCTCCTGTACCCCTTTGTGAACCGGCCCCCGGGGTCTCAGGGGTCAGTGTCAAATGTCCCCTGAGGCTTTTGTGCTTCTCCGGATCGTCGAGTTTAAGCCATTTGGGTTGGCAGTGGTTTGAGAAATGCTGTGTAACCGGGAAAAAACATATTGTCGTAAAATCATCTGTAGAACCGCAACTTTTCTGTGTTAGATCCTCGTAGATTTATAGTGAAACTACAGCGTCCAGTGAAAAAAAAATACCTTTGATCAGCTTAACCACTGACCTAACTAAGACGCCGTTCTCTACTACTGCAGAGTGGCATTCAACTACATTAAACCAAACAGAGTTTGGTTCGTTCATAAACACTTCCGCGCGTCACAAAGCCATATATGCAATGAACAAAATCCAAGATAAACGATGATCGTGATAATTATAATAAAACCAAAACAACACACTGGCAGTCGGTTTAAGCGGAAACAATGTACACAAAGTCCTCAGAGCACGGAATGGCTGTTTCAATCAAAAGACACAGGCTCTCATTTACATCGACAAATAAGAAGGTTTCTTATTGTGGAGGTCACACACACACGCACACGCAAAGCAATATCCCGTTGTCACATTATATCTGACAAGGCAATACGTTTGAGATTATATTGCTTTCGGTTGAGTTCATTCGGGCCAGCTTTGTGCATGGAACGCATTCTGGGATCACCCTATGGCAGCTGATAAAATATTAAATGCAATTTTGCCAGGGCATCCGGCATCTCCCAAAAATAAATGCATTCCGGGCGTACTTCGTAAACAACATTTGCAAGGGAATACAATTAAGTTCCGCCTCCCGACGTGAATACGCACTTTCAGAATATAACTTGTAAGCGCCGTCCTGGTGTCGTACTGACTACGTTGCCTTCAATAAACACAGGTTAGCTGGTTCGTCTGTTCCTCTCGTCAAAAAATTATTGAATGGGATTTTTGTACTTCAGCTGGCATTCATTTCAAGGTGCAACTGTACTTGTTCTGAAAGCTCTTTTGTCATCTGAAGTACTCACCTGATCCGTTCGATTGTCCTCAATGAACCGTATCTTTAACAGAAGGACCAGGTAGAAAATAATGTAGAATCCAGCTTTTGACCACAGCACTTTTTCTTCATGTTTAACCCCCAAAAAACACACAAAAACGTTATGATTTATACCATTTTTTAAATACCCTGGAGTTTTTTTTGTCACACTGTGTTGACAAGAATTTTGTAAACTGCCACGTTCAAAAGACTGCCTGCTGTTTGAGATTTCCACACAAAAGCTTCGGTAAGTGCTCTCAGCCATAGAAAATACAGAGACAATAATAAAAGCCTCATTATTACACATTGGTGTTAACCTATTGTAACATGAATAGCAATTTGTCCCAATTTATTGAGAAAAAAACTGACATTTCTCATGTAAAGACCCTTTATTCGGTAAACGGTGAAAGCGCCTTTGGCAACGATCACCGGTTAAAATACATATATGCCTTTACAAACTTGCATATCCGGAATTTGGGCAGTTTCTCCCAAGTTTTTCCCAAATTTCCTCGTAGATCCCCTCAAGCACTGTCAGATTGGATGACGAGCGTCAGTAAACAGCAATCTTCAATTCTCCCCATAGATGTTCTTTGGGTTTTAGGTCCAGGCTTTGACTGGGGGCCACTCAAGGACATTCACATCCTTGTCAATGCAGCTTTGTTTTGACTGTGGGCTTCTACTGATTGTTGTGCTGAAGGATTCTTCTTCCTCACAGTCAGATGTCTTGTGCACTCTGGATCGGGCTTTCTCTGTATTTTGCCCCGTTCATCCTTTCCTTAAACCTGATCAGTCTCCCGGTTCCTGGCTCTCAGAAGCATGTACCATGATGCTCCCAGAATGCAACACTGTATGGAAGGTGTTAAGGAGGAGGATGAAATGGCACAAAAAGCAGCTGAGTGAATTTTGTGTCATGGCAAAGGGTCTCAATATTATGTTAATATATAAAGAACACATTAACATTTATTTTTCATGAAACACCTTTCAGTTTTTCGTCATTCCGGCATATTCTGTGTAGATTGATAGGCAAGAAATTAGAATGCTCCAAATATAGTTTAGCTGTTTCTAAGGAAGCAAACAACGGCAAATTAACCCCTTACTTTACCAGTCCATTTACACAGAGGTAATGACTTAAACCGAACAGGTATTTTTCTGTAAGAGAATTTACAATTACGTTGTTAATCAATGGCGTCTGCTGTCTCCGTCAATATGAACACTTCTGTGTTCAATGTGTGCAAAGAGACGGATTCAAACGAGGTGTATCTTTTCGTCTTAAATATTTATGCGCGCACAAACTGTGCATATAAAGTGCATATCAAGAGTGGGAATATAACAAGCCCAACATATTGGGAAACAAGTGGTGTTAACGAGAAAACGTACAAAGACTTGTAAAACACAAATTTAAACCGTTTTCGTGTGAATATATTTTCCGTGTCTGATTTATGTAAAAATAAATTACTTTCCTAGGTCATTTCTTCACACTACCACATTGCCTCATATTTCTTTCATTCATTCCCCTCTCGTTTGAATAAAATGTGACATTTATGTCCTCAACAATACTGATTAGGTCCTATAACAGTGTGAACCATTGTTTGATCAGCTAAATATGCAGTCCTCAGAGTACCTCGGTCACTAATTGGCAGGCACAATGCCCAGCCATTTCAGCTGCCCTTCGCTGTAGCTCTCTTCTCGTAATGAACTGTTATTCCCCAAATCAAGATCTATTTGGGGCCTATGTTGACCTCGAACCGGGGCGCGCTGGCTAGGGCTACCTAATAGGCCGAGCTGAGAAACAATCTATTCCTTCAGGATGAATTTATTTCCCATTTTCCTCACAGTTCTCCTGGTTGACCTCCACATATATGACGTTTTAGCGCCGCGTCCGGGGGAAAGCATTTTGGCCATTATGGGAAAATGTATTTAGATTCCATTCAGAGGAATGAGTCCAAATTCATTACATCAAACGTAAACGTACCCTGTATTGGACGTTATCTGGTTGGTTATGTGGAGAGAAGATTACTCAGTGCACTGATGGTGCAGCTGATATGTTTAGCCGTGCCGGGCAGTTATTTCAAACCTCCGTTTTCTTCAGATGAAATCCTATTAGTAGTAAACAGGAAGTGAGGAAAAGACAAGGGTCAGTGACCTCCTCAGAACAACAAGTGCAAAGGTATTAATATATGCTACTTGGCAATACGATTTCTTTGTTTGGCTTCTTTATGTGTGAGTGATGCTCTGCAACGTTGTTTTCATGTAAATGATATTTCGTGTCCATTATGTTCTCATACAGTTATAATCGGGTGCAGTAGTTCTCAACTGGTCTCTGGTCTCAAATGTAATCACGTTTTCTGATTAACATGCCAAAACGTTTAACCAAAATGTATTGTGAGAAATAAATATAACTAATAGTAAATGTACCAATTTCACAAGGGTACAAACTTTTCATTAACAATTTTGGCAAAGAACGTTGACTATTCATTCTGCATATTGACTGATAAAACAGCGTTCTGGGTTGAGGTTGTCCAGAGGTTTAATCTGCTTCTTCTGTTGCACATCTACTGCCGCTATGTCTGATCTCCTTCACTTTCAGCGAGCACACTCACTCTCTCATACCCTAGTTCCCCATACCCTAGTTCCCTATACCCTAGTTCCCTATACCCTAGTTCCCCATACCCTAGTTCCCCATACCCTAGTTCCCTATACCCTAGTTCCCCATACCCTAGTTCCCTATACCCTAGTTCCCCATACCCTAGTTCCCCGTACCCTAGATCCCTATACCCTAGTTCCCTATACCCTTGTTCCCTATACCCTAGTTCCCCATACCCTAGTTCCCCATACCCTAGTTCCCCATACCCTAGTTCCTGATACCCTAGCGCCCTATACCCTAGCGCCCTATACCCTAGTTCCCTATACCGTAGTTCCCCATACCCTAGTTCCCCATACCCTTGTTCCCTATACCCTAGTTCCCTATACCCTAGTTCCCTATACCCTAGCTCCCTATACCCTAGCTCCCTATACCCTAGTTCCCTATACCGTAGTTCCAAAAGGTATATTTTGCTCTGCAACCGACTGGGAAATGCCTGCTCTACACAACAACGTTCTGCTAAAGAAACCGGCGAATTACACAGCCACTGATATTATCACCATGACATCAAAAAGCCGTAAGTGGCTGGCGAACCCGTGTCAACCACAAGCCCAGCCCACGGTCCCAGAGCCAATCACTGTAATGGAAACACAAAAAGGTACAAACAAATGAGCTCTGTGAAAACGGTACCATTGTGCCAGGCTCCGCGTCGGGCACCGCAGTGGAAAACTGGCATCGGCCGGTCTCCTGTGGAGCGACGCTCACCTGGTTCGACGCCCATCTCGATGCTGGCAGACGGACTGGCAGAGCATGGCCATTTGGCAAGGGTGCAGGGCCTGTAGAGTTTTATCTCAGCTGCACATTGCACACGAGGGCAGGAATCTACTCAACCCACCCTGTGTCGAAAGTCTATATTAGCATCACACACACACACACACACACACACACACACACACTTGAACTTCAGATTGTAGACACATGCATTCTTTCGAGAACACACTTTCAATCACACATTCTCATTTTCCACCAACAGCACACACACACACAGACACACATGAAAAGGGTTAAAATGACAAACCCGTCTCCCTCAGAAACGTCTCCCTCAGAAACGTCTCCCTCAGAAACGACTCCCTCAGAAACGACTCCCTAAGAAACGACTCCCTCAGAAACAATCCCCTCAGAAACGACCCCCTCAGAAACGTCTCCCTCAGAAACGACTCCCTCAGAAACGACCCCCTCAGAAACGACCCCCTCGGAAACGACCCCTCAGAAACGTCTCCCTCAGAAACGTCTCCCTCAGAAACGACTCCCTCAGAAATTACTCCATCAGAAACGACTCCCTCACCGATTCACACTTAATCTTGAGCCCTCAAGCACAACGAGGTCAGCACTTGATCGTGTGATCGGTTTCCAGCAATAAACCGCCATTAATGTAGCTAATGATGATTAGTGGAATGAGATATCTCACTGGAGATACAGTTCGTAAACTTGAATATTAAGCTGCGCGTGACGGGAATTTCGAATGAGGCATAGGGCAATGATCGGCAATATAATGCTCACTGTCGTCATTTTACAACTTGAATTGCATACATTTTTGTAATTTAGCAGACGCTTTGACCCGATAATCATAGTGGCGACTGCATTTTCGTTTTCATCCTATTTGGAATAATGACAACTCTGGTATCACAAGTACCATGCTCTAACTAGAGATCAAACAAAGATGGGAGCTGTAGTTGAGATGTGTAAAATATATATGCACATAAAGTACACACATATATATAATATATATATATATATATACTGATGAGCCAAAACATTGTAAAGCAAATATTGTTGATTATCTTCTGACAAGGAACCATGTCAAGGTCTGGATAGATTAGATTGAAAGCCAACAATCAGTTCTCACTGTCAATGTGTTAGATGCAGGATAAATGGACAGGAGTAGATGACCTTAAATAACTTGTTGACAATATTATTGTATCTCAACAGTAGGTCTACTTGCACAATAGCTTTACAGGACTTCTTACCAAACATTTTAACATGGACAGTAGCTAAAATCATGGAGATTACAGCAAGGATCATGGCTACATGTATGGAAACGGGATACAATGCTACAGGCTACATGTTGATGTTGCTCTCACACACGCACACGCACTCACACAAACACACACACCACAAACATTCAGTCGTTAAGTTCAGATGTTCAGTTGAGAAAGGCCATGTTGACGAAGCGTGGAAATAAGAAACAACTGTGAAGGAGTCTGGTGTAACAGGCACGGCCGTGTGTGTAACAGGCTACACTCATAATTCTGGACAACACACGCCCTCTAGTGGCGGGGGTTCATGGTGTGTCTGCTTCCAAAGGTCACGAGAAATACATATTTTATTGTCTGTATTGTTATTGCATTTCTTATGCCACACAAATTGGCAAACATGGCAATGTGTCTCTACCGTTCTCAATCAAGGCTTTCAAATTGATCATTTTGTTCATTATTTTTCTCATGCCGCTTCGATTCAACTAAAAGCGTTTTACAACTGACCTCAGGTGGAGGATAAAAATGTAGACAGACTTACTTTGTCTGTTCGGTTTGAAGAGAAACGCCTACGTTAGATCAACTTGTAGCAAACAGATGTACCGGGCTAGCATAAACATGTTAATACAGTAGCTCAAACAATATTATAAATGTTTTATTACAACCTTTCCTTGTAGTGAACTTCTACAGGATGCAGGCGGTGAAGAAAAATTAATAATTCACCCACAGAGGAGCTAATGTCTTTTGTCGCATCACGTCTTTTTGGCCGACAAAAAAGTCGATGAGCCTTCTATTGTGCATCCGATGTGCGAAATATCAAACAGCCGAATGTCGTTTTGGCTGTGAATGCACAGCAGACTGTCAGAAAAACCGTTTGGATGAGTCAGGATCCCGGGATTGGTTAAACTTAACAGACAACCGTATAAACCAATGAGGACCCAGCATGTTAAGGCCAGAAGTGCGATAAACGCTGACCTAAACGGTCGTACGGGAATTGTTTAATTCAACAGAAGAACATCACCTCGGTTGTTTGTTCAATTGACATAATGTCGAGATGAAAAGAAGAAAAATGTGACGACTCGACTATCTCACAAAAATTGGCGTCCGGGTGCAAAGAAACGATTGTATTAAAGATAAAAAGATTAGAAGTGTTGTTGCAGGAATTTGGAGACAAGGAACTCTTGACAACGGCTTATGACAACTCTTACCTAGGAGACAGTGGTCCAGATGGTACTGCAGAAGATGTCCCTCAACGAAGAATACAGCAGCAGTGTTCAGAAGTGTTCAGTAGGTATCCCAACGGCGCTAGAAAGAAAGGAAAGAAAACCACCCAGGAAAAGAAGGAGATGACGAAGACTACAGGAGAGAAAACCCCATGCCAAAGTTTGAAAACGGCAGGTGTGGGAGAATACAGCACAAAGAAGACAGAACATGATAAACGACCGAAGCTTGTCTTGAAAGGAATCAAGCGGGCAGGGCTAAGGTTGAACAGAGAACAAGTGTGTGTTCAGACACAGCAAAGTACAGTTCCTAGAACACGCTGTAAATATGGATGAAGAGCCGGAGAAGATACGAGCAGCCGCTGACCTGGACCGACCCGAGAATGTGCACGAACTGTAAAGGCTTCTGGGTATACGACCAACTACATGGGGAAGTATATTCCGGGCCTGTTTACAGTAGCATGGCCTATGGCTGACCTCTCGAAGGGTAAAGCAGAGTGGACCTGGGATCAGCCACAGGAAATGGCTTTTCAGAAATTAAACGAAGGTCTTATAACATTGCCTGTCTCGGCAGTCCTTCTCCGGATCGTAGGGTGCAGTGTCAGCGGACGCAGGTAGATATGGATTAGGCACAGCTCTGCCACAGCGACACAAAGACGACAGGAAGCCTGTCACATGCTGTTAAAGCAGACTGACTCAGACCGAAACTAGGTGTGCTCGGATAAAAACGAATGCTTAACAGGGGCTGGGCTCGTGAACTTATCGTTAAGGCCGTAGAAAAATCGTTTGATTACAGACCATAAGCCACTGACGGCGTTAATGAACAGTAAGGACTTGGATGTGGTGCAAATATGATGTCAAAAACGTTTGATGAGGTTTGGGGCAAACGTGGAATACGCACCTAGTTGTGGCTGATACACTATAATAGAGCGTGCTAAGAAAAGAGCCGAGCGCATCAGTGGAAGTGGTTTGTTGTCATGTAAACGCTGTGATTGACAGTCTACCAGTGCTGCAGTACGAGATGGATCAAAGAAGCACAACTGCCCAAGCAGACAAACCGTTACAGGCTGTGTGAAGACTCGCAAAGCAAGGCCGGCTAAAATATTCCAATCGAATTCGACCATCAGTAAAATACTCTCACTCTCTTTAGTCAATTATGGTCTGGCTACACTAAGTAGAGTAAGAAGACCGGAAACACTTCGGTCTTCTAGGACTGACCGAATGTTAAGAAAGAACACGAACACAGGTGTGTTGACTTGTGCAAAATCTCCTGAGACTCAACGGACACAACCAAAGAAGCCCCTCCATCCGACCACTCTCCGGGGCGACCATGGCAGCACGTAAGCACTGATTTTTGTTGTTACAATAGGCGAAACTACTTCAGTGTATCTGATTATGATTCACGATATCCGGAGATGCCAAATCTGAACCAAAGTGTTCGAGACCACCCAAAGGATTTAGTGCTCACGATATACAGAGCGATCTCGGCAGCTTAGCGGAGACACGCACGGTTAGAGCAGCTGCACGACCTTATCGGCTACGGAGAAAAACCTGAAGCAAAGATGGCCGAACAGTTGTCATGCAATGAGACAGCGAAACTGCAACATGCATGCCGTTTCAACAGGAGGCGCCCGAGCAAGTGGCCTTGCTGCTTGTTAAAACTGACAAGGAAAAGAGATGAACGGACCCAGCTCAGGTGAGAGAAGCAGTGTGACTTTCCGGTCTAACCATGTAAAGACCTTGGTGGTGTGGGGGGGTTGCGGTTTGCGACATGAAGAGAATCTCTGCCTGACAGCTCCTCGGCAAGGAGTGGAGGAAAGACTAACCAGCCTGCAGTGCCTGTATCAGGAGAGATTCTGTTCAGGGACAGAGCCGCCACAGGACAGCCTGCCAGTCACAGGGGGTAGTTCATCAGTGAGAAGATCTCCGATTGGCTAATAAAACCGGCTGTGGCGTTTAACTGGATGCTAATCGATTTTGTTAAGTGCTAACCTACTGAATCTGCAAAACGAATTGGCCATTGCGAAGAAACAAGCCATAATTGTGGTTGTACTCATTCTGAAGAGGAACTGAAATAGCGAACAGTCAGCAGCCAGTTGAACTATACAGGAGAGAGAAATGCTTCTAATGTCAGAGATGTTTATTTTGGAAATTGAAGGGAAAGTATCGCGCTGACATTTGATTTCCGTTCTACCAACGACATATTGACGGACAGGCAACCGAATAAACAAGTAACCATGTTTGAATAAGAACTACTCATGGACAATTTGTTTGAAAACCTACAAACTCATCAGGCATCATTTTGGTTTAAGAGGAGAAATAAGACTGCGAGTTACTCTGGGCAGATAATGGATATTCTATATTCTTGAGCAAAAACTTTTATCCAGAGTGATTTACGGGAATAATTAGTGATAAGTACCTAGCTAAAGGGCACAAAAGATTTTCTCATTCTTCGCTTTTGGCCCAACACTGCAAGCACTAGGATTTGACATGACTTCGGGTGACTTTGTGTTTAATAATTCGTATTTTTATATTCACGCCATCCGATGCTTGTCACTTCAGTTCCTTATAATGGGCTTTTCATTGGATGATTAGTGTCCTATGAGCAGGAACTGTTCGGTCGAAGCACTTGTGAGGATCAAAGGAACTTCACGTGAAATACTTCAAATAAGATCGACCAACAGAGAGACACAACAGCGTACTCTTAGTGAAATACAACAAAACCTACACAAGTGCTAAACATGAGCACGCTGACATAGAGACAATAAGCAACGGCGACAGGTTGAAACGAGAGATACATACACACATGATCATTTGTGGCATGGAAATATACATGTTCATGGAATGAAGAAGACAAGATAGTCTGAGTGGATTGTAGACAGGGGAGGAAATGGGTGTTGGGTTAATGACCAGGGGAGGGGAGGAAATGGGTGTTGGGTTAATGACCAGGGGAGGAGAGGAAATGGGTGTTGGGTTAATGACCAGGGGAGTGCAGGAAAGGGGTGTTGGGTTAATGACCAGAGGAGGGGAGGAAATGGGTGTTGGGTTAATGACCAGGGGAGTGCAGGAAAGGGGTGTTGGGTTAATGACCAGGGGAGGGGAGGAAATGGGTGTTGGGTTAATGACCAGGGGAGGGGAGGAAATGGGTGTTGGGTTAATGACCAGGGGAGGGCAGGAAAGGGGTGTTGGGTTAATGACCAGGGGAGGGGAGGAAATGGGTGTTGGGTTAATGACCAGGGGAGGGGAGGAAATGGGTGTTGGGTTAATGACCAGGGGAGTGCAAGAAAGGGGTGTTGGGTTTATGACAAGGGGAGGACAGGAAAGAGGTGTTGGGTTAATGACCAGGGGAGGGCAAGAAAAGGGTGTTGGGTTTATGACCAGGGGAGGAGAGGAAATGGGTGTTGGGTTAATGCCCAGGGGAGGGCAGGAAAGGGGTGTTGGGTTAATGACCAGGGGAGGGCAGGAAAGGGGTGTTGGGTTAATGACCAGGGGAGGGCAGGAAAGGGGTGTTGGGTTTATGACCAGGGGAGGGCAGGAAAGGGGTGTTGGGTTTATGACCAGGGGAGGACAGGAAAGGGGCGCTGTGATGTGGCGTGTAGAGAAGGCAGGAGCGACCCAGATTATAGGCAATCATAGTATAGGACAATGAGTTCGCTTGTCAGCAATAATATAAATTATTGAGATTTCTGACATTTTTACATAATTCGTCTGCATTATTTTATATCTAATCTCCGTTCTGAAAATAAAAGCAATCTGTTTTTGTAGGCATTCCTGTTTTTACGCTATGCTTTGGACATTGGTTCATTCAAAGTCATGAAAAAGGAATAATGCAATAAGATCATTTCAGAAATTTAAAGTAGCTGATTTAAATCTCAAATCTATTTTAAAGTTTCCCCCCTGGCTTTAGGTAAATACCAGTTTTCCTCAAAGACTAGACACACTCCTGAAGCCGGCAAACCTGAGTGAGTAAAGAAGCAAGTAGAGGTTTGTACCACAAGAATAAATTGTACAAAATATGGCATTTTATCATCGCAGAATCTACTGACAGCACCTGTAATCTGATCAAAGATACGAATAACTAGCTTTCATTCAAATGCACATAGAAAATGTTTGAGTCAACTAAAACCTTCAGATGGTTAGAAGGCACTTTTCATTCACTGCTATCGTTAGTGTGTTTTACTGCATATAAATGGTTTTGTTATTATTCCCATTTAAAGATAAAAAAGAGAAGTTATAACACTGAGACTCAAAATCAAATGTTGAAAGGTGAAATTACTTTGTAATGTGTTACTTGCTATTGGTATTTCCTCCCAGCGTATTTCTTCATGGACTAATGCAGGTTCTCGTGGAGGATTTCCCTGTATTCAGCTTAGTTGAGTTCCCTCCTCAATTTTAACAAGATGCCAAGTCTCTTCTGATGAGATGTATCCCAACGCACCAGTTTGTCAGTGGGTGTGAATACATCTGAAATGACCTAAATACCGTGTCGATAATGTTTTGGTCCATGGCAGTGATTTTTATGTATTACCTTGATTAATCAGTAAAATAGTTTCATTTGAGTTTGATATCATGGCATGATTAATCAGCGGAACCGACCTGGTGAGATTTATAAAGTAAGAGTCCCGGGCGGCGTAGGACTTGTTAATGGAAACACACGGACAGATGATGTTGATAATGAGTTGCCGTGTTCCCTAGGCGGGAGTGGGTCATTAATATGATCGATAACATGAAAACGGAACATCTGAAACAGTGCGGCATATTTACTCTGCATCTGTGGACGCGTGTGCCCCGCGAGGGATCCTAATTACCGACAGACACCGATGGCCTTTTGTTCGCAGTCGGATCGATATCGAACTGCATTTATTTACGCGAACCGGTTCTCCACGGAGGAGAATAGAAATCAAGGCCGATGCAGCGGGAGAACGGGGTAAAAATAAACGTGCAAGTGAACGGCGGCGGTCACAAACGGAGATGCGCTTTACCCTCGCTTATTAACTCTGCCAATGTGGTCTTCAGAACCAGTGTTTCTGGGGGGAACGGACTTCCTGTTGTGCAGGGCTCGGGGGAGGGGGGGGGCAGGAAATGAGGACGCTGTTAATCAAAGTCTAGACAACTGTCACGGTATAAAGGCAGGCGTACCGAGGCACTGTGCCTCCTGCCAGATTAAGACGTCTCAAACAGAAGGACACAGACGGATATCCGTGTCTGAGGGCTGTCAGGTTAACCTGTGGACCCAGAAAGAAAGTGCATTGCGCAACGGCCAAGTGAATCAAAACTAATTGGTCATTTATGGAATATATAATTACCCACCTTGAGCTGTAATGACGTCTCTCCGTGACGCACACAGGAACTCCATATACGGGCAGAGGGAGATAGCGGAAGCAAGTTGAAATCGAGAGAATCTACGTATTGTCAGGGATCCATTTTAGGACCTCGTCTACGGTACCAGTACAGGAACACATTTCCTTAATAAGAGGAGATAATGGTAATTAAGACCTCAATGTTCTGGGCCCTTACTAATTTTGGCAACACAATAAGCGACTGCAAGTAAGTATTTATAATTGATTAATACATTGATTCATTATTTGGCATTTGTTATACCTTGTTCATAAAAAGAGATCATAATATAAATCATAATATAAACAGTATGTCGAACAAAAAATTGCCGCTTACGCTGCAAAATTCATTTGGATTGGATTAGATTTGACTGTGACAACGAAATGCAATTACAATTTTAATACGCTAAAATAGCGTTAGCGCCAAACGTTCCTGTGTCAGCCTCGCACCGATGCTCCCTGAGGAAACAGCCGGCAGATTCTGGGACACCTCCCACGGGCATCCGAAAGGATAGGCCCCGCCCCTGCACTGTCAATCATTTCGGGTCCTGGTCTGGGGGGGTATAAAACGGCACCAGCCGAGCAGGTTAAGGTACATGACAAAAATGAGGAAGATGTGCTAAGCCATACCGCCTTAGAGGCTGTTCTTCCTCGACACCATAGAATCCGAAAGAGAAGAAAGATCTGAAAATGAAAGAATTTTAGACAGACGGACAATTTAGAAAGCAATACACCCGTCTATGTAAGGTCCCACACATCACAGTGCATGTCAGAACAAAAGCCTCGCATAGAGCCGATCCGATTGGTCGAAAGACCAACAGATTCGAACCGGGCCGGATGTGTAAACATGCCCTGACCCATTAAATCACTTATTGGAATCTGTTGCCAGGACACCAAAAAAATCTCAGGCCAGAACCAGCCAATGGCCTTGATCTGAGACACAGATGGGCCAGCCCCCATCTGGGAATCTTCTTTATTGTGCTGTTTTATCCAGCTGCCACCACAGACACACGAGGGAGGTCGTTACCGCAGTCTTTCGTAAACCCGCGGCACTTTCACAGACAGTCCTACCAGTCTTGAACTGAGTGGCATGTGGGCATTTGAAAGAAAGGCAGCGATCAATTCCACATTGGGTTGGAATAATATTTTGACAAGCTTGCCGGTGTAGCCTCGCTGTATCAAGCTCCAGAGAATGTTCTGGTTTCTTTCTAGGAAACTGTGGTAGACACCTATGGCCCGTTGTAGGAAAACATCACTATTTTGGGTGCCGATTATGTATTTTTCATCAGACCAGATACTTCAGAGGGTGTGCAACCAAGCATTGGTCTTTAGTGAGAAAGAGAGTGAATCGTTAAAAGATTCATTTCCAGCACAAGATACAAGATTCACCTGAAAACCTTCTGAAGCCAACATTTCTTTTTTCATCGTTCTGTTAACTCTTTTCAATGTTCGTTTTTAACTCCAACTGCAGGTGACAGAGTCAAATTACCCGAAGACAGTTAGATTCTGGTCAAGGGAATTATGCACCTACAGATGATTCGGCGCTCCCATTTATCTCCAACGTCGACGTAGCGTCGACAAGCGATCTGTTCAGCGTTAAAACTTGGGAAGCAGAGAACTGTTTCCGCGGCATCATGATTATGCAAATCGCCAGCTGTGAACGATCGGAGACAACCAGTCACCCGGGAGTGTGTCGGAGTTTTAAAACCGCCGTGCAAACCCAAATCTCTCCGCACTCTTCTCCATCAAAAGCCTGTACAGTCCCATATATCATCACGTAGCCGCCGCCGCAGCGTTGCCGTAACGACGAACGTCTACACCGGGCACTCCAATAAAGTGCTTCGGGCCGCAGAGCTTGTTTGTGACTTGCAGGAATACACAGTTTCTATTAAGACAGCTGCACTAAACCGTAATAAAAATGTGTGCAGACAATAGCAATCCAGGCCGCACAACATGAGTGTGTACTGGTTACCATAGTAACCGCAATGCACTGGCGTGGCAAATTTCACGTCAATTTTATGACATTTTTTTCCAAATGTTATGTTTTCGTAAATGAAATAAAAATGAAAGCCAAGTAAATTCTGTTTTTGAGCGTAATGTTACACTATTTGTCATTCTCAGCCGTGTACATTTTTTAACTGATGACTGAAATATTTTTATTGTTGTAATTACTGAGCAGTGCTGTTAATATAATAATATATAACGATAATCATTATAGCTATTCGTAGAACAAAAGTTAGCACAAGACCGAACCGTAGAACACCAGTCTATTAGGAATCAATATCAGTAAACCATCATATCCGAGACGGGGAACCGATTGGCTACACATTCTGTGGGGATTAAACAACAGTGGAGGGAGATGCTGTTGGCTACTTCATTAGCCGTGCATATCAGGGATGTAGTCCTGTTCCCCAGCCATCACACGCACACACCGAAGCACCACAAACAGCTGTTGGTGTTGGTACCCGTCAAAACAAGAGCGAAGGAGAAATAGACCAGCGTGGGTGCACGACATCGTTTCCAAACGGCGAGGTATATATAGACCTATAAGGTGTCGCCTTCTGTATCTGATGTGCTTACACGGGGCAGAAGTTACGAGGTGTCCTGTATCAGATGTGTTTTAAGTATTTACAAACGTACGAGTACAAGAAAGGTATGATTCACGGTAACCCAGCTTTGTATGACCCGCATATCGTAACTATATATATATATATATATTCAGGTAGCAGTATACCAGAGTATTCCTAGAGACAGCAAGTTACACATCCGACTGTCTTCTAATTCTACACCGTGAAGAACTTTCTGGATTTCCTGCCATTGAATTTGAGCCTTTGGACCAGTTTAACCGTTTGAATGTAGGACGATGGCCTCTAGAGGAAAGGTTTAGCCTTATCATCAATTTGATTTGATGTTATATTTTTTGCCATGAATCTGGACTACAAAGGGGCTTATGACATCTGACCTTTACTTTTTCCCAGGAGGCTGTTTGAAGGTTTTGGCGTGGAGTGTGTTGTGATTGGCTGGCCGGTGAAGCCCCCACGGAATGTTCCAAAGCTGCTCCATCCTCCAGTATCCTCCAATATCCTCCATCTCATCCTGTCATGTTTGCACATCCTTGGCTTCTCTCGCACACAAGGATCCAGAAAGGACAGTACGCTGGTAGAAAACTGCCAGAATGTTTGTATTCACAGCACACAACCGACAAATGTGAGCCGCGACTCGTAAACACGCAACATAACACACACATGTAAACCGTGATCCACAAAAACACGGCAGCGGAAGTGTTCTTTTGTGGGTCACGTTGTGTGCGTAATTGGTACCGGACGAGGCCACTAGAACAACACGAGATACACTGGTGCAAGAGTACATGCCGTTACCAACATAACATGAGCGTGTGGCTAATGAACGTTCCAGAGAATGCCCCAAATAGTTTTGGGGCCATAGAAGGGAAGTGTGTTGTGTTGTTATTGCCAAGGCAACTATTCAATTGACCTTATGGCATCAGTAGATGCCCACTGCACGTTCCACGTTACTGATGTATGAGCTTTTGGGAGAAACGGTGACGCTCCTGTAACGCCCCCTGCAGGGTGAAGGTCTTCGGGAGGAATCACTGGGCATTTCACAAGGTGCTCCCTCTCGCCATTTCAACGACAAGTGCCGGCAATCACTCTACGGAAGGCAGAGGGCTGTGGTGAAAGCCACCTGTTTCCTACACAATCTACTGAGGCGTAGCGGCATTGAAGAAGGCACAAGGGGGAAAAGAAAGTCTGATGTAGGAAAGTGAGAGAGAAAGTAAAGGAGGAGTGCAGATCTCAAGGGGAACCAGCTTGTACACTTCATTATAGGCCTACCTCGTTTAATCAACAATTGAACAATTGTATTGTCGTTATCGTGTGTCCAAATCCATACGTTGGAGAAACCCTACGAGACGTTCAAGTCATCTGAAAATGCCGCACTACATCCCTTTCACTGCCATTCGGATTCGTTCCCTTGGAAATGCGGCTAAACCAATCATGTTTACTCTTATTCTCGCTCTACATCTAGCAATTTCTTTTTTTACAAACAGCGCTCCCCTCCAAAAAAAAATTTCCTGCATAGTTTTTGATGTGTGCTGTAGTGGGCAACAGAGGAATTGGCATTTGGTTGTCATCTCAGGCGGCCACTTACCTCCTGTCTGAAAGATGTTTCTACGCCTCTTATGGCAGACTTATGCTACCTCCAGGCATAATGCGAGTTCACAAACAGAGACATGTGCGATTGGCTGCATAGTACCTACCTGAGGAACATTTTTAGAGAGAGATTTCAGGTCCAGGGAGGTGTCTCTGGTGCTTGTCATCTCTCTCACATACAAGGCCTCGTTTAAATTAGACACCATGTTCATATATAGAGAAAAAAACTGACAAAGTTCTACCTAGTATAGGAAAAATATGAATGACCTTTTTATAAAAACGGAGGTGCGATCCATAAAAAAACATACATAATGGAAAGGTTTGCCACAATCGGATACAGAGACTAGTACACAACCCGTTGGGCCGTTTGGAAGACTTGAATTGGAGCTGAATCTCTCTTCCTCAGAACATAATAGACAATATAAGACCCATTCGAGATCACCTTGGTGTTAGCGTCTATATTTGACCTTATCGCTCTTCTTATTTTTGGTCAGGTATTGTCAGAGTATTGGTTTTGTAATATGCCGCAATTTGACAGGAAAAAAGGACACGCTAACAACTCCCCAAGACTTCCGAACTGTGGTTTTATAATGGAATTCAGACCTAAAAAATAGACAAAGTAGTGGATCCTCCTGTTAAGTTGTGGAGATACGTGTCTGGACTAAATGTTGGAATAAATGTAATATTGCTGTTTGAGTGGATAAGAGTCCGGCCTGCTGCAGGTAAAAGATCAATAGCTTTTCACTCCACATATGTTCCCCAAAATTGCAGCACTTCTATTAAATTGACAGATTGAACTTCCGACCCTGTGTTTGGTATGCTGGCACTACAGAAGGGGCATAAATGTGAGGCTGGCACGCTGCCCTAACGCTGATTATAAAGAAGTTATTTCCTTTGCCAAGGTCTCCGATCAGAGCTTTACCTCTTCTTCTTCTTTCTGCCCAAAATGCATTACTTCGTGAAATGGGCTCCGGTTGAAGTTAGTCACATGGCCTGCACGCAGGATTTTGAAGGTATATGGAACGAGGTTTTATTCATCTCAGAGTACATGCATTTACTATGGGGTCAGACCGGTTCTCATTATTTAGTACGAGAAAGTGTATCCAATAGAAACTGGTCAGTTACAATCAGGTTTGCCTCACTGGCACATCTGGTCATTCGCAGGGGTAGTTTGAGAAGTTCAGAACTTTTTGAAACTCCAGAAATAGCCGAGAATTACCTCATGGAAAGCAACATGGTAAGCAGCTTTTTAGTCATTTTTTTTTGTTCTGCTTCCTGTCCAAAACCATGACGGTCTGGATAGCAGGTGCAAATTATCTCTTATCTTCTCCTCTGTCCCTGCTGGGTGCTTCGGTGAAAAGAAGAAAGGGAAGGTAACAGATGAAGATGGCCAGGGTCGACTCCGTCGAGCTAATGAGGAGACCAGTACGGCTGCTAAGCAGGCTTCAATCCCCCAAGCCCAATAGGTTTATGGGTAATTATGTGCATATTAATTAAATCAATATGTTAATGAACCTGACACCACCCCACTACGCACAGGTCACGAGAATAAGACACACGTTGACAGTAACAAGGCTCGAAGGATCCTTCCGGAAAATTCTACCTGCCTAAGTGCACACTTCAAAGGCACACTTCATGCCCGAGAAGCCTTGCAGGTAAGTTAAGTGAAAAATTACTTTTACGCAAAGAAATTCCCGTTCCAACTATATATCGAGGAATAAATACAATCAAGGTTTATACATAAACGTTTAAATTACTCAAGATTTCTGATATACGCAACTCTATAGTCTTTGCTTACTGTATGTACAACTCTGTTGAATTGAAACGGGAATTGGATTATTTTTGTTGTCTAAAGGCTTAGAAGGAGGTAAATAATGGCTGGGGTAAGCGTTCAATTGCCTAAATATGAATTTAGGACCACCTATCACTGCATAACAGATTGCTAACCAAAGATCACAAGAGTTAAATGCTAGTGCTGCTAGTGCCTTAAGTTTTAGACCACACACAGACACAGACACACACACACACACACACACAGACACACACACACACACACACATACAGACACACACACACACAGACACACACAGACACACACACACACACACACACACTTCATGCATCCAATTAGCTGCTGTTACTCTCGTGTGTCCTTAGCCCCCACTAACATTAACCCTTCGTACTAACCATGGACTGTTACTCCAAGTCAGTAAAGCCAGTGTCATGTTACGGTCTAACCCTATAGGTGTGTAAAAGCATTTCCTTTTTCCTTGTGTCTACTTCAATAGTGTCAGTGAATTATAGTACAATAAATTGTGGTATTTGTGTATTTTTTTTAAATCCTCACACCATTACAGTGAATTGACTGTGTGGATTTCTTATGCACTTATGAGCTGATGCTGGGGACAAAACAGAGGAATCAGAAAACCCAGTTTTTAAGGGATTTGGTGATGTTGTGGTGTCTGGACCGTGTAATGTTTGTAATGTATACAGTATGTGGGCTGACCGTATTAGATCGTTTTCATTGGTCCACACACCTGCTTAATGTTCTGAACCGAGAGAGTTTAGTACGTCAGGTGGCGTTCCATTTCCTCCTACAGGCGTGTTGTCAGACAGACGTGGGAAGTGCGTTGCCTCGGATACTCTCTTACCTCAATCGTGTGCTATGTTTTTTTATTGTGCTGTTGTCACGACTGCCCTTGTGGGAGTGGCACAACCAGTTCTTTGGATCCCCAACACAACAGCCAACAACCAGTATTTTACAATAATCTTTATTAAATAATTTAGGGGGACATGACAGGCTGCGACATCAGAATATTACACCCCTTTCCCCAGACCTAGGGCTGGCTGGGCTTCAGGTAGCAGCCACGGCACTCGTCTCACCGCCTCAGGCACCCGATAAGATTCCCTAGCCCATGCATAAGTTATCACTGCACACAATAGTACACGCACAGCACACCATAGAATACGCACTGCACACAAATCAGTATACGCACTGCACACAAATTAGTATACGCACTGCACACAAATTCGTATATGCACTGCACACAAATTAGTATACTCACTGCACACAAATTAGTATACTCACTGCACACAAATAAGTATACGCACTGCACACAAATTAGTATACGCACTGCACACAAAAGTATACATACGGCACACAAAAGTACTCCCCACCCCAAAGAGCACACAAGCCTGTACACACTGGCACAAAAGAGCACACTATGTTACACACTGCCCAATCCCGGATTGCCCTTGACTAGCAGCACGAGATTGCAAGGCACTATCCAATGAACCCAACCTGCTCCCTGCGGTCCCGTACTCAGGCTATTGCCATATCCATTAGCTTCCCCTCATTCCCGTACATAGACAACATGTAAAACTCCTCCGGTTTCGGTCGCGTACCGAAACCAATAAAAACACATTAACACAACATAACAATGTTACACAACACTCCCTCCCCACCCCATTAACTCCCGTTTCCAACCGTAACGTTCGGAGTCCAACGGCTAAGTCCTGCCATCCATCGGTTTCCCCCTCGCTCCGGTCGTAATCGGTTGTTGTGATAGCCGAGCGTTCTTCCGGGGTCCTTCCTTGGGGGAACCCTGTCGCGGTCGGATGACGTTTTTCCCGCTGATGTCAGAGAACCACTGCTGATCTGCCAGGAACGCTGTAAAGTCAGGCAACAGTCGAATCAATGCGTGCAATGAAGTCGGTAGCAATTGGTTAGCAATTAGGTAGTCATTAGCTGGAAACGACCGTCCCTTTTTGGACAACTAGCAAGCGTAGAATCGCAGCTTGTCGGGCACCCGCAGTTCCACTCAGCTTGTCGGGGTCCACACGCTCTCCCCGTCACTCCTCTGTCCCGACCTCCTCCTCGCCCCCTCCTTTTCTGCCCATCTTCACCACTTCTCTCCGTCCTTCGTCCAATCCGCACTCCTCCCGCAGCCGTCGTCAATCCCCAATCATTTCCTATGGAATGCATTAATACACACCCCCCCCCAAACAGTCCTCCCCGAACGTGACACTCCCCCCCCTTTTAATGGTGGTCGTCCCGCCCACCTCACAATCTGTAGCGCTTAGGGGCTACCCCAAAGTTGTCCCGCTGTGAGCGTCGCACTGGCGGAAAGTCTCGGCCATCCCTGTCAGTAATCCGCACTCTCCCTTCCTGATAAACCTGGCCCTCTGGTTCAGCCACCATCCCTGACCCCAAACCAGCATCACATTCACCTATATGTACAACCTCAGGTTCCACTACCGGTTCAGGAATGGCGGGCTCAAGCTCTCCTGGGGGAATAAATCTAAGTACGGGGGCAACCGGCCACATAACTTGTCCCCTTATAGGTCCGGCACCTGGCTGATCGGGGCTTACCTCTACCTGCTCTGTACCTACTCCAGCCGGGCAGTGGCGCAGGTTGTTCCGATGGATAGTCCGTGTAGGCCCATTCTTACCCTCCGGTCTAATACTGTAAACTGGGTGACCAGGCTGTACCTGGGCCACCACTACAAAAGGTGATGGGACCCAATGGGGGGCAAGTTTACCTCCCGCCCGGCGCCTAAAGTTCCGTAGCAGGACCCTTTCTCCAGCCAACAGCGGCACTGCTCGAGCCTTCTTATTGTACCTGGCTTGGTCCCAGCCCTGTCGCCGTCTAGACTGGGCACCTACCTTGGCATATGCTTCTGTCAACGTCCGATGATGTGCCTGGACCCAGCCCTCCAAGGTCCGCCTCTCCTGTGGGGGAACCACATCCAGACACAAATCCACAGGTAATCTTGCGTGTCTTCCACACAACACAAAGTATGGAGTAAAACCCGTACTACCGTGAACGGTGTTATTATAGGCCTGCACCAAGGCCGGGAGCGCAGCCTCCCATTGTGCCTGGGCCTCCACCCTAAGGGACCCCAAGAGAGCTAACAAGGTCTGGTTGAACCGTTCACAAGCACCGTTTCCTTGTGGGTGATAGGGCGTGGTCCGGCTCTTAGTACAACCGTACATCTCGCATAGCTGTGCCATTACCTGCGACTCAAATGCCCCCCCTCGGTCCGTGAGCAATCGTTCTGGGCAGCCAAAGGGTTGGATCAGGGACCGCCATAGGGCCCGGACTGTTGTCTGGGCTGACTGGTCCTTGGTGGGCACGGCCACTGCATACCTAGAAAACAGATCAGTCATTACAAGGATATACGGATACTCGTCAGTGGCCCGTCCTAAGGATAGATAGTCCAAAGCTACTATTTCCCATGGGTAACTCGTCACTATTGGCTGCATCGGTGCCCGCACTCCAGGGCCCCGTTTCCGAACTGCGCATTCCGAGCATTGATCCGTCCAGTTCTCCACGTCTCGCCCCATCCCAGGCCAGAAGAACCGGCGCCGCACGAGTCCCAACACTCTGGTCTTGTTGGCATGTCCCGCTGTCTGGTGGTACTCCTTCCAGACCCCCATCCTGTACGCTGAAGGGACCACACACTGGAACGCTTGGAGTCCGGTGTCATGCTCCAGGATTCGCCGGCCAAGGATGCCCGACTGGACCTCCAACCGCTCCCACTCTTGCAGCCATCGGTGCATTGCAGACGGCAACCTACTGCGTGCCTGGGTCAATGACAAGTTCTCCACTTTCATTTTAACCAAGTTACCCACCTCTGGGTCTTCCTCCTGTCGTATTGCCCATAACGTGGGCTCCTCCCTCTGGAGGGGCTCTCTGGAGTCCTGGTCAGACCCTACTTGGCTCCCTCCTTCGACTTCCACCGAGGTCACCCTCACTTCTCCCGGCAACCTGGAGAGGACATCGGCGTTGCGGTTTGCTGCACCCGGTCGATACTTCACAGTAAAGGTAAAGTTTGCCAATTGGGCTACCCACCGCTGCTCAACTGCTCCTAGTTTAGCTGTATCCAAGTGCACCAACGGATTATTGTCTGTGAAAACCGTAAAGGACGCCCCCCACAGGTAATCTTTAAACTTTTCGGTAATTGCCCAGTTTAAGGCCAGAAGCTCCAACTTAAAGGAGCTATAATTCTGGTCATTCCTTTCGGTCGTACTAAGGCTCCTGCTGGCGTAGGCAATTACCCGCTCTTTACCGTCCTGTACCTGTGACAGCACGGCTCCTAGACCCTCCAAGCTAGCGTCCGTGTACACTAGGAAAGGCTGGTCAAAATTAGCATAAGCCAGAATTGGTGCATTTTGTAGGGCCTCCTTCAATTTCTCAAAGGCCGATTGACAGGCCAGGGACCACTGTACAGGGGTTGCTTTCGCCCTGCCTTGCCCTGAAGCTGCTGGTTTAATGGGGCAGCAATCTTTGCGAATCCCGGAATAAAACGCCTGTAGTACCCTGCGAATCCCAAAAAGGAACGAAGATGAGTTACCGTTTTGGGAACCGGCCACCCTTCCACTACCTGGGTCTTGCTTGGATCAGTCGCCACACCTTGCTGGCTCACTCGATGGCCCAAATATAGTACCTCTTTACGAAACAGACAGCATTTCAGCGGCTGTAACTTCAAACCCTGCTGGTGCAGCTTTCCAAAGACCTGTCGTAGATGGTCCAGGTGGCTGTCAAAACAGGGAGAGAACACAATAATATCGTCCAAGTAGATTAACAAAAAGTCATTCACTAACCCCCCTAGGCACCGCTGCATGAGCCGCTGGAACGTCGCGGGCGCATTGCAAAGGCCAAATGGCATACGGTTAAACTGAAATAGTCCAACTGGGGTCGTGAACGCAGTCTTCTCCTGGTCTTTGGGGTCGACCTCCACCTGCCAGTAACCACTTGCCAGGTCAAGGGTGGAATACCATGCTGCCCCCTTGAGATTGGTGAGAGACTCCTCAATCCGGGGTAGAGGGAAAGCATCCTTATGGGTTACAGCATTTAATTTCCTATAGTCTACACAGAAACGCCACGAGTTATCCTTCTTTTTACTAAAACTACAGGGGCAGCCCATGGGCTCGAACTCTCTTCTACAACTCCCGTTCCAACATACCCTGGAGGAGAGCCCGAATCTCTGGATATAGGCTCTGGGGAATGGGCCGGTACCGTTCCCGGGTGGGTGGGGCATCGCCGGTCAGAATCTGATGACGCACGGCGCTGGTATATCCCACGTCGTCCTCATCCATAGCGAAAACCGCCCTCCACTCTTGGAGCAGTTCGGACAGCTTCCGTTGTTCCTCCTGTGTTAGCCCTTCCCCTTCAAGGTTAAAGCTGGATGGTCATTGCCGGTGCCCTCACTCACCCGGCGGACATCCACTTCCACCTCGCACGGACCGATGGTCTGCAGGCTCACATGCACGCCAGTTTGTGTAGCCGCTGGGTCAACCTGGGACACGGTTGCCAGTGCAGCTCGCTGGGGAAGATCAATTGCAAATGGATGTGGGTTACATAGTCGCACTGGAACTTTACCTCCTTTTAAATGACACAGGGTACGAGCCACCCTGTATCCCTGGGCAGAGTCACCGAGATCCTCCACTATCACATGGCAGTCGGGGATGCCAGACGCCCGTGGGACCTGGGCCCACACTACCATCTCAGTCTCTGGGGGGAGCCGAACGATAGACTGCCGCGCAAGCCTTGCAGTGCCGCTAAACTCTCCTGGCGGTATCCCCTCGGAGGCCTCGATCCGCCGGCATACCGTGAACGCTTTATCCCAGGCTCCTCTTGCGGCGGCTGGAAGTTTAGATTTAAAGGCAGTCTCGCCTAAATGCTGGCCCTGAAACACACTTTTCCAACAGTCTTTAATTACATTCATCCCCAAAACCCCATAACTGGACCCCAGGCATTGATCTCTAACTATGACCACTCCCTTCCCTGGGATTTGCAGACCCCCCAGTTCCATGTCAAGGATTGCATACCCGATATATGGGATGCTCAGCCCGTTTGCCGCAGTCAACTTCAGCCAAGTGATGTCCTGCGCGTCCCCCACCAGAACATCCGGAAAATATCTCTGAAACAGAGTGTGGCTAAACAAAGTCACTTGGGAGCCACTGTCCACCACACAAGGAACCCTTTTTCCCCGTATAGTCACCTCAATCTCTGGGCAGCAGCCAATAAACGAGGGCTTATCCAACACTACGGTTTGCGTCCCCTCAGTGGTCTGCCTCGTAGCCACTGAGGCAACTAAAAATCCTGAGTCGGTCGACGCTGAGGGCAAAAACGACGTGTATGTCCAGCCTTACCGCACTCCAAACAGATGGGTCGGCCTGTAGAATCCCACCTATACTGATCAACGTTCCCTGGCCCGTCCCGGCCTTGTTGGGGGCTGCTCTGTGGCCAGGTAGGTCCCATCAGTTGAGGATGGTTTGGATGTGTGGTCAGTCCGGCCCCTAACGTCAGTGAAGCAAGGTGGGTTTTTACCTCTTCAATGAGTGATTTACCGACTCCCGATAGCTGTTCACGAATCTCCTGTTTCAACTCCGTCCGTAGGGCTTCCCTCAGATCCTGCAGGTCTTGATGAGTCGGAGCGACAGCTGGAGGCAGGGGTCCAACTCTAGAAGGCAATGGGGGTTGTGCGGCATAGGTGCGGTATACTCGCGGGTCAGTTTCATGGCTAACGGTGGGGTCCTCTGCCATAGCAGGGCATCGACAGCAGGGGTGATATCCGGGGTGGCCATCTGTCTCGTTGACCGTCGGATGGGTGGCAGTTGGGATAGGCCCTGCAAGAGTATGGCCTGCCCACGCATCTCCCCCTATAATTTCATAGGCCAAGGCTTTAGCCTCGGTGCATACCTCTCTGAAGGTGATCGCTGGCCTCCGGCGTATCTCCCGCTGCAGCTCCTGTTGCACCGAGCCTGGCTGAAGGGCCCGGATGAACTGTGCTCTCTGGAGCCGGTCATGATCTGGTTCTACTCCACCGGGCATCCTTGCCTGCCAACGGTGGTGGAGCTCACGGAAACGTAAGATGAAAGCCCCCACCCCCTCCTCAACCTTCTGTCTGCACTCAAAAAACTGGGCCCTAACCAAGTCTAGGGACTGATTACCAGCATATAGTGAGGCTAAAAACTCAAAAATCTTAATGTCAGTGTTCCTTTGTTCTGGGGGGAGCAACATTACCTCACGTTTTGCATCCCCCTCCAAGGCCAACAACACGAAGTCGACCCTCTGGTCAGCTGGTAACCCCTGGGCCCGTAAATACGTTTCAATTTTAGCCCGCCATTCACCGAACTTAGGTGTACAATCTAAAGTACCACTAAATGTAGGGACCCATGGGCCCCCCATGACCCAAGGCATCATCATAGTGGCCGTTACACTGGGAGCGACGGTGGGACTAATACCATGGCCTGTTCCTGAGCCAGTCCCTGCTACTTCTGTCTCTACCCTCTGATCGTGCATGCTGTGTTTGGGGATCCTGCCGACAACGCCAAAATGGATGTCACGACTGCCCTTGTGGGAGTGGCACAACCAGTTCTTTGGATCCCCAACACAACAGCCAACAACCAGTATTTTACAATAATCTTTATTAAATAATTTAGGGGGACATGACAGGCTGCGACATCAGAATATTACACCCCTTTCCCCAGACCTAGGGCTGGCTGGGCTTCAGGTAGCAGCCACGGCACTCGTCTCACCGCCTCAGGCACCCGATAAGATTCCCTAGCCCATGCATAAGTTATCACTGCACACAATAGTACACGCACAGCACACCATAGAATACGCACTGCACACAAATCAGTATACGCACTGCACACAAATTAGTATACGCACTGCACACAAATTCGTATATGCACTGCACACAAATTAGTATACTCACTGCACACAAATTAGTATACTCACTGCACACAAATAAGTATACGCACTGCACACAAATTAGTATACGCACTGCACACAAAAGTATACATACGGCACACAAAAGTACTCCCCACCCCAAAGAGCACACAAGCCTGTACACACTGGCACAAAAGAGCACACTATGTTACACACTGCCCAATCCCGGATTGCCCTTGACTAGCAGCACGAGATTGCAAGGCACTATCCAATGAACCCAACCTGCTCCCTGCGGTCCCGTACTCAGGCTATTGCCATATCCATTAGCTTCCCCTCATTCCCGTACATAGACAACATGTAAAACTCCTCCGGTTTCGGTCGCGTACCGAAACCAATAAAAACACATTAACACAACATAACAATGTTACACAACACTCCCTCCCCACCCCATTAACTCCCGTTTCCAACCGTAACGTTCGGAGTCCAACGGCTAAGTCCTGCCATCCATCGGTTTCCCCCTCGCTCCGGTCGTAATCGGTTGTTGTGATAGCCGAGCGTTCTTCCGGGGTCCTTCCTTGGAGGGGAACCCTGTCGCGGTCGGATGACGTTTCTCCGCTGATGTCAGAGAACCACTGCTGATCTGCCAGGAACGCTGTAAAGTCAGGCAACAGTCGAATCAATGCGTGCAATGAAGTCGGTAGCAATTGGTTAGCAATTAGGTAGTCATTAGCTGGAAACGACCGTCCCTTTTTGGACAACTAGCAAGCGTAGAATCGCAGCTTGTCGGGCACCCGCAGTTCCACTCAGCTTGTCGGGGTCCACACGCTCTCCCCGTCACTCCTCTGTCCCGACCTCCTCCTCGCCCCCTCCTTTTCTGCCCATCTTCACCACTTCTCTCCGTCCTTCGTCCAATCCGCACTCCTCCCGCAGCCGTCGTCAATCCCCAATCATTTCCTATGGAATGCATTAATACACACCCCCCCAAACAGTCCTCCCCGAACGTGACACTGTAACTCGGCCAGCAACAACTGTACCTGATGTAGGTGAAAATGGAGGAGTAACGAGGTGATAAAAAAGTATTATCGGTGAAAACTTAAGGAGGGCAGTTGACGGTTGTTAGGAGTACGTGTATAAAATATTCACGGAGAGTTAGGAACGAATTTGCGCTTTATGAAAGAAAGTGGTTGGAGACACACCTGATTAAAGTTTCATGAGTACAACCAGCTTTAAGTGAATATTTCAGACTCCTACATCTGTTCTTCCACTGTGGACGCATGTAAGTGGCGGCTGTCATTGCTTATGTTGCGTCTAGCTGTCACAGGAACTCATACAGGGATGTGACTCAATCTTCATTCAAAAGACAGCGTGATGCTGTGGCATCCTGTTATAAGCAAACTGATCATCTGGGCAAAATCCCACGAATCATTTAGTGATGAAAATAATTAATAAAGTAAAACAATATTAGTTTGCATTGGTGACCGAACAAATATGAATACAGCTGTATTTGAAAACTCAATTTTTAAACGGATTGTGGCTAGCGCTCTTAAATAATTACGATACTCAATCCCATCCCTTTGTTTATAAAAGTCTTGGCTATATCATTACAAAGGCGTCCAATACAGAGACCTTGATGTTTTCATATCATTAAAGGCAAGATGAGCACCACCCCCAACGCAATAATTTTCAGATTAAATATTAATCATGCCTTTTGTAGTAATAAATATCCTCAATACTTTAACGGGATCGCAGAGTTACTGTCGAAATAGATGCTAAGTCTCCTGAAGTACAATCTCCATTTTAGAATTTGTAGAAAAAGGTTAAATCAAGGATAAGTTAAAAGTTAAGTGAAATCGTAGAGACCTTAGAATTTCAGAGTTCATCTTCTTGATGACTGAGAGCAATAAAGGACATCTTCTGCACTCGGGTAATCAAATATTGGTTTTTAACTAGCCACCGTGTTGCCTGTGGTTCTTTGTGTTGAGGCTTCGAGTGTCAAGCCAAATGGATACACCAGCTGGCGTCACAGTCTGTGATAAAACAAAAGTGCATCACGTGTCGGTTACTAACTGATCTCAGGTGGTGTCAGCGGGGAGTTCCTAGATTGTTCCGAGACCATCCGCTGGCCCGGAACAATCAACAATTTTTTTTCAGAACCACAGCGCTCAGATTTCTCCGGGGAGGAAATTGACAAGCGATGAGGATATTCAATATGGGGAAATATTTGGGTTGACGTGTACTTCCACCGTACATGTTCTTAGTGGATTTAATATTAGCTCAAACAAATTGTAACTACAAGTATTTGTAATTTCGTTTTAATCTGGTGGCTTTTTGACTTTCATAAAACGCAGAAATATATATCAATACAAACACTATATTTTATGCAATACAATAAATGATGTTGTTACAGCGTTCGATATTCACACAGAGAATTATAACCGAATGGGATTAAGTCAGTTCTCATAAAGGAATCTTCAGAAAGTTAAAAGCATGGATTTGGCCCGGTTATAAATCGTGTTTGCTGTTGGTATGTGCCATACCTGTCATCTTATAGGTGGAATATCTTCGCAACATGTGCTTACCTCAAGCACCTTAGTGAGTGCAAAGACGTTTTTACAAAACTGACTCATAAAATGTCTTCAGGTAATCTCACTGTTAAAACAAGTGTGTGGGAGGTGAAAATAATGTAATAATGTGATCACTATCAAAGGGCAACACAACATTACTGTGTATGCGCAGTTGGAGAAATAGAGGATATCTGTTCAATTATGCTCTTATTTTGTAAAATCACCTCCACTAAGCATATTCTAAAAGACACAACGCAATCAGTTGATATTTCCAGTAGATTAGATTAAATTGTTTTGTCATTGGACAGTACAAGTATAGTACAACGAAATGCAGTTTGCAACCGACCAGAGGTGCAAAAGAGCAGTGCAGAAATGTAAGAAGTACAGTGTGAGGATGTGCAATTGTCATGGACGACTAAATGTGCAGGTATGTGCAGTGTGCAGAGGATGTGGTAGCAAGAGGAGTACCACAGAATGTACGAACAAATGAGAAGTCATGTAAATAAGTTAGCAGCGTGTAGGCTCGAGGTAGCAATGGGGGTACAAGAGTACACATGGTGCCAATGGCAGATAAAATACATAAGGTAGCAGTGTGAGTGCAAGGTTACCGGAAGGGTTTCAGAGTTCAGTATGTTAACAGCTGTAGGGAAGAAACTGTTCCAGAGCCTGCTGGTGCGGGTGAGTAGAGATCTGTAACGCTTGCCTGATGGCAGGGGGGCAAACTGTTTATGGCTCAGGTGTGAGGCGTCCCTGATAATGCCACACACTCTCCGCAAACAGCGCTTGTGCTGGATGTCTTTGATGGTGGAGAGCTGTGCACCAATGATGTGCTGGCCGGTTTTCACCACCCGCTGCAGGGACTTACGGTCGGGCCGCAGAGCGACCGTTACACCAGACTGTGGCACAGTTGGTTAGAATGCTCTCGACCGTGCAGCGGTAAAAGTTTACTGCTGCTGCACCTTTTCAGGCGGGGGGGGGTTGTGGTGTTGAGGGACCAGGATAGGTGGTTGGAAACTAGTCTGGTAGTAGTTTAGCATCCTCTTCAGGGGTCGACATTAAGGCTTGTCCGCTTGTCCGGGACAAGTGGATTTTTTGTGGGACAAGTGGAAGAGAAAATTACTTGTCCCACTGGACAAGTAAATTTTCAAACAAAATAAAATGCCATGTTACTTCACGTTATGCGCCGCTCATCATTTCTATTTTACTAATTTAATTTACCGATTTGAAACGAACACATTTACTGCCCCACAATCCGTCAAAACAGCCTCCAACTCAGAATGCTTTGATTGGCCAATCAGGAGTCGGTCCAAGTTTAAACATTGTTACCTGCGTCAGTGGTCGCAACAGGAACGCCATTTAAACAACAAAAGAAGATGTTTCTTCAGGCTCCGCAGCCCGGCTAAGCGCCAGGAAAAGCGCCTAAAACAATTCACCTCACACCGACAGAATTAAAACGAGACAGAAAGTTCGTAAACAAATGGAAGGATGAATTCGACTGGGTTGTTTATGAAGACGGAGTTATGCTCTGCGGGGTCTGTCGGGAGCAACCCACCCTGGCTGACAAGTAAGTGACGTTTTACATTGCACTGGGTCTTGCAGCAGTTTGATTCACTGAAATTACTATGAATAGGGGTGTAACGATAAGTTTACATGTATTCGTAATATTGAACCGTTTGGTACGAGGCTTTCGGTTCGGTTTTCGGTGCGCATTTTGGACCATTTTTATTGCCGACCAAAATGTCGTTATTTCAATTTTCAAATACAGCCGGGTCGTGTGTGGCAAGCGCGCTCATAATGTCCAACATCAAATGCCAAACATAATGTAAGTTAAGCGGAACTGCGCTAACGTAACGTTACTCTATTGTGTGGTTGACGGACACAAGTGTATCGTATCAAACGAACCGTGCATTTTGTGAATCGTTACACCCCTAATTAAGAAAAGTTATGTTCTACCAGCCATTTGCCTACTTAAACAAGTCACAGTATTTCCAAACCCTGATAATGTACATACTGTAACTCAGATGATGTATGTCTGTATGTTACCAAAGTATTTTGGGACGGACCTGCAAAAGTAACTTACATAACACCGTGTTTAAATCTGCAGAAGTTATGTAAATGTTGTATGTAATAAATATATATATTTTTAATAACACCTAAATTGTTACACACATATAAATATATGTATCCTTAAACAGGAGGAAGACTAGAAAAACGTAGTGGCTGTCATCAGAAGAGAACGATAAAATATAATCTTATATTTTCCTATCTTTTCAGATGAGAGATGTGAACGGTTCAGGAGTTTGGTGACACTCATGAACATTTACTTGGTCCTGCCAGTCAGCACAGCTGTGTGTGAGAAAGGGTTCTCAACCATGAAACGCATTAAGTCTGATTGGAGGACCAGCCTCAGCTCAGTCCAGCTTCAGAGGCTGCTATTTCTGTCAGTAGAGGGCCCAAAGTTGCAAAATTTTAATGCTGGATTGGTGGTGGAGAAGTGGTGGACCTGCAGCAAAAGGCAGCGGCGCCCAGGATTTAACCCCTGGGAATCAAGGAGGTGTCGGTCCGAAGATACAGAGGATGAATAGTGTTCCAGTTATGTTGCCTATATTACTTACCCTGCATAAAGGTCAGATAGTTTTATTTTTTACACCAAGAGTCACCACTACCTCTGGTGATAGACTGCACACCAGCGTGCAAAGTATTACTTTGTATGATTGAGACAAAGTCCTTTCTACTGTTTCAAATGAATTGTATTGGTATTGATAGTGTGTTTATACTTTGTATGCTTTCAATTTGCAAAAATAAAAATGTAATTTATAAATCTTTACCCGGACAAGTGACTTTTGTGCATGGACAGGTGAAACATAAATATACTTGTCCGAAGGACAAGTGCCTCAAAAAGTTAATGTCAAGCCCTGCTCTTCATCTGATCACGTTGGTATTTTGCTGGTAAAAAGTCATAGAGTCTTTGTTGCGGCGCAGTCTTGAATCTTATTTCAAAAGTGATCCAGCATCAGGTTGCATTGTCAACATTTCAGTTTCCCCTGAATTCACCCGAACACGATAAACACCCCCACGTGGGGGGGGGGTACCACTAATTTGAGTTAGGCTTGCTAACGGGGCCCTTTTGTTTAAGCTTGTTTGGCCCCGCCGAGCTGTGGGCCCGTCAATTATATCCACCTGTCCCCACATGATTGACGGAGTTTGCCTTTTCTACTGTGCTTATGGTTCTATACAATTCCTTATGTACAAGCCTAGAATTAAATAAATACACCACATTACAATGACTGTGAAAAGAGCTTATTCGCGTATTGCTGCGATTGTTTTTCTGTTTCGGGAACCGGATCCACACCAAACAACAAGCTGACGAGCGCAGGGGGAACAAAACCTGAGATTGATTAATTAATGAATCAATTAACGCTGACGCAAAATGCAGGTATAAATCAATGTTGAAATGGAAAAAAATCAGATAATGCTGAATGGCTGTATTGTATCTCTGTGGTTGATCCAATCACACTAATGCAGCTGGGAGAAAGGTATGCAAGAGACAAGATAAAGATCTAAACGCTGAGGTGAGTGTACGGGTGTCATCCTTATTAAGTAAGTGGACGTAATATAAAAGACGAGAGCAGTTTCGCAGTGACGAAAAACACAAGTAAACAACAACCCAATTGGGTTTTTTTAGGTAACAACACACTTTGTTCTTTGTACTTCCGGCTTTACTGGTGTTGCAAAAAACGTCAGGCAGCTCATTTTCCTCCGTATCCTTATCAGTGTGCCGGGCGTTACCACGGATTATTGAGCATGTCAACCGTCTCTGTGGAGACAATGCCCATTTTCCACCGTCCTCCTGCTGGGATTGTTTTTCTAGGATATTTCCTTCCTCGTCTGATGGAAAAAGGGCTTTCCCTGTTGGCAGCTGCTAGAGCGCGCCGCTTCACTGCTACGGAATAAGATTGAACAGTTCCAATAAGAAAACTAGGATGCTGTCACCTTCAGACAAGACATATGATGAACTCTGGAATCCCGGCCACGTTTGGAGGAAGGAAGATGACATGTTATTCGGTACCAAGGCATGCCTATAAATAATGATCTTGGTTGTTGTTCAAGGTGCTGTTTTGTCCTGAGTTCCAACGTCTGGTGATGAAGGCATTTGAGGAAACACAGAGCAGAAACCCAAACAGGTCAGAGGTTTCTGGGTAAAGAATCGAAGGAAGTGACGGCGTGTTTGATGGTAGCCCCTTGCGGAAAGCCCTTGCCGAAGGTGAACGAAACACATCTTCAACAGACAAGTTGAAGCATGTTGTAAAAAAGCTGAAAAACATATGATAAGGATCCCAGTGTTAATTTTAGTAGCAACCACAAAGGGTTTCAGAGTGTTGGAAAACCCGTTCACTTACAGGTGTTGTGCTGGAAACCCAAGATATCATATCAACCATATTCTTCTGCGGCGTTGTTGAATTGTTGTATCTGATTGGCTGTAATGACTTGAATGGGCTGTGTTTGCATCAGCAGAAACATGAAAAAGCATGATTGCTAAAATACAGTGTAATTAGGAAATCTGCTTTTTAATGGCTGCTTGTGTTGTTGTTTGTTCTTATAAGCATATTAACCAATAACTGCAGGCTAATATTGTTTTTGTCCCATAAGTCTTTGCCCTACATCTCAAACATGGAACAATATATTGGTTCCTACACTTAAACGCAGCAGCCAATGTAGGGAGACATTTATCAGAAGAAATAAAGTGTTTAAATACATATTCATACAATATTTTATTATTGATATATTAATGATAGTGCTTTCTTACGTTTAAGTTGCTACAGACTCAACCTAGCTGTTTATTCCTTTTTCTCTGTAGTCATGTAAATATAATGGCCCGTCATAATATCATATTTATTATTATTGTTTATTGCTCTTTTTCTCCTATTTCTCCCGCTACTTTATGAAAGCGCTTCAGGTCTATTTTCTGCCGCAGGTTGTTTTTGTGCGTTACATTTTTCATTGACCATTCAAAGTCACTGTCACTCAAACGCTTAGTCAGTTATCACAATGAACACATCTCTCGCCTCGATCTCCCTCTCTTGAGATCCATTATCTTCCTCGAAGCCGCGAAGTTTGCCCCGGCGTAGGTCTTTTAACGCTTCCTTTCAGATGTAAACATCGAGGGAGTGTAAATAGCATCTCCTCTTCCCAGCCGCCTCGCCGAACCTCCCTCACTCGCCTCCTTCCTGTCTACGCCCGCTCGCTCGCTTTGTTGGCGGGGAACTCAAGGCGGAATGATTACGCTCCTTATCAAGCAGATGACACGCTGCGCGTAATCTGGTGTCACATTTGTGACAAGCTGCATGGAAGTGAAATCAAAGCCTTCGTTTTTTCTCCCCCCACACCCCGCCCCCCTGCGCGCCATCGGTTCCCCAAACAAACCTCAGTGATCAATTAAGACGGAACGCGTCCTCTGGAGTGGAGACAGGGGGGTTTGGGTACTCGAGGCCTGACGTGAGAGTCTCTATGACTGGCACCCATTGTCCTGATCTGAATGGACGGGACAAGTAAGGATGTGAGGTTGAAAGGAGAGTGAAGAGCTGTTGATGGTTGGTGGTACAGACAACATCCGCTCGTCTTGCGTGAACATAAGCTCCGCTGATGAGTCGGCGCGCGTGACAAATCTTCCTGGGTATGCCGATGACTCGACCCGATTGGCACACCTGCATTTGGGCAGTGTCTCCTCCTGACCCGATTGGCCGGTTAATACGCTTGGTGGGACTGCGAAATCTAGTGAGAGAGTTCGGTTGGTTCCGGACTTCCGTTGCACAACGATAGAGCCGGACGTACCGTCGGTGAATTGTCGTGTGTCTGATGTTTTTTTAGAACCCTTCGCAGATCCACACCTCAACACAATCTCAGTTGTCAATGGAAAGTTCCTTGGCTTAGTTTTCACTTTCGTATTCAATGTCCCGACGGGTTTGGGTCGGTCTCAATTCGTCGAATCCGCCGAAAATTTTCCGGCCCGGGTTCAAACAGAAAAGTGCCCGGCTCAGCCCGTGTCGGGTTCAACTTCTCAGGCGCGGATAAAGCTTTACTCAGAATACGAATGTACGGGTATTGTGTGTCGATCGATGACACAACATGCATTTTAACACGTATAGATTCATCCTAGAACTCTAGGGGTCCAAATACTTTTCCGAAGGCTCTGTATGTATCCGAGACAGCATGTAAGTGGGCTGGACCACCCCGGGTCACAGAACGTCAAACTTGACTAAGACACAATGTGGCATAATATCTCATTAGTTCAGATTTGGATCAGCTTATCAGAACTTTTCACAAGCACTGCTGTTGTTATTACGTTATTTCTGAACGAACGAGCATATCGACTAATTGCTCGGTTGACTCACAGCATCAGTGAGTTGTAGCCCTCAGGATCTGCTTCGGCATTTCTCGTATACCATGAGTCCACGAGGCTTAGGGTAAATGCCACGTTCTTTCAAAAATAAATGGGTTATTTTAGCCCTTTGGGATGGCAGCATTATAGCAGTCACATCCCCATCTCATACACAGTTTTGTTAAAATGTAATTCATGAATTAACTTAATTGTCGTTAAGATTAAGATGTGGCGATTTGAAGTTTTGGCGCGCTCAACAGCACAGCCTAGTGCAAACGTGTGAGCTCTTCGGTAAACACTTTTGTACTCTTGCTTCGTTTGTTCATTTTAGTCAAACGTCTTTGCTTGCGGCCGAACTCCGGTACACATCAACGGGTGTGTTTGAACGTCAAGGACTTTTAGATGACCCGCAGAGATTTCCCACGTTCCCTTCCGTGCGAAACACATTTGCTAGCTAGCTGCTGCTGTTTCGGACGACGCAATGCAGCCTCCGTTTTTAAGTGCTGTTCGTTCACCGATGGTGCCGCTTCGTAAATAGAACAGCTCTTAGCGTTTCTCTGCGCCGCTGGAGGCTTTCATCTGCACAAACTCTGCTGACTGAACTGCACGGGCTTCCTTGAAAAAGTGAACGGGCCACAGCTCCCAGCAATTACTGCCTGTGGGTGGCTACGAGTGGAACCACATGACCCACGTCAGACGGCGCGTCGAAGAAAAATGCTGTCAGGGAAACGTTTCTTCTAATCGACAAGAGCAGCTTTGTACTTTGAGTTGCATCCTCCCACGGTGACCTGAAAATATTGCTGACACTTGGCTCGGAGCCAAAGAAACAATGTCATTGGTGGAAATATGAATCAGAATGTCAATATAACAAAAAAGGTAAAAAAAAAAAAAGAAGAGGCCTTTTATAATCAACTTTTCAGTTTTTGTGGATTGTAATGATTATTTAGCCATCAAAATCATGTTTTATTCTCCCCCTTTGTTTATTTTTTCTATCAACATAGTTAAATAGGATACAGGCTAAATACGTCGATGCCACTTCTATTTCACATGTCCTTGATCTGGTTACTAACTTATGAAATAAAAATAGTTTTACAGAGAACAAATTTTCTAGTGTTTGTCTTTTTGAGGCTGTTTAGGAAAATAAATGTTTTGGAGTGTTTTCATGCACTGTAGCAGTTTAGGCATTTAGCATTTTACCCTCACCATTTAGCATTTTACCCTCACCATTTAGCATTTTACCCTCACCATTTAGCATTTTACCCTCACCATTTAGCATTTTACCCTCACCATTTAGCATTTTACCCTCACCATTTAGCATTTTACCCTCACCATTTAGCATTTTACCCTCACCATTTAGCATTTTACCTTTAGCATTTAGCATTTTACCTTTAGCATTTAGCATTTTACCCTCACCATTTAGCATTTTACCCTCACTATTTAGCATTTTACCCTCACCATTTAGCATTTTAACCTCACCATTTAGCATTTTTTAACCTCACCATTTAGCAATTTACCCTCACCATTTAGCATTTTACCCTCACCATTTCCAGGATACCTACATACAGATGAATGTCCAATTTGACCTTTAGCTAATATCCAGCTGGCGATAGTGAGGAATCCATCTATATCTTCCTCTGACCTTGATATTATCTTTGAGCAGCGGGAGACCTAGGGGCCTGGAGTAATATATATAGCAGTAACCTTTCTCTCTTTTGATATTTGCTATGAGAAACCTATGATCATACCAGAAATACAATATAGATACAGAGACTATGTTCTAACATGTAATTCTGCATTTATCAACGGAAGACCTATGAGAGAGATTCTGTCGACATGTAAAATATTATGTTGCTAATTTCATGTTTGTTCATTCAAAAATGTTTGAAATAAAATTGTTTCATTTTGCGAGTGGCAAGATGAGCTAATTGCTCCTCAATATGTCCCATACAAATGATGATTACATGCTGTCAGTTCTGTGCATAAAAGGCATCGTATTTTGAAGACACCTCTCAATTCGTGTGATTCGGGATGTTCAAATGTTGGAAAAGATTTTTTCACTTGGGTTTGCTCAGCAAAGAGTTAAAGGACTGTGAGCCATAGAGGTAAAAAACACCTAAAACATTTTACTTTAACTGATATTTGTTCTCGTCTGGGCTTTGTTGTGCCACTAGACCACATTTGAGTGATGCTTAACAAACTGAAATACGGTGTGACGTAGAAATCTTGGAACACTAGCTGGTGTGACGTAGAGATCTTAGAACACTAGCTGGTGTTATGTAGAAATCTTGGAACACTAGCTGGTGTGACGTAGAAATCTTAGAACACTAGCTGGTGTGACGTAGAAATCTTAGAACACTAGTTGGTGTGACGTAGAAATCTTAGAACACTAGCTGGTGTGACGTAGAAATCTTAGAACACTAGCTGGTGTGATGTAGAAATCTTAGAACACTAGCTGGTGTGACGTAGAAATCTTAGAACACTAGCTGGTGTGATGTAGAAATCTTAGAACACTAGCTGGTGTGACGTAGAAATCTTAGAACACTAGCTGGTGTGATGTAGAAATCTTAGAACACTAGCTGGTGTGACGTAGAAATCTTAGAACACTAGCTGGTGTGACGTAGAAATCTTAGAACACTAGCTGGTGTGACATAGAAATCTTTGATAAAAAAAGAACACCAGCTAACCATTGATGTAGCGAATCCAAACGGCGCAACGAACTCGACTCTCCACAAGCTTTTGTGGTTTAAAAAATGGTCTTTAACCAAGAAGGGAATTACATGAACACAGGGCAGTTTGTGTTTCATCGCAATCCCTTTATGTGTGAACTTCAGAACTGGCAGAGGAGCATGTAAGCAATGCGTCTCCTGTCAGAGCTGCCTCATATAACACCTGCCGAGCCAACGATTAATGGGGATTTTATTCCACTGGGGTGACGAATATGTAATTTGCTAAATTATGTATAGACATGGTTGTATTTTTCTTTCGGTTTCTTCACACCTTTTGATTAGTCTTCTATCGAGGATTACCGCGGGAATATTTGGAATCCAAATTTTATGTCACAGCTAGAGAAGATTAAAACATAATAGTTCTTTTTAAACCAGCCACTAAATCAATCACTGACATTTTTGTTAACTTTTTTTTCAATCAGTTACTTGAATATGAGTTTATTTAAGTGAACAAAGTTATGTAGGGCAACCCTGTTTCAGATCCGTTATTTACTCACCCGCTGTGACCACAGACACCTGACAAAGCCAAACTCGTAGAAATAGAACGGGAGAGGTGAAGTTGTGTTTTGTAAAGACGTCGGTGTTCCCCTAGTCATTCATTTATGAACGTGATGTTCTTTATAGGGTTCGAACAAATGGGGAGATGCTGAGAAAATGATCAGGCTGACAGATTCTTTGAAGGAGCGCATTATTCATACCTAAACAATCAAATCCGCAATATGGAGTTGAATGCGGTTGTGTGGAAATACGCCTTCTCTGAGTTATCTGTGACACAAAAGTAAATGTGCGCACACACACACACACGTAAAATATTCTCCATAATTAGAGCTTCTACAACCCTGCTGTTAACACACACACACAATCCTTAAAAACCCATGTTGTCTTCTGGGTTCAGCACCAACATTCCAAGGAATTTCACATCTGGTAATCAGCTGCAGTTCCCCCTGCATAAAAGCACTCCTCCCAGTTACTCCCCCTTCTCCATCTCACTTGGTAATTGCTCAGGTTAGCTGCTGGTTATGATTTCTGAAACAGAAGTGCTGTACGTGGCTGTCTGTTCTGCTGTGACCACACTCCCACACACACACACACACACACACACACACACAGACACACTACACACACATGCAGACCAGCTGTCACTTACTGTGTCTGAGTGTGAAGAGAGAAACAGGCCGAGATAAAGGTGTTGTGCTGCAAGACAGCGAGATACGGCTGTAGAGAGAGGAAATTAGAGAGATGGGAAAAAAGCAGGGGATTCCTGGCGTTAGGTTCTTGCCTCTGCATCGAGATATAATCCATCTTGACAGTTATCTTAACTTTATTCTGTCTCCTTGACATTTGAGTTGAAAAGGGAAGTCAGTGGTAACCCGGAGAATGAACAAAAGCAACTGACATATCCGACGTGAGTTGGTTGAGTCACTGAGAAAATAACTTTCTCTGCGTGGTTTTGCTCCCTCCTCCGGCGTGCGTGGTGGCAGATAAGTCTTTGGGCTCTGATTGTCTCAGGCTAGGTAATGGTTAGTCTCACGCCACTAGACAAGACATCTCTATAGAATAAATCTCTCGATGATGTCGAGACTTCAACTATGAAACGTCCAAAGTTTTAGCACAGGACTGAATCATATTATACGACGCTGCCGCTGACACTCGTCGGATCTGGCACATATTAGGAGGGAACACGGAGGTGAGAGGAGCCCAGCGGCGTGAGTCTATCAGGTGTGCTGAACGCCTTCAATGCTCACTTTAAGGCGAGCAACACCAAGCCAGGCTTGAGAGCACCAGTTGTTCCGGCCTAATCCAAGAAAGTGCTGGGGTGGAAATTTAAACACGACAACCAAAATCCGAAACATGTCGTTTACACTGCACTAAACAAATAAGACTCTACTTTTTATCTTTGGTTTGGTATTCTGTTATTGGTTTTCTATGTTGTTACTGAATATACGTGAGTATATATGTTTTTTCAAAATAAGTAAATTTATTTATAGTTAAAGGGCAGTAGCCCATCCTATATTAATGTAAATTTAAACGGGAGTAGCCCATCCTATATTAATGTATACTTAAAGGGGAGTAGCCCATCCTATATTAATGTATATTTAAAGGGGAGTAGCCCATTCTATATTAATGTATAGTTAAATGGGAGTAGCCCATCCTATATTAATGTATATTTAAAGGGGAGTAGCCCATCCTATATTAATGTATACTTAAAGGGGAGTAGCCCATCCTATATTAATGTATATTTAAAGGGGAGTAGCCCATCCTATATTAATGTATACTTAAAGGGGAGTAGCCCATCCTATATTAATGTATACTTAAAGGGGAGTAGCCCATCCTATATTAATGTATACTTAAAGGGGAGTAGCCCATCCTATATTCATGTATAGTTAATGGGGAGTAGCCCATCCTATATTACTGTATAGTTAAAGGGGAGTAGCCCATCCTATATTAATGTATATTTAAAGGGGAGTAGCCCATTCTATATTAATGTATAGTTAAAGCGGAGTAGGCCATTGAGTAGCCCCTCAAGAATAATAATTTCTAGAACGGTGCACGTACATCTTTTATCTGCCCTCAACTCAGTTTTGTCAGGCAGACAACCTCGGTCCTTGTGCCCAAGGATTTAAAAGGAACCTGGCAAAATGACATTTTTCCAGTAGCACTCACATCTGCAGCCATGAAACCCTGTGAAGGGCTCGTCACGGCTCACATCAATGCCATCATCCAGGAACTCTGGACCTACTCCAAACCTAATGACTGAATCTCGATTGCACTCCACACTACCTTGTTCCCTCTGGACAAAAGGGAATGCATACATTAACAAGTGTTTAACCTTTTTCCGATTTGGATATGTAACATATTTTAAAATAAATGTTTTTATTTGTTGATCAAAAACATACGCGATAATGAAGAGGCACTGTGTACAATACTCAGTTTATGTTTACAATTACTGTAATTTGAACAGTAACACTTCCTGTCTCTTCTTCTAGCACAAAACGAGACAGGCAAACTGATAGACGAACCGACAAGGATGCTTAATTGGGGAATATCTCAGATACTGTGAAACAATTCGGTAGGAAATAAAAACCAAAACATTTTATTACCTCAAAAGTTCCTAAATGACATGAATGACCAACTACCCAATTCCCAATGCATCATACAAAAAGAGGGTGAAAAAAGTTGTATGTGCCAAATTTAGTTGCCTGGACTCCAACCAGCGACCTTTTAATCAGTCTCTCTTATCACTGTAGAGTAGTTTTGGCCTTCTCTTCTGCTAATTAACGGCTCTATGTCGGTGGTGCCATAGCAGCTCAATATGCCAACGGTCTGAGCATTGACCAAGCTGTTTCAAAATGTACTTTTCTTTTGATTTTGATATAGACTTGCTAGTTTATTTTGGATCAATGTTTTGCTGTATGGCCCAGGCGAACTTCCGTTTTCCATGGCAATGACAATTGTACAAAGAAATTAAGTTTGCCAAAAATGCACCTATCGGCACTTAACAAGCCTCTCAGAAGAAAATCACCCAACCCCCCCATGCTAATGTATGCGCCAACTGTAAACTAATTAAAGCATCTGCTAAATAGTATAATGCCCGAGGGGGCGTGGTGTCTGAGCAATAAACCATGGCAACGGGTGGATCGGGGAGAATATATATTACTTCAGCACAGTTCCAGAACGATCCAACCTCTTGACCTCTGGACGCATGAAAGTAAGTATTCATTGGTCGATTATAGCCTGTGTGTCGATTTAGCGTCGAAAGACGAGTCTGATGTTTATAGTTGATCACAATGGCCAGTGCTGGATAGCGGGCTCAATAAGCATGCACAAAACACGAGCTGTTACGCTAGTAGGACGCCGGGGAAGAACTGGGTGGAACAGACAGCTATTTCGACCTCTATGTGTATCAGCGGAACATTAGAAGCTTTACGAGCAAATGAATGATTCATAAAAGGCCCAAATTGCGCCCAGAGGACACCCTGACTTGACCGGCAGAGATTCGAAATGTACGGATTTGCTAAATAATTACTAGCGAGCAAATGTTGTGAGACATTATTGTTCCGCAATGCCGCCGTAAAGATATGGACATTTGCTTACTTTTGCTTTATATCACAGCGCAGTAGTTTAGTTCACCGTTTGGATGGGTCCTGATGTGGAGAGCCCGGTCGTTAGTCTCTACGGAACAGATGGCCAGCTGCAGATGGGCTACGGCACACTGGGAAAAATCTATTAAGGAGAAAATATCTGCCTCGTACGCTTCTGCGAAATAGTTTTTTGGTGGCATTTGTTAGATTTCTGCCTTCGCACATTGTGTCAACGTCACGTCGTCGAAATGATTTACAACAGTGCAGGAGTATGAATAGAAAGCTATGAATAGAGAGTTTCATTATGTTACACAATTTACACAAAACGTTTTTAAACTGCCACACGGGGAAATCTCGCAGACAATATGATCGATCTAACCTATTCCCGGTGAATTATGGCTCGAAAAGGTTCACATTTGCAGTAACCAATGAGATACTGCTTCTCAAAAGCCATTCAACCCTGATTTGGAACCAACCCCAGATCAGTTCTTAGTCTGAGATCAATCATCACGATTCCTTGGCAACGTGGAAGTATACAGTATCCACATCCCACTGGTGATGGTGAATAATATGAAGGACAAAGTACATAAACACAGGAATAATATTGTTCCATGTCGATAAAAGTGATTCAATAGGGTCTTTTCAACAACATCTGACACCTTTTCCGTTTCACATCATATATCCGTGTACATTGTGTTACGGGCCCAGAGTTTTACTTGAGTCATCACTTCATAATCCCTTCAAACAGATTCGAGGGGGCGTCGAAGCTGGCGAAAAAGCAAATTCGACACGTAACCCGTGCGCGAACACTTACGAACAGCTACGAATGCGTGTGAGGTGAACGCTCCTGTGGGTACGGAGATGTTCAAACAACGGCGAGGGGAAACGTACCTCGTGGAGCCGTGGAGCTATTCTCGTGAATTGCACATTGTTTCATCACTTCTTCGTGTTCATAAATGGATTGTACTATATGCAGGATATACAGCGATACTCAGGCATAATGGCTACCGTCTGGAGACAATGAATTGGTATGGACCGTTAGTGATCTCTCGCTCTTTGTGACTCGGAGGTGACCCAACCAGACAGACTGCCTGGTCTCGAACCCTGACTAAACCTGTTACCGTTTCTCCGTCTGTGACACCGATAAGTGTTCAGACATCGTGATTACCTCTACATTCTGTTGTGTCACAGCACCCCCATTTGAATTTCATTCAATATATATGTCTTTTACATCTGGATCACAAACCCACATAACAAAAAGCCAAAACACTTTTCGAGAAATGTGTGCCAATTTAGTGAACATGTGAATCTGTGATAGCTCATGAATTAATCATGATTAGATATATCCTGCCTCTTTTGATCACACTTGCGATGTCTCCGAGGTTAATAGAAGTCCACCTCCGGATGATTAAAATTGATTGAACATGCCAGTGGCAAAACCAAGCAATGATGGTCACGAAACTCCCTGTCGACCCATGAGATGAGCGGTATAAAGGTATAGATCTCAGAAAGGTTACGACGAAAATGCGAAATAATTGAAAGTTCACCGGAGCACGGTGGTTTGGAATGAGCCAAAAAGTTCTCACGGCCCGCCAATTCAGCCAAAAGTAACCGAGCAAAGAGGACCTTGGTCTGGATGAGGACCAAGAACCCGTCTTAACAGAGTTTCGGTGTATCTCTGTAGAGATGGGAGAACCTGCCAGAAGAACAAAAATGTCAGCAGTACTCCATCAATCAGGCTTTTATGGTGGTGGCTAGACGGAAGCCACTCTTGAGTAGAAGCCATTTGACGTGTTGCCTAAAGAAATCTTGCAGCGTGAAGAAAAAGCTTCTCCGGTCTGACGTGACCGGAATGTAATTATCAGTTAAACGAACCTACAAAGAAAAATGGGAGAAACTGCCCAAATCCATGTGTGTAATGCTGGTGGAGACCTACCTAAGAAGATACAGCTGGGATCTCTGCCAAAGGCACGTGTACAAAGTATTGTAAAATGTACATCAGATATTGTCGTTTTAGATTTTTATTTAATGAGAGCACCGTTCAAAAAAACTGTTTAACCAAAAAGAAGTGCCCGGAACTTTGGTTCAGAATTAGTTTTTTGACGGTTTGAACTATTCAGAAAATAATAATACAGTGCTGGTGTGATGTGACAAACAGATCTAGCATCAGCAGAAGAAGTATATTACACCAGAGCTTTAAGTGTAATACAAGTCGTTGGGGAATTCTAAAGAGCAGCAGTGCCCCCTAGCAGAATATGTAGAGATAGCAGTCAAGAGGTTGTATCTTGATTTGACATAAGTATGCAACCACTCTGGACATTGCCTCGGTCATTTCCTAATTTGAGTGGATATCACACTTGTAGTCATCACAAATGTGAAATATAATTGCGTGAAATAAAATCAACAGACAATTCTTGGGATTGGCAGATTTTTATGCCTGGTCAAATTATGTCTAATGTTTAAAATGAAAATAATACAAGTTTTGCATGCTTGCGAGTTCCGATATCTTTGATTCGTGTCAGGGCTGTCCGGATACATGTGAGAGCAGTGATGAAGACGAAAGAGGCCTGGCATATAGAAGCTAGCGTGCTGCTGGATCAAAGTCCTGTAAGGTGCACTCTGTTGAAGTCAGAACCACAAGCGTGTGTCATATGTAGCTAAATGCTTTGCTCGTTCTGGTGTTTATTTCCTATCGCCAGCTTGTTCTCAGTTTCGGTCACTTTGTTTTTGCACGCCGGTAAGAGAGATTTGGTTTTGTGTGTGTTCTCTATGCCCTATCGATATTTTGTATTGTGTTACATGTACAAAGCCGGCCTTAAATGGCCACTGTAAGACGAGACAAGTGGGTGGAGTTTATCATCGTTGAGTTCCTATCTGGTGATCGGGTTTTGACTGGATCGTCATATCATCTTTCTTAATACCATGTCACACTCACAGCATGCTGTCCTGTACACAATAAATGCAATCTGACAACCTAAGACAGGAAATGACAACAACCTCTTCTGACTTCCTACTGCCAGACCTACTAGATCGCCTTCCCACCATCATGTTAACAGCATGAGGTATACTCGAGGCAAAAGTGGAAAATATAATTGCAGGATCAAACTCGTACAGAACTGAGTAGGATGTCTCAAACTATTCACAACAGCGTGGATGCTTGGTGCCCAGCTGGCGTCTGGAGATCTGGCGCGAGAAAAGTGTCAACGGGGACCGGACGGCCACTGGAACTTCCTGTCTACTTATCTCATCAATAGCAAGATGCGAAGATAAGAAATAAAAAAATAAGTAAATTACCATATAAATCTGAAGGCCTGAGCATGGATCGTTAAAAAAGGCCCCACCCTATCAAATTATCAATTTGGAGGATTCCACCTGAGCCTCTGCCAATAGTTGATTCTCGAAAGCTAGCTTCCTATTCTTGTGAAAACCAGAAGTGGTGAACCCATTCAGATATCCAATTATTTATTCTACACTAAACAGTCTGTCTCTTAACCACATAAAACATTTGATCAGAATACTAGAAGCGAATGTGTTCACCGTTTTGGCTATCAGTGAACACGACTGCACATAACCTGGGAATCGCTCAGGTAAAATAAGGGAATAACATGGCGACTGCTACGTTGTGCAATATTTATAATAACAATAATATATAATATGCAGAGAACGATGCAGGCACCGAACGTTTGTGCTCATCCATTTTATTCTCCAGTTTACTGGGTACTTGGTTTCTACTTGTTGACGGTGAGTCAACTGACCTACAGTTTGAGTAGACCATAATATGTATTTAACACAATCACTGACATTATTCCTAAATTATTTTATGATACCAGTATTTGCACCTACTGATTTTCAGCACCTATTCTTAGTGACTGCAAAGAAAACAAATTTATCAACTGGGATTTTCTGACAAGACAAAACCACCTCTTTCCTGCTTGGAATCAAGAGAAACGTGTGTTTGTGTTTCTCTTTTTGGGCTTACAGATGTGTCTCTTTTGATAGATTTCTTGGCCAACAGACATGTTCCTCTTTTTAGCTCAGCCGTGGAAGATAACAAATGTAACTGACCTCACAACAGTACTTGGTGTCATCCGTCTCAGCCATGTTGTGTAAGAGACAGAGGAGAATAAAGTGGCTGCAGATCTGACATTTTCAGAATCTGTCATATGACGAATACGGAGCGTTCATACGCCTTCTGGGTATGGGGCGACTCAGATTACAGTTATGAGTTAATTGCAGGTCAATGGTTTAAAACTGTTGAGAGAATTTTCTTTAGATGTTCTTTTTTTGGTGACGTTGATGCACAATTTGTTCAAATGAATAACGTTTCAGCATGGAACCTGCGTGGACGTTAAAATCTCTTTTCATCTTGCACAATTCCAAAACATTCATAATGAAATGAAACATCAGACGTTGGACTTTTTCTCTGTAATACATGGTCTACTATAATATATTGTGCCCTGTAAGTAATGAAAAACAAATAATAGTTTCTTCTTTTCGCAGCCATCATCAGCTGGTGTTTGTTTTGATGTATTTCTGTTGATGTCTTTCTTTTAATTTAATCTTCAAAAAATCCCATGTTTAGTTGGCATAAATCTGGAGATTTAGTTGGCTAGCTGAGAACCGAGATTTGGCACAGAGGAAATGTGTTGCTATTGCAGTTTGTTTGGACCATTTCTTGTCGTAGACGTGCATGTCTCAATGTGTTCAGAGCTGAGATTTGCTTGAACAAAAGATGTTTTTTACACATTCGTATTTTGTAATGATGCCCCCAGCAGCTCACAAAAACAGACCAGAGAGCCATGTCCCAGAGTCAGCAATGCATACAGTGCAGTACAAGTGACTACAGAGTTTTCACTTTTAAAGTCACTGACAAACCCCCAAAAAGACCGGAGTGAAAACTAAAAAAAAATACAATATAAGCAAAAAACGAAAGAAAAAGATGGCATAGGTTGGAGGGTTTGGATGAGAATTAAGGCGGGTTGAATTATGTTGTTTGGGAATTCTGGGAATTCCAGAGCCTAGGATCTACCCAGGAGAGTGATGCGCTGCACGGACAGCTGGTGCGATGTAGAAGCCATGGCTGCAGAATTTTAAACCATTTCGAGTTTTATTGAAAGACCTACAGCTGATGACGGCGTGTAGTGTTGCACCGGGCAAGACCAGATGAGATAAATGCATGTATTTTGGTTTCAGTAGCCGGGGATGGAAAGATCTGAGTTTGGCAATGTTGCTGAAAGCCAACATCAATCTGGGATCTGGGGGTTGATCAGAGATTTGGTTCTTAGGTAAATCTGAGTTCAATCATGTTTTTGCCGGTTAAAAACCTAGGCAAGCAACATATTACAGCTATTTTTATTTTCATTAGAAATATTTCCCAAAATAAAACTACCTTAGATTTGATTATAAACCAAAACCCAAATGAAAAGGAATGGCCAGTAAGATACTGATAATAGCTTATTCATGTCTATTTCAGTGTTTCATGCAATCATTTTTACAACAAAATGATATTGCCCCGGGATAAGGGAGTAGACAACTGAATGAATTGTAATGCACAGCCCAGTCTGGCCCCAGAGGATTAAGCGTTACCTTGACGAAGATCTCTCCACACATTCACCAGATTATATCCAGAAGCCAGAAACCAGCGTCACGGATCAGATTTTTACAATTATTGTCTGACGTTCTGTAGTTTCTTATAAAGAGCCGATTCGTTTATAAATGTATTTTGTACCAGAAATGTAAAACCAAGCAATGTAGCGTGACGGCACAGGAGTCAGGAAATTCAATTGTAATAAACACAATATGAACGTGCACTTTTGTGATGCATTTAGTGAAAAGAAAACAAGGAAGAAAACAAGTCATCTCTCATCTAAGGTCCTGAAATATTTACTTGGATCCAGGAGGAACTTGGAAGTGAAAATGTCGGGAGCCACGGGCGTTGATAATCTCTTTCCTAGCCACTGCTGCCCTCTGGTGTACTGGCCAGGAACTGAACTCTATCAGGGGTCAGTTAAGAAAAAAGCTTTGCATCAAAGTCACAGATGTTGCATTTAGGATGTCTTGACGATGTTAAGCGGTTGCAACCATCTGCGCCGTCTTCAGGAGAGCAGAAGGTAGCGAAAGCATCTCTTCCTTTCAAAGTACAAACACTTTTGTGTCTTGGAAAGAAGAGCTCCACCCTTTCCTTCTGCAAGCAAGTATGTGCGACACGTGCCTTAGATGTGACTAAATAATAACATTCATTTTCTCTGTGAAATCAATGGCACAAAACTTTTTTACAGTGCAAAAATCTTAAGTCCGACCTGTGGCACTGTTGTGACTGGAATCGCTGATAATGCAATAGTCTTCCTTGTGCGTCACACTTCCAAGAAACCAGGCCACGACCACGTTGTTGCACAAACAGACCCGGCTTTGAGACAAATGCATTTGATTTATTATACGAACCCCATTCAGTTACTACATATCCCTAAATGTCACCCCCAAACACACACACACACACACATACATTATGTCCTTGTACGGGAAGCCTCAAGATATTACAGAGAGTTAGTACTGACAGACAGAAACGACAGAGACCACAACCAACAAATTACCACAGCTGAGCTCGACTTTCTTTCTGTCAACATCCAAACGTCTGGAGGGAAGGGGGGTGTTCAAGTTTGACAGGGAGACAGCGGCCAAAAAACAAGAGGCGGGAACAGACAGTGAGCAGGGTGGGACTGACTCACTGGGTGATAGTGACTGTTGCAAGGATTCGAGGCAGACGGAGTTCTAGAGAAACACCACTCTGTTGGGGCGTGTCCACGGTAACAGAAGTTGAGGAACTGCATTTGAGGTAGGCAGTCACACTGACAAGGGGGGTTGATATTTTCAGTGGGGCCTCCGATCGACGACCTGCGCGTGCTTTATGTGAAGCGTAAAGACGTATCGTCTGACTCAGGACCGTCGCGGGTCAATCTGGACACATAGGTGTGCAGGTAAATACTTTATAGACAACTCTGTATTCAATGGTGTGTGTGTGTGTGGTTCGTTTAAATAACGGAGTGTCTTGAGATTGTGTCCATGCGTGTGTGTGTGTGTGTGTGTGTGTGTGTGTGTGGGTTTTGTGGCTGTAAATGGCTACTGAATATCTGTGTGTTTGTTTGTGTGTGTGTGTGTGTGTGTGTTTGAGAGAGTTATTCTGGCTGTCTTTAAGTGCTGGGTTTCAGTACGGTGGAGCGTGTACAACTGCACCTTATTCTGTGTTTCTAGAAGTAACCCCGGAAGACAGATGCCATTAAACAGGCTCAGACACGCACACGCCACAACCTGCATTAAGCACTGAAGCCCCAGTTGTATGTAAGACCTGAACCACAACCATATTGTCCTTAAGAGTGGCCGTCTGGCTACATCACAGATTGTGGACGGTCCGTGGAGAATGTGAGGCAGTCACATGTGTGTCAGGGTAATTCCTCATCATCAACAACCACGTCTTTGCTCATCAGACCCACTGAAACACAGCACTTAGAAACAAGTCGTTGCAGAAAACAGAGCGAAAGCAGTTTTCTAGCAGATAAAAAATACTGTAAAAAAAACTCTGCGGTTAACTGATTGTGCTGTGCGAGTGAGTGTGTGTGTATGTGTGTGTGTTTCTGCATGTTCGACTTATTTGTCTAATTTATTCACTCATTTAGTACGTCATTTATGGTTGCATCACTTTAAACTGAGCCAATATCTCCAAAGGAAACCATTTGTTATAACGTGCGCCCATCTCCTTGAGCACTTCTGCTGGATTATCCAAACATCCTGTGTAGAGTTGTGTCTGATTGGGGCAGATATCCCCGCTCTACTCAGAACTACTAGATTATAGTTGGAGATAAGGTAGAAATAATGTGGGCTTTTTTCGAGACGACAATTGCAAGAAAATATATCTTGTCGTGAAAACATCTGTTGGAAAATATTTAAGAAAAAAAGAGCTTGCCGGTTTGTCCTACTTTGGTGTTGGGACTGAGTTGTTGTGTTTTAGCCTAGTAAAACACACTCTATTTCATTGTCAAAACATTAAAAAAATGTCTAAATAAATTGTCAAAACTGTCAAATTGGTTAGCAAAAGCAACAAACATCTCCAATATCTAAGTCTTGCACAGTGAAAAGTAATGACCAACTCAATGTTTGTGCCATTCCTTTTACTCGTGGTAATTTGCATAAGAATTCTCCATGATGACTCCAGCAAAACATAACGGTGCTCATTCAAATTAGCAGAGGCCACGTGCTGCACCAGCAATTTAGATTGTCATATAGTGGTAACCACATAGCCCTACGACGTTTCACCGTTTGTCCTTATCGTCTGAATGTTTTCGCTGCCACCGTACGCCGCTGAGAGACAGCAGGACGCACGCTGTTAACCAACTTCTCCAAAAAAAAAAATATTCTGACTGTTTCACACAGGAAGTTGGCAACTTCCGTAAAAAGCCACCTCTCTCGTGTTCTGTCAAAACAGTGGGCAGGTTCTGTCAGTTGACTTTACGTGTTTTGAGGAATCGCACACAGGAGAAAGCAGTGCTACCTTGTTAAACGTCTTATTTAATTCTAGCCATTATTAACCCATGTGTTACAACAGGCAAATTCTTTCAGAGCTGGTATGCTGTCTGTTGTTTTTACAATTAATATATATGTATATGTTTATCAAAGAAGATCTATTCAAATCTGAATGAGGAGCAAATTTATCTTACGTTGATGAACTCATGCTGGGAACAGTAACTGGTGCTATGCAGAACTGTCAAACAGTCAGGCGTGCAGCCAACATATTAGATGAGACATCTTGAAATGACCCACAATACAACTGACCTACATGTTAAAGTGTCTAGTGGTGTCTCAGGTCAAGGTTGTTAAAGTACGCTCAGACCAGGTCTGGTACACAACTGACAATATGTGGGGCCGGTATTCTGTCTTATACCCACGCAGATTATTACATTTGCACGTAGCTCACGGATGCAGTTTTCACGCATTTGAAAAATCACCTTTTTATCATTGACGGTCAACACACATGTACAGGAAGTCACGTTAGCATTTAAACCGCAGGCCGTCTTATAATCACGTTCACGCCGGGTTCGTAAAAACACAGATGCTCTTAGTGTTCTACAACACAGAAATGCTATGTGTCACTATGTGAACTTTATTTTAATTTTTTGAAATTATAAACACAGGTGTTTTCATTGTATTATTTATTTCATATCGTTCTTTGTCTTAAAAGTTATATGAGATGGTTTATCAAGAACAATTCTGATAAGAAGGAATACCTCCTTGCAAAAAATCCGACAGACATTGTTTCTTGGTGTGATGCTAGCATGTCTCGGGTGTTAGCCTAGGAAAACGTTGAGAAAACACTTGTTTTTCAGGTTAACTTGGAGTTGCAGTGCTTCTTAGACTTCCTGTGCTGTATTCTATTTGTTTATATTATCAGTACCATCTAACACCAAAAGCTGAGTGATGTGACATCGAAAATATGACTTCCTGTTTGTATCATTGCAACCATGAAGCCTGTCATTCAGAGTCACATGGCATTTTGCTGTACCTGTCTCTTTAAATATATCAAATCAAACAGATCACATTAAATTATTGAGACTCCACCCATTTCCTGGTCCAATTAGATCCTTGTCTGGATATTTATCTACTTGTGAAACTGGTATGTGAGAGGAGTGATATTAACCCCTTCAATAACTGAAACAATTGGTGATGCTGTAATCGTTTAAGTACAAATACAAATACAGTATTCCATGGAATGTGCACTGCAATTAGGTCAGTCATGGTCCTAAAGACAGTCATAAAAAATGATGCCAGGTATGGTAATTAAGTCTGTCATAGGTCAAAAGTATGTTTATTTAATCCAGGAACTTTGCCTTCATATAGCCTTATTTTTTCTTTCTTAATTCCCCAAATAGTTACATGTCTGCATGGTTTATGTTTCAGAGGTATGAGAAGAGAACCTAGAACCTAGAGTCTGGGTTTTAGGAAGGAGATAGGTGCAAAAGAAAAGTCTGAATAAGAGATTTTAAACTTGTCTCCAAGACCAGCATTGAAAATGACCTCTGACCCCTAAATGCGTCTAAATGAAAACCCCCATACTGCTCCTACAAGTAAAAAACGCCCCCTCCGGCCTGCACACTGGTCAATTTATGTCTGTTTTTATTTCGTATTTTTCTCTTGACACTCACACTAGACCTCACGAGAGCAATAACTTTCGTTGCCCAAGGTCACAGGGCATCTTCGAACAATACTACCGACTGCAGTGTGAGTTCCGTTTCCACCATGTGAATAACAAAAATAATAAATAAATAAATAATAATAAATAAAGATAATCTGTGCCAAGTGTTCCCACGGGGGTTCTGCTTCAGTTTCTAAAGTGAATTTATCTTTAATAGTTTGACAAAAAACCCAGGACACTTGTGTTTTAATAACTTGTGTTTTATATTTATTTAGCTATAGTTGAGAAACAGATAATGATGTCACCCTTATCTTGTTTTATCAACTCTCCACTTCCTTCTTAGAGACATAATGGAGTCCTTCAGTACTAAGGACATGGCCATGAAGGCCCAAAAGAAAATCCTTTGCCACATGGCCAGCAAATCCATGGCGCAGATGTTCATCGATGACACTAGCAGCGAAATCCTGGACGAATTCTACCGCGTTTCCAAAAAACACTCTGGGAACCGCACAGAGGCCGAGAAGGTGATCAAGGACTTGATCAAGGTGGTGGTGAAAGTGGGCGTTCTCTTTCGGCATGAACGCTTCAGTAAAGAGGAACTCGTCTTGGCTCAGGACTTCAAGAAGAAGCTGCATCAGGGGGCAATGACAGCTATCAGCTTTCAGGAGGTAACGTCTAACAAATCAGTTGCACACGATGTCAGGAACTTCAAATGGTCGTGCCACTGTACACATACTGTTAATACAAATGACAATGTCAAACTATCTGGACAGAGATCGTAAGGAAAGCACGATATATTTCTTTTTAATAGTCTCTATTTTTCTCATGAATAAGATTGTCAGCTCAATATATCTCAGTACCCACCTATTAGAATTGTAAATTGTGACTAAACTTATAATGTCTGTTGTCGATCATTCTCTGTCACAAATAGGGCCGGCTCGAGCCTTTTGAGGGCCCTTTTGTGTCATTTTATTTTTGACCCTCTCTTCCCTAGTGGTGAGAGCTCCTAAGCGATCAGGGGGCTCCTAGCGATCAGTGGCGCTAAGCAGTTAGGGGCCCTTATGCCTAGAACCGGCCCTGTTCACATATATATGAATTGCTAACATTTTACTCTCCATAATTCTTGTTCAGGTGGAGTTCACGTTTGATAAGACTGTCATGACGGAGCTGTTGACAGACTGTCGGGACATCCTGCTGAAGCTTGTGGAGAAACACCTCACAACCAAATCATTTGGGCGCATTCAGCATGTCTTCAACCACTACTCTGACCCAGGCCTTCTGACCAACCTCTACACACCCAAAGGCCCGCTTTGGCCCAATCTCACCAACATCTGCAATGGCCTGAACAAATTAGTGGAAGAAGGAAAGCTATGAGTAGCAATTTAAAACAACAAACTGTGGCAAGCTAATTCAATGGGTTTTGACTTCAGTTTTCCCGAAGAAAATCAGAATGGGAAAGTGGGAACAAAATAGCATGGGGGCTGGCCGATACATTATGTTTATCATTATCGCAGTATGAATGTGCAAGGTGCCCATAACATATTTAAGCACCTCTACCTCTGCCGAAATGTATTTCAGTTTAGCTGCGGCTACGTAAAAAACATTCAAATATGATATACGGAAGAAAGTCTACATCTTAAAGAAATGACTAATTAAGTATTCACATTTCAAGTCCTGTAAGAGATTTGAAAGGGATAAAAACTGTTTCTTGTTCTGGACTCCCTGCTTCCGCTAAGACACATATGCATGTATGCTTCTCTCCGGCGTACAACGTTAAGTGACTACTGTACTGGTCTACCCCGTTAGTGAGTTATCTAGGACATCCACCTCATTAGTGTCAGAGGGCAGAGTGATACCCACTGCCCAGCTAATCACATTTAATTCCTGATAAAAGCCGGAGTTCTCGATCAATCAGTGTTAATTCCACAACGTTATTCCTTTTGCCGATCTTGAGATTTCTGGAAATGCTACACATGGAGCGTTTTAGGACGCAAGGCCAGAACAGAACAAATTTGATGAACTTGTTTTTTTGTGTTTTAGGATTTCAAAATGGAATTGGTGTCAAGTAATTCAACAATTCCACTAAACAACACATTATCAGCACATTCTGATGTGTAGTGTTTTAGAATTAGCACACACTGAATGTGGTGTAATGTGAGAATAATTAAGAAATAATAGGCAATGAACCATATCAGTTTCCATAGGAGAAACACAGTAGATATGCACAGGAAGTGACATCTAATGGTGATAGTTGTGCTTTTGCAAGCTGTTGTCTTTCACAGTTAATCAATGTAAGGGCAGCATCATGGATTAAGAAACTGAACTATTTTGTATTCATTAAATATTGGCTTTTTTAATAGAGAGAAAGAGGTTTTAGCTGAGTGCTTTAAATTAACAATCTTGCACCTCAACTCATACTGAGGCATGCTTAAAGCAGCAACTCAAGAAGATCATCCGACAATAGTATTATCTTGAGACATTGTTTTGCAAACTGAGCGCCAAAAAGGTCTAGGCGAAAAGGTGTTTCAGGTCAACAACCGCATCGTCAATGTGATTGTGGGTTGTTTTATACATCAAGTCAATCTAGTTTCGTTTCCCTTCTAAGCAGTAAGAGAAAATCACCATGTTCATTAATCAATGCTGTCCTCTAGTGGCCAAACGTGGTAATGTCACTCTGGTTTTTGTTGAAGTGGATGTTAATTATTTTATTAATTTTGAATCTTTCAAATCTGATAAATTTAACATCAGTACTATTACATAGCATACTGTACAAACATTATGATAGGTCAGAATTCAGGAAAGATTGCAACCAAAGTAAAACAAAAAGTCCCAATAATCACTGATCTCATTGATATAGAATGTAAAGACTGCTCAGAGTTAACTTACTACCTTAATACCTTCATGTTCCTGTGGCTTCTTTTTTACTGGCTTATTAAAGTACAATTGCGACTGTTTATATTCACTGGTTTGAAAGTTTATAGTAACCCAATGAGGACATCTTCACAAGTCATCGTGTTATAAACCGATGCCTGGATATTGCTTGATTGTAAGGATTAGTTTTGATTTGCCTGGTGGAGTTTACACCTACAACAGTTAAGGTTACAATGACTGCTAGCTCTTTGGCAACGACAAACAGACACTAACACTTGTAATGTTTATCCTTGCTAATATGAGTTACTGGGGAACGTGACAGTGAAGTTTTTGAATGCATCCAAATATGAGTACAACTGCGCAGATCAGTTCAAACCTGGAATTAAAATTGTTAGACATTTCTAGAATGCAAATCAAGGCAAAAATTGACAAAATGTTGTTACAACGTAAATATTCTTTGCTGATTTGTTCACACCCACTTGAATGTTTATTGGGAAATAGTGACCATTTTGTTTGATGTATTAATCTAAAAAAAACGTGTTATATTACCTTTTTTCCCGTTTTTCACAATATTTTTACAAGACAACAATAAAGGGAAATGTATGACACTGATTGAGACAGTTGCCAAATTACTCAAATGTAAATTTTGAAAGTTCACTAAAAACCCACCAATAACAGAATAATGAATAATAGGTCTGAATACAATCCATTATGAGATCACTGTGTTTTTCACTATGTGGGGGGACTGGAAGCAGTGAGGATACAACAAGGCAACAAATATTGACTGTAACAACCAGTGTCCAAAAACATATTGTACCGATTGTCATCAGGTGCCAGAGGAGTAGCAGTGTTTTTCACAGAATTGAAAATCCACGTTGCATGGCCAAGAAACGAATATCATTCTTTATCAACAAATAATATAATGGATATTAAAAATAAAATTACATATATTAAAAAGTATTGATATTGAGAATTTAATTTTGATATCAACAATGGAATTTCTGCTATCAACAATTCACTTTGTTGATATCAACAATTGTTATTCCCAATTGAAAGTCTATTGGAAGCTGTCTCAATTTCTTGATATCAATACTATGAATTGATGATATCCAAAACTGAAATTGTTCATATTAAAAACACACATTATTGATATCAAGAATAGGAATTCCAATTAGACAAACATGTTCAAACGGCATATGCCATACCGGTGACACATCTTGTTCAATCGGTGATATGACCTGCATGGTTGCTATGGGAGACGAGACCCCACGAGTAAGTAGGCACTTGTTGTGAGGGAGTAGTGTGTGAGGAATAGTGTGTGAGTGTGTGAGGAGCTTTGGGAGAGGTGCGACTTGGAAGACGGAGACGACTGATTGAAACACCACTAACAAGGATGAGAGGCGGGACAAAGTTTGGGTCTTTTTGCTATTTGCTGAATATGAACGAGTAAACACACCGTTACTCAGCTGCACGCGACAATCACAACTAGCTGACTAACGTGCGGAATCCGCGCGAGCGCAAAACAACAGCACGCGGGACGCTGTTCGCGGGCAAAACGAGGCGGGCGGCGCTCGAGCGGACGGGTATCCTGACAGGTAGGCGGCTATACGTATGTGTTTTGATATTATTTCAATCAAAAAACTAGACATACACATAATACACGTTTGTGTTTTATTAATTTGGTATTTAAGGGGAGTTTAAAATGTCCTAGTGGTGCGTGAGTTGGTCAAACTTGGTGTCGTACAAAACTCAATAATAATATATATTAACATTTACAGTATCAGCATTGCGTTTAAAAACGAGGATGTGATAGACATATAAAATGATAAAGGTTAGGAACAACTGCACTTGTAGAGCCTACATATAATAGTCAATTGTAAAGTCCTTTATTGTGCATTAAATTATATAGCATTCTGAACAATGAAATTCTTATAACAAGACACACAACATCTTCGCAGATATATAGATATATAGCAAGAATAATAGCAGCAAACAACAACAAATAAGCAGTGTAGCAGTGCATAAAAGTGGTTACATAAATATGAACTATGTGCTTATTAAAACATATCACAGACTCACTCCTCACTATTTTTAGACTTTTTATATCTACTGTCAATGACAATGTTTCCAGACTGTTGTTCAGTCCTAAATCCACCCAATTGAAACTGCTAAAACTATCAGATACAATAGATTCTGTCAATGTACACAAATTATTATGAAATTATGCATTTAAGCAAATACACAGGAAAATCAAAACCACATAACAAGTCATGTTGCCATTAATATTAACAGTAATAAAAAAGAAAATATAGCAGGCACTAAAGAAAGTAATGTGATTAAATATAAGGTGACACATTTACTTGCTAGTTCGCTTACAAGCAACAATTAAAAGGGTGAACAAAGTTGAAAAAATAGTAAATACTATCGAAGATGGTGACATTAACATTTGAAATGTGCATAGAAAAGAAGAGTGACACGGAGTCTCGTAGCAACAGTCCAGTCCAAGGTTTGCAATTAAAAACTGTCTATGAGCACTTTGGCATGTGATTATATCTCTGAAATAGGCCCATCTGTCAGAAGGTAAGCAGATAAATTGCCTGTGGCTTGGCCATGTCCTTGATAATGCTGGCATTTGAAAGGCTGTACTGTTCCCTTACAGATATGCAACTTTGACATTACCAAATTGCTTCTGAGGCAACAGAAATCCATATTGTAAAAAAAAACGGTGTTCGTCGTACTGTGAATGGCGTAGCACAGCACAGCAGTTGCTATGGACTTTAGCGAGCATTTCCCATGTTCATGTCTGTTGCTTTAATGAAAGTACAGGAAACACGTGTTGACACCCTATGTTCAGATTCAAATTGTGTTCATTTCCTTTATTGTAAACTGTCGTCTACTCACTTCTGTATTTTTTCATTTTATTATTTTTGAATCACTGTTCAATCACTGTCCATGCACTCAATCGGCCATCATTTAAACGCAGTCGTTTTCCCCTAACCCCTGAATATATATTTGATATTTTCTCATCTATTTATTTTATGCCTTCGATTCCCATGCTCCCCAAAAAGTTGTTTAGTCATTGCAAGCGAAGACAGGGATTGGCAGTAGACGGTTTTCAAATTAATTTTCTCACTACTGGGCCATTGTACAGCTGACAGAAGAAAGAAATTGCTGCTTGAAATTCAACGTGAAAAATCAAGTTATTGATGGGATGGCGATTAACTTCCCCAAGCAACGGAAATGTTATAGAAATGTGTTCAGGGAAGATCGTGAATTTCCTCATTGTCCCTTTGAATTAGCTGTGCATTTTGGCTATGTGTATATGAATAAGTGGGATGCTTGTGCTTAAAGCTCTTCTATATGTGCATGTCATCCTTAGCAATTCACTGCTATGCCTTCACCAATTAATAGTTTTTATATAAAAGTAAACCGGTACACTGCAAACTTAACCGGGACACTGGTCACATAACCGGGACACTGCTCTTTTAACCGGGTCACATAACCAAACACTGTCAGCTATGGCTAACTGCAGCATCCTCCTCTGGGCCCCTGGGCTAATTCTCCAGCAGGATTTGAACCCAGGTCTTGCAAGGCATTGACTTCATAGTCTCAACATTGTAACTAGTGACTTACAGTGATGATACAATAGATCAGTCAAATTGTACATGGTTAATGCATATGCACAAATAAGTTTTATATCAAATTATATATTTTATGTAGGAAGTTTTTTGTTGCAAAGTGATGAAATATGCAATTGGTGTAAATGCCATTTACAAAAAAGCTGTTTTAGTTATATGTAACAGTTGAAAGACAACTTTGGCAATATTATGGACTTTAAAACATTTAGCTTCAAGTCGGTTTCCTTTAATTGTTAATGGGATCCGTCTGCCTCAATTAGAGACAGCACCGGCAAGAAAACCACCAATCGTTAGCTAGATAATAAACTGGAGGAGAGTTTCATTACAGTTTCTGATGAGAAGTGTGAATATACTGTAGCTGAATAATGTCTAATCTCTGCATTCTCACTCAAATAGCTGAATTATTGATTTTATGAAAATCTTTAAGATTCTCAGTGAACTAGATTGATCTGATCATTCCTAGAGTAGGACTTTCTAGAAAGAGAAGCTCTGATATGATGATGCTGATCTGGATGTTGTTATTCACTAAATTGACGCATGGATGTCATTATAAAATGTTACGGTTGACCGAATTAGCTATGCATACTTTTGAATCATTCAGAAATGCTAAAGTGCACAGAACACACTCACACATCTTCCCACGATAAAACCTCTGTTCCCTACTGTCTCCAGGTGTAACATGTACCTACTATCTGTTTTCTCTCTGGTAGTGGAAGCGGTAAGAATTATACAATTTTAGTCCTGTTTATATATTATTACGTCCTCCTACATGGATGCTTGGACTCCAAGAATGTCAAGTAGATAATTAGCCAGCATTCTTCTAATGTAAGTAGTCTGTGCTCTCTGTTCTTGATCGAATTTACTGTTCCCTTATACAGTCTGTCTGGTGATGGATATGGACACATAATGGATTCGCTGAAGTCAGCAGTGTGTTTTCAGAGATAGGGAACACTCAGTCAATGTAATATCTCGCTGATGACACCTCCAGTCTCATGAATTAAGTATTAAGATCGTAATTCTCAATTCCGTCTGCTCATATATATTCATGCCAAAAGTAATCGATTTCTCCAACAACCATGGGCATATTAAAGGACATTACTCAGTATGGGACAGCCGAGCTCATAAAGATTAATGGCATTAGAATGTGGTGAGACAGGTGTCCGCTTAATTGAGAGATGTTTATTTTTATAATAATGTAGCCATCTCAAGTTATTTGGAGATTAGGTATCTCAAAACATATGTAGGCATCCTTGTCATTGTCTTTGTGGATACTGCAGCCTTGCAATACCAATAAATGCGAATAGAAAATGAAAAACATTGCACATTTACAAGTGAACATTGTTCACGTATACATGTTGAAGTTCTCGGAGTGCGCTGACAGAATAACTTCTCTTAAACAGTCTGACATAGAGCCTCTGACCTGCCCCTGAAAAGCAGACTGGGATATAAGGTATACTGTATGGTACGATAGAGTATGATTAAGTGACAGAGGAGAGTTTATGAAGAGGTTTGTATACAGACTGTTAGGCTAACAGATTGCCAGATGTATAGATAGTGACATATTGGAAGGAGGGATCTGAACTGTGGTAACAGAATGCGGTTTAAATGAAAACAGACACACAGGCAGATCGTAACACAAACTAAAAGACAGACACACATATTCAACGTCAATAGAAACACATTTAAACACACATTCATCGCCCGGGCAAATACAAAATTAAAATATCCATGAACATAGAACAGAGACAGAAAAACACGAGGAGATATCGAAATGAAATAGAAACAAACAAGGAGACACTTTAGGAACAGTGACGAAAGATAAACGCTTCGGGAAACATCCGGGGTGGCCCTGCTATGTCTGCTCCTGTCTCCGTGTCTACGCCCCCCGTGGCGATCCCCTTTCACCCCGTCACCATGACGCCACCAAGCGTGACCGTGGATCACAGGCTGACAGAGCAGCCTCAGACCGGGGGGCCGTGGCAGGCACAGGGTTGTGGAAAATGCCAGCGGTCACAGCAGTATCTGAAGCACTCCTCTGTCTACACAGTTGACAGTGCCTCATGGGCCCTCTGACCCCAGCCTGTCAATATTTAACATAGGTCACGTTTGAGTAACATGCAGTTTCTTGAGACGCAGCTTGGCACTTTATTGATGGAACATTTACGTCAGGCGTGTTGCTTTACTATTGTGTTGACCAGAATCTTCTAATTGAATCGTGTGACGGCTATGAAATGTATGGATGTTTGTGAGGCAACGTTGCTAATATGGGAAGGCAACACTCTGTAGCCATGGGCATTGATATTTATGCCGTGGATTCATCACTGATTGAACTTTATTATGAAAGATGAGCTAAAGCTGTTGAACTTATTACAAGCTGTTTTTCCGAGGCAATTAAAATCATATCTGATTATTGACATTTAACTTCAGGGTTTTCGACTCGGTTTTCTGATGACTAAAAAGGGACTTATCTGTGGAAAGCTCTGACGAAGGACAGGACAAAGCTTTGAGGTATCCATCAATTCAATGCCTCTGTGAAGCCTCTGTTTCAAATACAACATCTGCTATGAGGTTGAAGTATGTATTATGTATTAACTCTTCAACTTTTTCATTTGTGTACATTGATTCGGTTCACCGTTAGGGAATAACAAAGCCTTTTGTACATAGTTAACAATTTCAAGGGACCTAACGTATATCAAAGGAACATTTAATATCCAAATTAAGGGGTTGGGATCCAATATTTCTTTAAAGACTAGCCTAAATCAAGCTCACGAAGCTATTAAATGATTTTTTTTGTTTGATGTTGTTGTTGGTTGTTGTAGGTTTCTAAACATGTGTTAATGTCGATGTACAAGCATTCTGGACGGCTCCACCTTGCAACCTACTGGACCTGTAGGATCTACTGCTAATGTCCTTGTGTCAGATACCACAGGACACCTTCAGGTGAGTCGGCACTCTTTTGGCGGCACGCAGAGGACCAACAGCATATTAGGCATAATGTTGTGTCCCATTACTGCATGTGCATGCACACACAATGTATAATGTTTCTACAATATGTCATATTTGTGATACGGGTATTTGCACAAATATAATAGGGGATATCAGCATAAACAACAACAACAACATTTATCAGATAGTGAGTCATTACCGGAAAACTAGAATGTCAATTTTAAAATGTTTCAAGTGCCTGCGTCTAATGTCGTCAAATTTGCATTTTATTGGATTGGTGCCAAGAACATTGAACGGCATATTTTTTTACTTGAACTATTCTACTCTTTATTCATCCATTCAACATGTAAAAATGTACTCAACTCAAACCATGCTACTGTGTCGGAGGGAAATAATTTTTCAATCAGTAAACGGGAGCCTCCAGGCAGTTTGTAAGGTTTTGTCATGATTTATTACCAGTTAAAGAAGTTGAGAACCCAGCGCTTATAAAGAAATATACCAAAGGTGCAATTTAACCTGAAACTAGTTCTGAGAACACAAACAATGATCATGCATATATTTGAACGGGTCGACCTGATAATGGCACAGGTAAATACATCTACGGACGTATTTCTTTCATTTTTACAACACAGTTACTCATTTTGGTTTCTACAGGTGCCCGTTGGTGACTTCTTAGCTTCCCCTACCACACACAGAAGACCCCTTAAACCCCTCTGTGCGTGAGACAGCCTGTAAGGGGGAAGAAGGGGCGGAGGAGGGGGCGCATTTTGTGTGGCGACCTTCGACCCAAGATGGATGAGGATTTCCCGAGCAGTACCCAGACTGCCTCTGGATCCGGCCTGACTACTGCCTCTTTCCTGACAGTCGAGGCGAAGGCAGCCTTCGTCTTCGTCCTCATACTCTTCCTCGTCCTGGGTCTCCTTATCGTGCGCTGTTTTCGCATCTTACTCGACCCCTATCGCAGCATGCCCTCCTCCACCTGGACCGACTACATGGAGAAGGACACGTTCGACTACCGCATTGCCTGAGGCGTCTTCTCCATCCAAGGCTGATGCCTTTCCTGAGGGGATGATAACCAAGTCTGATTTCTTTCCTGAGGGGATGATAACCAAGTCTGATTCCTTTCCTGAGGGGATGATAACCAAGGCCGATGCCTTTCCTGAGGGGATGATAACCAAGGCCGATGCCTTTCCTGAGGGGATGATAACCAAGGCTGATGCCTTTCCTGAGGGGATGATAACCAAGGCAGATGCCTTTCCTGAGGGGATGATAACCAAGGCTGATGCCTTTCCTGAGGGGATGATAACCAAGTCTGATTCCTTTCCTGAGGGGATGATAACCAAGGCCGATGCCTTTCCTGAGGGGATGATAACCAAGGCAGATGCCTTTCCTGAGCGGATGATAACCAAGGCAGATGCCTTTCCTGAGGGGATGATAACCAAGGCCGATGCCTTTCCTGAGGGGATGATAACCAAGGCCGATGCCTTTCCTGAAGGGATGATAACCCAGGCTGATGCCTTTCCTGAGGGGATGATAACCAAGGCCGATGCCTTTCCTGAAGGGATGATAACCCAGGCTGATGCCTTTCCTGAGGGGATGATAACCCAGGCCGATGCCTTTCCTGAGGGGATGATAACCCAGGCCGATGCCTTTCCTGAGGGGATGATAACCCAGGCCGATGCCTTTCCTGAGGGGATGATAACCAAGGCAGATGCATTTCCTGAGGGGATGATAACCAAGGCCGATGCCTTTCCTGAGGGGATGATAACCAAGGCAGATGCATTTCCTGAGGGGATGATAACCAAGGCTGATGCCTTTCCTGAGGGGATGATAACCAAGGCTGATGCATTTCCTGAGGGGATGATAACCAAGGCTGATGCCTTTCCTGAGGGGATGATAACCAAGGCAGATGCATTTCCTGAGGGGATGATAACCAAGGCCGATGCCTTTCCTGAGGGGATGATAACCCAGGCCGATGCCTTTCCTGAGGGGATGATAACCAAGGCAGATGCATTTCCTGAGGGGATGATAACCAAGGCTGATGCATTTCCTGAGGGGATGATAACCAAGGCTGATGCCTTTCCTGAGGGGATGATAACCCAGGCTGATGCCTTTCCTGAGGGGATGATAACCAAGGCTGATGCATTTCCTGAGGGGATGATAACCAAGGCAGATGCCTTTCCTGAGGGGATGATAACCAAGGCTGATGCATTTCCTGAGGGGATGATAACCAAGGCTGATGCATTTCTTGAGGGGATGATAACCAAGGCTGATGCCTTTCCTGAGGGGATGATAACCAAGGCCGATGCACTTCCACATGTTCTTATTCAGCTCGATGGAAAGCATTTTTGGATTTCTGAGTGTTATCCTAAGATATGGGCTGACTGTGAGTTTGCCAGAGTCCTGCTCTGATGCTTGGACGATGGCAAACGTATGGAAATACTGAAGGGCTCCTTTACCAGGCATTGGAGTGACATGGCTAGTAAGAGAACAGCTAGAAGGGAGCTTGTGTTGTACGCAATGAATAGTACTGTTCCAATCACTATGCACAGCTGAATCACAGCAACTCCAGAACCAGAACAGGCAATCTGAGAATACCGCCTTTTTGGACAAAGGCCTTTTTTAAATGTGTTCCAAAATGTTGCTTTTGGGAAAAAAGGAAGACTTACACAGCTGCTGTTTATTAATCTAATCAATTAATCCAATCAATGAATGATTGTAGCAGCTCATGAGTGTGGTGATTTTGCGTGTGAATGACCACGTACAGTTAACTCAGTGTTTCCCAAATGGTCTTGGGGAACCCAAGGGGTGAGTTAATTGTACGTAGTCATTCAGATGCAAAATCACAACACTCATAAGCTGGTACCATTATTCAATCACACCTTAGAAACATGCAAATAGCTGTAATTATAATGAAAAATTATAATATATATAAAATCGTATAATCACACACCGGGACCATCAGACAAATACATATTTATTCTAGTCAGTGTGAAAGAAGCCTTGCGGGCGGATATGTGTATGCTGTTATCTATCAAATTAGTCTACAATTTTCTTGTTTCCAGGACTGAATTAAATGTGGCCAGAGATCTGATAGTTCTTATTATTGTAGCTGTCACCGAGAGTGGAGCGACGCCTTGGGAAGATGATTTCCCCAACCGTCTTCAGCTGTGTCATCGTCACTGCACAAACGGCCCGCTAAGGACGAAGTTCCCAGCTTTCTTTAGGATCTTACCGATCACCACACGAACACAAGCCAGAGGAACAGCGACTCAATCCTGTACAAACGCACCGATAAAATTGAACCTGCACGCACCCTGGAACAAGTCACTCCTGGAAGGCTGACACAGAAGCAAACACACAGCCGCCTGGGCTTTAGACTGACATAAAGACATGACACGAAGACACACAACATCACAAATAAAGATATAGTTTGCCCTTGGAAGACTGATACTGAAGTGAGATTTTTGGTTATATGCAATGAAAAGTCCAACCCACAACTCAGAATATTAAAGACAATCGGCCAATGGTTTCTGTCCTCATTTAGGAGGTTACTCTCCACTTGCTAGAAAATAAATAAACAGGCTTGTATAGAGAAAAATACAGTTTCTCAGTGAACCTGTTCCAGACTGATTAGCCATGAAGTAACCATGGTAACATTTTGATGTTTAAGCCAAACGGGTGTATCTTGTTGTCCAGTGCCTGTTGACAGAGGAGAAAGGCATCACAAACCTACATAGGTTTACAGTGTATTTTAGATCTGCTGCAAGGTGATGAGTTATTTATTATTTATAGTTATTTCACTAACATGTGCATAGCGTATTTCTATTAAAGTAAAGATTATTTGTGTTGGAAAGGCTGTTTCATGCTTTTCTATTTTTTATTCTGATGCAGTCTCAGTCTGCCATACTAAGAGGAAACGGTTAGGAGTTTACAGTATTTGCATTGTGTCGTTCGCAATTAACATGTCGTCGTTTTTTGAGAAACCGCATTGTCAATTTCCGTTCCAAAATAAATTATACATCCAACATACCGAAAATAGTTTTATAAGACACTAAAGTTGACCACAGATATTCACATTGTACTGAGCATCTCCGCAGCATTGCTTCCTCTTTCTTCAGGGGGTTGAGAAACAGTGCTGTGGATCGGCACACAATCAGTGCAATGGTACTAAGTAAATCTTTGCCCTATCACGAGAAGGTTTGCAATAACCTTGGAACAAAGTTGCCCACCTAACGGCAGGATATCAACTGTATGGATCGAGAAGCACGTCCTTGTGTGTCCCCAAAACCAGTTTAGTTTGAATACACTCTCAACGCATACCAAACCAGTGAAAACGAGAATTGCATGTCACAGCTCAGAACCGGCTGATTCTGTGGCCTAGGGTGGTCCAGTGGCCTAGGCTGCTGCCTATGGGCGCACATGTACTGCTGCAGCATGTGATTGATTCTGGCCTGTGCCCTTGGTAGCAAAATCGACTCTTCAAACTCAACTATCTTATCCACATTCCCCGTCACTTATCTTCGCCACTTTCCCTGTCAAAGACCATTTCTCCTAATATATATTTATAAATTATAATTCTCTACATCTAACCATTGGAGGTGGAGAACTTCACTGTATGGTGTTGGAGAAAAGCTTTTAGCCGAGTTCAGAGTGTGTTCCCTTAACCAACACATTGTTTTTGCAGGAGCACTTTGATTGACAGGTCCACCGTTCACCTCCCACCACACTACTCCCTGTATCACCCCCCGACCTGCCTTCGGTTCTACAATCCCGCGGTTGCCATGGAAACCGGATCCAAAATAGGACACCGTGATAACATCGTCACCCACAAGGGATATTGTGAACTGAGGACCGGAGCAAATCAATAGGATGCCCTGTAAAATCATCCCTGTGGACATTTGACTCGAGCTGGTTTGGCCATAACCCGCCAGAGATAAACCAGTGCTGGTAAACATAACAGACATATATACATACAAAACAACTAAGTGACACATGTGACATAGTGCCTCCGTGATGACACACTTCCACATACCAATCTGATCCAGGATCTGCTGCACAGTCACACCTCCATCGGCATGTCAGAGGTTAAAAGGACTTGACTAGCATTCACCAGTTTCATCCTCCACACATCCCATTTCATTTTAGACGACCCCTATCTTGAAAATGGCATAAGCTGATACACAACCGCACCCGGGTAAAGAAAATGTATTAATTAATACAATTAATAAAAAGGCTAATATGTGCAGAGCCCCTTAACATATCAGGGTACCTGTATGAGTCGCAGTGTGAACGTTGTTATGACGATGGAGACTGGGTTTCCATGGATACGGATTTCTATATCAGCGTGTTCTCATCAGACCGCCACGCCCTGCTTGACAGTCATTACTTTTGTCAAGAATGTATTTCTTTGAAAAAAAATTGCAAGCAAACAAAAATGCTACTATTTTGGAAAGATAATACAGTAGCTCCCTAATGTATTCATCACTTTGAGCTGTCCCAGATTTTGTTGTGTTATAACGTTCAGAAGATTTTGCCACTAATCAACGCAAAGTCCATAATGTCAAAGTGAACGATGGTACAAAAAAAACCCTGATTACATCAGTTATGGTGTAAAGGAGAAAGTGAAAAGGTGAAAATGAGGGGAATACTTCTGTTTTGACAAAATGCATGTGACGAGCTGCTATTGCTGCAGAGAGATTGTCTGCAAAAAATCTTTCTTGGTGTAGAACTTCTAACAGTCATTTATAAACAATGAATGGACAAATTGCTACAATGAAACGGGGCCTTAATTGCCAATTGGCCGTGATGAAATTTGGTGCAGGAGAACACAATCAAATAGAAGCTTTTAGGTAAATTATAACCGCAGGCCGTGGCACTTGGACACTAATGATAATTATATTCTGTTCACCCAAACAAAAATAGCATGACATTATTCAATACTTAAACCATATCAGGTTGTTTACTCGTGTGACTGCAAAGTAGTGTATCACACCAGAAACATAGAAATTGGGGGTAAACAAGAAACCCAATTGAGGAAAGCAGCACAGATGAAAGCAATAAGAACAGTCCACTAGACCGACACAAATGATTTTCATGATAGTTTTGATAATAATTGATAAGAAGACCACCAAAATGCAATGGATGACAAAATAGTCAAATTGCCAAACAGTGCCATTTTTAAAACATGACGTGGCGAGACACACAAAAGCTCCGGCAGTTCGCCAACTAGATAAAACAGTGTCGCTGCTTTATTGCAACAATAAAGTTGACTGTTTACAAGAGAAAGAGCTCAAACTGTTAACATGTTTGAGTTAAAAAACAAAACAATCTCCATGCCCAATCATTTACTCCGCAGTGGAGAGGTTGAAGACCGAACGATCCTCCTAAGCGCACTTCACCGAAAGATGTTCTTCTTTTACCGGCACACACATGCCGGAAGCATCGAAGGGACACGGATGTTAGTGAATTAAACAGGGTACACAGGGTGTCCGCTGAATACTGACAAATGTGCCTGTGGTGAGACACACTACCATAGAGATCTACCATCTTGATATAACACATAACCCCATACATAACGAATCAGGGTTATTGTGTGTATATCTCTGGATATGTATAATAGTAATTAAGTGTTTTAATACCAGGTCCACATGTTTTACAATGGATACACCACCACCCCGTAAATACAGAACCACACAACAACAATAACCCAAGATTAGGGCAGACAGGCCGTAGATTCAATTCCATCCTGCGTTGATCCACTGCACACAGGCAGAGCACATATCGTCGTTTCCTCTGGACCAGGTAAGCAACATGAAATCACTAGCGCATATTGACTGCGGACAGCTTTATTAAGCACAAAATTCAAATGTAACAAGCAGTGGATCGACCAGTGACATGGGGAGGTCATAAGGTTGGAACAACCCCGTTTTTCTGAGTCACTGTGATGGACATCGGAGAACCACTTGTTGAGAGGACATTTCCCGACAAGCCATTCACAAAAACCCAGAAATGCAGCCAAAACAAAGGTTGAACAGAGGAATTGGATCCTTCACGACAATAATTGTTTTTGCCAGTAAGACAATTCTAGCCACAGCACCATTAGAGCCTGGCTTATACCGGTTACAGGAACATACCGTCTGGCGCCCTCTACAGGCATCACTGACAATAGCCAAAATATTGTCAAAGAACCAGTCACCAGTTATAGCTGATTATGAAATAGTACTGGATGAACCTAGCTTTTCTTTTATTGACACATCATGTGTCACGTCGGCCTTTTAAAGATTTAATAGCCAAAATGGAGATACATTTTCATGAAGCACAAACTGTATTCATGTATCAAATAGAAAGCATGCCGAGAGCCATTCACACGCTAACGGTTGCTAATCCATTGCCATTTCATTAGAGCATTCGTGGATCGTGAAGTGAAGTCCTGAAGCTTAACAGTTAATCTGTATGACTTCGTGTCAAAATATAGCCCAATCCCATGTCCGTTTTGTAGAAAGGAATGGATTCGAAAACGTATCGAATATATGAAGCGAATTACAACGTCCACTTTATACCCGGCTATATAAACATTGGTTGATCCAAGAATAGATGTCGCTAAACTAGAAATATAGTCGGGAGAATAATGACATTATGTAAGAGAGTTTGGGAAATCCAAGTGATGTTACAGATTATAATGTGACAGGTAAATAGGGAATTTAACATAATACATTTACAAAATAATCTTTGTAAAAAGGATGACGAGTGACAACCCACCCCTGGGGAATAAAAAAATTTCAATAAAATTTGATATCCAGTCTGTTCAACTAGCAGTTCTGAACGTTAAATGCTAAGCTATAGGGACCGTGTGTTTATATTTCATATATGTAGGCAGGCTGCATCCCGAAGCACTCAGATTACAAAAATACCACTTTATATGTACATAAGAAAGGCTTGCAGAGAGCATATACAAAAATAACTATCATACTTAAAGAGTATCGACTTCTGAAGGAAAAGATGACAAGTTTACAACAAGTGAGAGTGGAGTCTAGAGGAAAGTTTTCCTAGCCAAACAGCAGGCTCCTTCTTCGCCCAAAAAAGGCAGAGGGCAAGAGGTTGTCTGAATTGGGTTTCTATTCTGTCCAACAAATTCTCATGGTGGAAAATTATATACACAGACAATATTTACTTCAAAACAACAAAAAAAACAGACCATCAATCAGCATACATAAACAATTGAAACATAAAAACAGGAGTATGACAAAACTCACAAAATAGTTCTCTATTAAAAGCTGAACTTTAACAAAGAACTCTGAAAGAACACTGGGGCGGATGACTGGGTACAGTTGGGAAATATCACAACTGGAGACTGGCAAACTCATTCTGGTGCAAATCTCCCTATTGACATCAGTCCAATCATTGTAGGCACAACGTAAAACAACCTGGGCGTCTCTAGTTCAGACGGGCTCCCTGAAAAGCTGCAGGCATACGACGACTTTCCTTGTTACGCCAGTCACCCCCCCGAGAGCCGAATGTTCACGTAAGAAGATGCATGTCGTATCGTTGTTCTGTTTAAGAGGACACGGACTAAGAATTTATAGTAGCTCACTGTCCGATAATCTGCAGGCAGGAAGGAAGAAATGGCGGTATGTTAGAAATCGCCAGTGTCAGGACATAAGATACTGCGTCATCCTTATTCCTTGGCCTGCGACATGGTGCACTGGGGCAATGAGATTAGCGTCCAAGGGGCGTAGCAGCGGTGTTAGCGTTGACGTCGCCAGGAGTAGTGTTGGCGCTTCTGGAACCGCAGGCCTACGAAGGAGTCTCACAATACGACAACCCCCGAGGGAACAGCGCTTACGCGGCGTGGTGAAAGGGTCAAAACGCGGCCAGTTACAGCTTTGAAACAAGTCATTAACACGCTGCCGCGGATCAGACCGACACATGCTTGGATACAGCGGGCGGCAACGCAATTACCGGCATGTCAAGATTATCCTTTAGAACTAATCGACTTGCATTTACTCTGCAGTGGAACCCAGGGGGCGTTTGGAGAAATGGACAGGGTGAAGGCTACAATGAAACCTGAAGGAGTCGGAACAGTTCATGCCACAGACAGGCCCGTGTAAACCCAGAAGGAGCCCGTCTGGGAAGTGAGGACCTCAGACTGAGCGGACAGTCTCTCCAAGAAGATCCTGCATCTCAATCCTTATTCGCTTTCCTCACTTTGCTCCACGTCAAAAACGTACGATCAGAGAAAATAAAAACAATGGAAACAGCGCAAAGAGTAGACAAATTATGATACAAAAATATAGCAGGGAGTAAGGAGGGGGGGAAAGGCAGAAAGGAGGGTACGAAAACCCCTCAGTCCTCGGGACCATTTGTCCGTAACACGCCCGTCTGAGGTTAGGAGATGATCTCCGTGTGAGACGTCACGGACTCCACAAGAGTCACCTGCTCCTCAACTGAGTCCAGCTCCTCTGTCTTGCAGATGATGATGGCTCCATCCTGGATCACTACCTCCTCGCCGCTCGACTTCATCCCTCCCTGCACCTCCTCTTCCTCATCCTCCTCTTCCTCGCCTCCCACAACTTCTTCCTGTTCAGAGGTGCCGTTGGTGTGGCTGTGCGACATTGCTTCCAGCTTCATGCGGTACTGCTCGGCTTCTTCCTCCTTACGCATCAGCTGCTGCCGGTACTCCTGGGCCTTCCGGTTGGCCTCCAGCAGCTGCCTCTGTAACTGCTCCTGGATGGAAGAGCGCAAATGTCAGACTGAACGGCTCACGCTTGACCGACATGCGTAGCAAAACCACCCCGTCAAAGCACCGAAAACAAGACGCTACATTAATTCGTGCAAGTACAAAAACCTTATTACGGATATTAAAGATGTTGAATAACAAAGACGCTGGGCCCACTGACCGTGTCTCCAGACTCGTTGTGATTGGTCTCCAATTTCCTTTTGCGGGCAGGTGGGGGCTGGGGATCCTCATCAACCACTTCCTCTGTCACCTGATTGGATGGCACGGCCAACACTGGAAAACAACAGACCACAGCTTAGAAACTGAAAGACCAGGCAGTGTGGACATAGCTGTTAATGACCCAATCACCGAAAGACACAAAAACAAGGGATTCAGGATATTGTTTTCATCATTACATGACTTTACATATTGAACATCACTGAAATGACACTAAAGACTCCTATCGGTCTAGGACTGTAAATGCAATCAACTGAAACTATTCAAAGCATACTGTTTACTCCAGGAGTAGAAACCAGTTACAATAGAACAGGGTCAATTATAAGTGACCACAGGCTGAACAGGAGCCTGTTCACTGGCCCCATCCCAAATGGAAGCGGTTCTTACTCTGCTGCCCGTGTTGCATGGTGACAAAAAATGGCTGACCGAGCCCTCCCGTCTGCAAGTTGCCATGTTGGTCGGTCACTATGGTGATGACCCTTTGACCTTGCTCATTCACCATGTGCTGGATGCTGCCAGGGTCCAAAGAATTTGCCGCTATGGCTTCCTCAGAGTCCCCTGTAGTCACACAAGAAATTTAAATTGTTAGCAACAAAGGTATTTACTTTGGTGTGTATCGAAACTTCCTGCATTAAAGATGCTGTTAAAAGGATTTCTATGAAAATAATTTCAACAGCATATCGATTGATTTAAAACAGAATCAGGTTAATAAGCCTGTTTACACACAAGGAATTTGCCCTTATCAATGTTGTGGTAAAGAAGCAGTTCTTGTGGTGAGAGGTTTTGGTCTTGGTAGACCTCAGTAGTTTGCCAAAGGGAATCATCTTGAATAGTCCGTTACCGGATGGGAGGGGTCTGCCTCAACCTTAGCTGCCCGCCTCAGTGACCTGGCTTTGAACAGTTTTTTGAGGGGACGGCAGCTTACATCCAATGGTCTTTTCAACTTGATGCATTACAGTCGGTCTTTATCCTTGACAGTGGCTGCTGCATACCAGAAGGTCATGGAAGAGGTCAAGACGGACTCAATGATGGCTGTGTAGGCATTAGGGCCCATCCACACAAAGACGCGTTTCACTGTATACGTATACATTTTTTATCGTATTGGCGTTTCGTCCACACGGATCCGGCGTTTTGGGAGACTGAATCCGCTATTTTTTTAAACCGGGTCCCAAAGTGGATAAATCTGAAAACGACACCCTTGCGGTTTCGTGTGTACAGCCAATCCGTATATTTTGTGAAACGATGATGTCATCACATCACGTGTCGGCTGCGTCACAAGTAACAGCAACAACAATAATGGCGGACTACATGACTGTGTTCGTGCTGCAGAAGCTACTAATAAGCCTACTAGCTTTGACTGACCCAGGACACCAGCCTGGAGCAATTGAAAAGGACCCTCATGTCTCCATGTTCAGCTACTTCAAAGCAAAGTAAGAACATTCAAACATGTTTCAAACAACTAGTTATTGGTTTGAACAAAACAAGATTGGGGTAATGTGCTGATAAACATCTTGCTGTGGCCAATGCACCGTCAAAGTCGATTCAACACACTTCCAATTACAAGAAGCAGAAGATATAAAAATAGCACAAAAGCGGTTAGTGCTTTTTGAACCAATGCCATCAACTGTGTAACACTTGACTGCTGCTATAATTGTAGCACAATGACAGGGCTTTCAAAAAGAATAATTAACTCCGGCAAGTTACAACCAACTGTAATGGCATTACAGTGACATCAGGCATTGTATGGCATGCAAATGTGACAAATTAGATAAATATATGACAACACACACAAGCACCAATATCTTCAAAAAAATCATGCGAATTATCATTTGTGTTTTGGTTGGCTAACCGACTAATGACAAACCTTCAACAACCGTCATGATTGGTTAAAGAAGATCTACAGGAAATAGAAAGTTCGAGGGGAGGATCCTAGAACTCAACTTAACTAAGGTTACGAGCAGCTTTAACATCCAACATATGGTGGACGTTTCTATCTGTCCACGACTTAACAGCGGTAAAAACACAGCCAGCCAAAAGACCAAATGTAAGACTGTAGGAAAAACTAGACTACGTTCCGTGTCCGTGCATAAACCCAGTAGCTACCAGAGTTGATGTGGTTGAGGAGGTCAGCCAGGTTGACCACACCCCCCGGGAGCCTACCCGAGTTGGCCTTGGTGGCGTTGGTGAGGAAGTCTGCCAGGTTGACCACGCCCCCCTGGACGCCCTGAATGATGAACTGGTGCTGCGCCGGACTCCCGGTCATGCCGGCCTCCGCGTTCATGTTCACCTGGTTCTGCATTCCCTCCTGTGGATAGTACATTGTCAATAACACTCTATACGAGCATAGAACCGAGCCGCACACATGGGGAGCGTGACCGCACAAACCGGTCCAAAACCCGTCGGAGAGCGTGTTATATTGTGGAGAGCATGTCAGCAGAACCCACATGCTAACGGCGTGTTCACCTGTAATAGGAGCATGAGCTCTGCGTTCTGGATGTCGACCGCGATGTCAAATGGCGTCTTGTCGAATTTACTAAGCGCGTGCACGTCGGCACCATGCTTGACCAGCGTCTCCGCAACTCTCTGGTGGCCGTTCTGTGCGGCCCAGTGGAGAGCAGTCATCTTTAACATGTCTTTGGCATTGATGTCCGCTCCGCTCTGTATGGGTAGGAACCCAGGAGAAGTCAGTATGGGAGAGCCACTAAGACTCCGGGTCAAAGATTATGTCTGCATCTGAAATTGGGTTTGTAGGTAAACTATATCCAGACAACAGAGTTAATAGGCCTTAACTAAGGCCTTAACCGCCCAAACGTTAGATAGGAGACATGGTTACCCGAACTAATAGATCTACAATCACTGTGTGGCCTTCCGATGCGGCCATGTGCAGAGGGGTCCTGTCAACTTTGGTTCGGGCGTCCCGGCTGACGCCTGCTCGGAGCAGCACCTCTGCAGTAGAGTAGTGTCCGTGTTGTGCGGCCAGATGCAACGGCGACGTGCCCAGCTACTCAAATAAACAGAGTGGGAGTTAGCATGTTCGTATGGCCTCGGCTACCTAGTTTGGCACTTCATTCATACGTTTCATTTTCACACAGACCAGTTATGGTGGTTAAAGCATATAAGCTAATGAATAAAAGTCCCAGTTAGGGAGGAATCACTACCCAGTCTGTGGTGAAGGGTGCTCCGTTGGCCATAAGCGTCCTGACTTCATCGTCCTGGCCTTTTCGCGCAGCCTCAAGTAGCCGCTTCCCCAAATCCACAAGCGACATCTGAGACACAATACATACAATTACAAAGGCTAAAGTCAATTTCCACTCAATGGGGTGTCTGTAGCCATTCAGCTGTTGTGATTTTACCAGTGTTACACTCATTAGAGCTCATGTTGTGCACACATGATAGCATTAATATCAGATTTTGAAAAAATTATAATGGGTTATGGTTTTTCTTATACATTGTTGGATATCAATTTAACAAACTCTATACATGTATTCACAAATAGACATAATGAAATGCCTTTGAGTTGCATGTTACATGAAGCTATATGTGGGACACATTTTGGGTAACAGCAATCATCTAAGAAGTATTCTAGTAAGGGACTAACAACTCCAGAGAACCCCAGAGAGGCTATAATGGGAAATAGTTCACAACGCAGCTGCACGTCCTCCCTCCGAGCACTGGTAACTGATTGAAATAACTAATTCTCAAGTAAAGATTATTTGAAACCGCTATGTGGTGTTGCAATGCGCCCATGGGGGGACCGAGTTCAGCGATGTGGAAGTCATGTTATGGAGATGAAGTGAACGGGAACTAACAAATTACGCTGGATGTTTGCAACAATTAATAACACGTTCCCTGGTCGTAAAATGCATATAGTTTGATGATGCGCCGTTTTTAAGAGGCAGGCGTTATATTTTAGTTATCAGAGTTAGCTGATGGGTTTAACGTGACTCACAATTGCTACATAATAAACCCAATAACATCATCAGGCTCCTTTCAGGGCGACAGCCTGATGATGATGATGGAGACGACGAGTAGCCATCTTATGTTGCAAACGAACACGGGGCGGCCATGTGCCCCGTTATTATTATCACGTTAAATAAGTCCCGTCCACCTATCGAATAAACACCGACAAAGACATTTAAACACAGGACAGGAAACTCTTTGATATTAAGTTGTTGGTTTTCCGGGGGAAGTCAGCGGAGAAATTCCTATTTTACACGACGACAAAAAAACTACTTCCACATCCGGTTAAGTGCGTTCTCTTTCTCTCTCGCGCGCGCCTCGCCACAATTTAAGCCATCGCGGCCGATTTTAACGGTCGATTAATTTTTAAACGACTTACTTGTCCAAGTCGAGCGATATGCGAGACTATTTACTCCCATGTGCTGGTATTTATGCGGCATTAAATGAACCCGACAGCTCCAGGTTTGTTATCTAACCAACGAAGTAGCTACTAGCTAGCTCGCTAACCGTAGCACGCGATTACTTCAGTAGTGTCGCGCGCGGCTGTGTTACTTAGCTCGTGACCCGCCTAACTACTTTGACGACACATCACACACGGGTATGCATAGGCGTTTGGTACGTGCTGTAATGTGCATCTCCGTCCCGTTGCGGTACTAAAGTAGCATAGGTCTAAGCAGGCTAATAACAGCTAACGCTAACTAGTGTCCGAATCGCAGATGCAGCTCGAGCTCTAGTCCTTACCTTGGCGAGGCTTCAAAATGCACGCGCTCAGGCTGCCGACATGGGCTCGTTCAACGGACCAACTGAATGTTATCTGTCCACGCTTCACGTAGCCCTAAATAATGACATAAATGTTCTTTTTTTTGGTATTTTAACTGATACAAAGATGGCGGCCGCACACGACACCGGAGGTGGAAACCGAGCCCTTTTAACCCTCCTGTGGGCGGGCGCATGATTTGAAAAGTGTGGCAAGCCCTCTTTATTAAGCGCAGATCCCGGATCAGCCCTTTCGACCTCGACGCACAGGATAGCTCGTTGCGCTAAAATGCGAAAGTGAATTTAGGCGTCTACCCTTTGCCCTAGTTGGTGTTCCAAAGCTTGCTTGTGAGGGTAAACTCCATTTAATCTGTACTTTGAGCGGCAGTGTATTTACAGGTGTCCATTTCTGTTTACAATACAGTCTGCCTATCAAATTGGACTGTGTTCAGCTTTGTGTTTTAATTGTAATTGCATGCCAGTTCAAAACACTGTTGCAGTTGTAAACAGCTATATGGCGTGTGTGAGGGGTTAAATCAAAGGTGTTGTTTTTGGAATGGTAAACCCTGGGAGACCTGGTAAGATCACCCCATGAAAAACGCTTATAGCCTTTAAATACAAACTAAGCCTGTAACCTTTTTAGGGTACTTTTTTCACCAGATCAGAAGGTCTAGGGAGCTTCCCAAAGTTTCCGCACAGGTTTTTCCCCTGTTATGCAGTCTGCTCTACTTTTAGAGAACAGGCTACTTTGGCAAGTCTGTTAATGTTTAAAAGATGTGATCATGGTCTGAATTCTAGTTAACAACCTAATGAAATTGCATAGTGGTTTATATATTACACCATTACATTTAATTTATGATTAAAAGTACGTTTTACCAATAAAACAGCCATAAAACATTATCCTGCTTAATCATTTTTACTAAGCCAGTTTTATCCATTTTCACACACCTGTCAAGGTGGGTGGAATAAATGTCTAGGTTGGTATTTGAAAATAATGCATAAATAAATCTTAAAACCTTACAAAATACTGTCTGTATGAGCGGCTACAATAAAAGCGGGAGTGCACTTTAAGTGTTGAATGTATTACTTTGTGACATTATGGTCCCATGCACAGTCAGAAACACTGAATTCACATATGCTATTTTAAGAAAGTGATACCTTTGTTAATAATCAAACTCTTTCAAGGCAGCAGTTATGTAGTATTACTAAAATAAGAGTTTTGAATACACTAAGATTTACACGATATACCATATTTAGGTCCAGATTGTTCAGGTTACTTCTATGATGTTCCATATCTAAAATATTAACAACAACAAAAGAATCACTACTAATCGTAAGGTAGACTGCATTAGTATCCTCCACCAGCAATACTCATGGCATCTGCAATGTCATAAATCCATTTATATATTATACAACACAGTTAAAATTTCTGTGATCATTGCTCCTACTTTGTTAATGTTTTATATATTGCTGTAATACAGAAATGTCCTGATAATCAACCTGTAAAATAGTTGGAAAAAGACGCAGTTTTACTACCTGTATGGTGATATGTCAGATGAGTTACGTTTTTAATTGTGATTGTTTTTTCTAATGTGTTGATTTTATTCTACTTGTATAAATAAAAGGGGAAATAAATACCGTTACTAGCTTTTTTGTTAGCTCAAAATATCTATGGGTGAAGAAATAAATGTATAGTAGGTTAGCCTAAATAAATCCCAGAATAAAATGTATGGTAATTCACAATGCTCCCAATTTTTTGTGTAAACAAAGAGGTTGGATATTCATAAGATGTTTTTTTTTAAGTTATTTTATTTCCAAAAAGTTGGACAAAGTATGATGAGTCACATTTATAAATGTACTGCTCAGGAAACTTCGCACAATGTAAAAGTACGCAAAGTTAAAACTTCCACCATCATACTTTCTAGAACATGTCCAGTAACACAGTCTGAAGCAATTGAATACATTCCTTTCTCTTTTTTTAACATCAAAACTTTATTACCATGATGTTTAGTAGTATAGCCGTCGTTAAAATGCTAATCATATTTATAAATATGTTTGACTAACTCAGCATTCAAATTTACCCTGTCATTAGACTCTGTTAAGGGCCTGTTCGGGGCAGACTGAAAGCCGTATGCTAAAATAAATAGGTGTGTTTGAGCTAAACAGTTCAGTTTCTGGTACTTATCAAACCGCCACCAATACAAATCACAGTCATGTGTGTGGCGTCCTAAGAACTTGCACAATATTTGTTCTGTGTCGAGGTGCTTTTCATTAGTTAGTGTTGCCATGTCAGTCTACACTTATCGAGCAAGTGACAAATACAAATATTTTTTCCTTGTTATAAACACTACATTCAGGCAAATGAGGAAATACAGCATTTGTTAGTGCTCGAAAGGGTAATGTGGCTTGTTTGAGTTACCATACAAATGTGTATTTCGTCAATGTGTGAAAATAGCCTTGTTATTTACTGCAAATTATTTCCATTTTAACTTAAGTAATTAACGTTCACATAAGCTTGTGAGTCAAGTGGCCTGCATGTGGAGAAGGACAATACAGAACTCCCTATACTGTCCGTCACAATGCCCAGAAAGGTTCAAACATTCACCCACCATCCTTTTGGTATTACTCTTGAGGTTAGACAAAAAAAGCACAGTACATATTTATACAGATGAAGTACTTCTTGGGCAGACCAGAAACGTGACACTAGCCATGGCTATCCGGAGGGTATGAGTGGGCGTGGTTTCATAGAGGGTCAGCGAGGAGTGGGCGTGGTTTCAGAGGGTCAGTGAGGAGTGGGCGTGGTTTTTAGATGTCTGATGCTCCTCACAGAAGCAGACTGAAGTCCAGTTGGTCAATGCTGGGGATGGGCTCCCTCCAGTAATTGAAGGTAGAGTACTTTAACAGCTCAGCCTCCTGCTGCCTCCTTTGCTTGGCCTGGGCAGCGTTGTGTTTCTTGGCGGCCTTCTTGCTCTTCTTGGTCGGCTTGGCAATGGGCACGCCCAGGTCTTCGAGCTCGGACAGATCCGGGGGTGAAATGGGCTGTCTCCAGTAGAGGAAGGAGTCGTACTCGCTGTTCGATTTCACCAGCATTTTTAATCTGAATGTAAAGGAGGACAAATTTGCCTGTGATTTTGGAGCATGGATTGAACCGAGTCAGACGTACATGCGTACAGCTCTGATGACAGTCTGTTAAAATATATTTCAACTTCACTCTGTTGCCAACTTCACCTCGGCAACCATTATATTCTAATACTTTTCAATGGCTCCTTAATAATCGTCCTTTGTTTCAAATGGGCTACATCTAGATACCATGAAATGACCTCTCCATGGAGTTCATGTTAAGATACATAAACACAAGAGGTCCAATAATTAAGCAGAATTTATTTTGATATCCAGATCTAGGAATATCCTTGTTGTACATTTGAACCCAAGATTGTTTGGCAAACTGAATAAAACGAACGTGCATGTTTTAAAACCTAATCTGCAATCACAGAGATGCAGAAAACGTCCCTACATCTGTCTTGTTTTGACATGGGAGTGCGTAACCAGCAACATTCTCTCAACCTTTTTATGTACTCAAATGTTCTTCTAGGGTTGATCTGTCCTAGTGACCTAGTTGAAGTCAGGTGATACTAACTTAACTTGTTTGAAGTGCCAGCCACATGTATATGCAAGTATGAGACGGCATACATTCATGACAACATTCATGCTATTTAAAAAATGTATATTTTTAACCTTCTGGAAACCTTCGTCTACTTCCAGTTATGGTGTGGCTTACAATGGCTTGTTCACAATTGGAAAAATCTTTCTAAACCAAATGATATCAACCAATAAAGCCTAATGTATGTACATAACATAATAACTATTATACAGCTTATAATGGCTGTCAGTAAACCTTTTTCACATTTTGTTGTGCCTGTCTGAACGTATCATGCTTTTAAATTGGAATTTCGTTCAATAAGCTACACACCATATTCCACAACCTGAGATCGATTTTTATTATTATAATGAAATTCAGTATTCTTATATCATCCCCTGAATTATAACTTAGAACATGAATATGTGCTCATGGTTGTTGATCGGTTTCAAACCAAGAAGAGATGTAGAGAAAATGCACAGTGTGACGTAGGCGCACTGTATAGATTCGAGAATGGTGCAGTGGTTGACGCCCATGTGGGCATGACAAATCATTGGACCTGCATCTATTCTGTAATAATGTAAATAAAGATTCACACCCCGTTGCCTTTTTTGACCGAATGTCATCTGTGCGAACGATTGAGACTATTTCAGAAACTGGGTCGTGCAGTCCTAAAAATATCTATAAAGAAAATGTACCAAGCATTCAAGTCTCAAAACACGACAACGCATTGTATTTGCACGGTTTGACATTCAATTTGGATGTTACTCATGTGGAATTGCATATTTTATTCATGTTATTTTTGATTTTGAAGCATGAATAATATTTCACAATACAGGCAACTGTCGAGTAATGCATTGAGCTCGGTTCTTATTTTTACTTAGAAAGAGGAAATCAAATAAATATTAGGCTACTAGATACACTACATCTTCGTTTTATATGTCTACAAAAAATAACATTCAGCCTTGTTAGTTGAGGCTACATGTAATTGTGTGACCCAGCACAGGTGTAATCTATGCGGCAAGTGCAAACATAGCCTACTTTAAATGTAGATTGCGGACGATATTACCGATGCCATGAAAAATAATTCTATAATAATTTAAACAAAGCAATAAGAAACAAATGATGTCTTACGAGGCTTCGCTGACAGGGTTCCTCTTTGTTTTTTTCAGCTGGGTATGCTCGTGTCTGTGCTGTGGCGATGCTGTAATAAACTGGCGCAACCGGGTTTTTCAGCACCAGGGACACGGCCACTCCCACAAAGTAATTGTGTCAGTATATTGCGCGTGCATTCGCTCTCTCATTAAGCACATTATTACCTAAATATATATATTTAAAAAAAGATGATATTATAAAAATACTGTATTTGATATTATCATTAATATTTATATATGTATGTATCCGTTATATTGAAGATCCATTAGGGTACTAGAGGTGGAGTTGACTTCGAAAGACCAAGCAATGTATAACATAACGGGTCCAAAATAACCACTAATAAAATAATAATAATAAATTAAACTTCTATAGCACCTTTCTGGTACCCAACGACGCTTTACATTGATACAGAACAACGTGGTTATGTTCTTGAAATGTGTATGAATTGCACAGTGTAGTACTTAAACTGTCCTGTAGGTGTCAGTATTTACGTTATAATTACAAAAGTGTCCCTGTATTTTCAAATTCAACGGTGCTGACGTATACGTCCACGAGGGGCACTGTTTCACTTTCTGCCATTGGATAAGACTGAGAAATGTTTTTTTCCAAACATCTGAATTTCCTGATTGAACAACTTTGAACCACACCTCAAAAACCCAAGAGAGAATCCGTGCTTGTGTGAGTCTTATACGCTGGGATTGGAAAGAGCATCAAGGGCTGGATGTTACTGGATATCCAGTTTTGTTTTCTGGTACATTTAACAACCACGGTGAGTTTGTTTTAAACATTTTGCCCGCTTGAGATGCAGATTCATTATTTATTCTTGGCTTCGTGTCCTGTGTTTGATCGGGGTTATCTGCTCTCTACATTGCTTGTATACCGGTAGGCTACTGCATGTAATTATGGTTAAGTGGTCAATGTAACATTGTTTCCTAATTAGAGTTCAACCCAAATGCCACTGTGTTACATTGTCGCCCAGATCTCTCCTGGAGTTCGAACGGTGTGATTTTGAGCAATGATGTCATCTATTTACTCGCCGACATTTCGCTCAATGAGTGTTGTAATTTTTAAATCATAACATCTATTTAGGTTAATACGTTATTAGGCTATGCCGATTTAAAAAAAAAAACTATGTAGGTCAACTTTTTTCAAATTATTTTAGCAGCTTCTCATATGCGGTCTTTGAAATTGCCCCATACCATACTCTTCTGTCAGGTGTAGTGAAACACGTGTTCGGATATTTAAAGTCCTCACAATTTGCATTCTGTTTTGTTCACTTAAATTAATGTTTACAAAGTTAATTACATTATTGAATTAAATAATTGTATCTATAATCAGGGCGGTTCAGTGTCCCACATTTCTGGTTCTCATGCTCTTCTTCTGGTAGGCTATTGGACTAACTCAAACCTGAGAAACCGGGTCAGTGCAGTAAACCAGAAAAAGAAAGTGTTTTGTACCTTCGGGATCAGAATTGAGCACCCATAACGTACCTATTTATTCAGTTTGAGAGAATATCACTTGACAAATTACATTGCTTGTCCTAGACATGACTTGACTGTTTGGGCGGTTCTTAATTAGAGGTCTACACTTTTTATAAGGAAGTCAGGCTGGCGACAGTGGCTCAACGTCGGTGGAATGCATGGGCCAAAACCGGTCATTGTAGTCTATTTTAAGGAGTGCATAATTTTGGGGTACGGTTGGTTTCAAACTCGCACAGACTGTCTCTTCTCTATGGTAAAGCCAGATGGTCAAAGCTGGGTTTTTCCTCTACACAATGTTGTGCTCGAACCCCACAGAGCACACATCAACAAGTTGATACACAGCGATGGGTAGAGTTTAGGAAGAATCCTAGAGTGGAACCAGGCTCTGAGGGGTGGCCAGTCCTCTGTGTTGTTACTTATCACCTGCATGGCACAAAATGCCGAAACAGCTGTGTTGTTTCATGGAGCTGTTGTTGTACAGTAAGGGAAATACTCACTTAAACGGGACATTTCAGTTGCCATTTAATAACCACAATGTCAGCTTGGAACCATATTTCATATTGAATGTCGTTAACCCATTCTGTGTGGATGACAATCTTTATTCTTTGGTTCGTTGTTCACAAACGTTGTGGACAGTTGACACATCCCAACACCACTGAAACCTGAAAACATTTCATTAATTTGATTCAAGAAATTAGATTGGTTGGTTATTTAGATTGGCAATCCAGTGCACTGTCCTCTACAATGAAAACAACTTAACCATTGGTTCGATTGTAGAGGGCAGTGCACAGGTTTTTGTGAAAGGGCTAGGTTGTTCCTACGCTGTTGCTTTAAAAATATGTTTGGTTAAAAGGTGCCGTTAACCAGTTGGAAGGTTTTCCAGGCCCCGTGAAAGACCTCATTGTAATTTCTCTTTTTAAGAGACTGGCCCTTTTCCTGTCCTGTACTGACAGCGGGCATTTGAATCACATCCAAGATAAGGGCAGGTTGTTAGGAAGGTAACCTGCAGGTCTTGTATACATCTGCATCTCCTCTAACAACTCTGACACTCTTCCAAAATCATCAGTTGTGGTCCTCTCCATTTCAGAATCCAGCTTACCAATGACACTTGTTGCATATTATGTCTCGAACTGCTTCACAAGCTTTGTTCTACTTTTACCTTATAAAATCCCCAAAACATGGGGTTGCTTTACTGGTAGTAAACAAAGTAAATGTTAAAACAAAAAAGGACTGTCTGAAATGGAGTTGTTGCTTTTACGGCCCAATTACTCCACCCTTCAACAGACGATGCTGTTATTGTTTTGTTACATCTAACTGGCTAACAAATGTGCCTTACAGGGCAATTTAACATATCAACTCTGGGGTTTACAATTAGAAACCCTAAAATGACATGAGGAATGCCGACCGCTCTTCTCATCCTGGGATTCTCTAAATGTATTTGCCAGGTCATGGGATTCAAATCACATTGTTAGGTTACTCTGTACTGGCAGAGGTCTGAGGCATTGTCTTGTTGTGTGTGATGTGTCCTGGCACGTTACTGTATCGTGTGTGATGTGTCCTGGCACTTTACCGTAATGTGTCCTGGCACTTTACCGTAATGTGTCCTGGCACTTTACCGTAATGTGTCCTGGCACTTTACCGTAATGTGTCCTGGCACTTTACCGTAATGTGTCCTGGCATTTTACCGTAATGTGTCCTGGCACGTTACCGTATCGTGTGTGATGTGTCCTGGCACGTTACCGTATCGTGTGTGTGATGTGTCCTGGCACGTTACCGTATCGCGTGTGTGATGTGTCCTGGCACGTTACCGTATCGCGTGTGTGATGTGTCCTGGCACGTTACCGTATCGCGTGTGTGATGTGTCCTGGCACGTTACCGTATCGTGTGTGATGTGTCCTGGCACGTTACCGTATCGTGTGTGTGATGTGTCCTGGCACGTTACCGTATCGTGTGTGTGATGTGTCCTGGCACGTTACCGTATCGTGTGTGTGATGTGTCCTGGCACGTTACCGTATCGCGTGTGTGATGTGTCCTGGCACGTTACCGTATCGCGTGTGTGATGTGTCCTGGCACGTTACCGTATCGCGTGTGTGATGTGTCCTGGCACGTTACCGTATCGCGTGTGTGATGTGTCCTGGCACGTTACCGTATCGCGTGTGTGATGTGTCCTGGCACGTTACCGTATCGCGTGTGTGATGTGTCCTGGCACGTTACCGTATCGTGTGTGTGATGTGTCCTGGCACGTTACCGTATCGTGTGTGTGATGTGTCCTGGCACGTTACCGTATCGCGTGTGTGATGTGTCCTGGCACGTTACCGTATCGCGTGTGTGATGTGTCCTGGCACGTTACCGTATCGCGTGTGTGATGTGTCCTGGCACGTTACCGTATCGCGTGTGTGATGTGTCCTGGCACGTTACCGTATCGCGTGTGTGATGTGTCCTGGCACGTTACCGTATCGCGTGTGTGATGTGTCCTGGCACGTTACCGTATCGCGTGTGTGATGTGTCCTGGCACGTTACCGTATCGTGTGTGTGATGTGTCCTGGTATCGTGTTCTGGAACATGTCAGAATGGGTTTAAGGTGATGTGATGTTTTGTGTGCTTGTGTTGCATATACTCAATGGTGATTTTTTGTTGTGTTATCTCTTAGCTACCCCACTGACCTTTCTGTGTTAGTTTTCTGTGTGTGAATCAAGTTCTTACCCTTATTTTGTTTCAATACACACACATGGTGACGTTTATGACTTTACCTAAAATAAACAGGAAGTTCTGACCAGTCTGTAAGGGCTGCAACAACATAAGCTTCAGTTCGCAGGAAGTAGCATCACTTTCTGCCTACCCAATCAGAAATTAAATGAACAGAGCGCTTGTTACTGAATACTGAATGAATCAAGTTGTTGTCTTTTTTGCTGAAGGATTTCCTTCTATATGTTTACCTCGTTTAACAGAAGAGAAACTAGTGGTGGGTGTTCTTATGATACATCACAAGCTATCTTATGCCGGAGTGAAATTCTGAGGTAAGCCGCATCTCAGTAAGCATCTTTTTATAAAGGTTAGTTTCATCTCACGCTCCTTAGTCATACTTCTTGCTGTGGCATTTCTGCCTGTGTTTAGGTCAGAAAACAGTGACTCCTCTGCTGATTACGCAAAGATCATGTGCATTCTAGACTGACGCGAGTCCAGAAAGGTCAGGAAGAATTCTGTGTGTATTTGTGCATGGGTCATCCAGAAATCCCCTGAGGTAATGGTCTGTCTGACAACATGACCGGGACTTTCTGAGGGCACTTTAGAGTTCTTCTCATCTGTCAATAAGATACACAAGCAATCGTAGGTGGCTAGATAGCTTTGGCAAAAATGACAGGCATTATTTTCAAGGTATCCTGACAGGTGATAACAACTGTCCACCATTTAAATCATAGAGTATCAAAGTCTGTCCAATAAGTTTATTTTCCTGAATCGTTGTGGCAATATTCTGAAGAGATCAGGTGTTCCATTTTTGGTCTTCAGCGGGGGGGGGGTTCTTAGTAGAACAAGTTAGCTGGAGATATAACCCTAACTCATAGAGATGGAAAGCGGTCCTACATGCATCTGTACCTGTGCTATTATGGGCCGTACCTTTTTAGGCTATTGCCGTTTAACAGTGGTACTTTTTCTTATTCCAGTGTATTACCAATCAATTGTCCTGAGTTCATACAGTTCATATATTGTGTCCACTGGATGTCTGTGGTTATTGGCTGATCGCTCCCAACCCCCAGGAAATCGCCAGCCGGGGGACGACTTTAAAAATGCCAGAGACAAGAAAAGGGCAATGTGCATGTACAGGTTATATCCCAGTAGAAATGTCCTTACGCTTCTATGGGAGATTCCCGTGAAATGAAACATGATGAGCCTGCGATTAGCCACCACATTTAGTTTAGGCCTTACCTCACAGGATCAATATGTCAAGTTTCCCCCGCGTCTGGTCTAGTCTGCGCGCTGAGTCACGGGTAGTTTGGTCATGAGGCCGGGTTCCTCTAAACGGTGTGTCTAAGGAGTGTTCCACAGTCGGTTTTAGGTCTTCATAGAAGTACAACGGCTTGACAAACTGTGTCCTTTCGCCCTTAAATCACCGGTGCCGTGGGTGAGTATCACATTTTATTGCCTCACCATGCCAGAACTACTTCCAATCCGGTCACCGCTTTCCGGCACATCCCCTATCAAAACCACCACGATGACCACATGCCATCAGTATGCTTGTGCAATCAAGCAACCAACTGTGATGCTCTCTACTCTTTTTTTTTTTTTTTGCCCCACCCAAATGTGTTTCAGGACAGTGTGCTCCTTTAAATTTCTGACGGAGGTTATTTATAACATGTGCACATGCTTATTTCCTTCTTGTGACCTAACGAGAACACAACTTTGGGTTTTGGGGTTACGGTTGGGTGTTTCTGTGAATGTTTAATTATCGTTGTTTGGGACAATGTTTTATTTTTCTTATTGTTTTAAAAAGATGTGCTTCGGGGAAACATGCTGTGTTTGTGAGACTTTGTCACCCACATTCCTAAATGGTTTTCTGCTTGTCTCTCACGCGGCCTCTGGGCAACAAAACAGCAAAGCTGGATCGCGGCCATGTCAGTATAAGAAGTGTAATCAAACGATCGGCAACGTGCCCAAGGTAAACTGGAGTCCAAGCCGGTGCTGGAAAACAACCTTCGGAAGCAGATAACCCTGAGAGTAGTCGTGAACCAATCAAAGCCATGGAACGAATCATCACTGAGCGCTTTAGACGAGGCAATTAACCAGTGTTTAGTGAACAAAACAGTGTGTGGAAATGGTGTGAGCACAGTTTAGTTTCACACTGGAAGGAGAGAATGGGCGAGAGGCACCCGATCCAAGAATCCACACCCTTTTGTTGCTGTGTCTCAGTTCCAGCACATGAACGTGACTGAAATGTCCGACAGGTAAATGGAGGATGCTGTGGTCCTTAAAAAGGAAACTGGACCTTACTGTTCAGACGGGTTTCATCTCTGTACCGTCCTTCCCCCATCTTGTTAGGGCTGTGATGGTCGTGGAGTTTTGGTGGACTGTTATTGGTCAGCCAGTTTTGAAAAGCGAACTGTCTTGTGTGCTCTGGGGCTGTTTCATATATTATCTTGCTGGTTATGACACCGTTTTCTCAATCACAAATTCTCATTCGCAACAGCGACCTGGCCAAGATGAGGCGGATGAAAACGTGCCAGACAACATAGATTTACACAACAACTACACTATACACGAATGTAATTTGCAAGGCTTAAACTTTACCAGAGACCCTTTCTAACTCTCCAAACACTACGTGTGGGCTTACTGCAAAAAATACCTGTTCTTTGATAGTGAACGTTGTTTGTCCGCGGACTTGCTGATACATGTTTGTGCACATCTGCAATTCCACACACAAGATGTGGGCTGTTATGGAAGATCTCCTGGACGTGTAGCGATTATCACGTATGGTGTCCACCTAGAAATGTCTGTTCTCGTTCAGTCTGTGGCGACTGTAGCCTTGAATCAACTGACCTCCTCTTGTCTCTGCAGGTTAAACCTCAGCGGCGGCAAGTTCTTCAATCTGACCGGGTTCTGAAGAAAAATTAAGAAAAGGGAAGGGTTGAAGAATCCCGGACCGGATCGTTTTGGGGGTTCGGGTTTTGACCCAACATTAGATATCTGATGCAAGGGGTCTGGATGCACCAGGAGTATCCCAAGATTGAGGGTCACAGGGGCCACCCGTCTTCACCATCCTGCAGGGCGGCGACAGAGAGCAGGGTGGTACATCGGCAGAACCGGCAGAGTCCAGGAATGAGCGACTTCTGGCACAAGATGGGCTGCTGCGTGGTGGCCAAACCCCCGCCGGTGAGTCTGGGCCGAATTCTTCTTATTTACCCGTAGAACTCTAGCTTCCTCTGTCAGGTTTCACAAACACCCCATCTAATAATGATGTTAGATATTATAATGAACACATTGGACTATGGATTGTACACCTTAAGCTTACTTTATTTCACTCTCTTGCCCAACTTGTTTCTCAAGCTAAAGGGTCCCTGGAAGATTTTGCTAATATTGTAGCCAAAGGCAAGATTTTTACATTTAGGGCTGCCAAGAAAGCATATTCTGATCTACAGTTTTTTTTTATTGCAATCAATAAAATAAGTTCAGTGCTCTTTGTGTATAAAGCGCCTTTGGGCAGGATGTTGACCTCTTGCCTTGACATAAATAAGCTTGTTATATTACAATATTATGTATTAAGTTAAGACAGTAATGGTGTACATACTAATATTAATCGGAACAATATTTACACGTGAATTGTTAAATCCTGGAGTGGCTTCAGGTCATGTATCTGAATGTCCTTCAGTAGCCCAGCCAAAGCCACATCCCATTACACATTTGTGGTCAGACCTGACGATCACAGTTCGCTGATGCTCCCCATTTCAAGCTGACAATTTATGAATGACAAGGAAGACTGTTCTTCAAACCCAGGCGTGCAAAGCTACATGAGACATCATGGATATAGCCACACCCTGATTCTACGGAGTTGTACAAAGTGATTAATAAAGCGTTTGAATAATATTTTTTTATATAATTAATTGCCCTGATATAAAATGAATGTGTATTTCTCATTGTAATTATGAGGGATTCTTGATTCTAAATTGATGGCAAGAATTAGGTAATCTATGGATTCAATCAATAACACGACAAAGTGAAGGACTGTGTATTTACACGCGATCGGGGTGCTCGTAAATGCCAACTTGGAACAGCCAAGATTGAAACAGCGTCTTCAGACCTTTCTACTCATTAGATTATACGGCTGGAAGTGAAGGAAGAACACCCGTTAAACGCGTCAAAGTCCAATAAATGTGTCGGCGAAACCAGATGTATTTATGGTGTTTTTCAGATGCCATCTGCAATCATTTACAGACCAATATCTAACGGCGGATGTTTTATAGCCTGAGGTTACATGTGCATCCACATATAATATATAAATAATGAATATATATATATATATGGCACCTTTTGTTATCGCACCCCCACTAAACGCCGTTAATAGCAGCAATGATGGGTGGAAACTGGAAAATCTGTCATGTTAACAGATACGCCATTAATAAGGTTAACGTAAAAAAAAACGTTGTAGCTTTACACTTTCTTTTTTAAAAGTTCCACGCCTGAGCTTCTTTGGCTGGATTCGTTGCTTGAATGAGCCAAGCGACTTGTAGTGGATGGAATCACAAGAGAACCCAGAGCAATTTTCCCTAAGAAACGAAACTACTGCCATCTCACGTCTATGTGGGCAATACGCAAAAGCATGTCAACCACACAACGCTCCAATTCTGCACATACAAATACCTAGTAGAGTAGAGCTTTTTCCGACGTCACCGTTGGGGATTACCTCATCATCAACACACCCGTGTGCTCCTGATGTCGTTGACCGGCCTGTGACTTCCTCTACAGTGTTAGCTGGCTACTACAGATCATAGGTTTGTCTATCAGTGATGTAGACATTTGTATGGAGAAGCGTCTCCATATTATCTTATATCGTAATGCCAAATGACTCGGTGTTTCCTATTATGTCCTTTTTTTTACCAAATTAACCGGCAATGTTCTCATTACAGCTGGAACCGGGAAGTATTTACATGGTTGGGGAGGGGATTGATGAGCTCATTGGAAGCTGGGGATGATTACGTGGTCACGATGTTACGAGGGCCATATTTTTACATCCACTCCGACAGGATCTAGAATGCAAAGACCGAACGAAGCTTGGCGTTTGAAGTCAAAACAAGTTAACAAAGTCTTGGCAAGCGTTGTGCAAGGGTGAGAACTAAATATCGACGCAGAGTGCCCGGTCGGGGGAAGGAACTTCCCTTCTGCTTTCCAGAAGCAACCCCTGACCTCCACAGGGCGGAAACCCTTTTCTGGCCCGCTGTCTTTTTCCATGCCCGGGTTTTTGATGGTAAAGTTGCGTAATGGGCACTTGTGTCCGTATTTTCTCAGTCCGGGGCGCAGCAGAGAGAGGAAACCGTCTGGGCCGCTGTCCGATGGGAGGCCTCGTTCCCCTCCCACTTCCCTCCTCCCCCCCTTCCTCTTTCTTTTATTTTTAGTGCCAGTGTTTGTTCCATTGTGGGTTGAACACAATATACCGAGACGCCGCTTTCAATAAACACTCGCAAGGATTTAGCTGGACCGCCTCGGGTGTTGGGCGGGGGTAGGGGGGTTTAGAGGTGTCGTCACTGTGTAGAGACCCTTTTTGCAGACGATCTCCCTAGATGTTAGCAGTTTGAGTCTGCCTGTGTCATTTGTGTAATTGCTACTGACTCTTTTTAAGCGTAGGCTACGCTGAAGGCCAACAGACCCCGAACGGTTGCCGTTCCACAGCGAGGCGTGTTCTAAAACAAGTTGCCTAGCGACGGTTTCTCTTTTGCACCACAGCTGACCAATTAGCTGGGCCATTTGTCAATCGGCTGCTGGTTAGTACAACCGCCAATTAGCATAACTTATAGGGCGGGGTTTATTTTAGGTTCAGGTTTAACTCGGCGGTATGCACGACTACCACTTAGCGTCTGTCAATCAGCTGGGCATTTGGTTACAGTGAATGGTGGGTATCGTCACGTTTAAAGTCTGGTTAGCGAAATGCCAAACCATCACCGCGTTAAAGGTTTTAGTGTAATATTTGCAATGAAGTGACGTGCACACCAAGGGCCCTGATCGACAGTGTTATAAACGCTTTCGACATTTGGCTGCGGTAATCGTTTTCATTGACGTTAAATCGCCAGGTGTTTGTTTGTTCGTTCGGTTTGGTAGCTAATGCTTGCAGAAATTATCTCTTGAGTCTCAAGGAATGACTGATTCCTCTGCCATGCCAACGTTGCAATAAGAAGATGTGTTGGTGATGTAGGCCTGCTGCGCAAGACAAATCACCAAGATTTCAAGACACACACACACACACACACAGATCATATATTATTCTTGCTGAGGCTTTTGTACATTGACTCTCCAGCATCAACATCTGTTTCTGCTATAGTGTTTAATCCTACGTTCAAACACATGTCGTGTTTCTTCCCACTCCTGTGTCTGTAACATTTTATCCTACTTGTATGGCTACTAACACATTTGCATTCATCTGAGTGTCCTTCTGTTGTCTTTTTAGAACCGGTCATTTCACAACAGTCCCATTTAGGTCTTCGTTGCATCACTGGTTACTGACTCACGATCTGCATTTTTATTCCAGAAGAAGAGGAGAAAGATTGACCGCACCATGATCGGAGAACCCACGAACTTTATGCACCTCACACACATCGGCTCTGGAGAGATGGCAGAAGGTTTGCCACCAGTACGTATAAGATCGCTGACATTATTGCATTGATGAATACGTAGGTGAGTTACTGGTTTTGTAAAACCCATGTGAAAACCCCTCGGTCCGATCTATACAATGAATCGGTAGATAAAACAATAGAAAATTGAACTTCCTTCCCCCGTTTCTTTGGGATGGGGCTGGAACAATTAAGCCACCTTGAAATTAGCGTGAGCGGAAGATCAGTGGTCTTCGTGAGTATTATGCGGGTTAGTGTGACAAAGTATCAGCCACGCTGATATTCTGGACACAACCGTTTGCTTACGCTAACGAGGAATGTAACAATAATTAATGTGGACATGCATCTCAACGTTCTACGCTCATAAGGAAATGCAGCAACTCCAGATTGCCACATTAAAATGTCCCGTGGACAAAATGGCCAGAAAAACACACAGAAGAGCCTTCTCACCCGTATGGAGTGCTGCGCCAGTCCGAGCCTGATTGGACGGCTAATAGATATTCAGCAAGCCAACCCGTCTGCGGCCAGCCACCTGCAGAACCCTCTAAGGAACAAGGCTCCGTCTATACCCAGGGAATAGTCTTTCTGTAAATCCACAGGCCCTAAAATGGACCCCCTGTTGGAGGAGGGTTCCAGAAAGGCCTCCACTGTGTCCCAGAATGCCGGTCGAGGATTCCCCCAATCCTCTATGACAGGAAGCCGAAACACAAGGTCTTTCCTGTCTCTGTTGAGGGGGGGCACTGACGCGCCACAGAATACTAAGTTCGGCGGAACGCAGTGAAGGAAGTCGCCTTGACGACCTTTGAATGCAATAACTCAATTCAACGCCAGGCGAGACAGACGCCCTCTGTTTACACAAGGTAGTTTTATGAACCGCGAAGCAAACTAACCGGAGTCGACCGTGTACACGAACACAGCTGACGAACGCAACCCCCGGTTAAATTACCCCATTATTTAAAAACTCTGCGTAATCTGGACAATGCCTCGCATGTCTTTTGTGTCCCCAGTGCTGGTTTTAGTTTCGGTTATCGGTTTTCTAACAACACAACTCAAATAAGTGTTTGCCGTGATTCTGCTGGGCATCGACGTTACTAACAGACATTTTGTTCTTGTCCCTTCTGCAGTCAGGGTCGGTTCAGGAACAGATGCGCTCCAAAGGACCCAGTATTAATGGAAGAAGCAGCCTGTTATAGAGGCCTGTTATAGATTGTAAGTATACGTAAAGGCTACGCTCAACACTCTCGTACACATGCACACACACTCGTCCTATCGTTCTGTTTTACAATTCGATAAATATTATGACATTCTGGGGAAACGTCGAAGCATCTGTCGACTGGTCGTTGCTGTATATGAGAATGTGTTGAACCGTGGCCAATAATCTTTAAGATCACAGAATCATTTATTTACTTTATTTCATGCTTTTTTTAAACTACGTCCTAAATTAATCCAACTGCCTCAACCGGAGTACGAGAAGAGCAGAAGAGCTGGAATGGAGCGGCTGTATTTTGGTTGGAGCGTTTAAAAGCTCTGCCTAATCGCCAGCATAGCCTACCTAGTTTAGCTTAAACGTCAAGAGCTTTATCTCAGACAGCCAATATGTTTTGTTGCCTGCCCGGAGAGGAGCGCTCAGTTAGGGACTCTGGCGTGTGCTTTTGGGAGCAAAACAACAGTATCCTTACAGCGCAGAATGTGACAAATTAAAACATCCAGAAGGGGCCCTGACCAGGCTGTGATACACCTGTTTTAGTATAACCACTGTGGTCATGGACACCTCATGTGACATCCAAGCTATTTAGTGATTTGTTCTCAGTTAATTAATTATGCAATCTCAGTCATTTGGCATTCTCCGGAGTTGTAGAAGGCCTTGGTGGCGCTTCTGTCAACTCGCCTGGTAAAATCTGGGTTATACAGTATATGGGTTATCTGCTTCCCTCCAATGACATCCGTCTTTGTTACTGTTTCAGACGTCCGTGGTCCAGGTGAGAGACTCGACGTAAGCTTGTCCTTTGTTTTCTTGGACCCAGCCTCAAGCCAACCTCCGTGGACCACCTCTACACATTGTTCAATGGCCCACAACAACAACTACCGCAGCAGGCGAAATCTGCCCCCTTCTGCTCTCGCTCCAGCCTGGCCCCGCCATTAAACTGACTTCATTTCCCAGAGTTCCACTCGGCCCCCATTATCATCGTCTAGTTTCCGATTTTCACATTTATCTGACTATTGTGTTGCAGAAAGAAAGTACCCTGGATTCTCCCTCATCACTGCGTACTATGTGGGATTGTCTTTGTTCGTACTGTATTTTTCTACTCTGCAGTCTACCGACAAGACACAGATTTTCCGGTCGGTTTCCAGCAAGAGATTGTCCGAACAATAACTGATCGGGTGCTTTCAACGCCGCCAACAGGTTTTTCCTTTTTTTTTTTTTAAATGTGTGATGGTTATAATGCCTTATAAGTGGTGAACAACGGTAGCCGTGACGAACCGTTTCCTGCAGTGCCAAGACAAGCAGGCATTTCTAATATTTATTGCCAAAGTTCTGTGGGACATTTTTTTTTTGGGGGGGGAGCGGGCTATGTTGCTCAACTGGCAGACAGGATGTGACGTCGCACTTGGTTCCGCTGAAATAGTTTGATATCCAATCACAGCAGGACTTGTGGGATGGGAGTGGTCACTGTTGGCACTTTGCTTGTTTCGCACGGACGATTCTCCAGTCTCTTTCTCACGCCCGTGCCATTAGTCATCCGGTCTGTCTCGCCAAAAATGGTGTTTCATTGGTGAACCCGGGTCTACCTGAAGTGTTATTGCCAAACGTTTTATCTTTGTTTATTCTGTGTTTTGTTTTTTTCATACTGCAACATTGCTCGGGTTTCATGTCAAGCTTGACTTTTAGACTCTCTCCCTCTCTCCCTCTCCCTCTCTCTCGCTCGGTGGTTTTTAACAAGTTTCCTGAACACCATTCCACACTGACAGCTTTTAGATTAAATCCATGCATGTTTGTTTTGTTGAGGCAGTTGCGAGCTGAGTGTCAAATGATCTAAGAATAAAAAATTCCAACTCATTTGATCTAAAAAATACAAATAAAAAATTATTCCGCAGGGTTACGTCATCGAAACCTCAAATGGATCACAAACCATGGCAACCGGCTTTGGGACTGTTGCATTAAGACTGTGTTCAGACATGCTCATTTGCTCTTTAGCTCATCTGAAAAGAGACCATGATGGATTTTCTGTTTCAATGACAATCCTGAGTTCAGGTTAGATGAAACGGAGTCCACAGCGGTTTGGAAAGAAAGTGATGCAAGATATATTTTAATTTGTTTTCTGCTTTCATTATTACGACACACATGAATATCGCTAAACACAGTCGTTTTCTTCAATATTACGTTTGAATAATTGATTGCTGTATGAGTGAGTTTGCATGGATTTTCTTTTCCAATGAATTCTTGTTTTTAACGCTTACATTGTCTGTATTTTTTTTCTGTGGAACTTTTAGACGTTCTATACATTTGGTTTAATGTTTTTTTAAGATGGTCTTTGACTGAAGAGATTCCCAGATAAAATGTTGTCATTTTTTTTCATCCCGTTCTCTCTTGGGTGTTGCACTGTTTTTTTAGGGATCTCTCTTTGATCCGATTTTAATTGCACACAACACAGTCCTGCTATGACGATAAGTTGACGTATGGAAATGTAACAACTGTTTCTGTCTTTTCCCTCATTCTTTTGCCTTTTTCTGGACACTTTCCCTCCTGAAAATACCGTTGACATTTTACAGATGTATCCGTGTGTTTGCTCGATGGAGTATTCCCACGTAGGAATGATATCATGTTGTTATAGAGTATAGGATGTCGTATAAAATGTTAAACAAAGCTTTCTGAATGTCTTGAACTCATTTCCTGTTTCTTAGTTTTCATCCCAACTTGAGAGCAACATTGCAAGTCATTGTTGATTTCAACGTGTGTGCGTGCGTGTGTGCGTGCGTGTGTGCGTGTGTTTGTGTGTGTGTTTGTGTGTGTGCGCTAGACAACACAAGTTCCTTTTCATAACAGCCGGAGTGAATCTCATTGTGCTATATTTCAGGTGGAGCCTTTTGCTCAAGGAACCATAGATCTTCCTCTGCACAATTCATCCTCTTGTTTTATTACAACCAGCTGGCTAAAACCACAGTGATCTAAACAACCTATAATAACGCTTGTAATCGGTGTGTGAGTAGCAGGAGGCTAGCTATGGACCAGAGCACGGAATAACACATTATTACCTACTTGACTGAGCAGTGGGGGGTGGAGATGGAAAAACCAAAGATGTTGGCATAAACAATGAGAGGGAAAAAGACTGGAGCTATTGTCTGCACAGTCTTTAGCGGGAATCTGACGAGGATGATTCCTAAACGATTGGTTGGCTCGAGGTAACCGATTTATCTGACTTGTTTGTCATTCGGAGTCAGAACGGGAATATAGAAGTGTGAAGGCAGAGCTATTATTTCCACAGTTTATTGACGACAGATGAAATATGTTAACCAGTTATCATTATAGAGAATCGACATGTTTAACTGAATCGGTCACCGCTTAAAGAACTGTAGAAAGTCACGCCATTATTTTTCTCATCATTATCCCTGATTAACTGCTTCCTATACATTGGCATTTTTCTTCGCACCCAGAAAGTTCATCGTGTATCTACTTTTAAAATACATTGCCTTTGGTTTTGCCCATTGTCCCCTGTCCTCTGTCCCGCCAGCACCATAAGGACTCGTTTCTCTCGTCTCTCGTCGTTTTCTCAAGAGGATATTAATTCTTCAACCCTACTTTACTTCCTCTTTAACAATGGACTCTGGTCCTGTATAAAACATTGGGCATATCCAACTGTTTGTGCCTTGGGTGCACACAAACACACGGCCTGTCCTTGGCAGGGCCCCGAGAAATGAATGAAGAAAATCTATGGCCCATTGTGCTTCTTGATTACTCTAAGGGCTGTCAGCCAATCGGCTCGGACCTGGATCGAGATAACAGCTCCTTTTCAAGCCTTCGGGAATGAGAAGTTAGGCAACTTGTTAATATACAGCATACGTTTTTAGTAAGGGGCGCTCCAAGTAATGACTGGCGGTAATGACTCCGACTGCGTTTATAGGAGACGTTAGCGTCAACCTATTGTGGTTGAACTCGGCAATGGCAAGAAACAAACATCTGAGGGCATTTGTTTGTCTGCACGGTCGTTAAGGATGATCGTGACCAAATGTGGTCAATGCAAATGCAATCCAAAGACGTGCCGTCTACGCGATGCATGCAGCACGGAACATTCCATGTGTTTCTAATCGAGGGCTCGCTCAAAATATATTGACGTGTGCACAACGACGAAATGAACAACGGTGGAATTGGGTGGTCTCCGGTTCACGTGCACTGATGCATCATGGGTCGGAATCCAACCTAATCCCAACTAATACGCTCCTGTATTTTCCACTGTCTCTGTCATTATGTTGCTTATTATAATGACCCAAAAAATACGTGCTGGTACATTCTGTTCTCCTGATGGATTTTGAAACCTGAATGAACCACACTTTAGGCGTGTAGGTCCTAAATGGGACCATGCAAGCCAGGTTTCCTGAACGAATCAACGGACCCTTCGTCAATCTTCGTCCTCGACACTGTTAACGTCAGCCCTGGACTCAGACTCACACATCATACTCTGTTCTCCGTTCCTGTTTATTGAGTTTCCTCACAGCTACCTCACTTCCTGTCGCTGTCAGGGTCCATTTCCTGTGGGGGGGAATTGGACACCTTGAGAGTTCTGGACCACAGCCCCCCTAGTCTCCCTCCCTCTCTTCCCCCCCTCTCTCTCTTTGGGTTCCTTCATTCATTTGCTGCGGGGAACAGGAGGAAACCGATAGAGGCCAAACACCGACTCCGTAACAGAACTCCTAAAAACAACACACTCCTGTACTGGAAAACATGTCACCATTTATCTGCGGTCTATTTTAGAGCCGCTTCCAGAGAATGGATGAATGCGTGAGTCTCTATCGCCAGGACCCGATTCCTTTGATAAGAAATAAACGGTAGACGTTTGTATAATTCAATTAGGTAAACTTGGCTTTGTAAGGTTGCGAAATACGCACAATAGCTCAAATGTACACAGGTTCATATAATAACGACCCACATGTACGTTTTAACATTTTATTTGAAGTGTGTGGGCGTGTGAATATTATAAATACACAATAAAAACATGTCTATGAAAGGTTTGACTAGCACCCTAGACCGTGTAGTCTTAATCAGAACCCAAAATAAATATATCTCCGACTCGAAAAACACTGTAAATGTATAAAAACCAGAGCTGTGCTCGAGACCACCTAAAGCGAGACCGAGACGAGACCGAGACCGAAGGGGGCCGAGACCGAGACGAGACCAAGACCGAAGGGGGCCGAGACCGAGACGAGACCGAGACCGAAGGTGGCCGAGACCGAGACGAGACCGATACCAAAGGGGGCCGAGACCGAGACCAGTCATATCAACACTAAATAATATGACATGTTTTTGGTCCAATGACCAATGTAAAAAAAACACTTGACCAACAGCATCAGATCATCTACTGTGTTGTCATCCTGAATGAAATGAATTTTATTAAAAGAGTATGTAGGCCTATTTATTGTCTTATGTAAACATAAAATACGAAAATAAAACCATGATTTTAAAATGCACAGGCTATGATATTAACATTTCTAAAAATCGAATAAATGAAAATCCATCAAACTGTATGTCCTATGTTGATGTAGTAAATGCTAACACATTTTAGATCACAAGCGACTTGCAATCAAATGATTTGCGAATGATTGGCCGATAAACAAATCTATTTATAATTATTTATCCGTCCACAGGCACGCAGCTTCAGTTGTTTGTCTGCTTGAGCAGGACACGCAAACGAACCGGTTGCACTGCGCACAGTGTTCATTATTGTTACGAGTGCACACGAGACAGCAGCAAACTAACCCGGTTGAACTGCGCTCAGTGTTCATATAGATCAGACCAAAACCCGTCCAGTTTAATAAAGATCGGACCAAAACGGGTTCAGTTTCATATAGATCGGACCATAACCGTTCCAGTTTTATGCTCTTTCTGCCGTATGCCCCCGGACTTATGTATGTCCCACGTCCTTCTGTGTGCATGAGTAATTTCATTTATCGCCCATTTGTAGTTAGCCTATTAATAATTATTGTTCATATTCGTTTAATTTCGATACAAAACAATATTTTGTTGAAGTCTCTTGTAGGCTATATGAATACACTGTGGTTCATTCGTTATTAATTATTGAGTGCAATAGGCGCATGACACATGAATGGGGCTGTATGTATTTGGCGGAATTCGTTCTGTTTATTTAGTGAAACATATTTCTTTATAAACGTACCTCTTTTTTTGTAGTTCAACCAAGCCAATCAGACTATTGTCTATATGTGTTCTCGTAGTATTTGTCTGTGTATCGCCCATTCAACCATTGCCATATAGGCTCAGTAAAGTGTGATCGGTGTCTGGGTACCGCAATTAGGGTACCAACGCCCAGTGGCGTGGGATTTTGGCGACAGGAAGGCAGTTTAGGTATCAAAAAACATGTAAATAGTAGTTTTATATATTGTTCGGTTTGTGATTTTGCAATTCTGAAAACGGGACAAGGTAAAATGCACGTATTTAGGAAAAGTCATGGAAGGACGTCGGCTGTAGCTTTTCAACATTATGTATGTATTTTAATTACTAACCGCTGTGTGTTTTCGGACAAATTATTTATTTGTGCTCAATGTGCTGAATATAGGCAAAACGAATATAATGGCAGATTGTGCAGACATGATCGAGCATATGTTTAAGATTGAAGTATTTACGTGAATGGGTGCACCCTCTAGCGACGCTGGGGTGGGCTTTTCTTCAAAAGTAGATAGCCATTGGCGGGATAAGCCACATCAGAAAAAAACAGTCTGACTCTGGACGAAATACAGCCAATGGAAATACAGCCTCTACATGTCATACTTAAATATTTTTCTAGAAAAAATTGTGGGCGATAATTTCTACGCTGGTCTCGGCTGGTCTCGGAAGAATTTACGAGTCCTTACTGTCCGAGACCGAGTCGAGACCGAGTCCAAATGTAACCGAGACCGAGACGAGACCGAGACCTTAAAAAAGTGGTCTCGAGACCGGTCTCGAGACCGAGACCGGTCTCGAGTACTACAGCTCTGATAAAAACACCAAAACAACCTCACACATAATTCAAATGTTAATTCCAGTATCATAGATGGGCAGCCGTTGCATTTTGTATACCTGGGTCCGTACGATCGAGAGTGATTTAAATCTCTCATGGCACATTTCTCTGGACCGTCCTTTTAGTTGTTCGTATAACTTTATAATAAATAGACTAAATGTTACATAAAATTCTTGTTCATACCAGCTAATTTTATAAAATGAAATAACTTCCCAATTAATGACCTGTATAAAACAGCCTGCTTCACCTCCCTCCTGCATCTATCTGTGTCAGTTATATTTATCTAATATAGTTTTATCGCAGGATGAATACTCAGTGAATTCCCCACCTGTCATACAGACACCCCATAATCATTTATAGCAATAATGAACACACAAACAAGCATCTGAACACGGAATATTAATTTTAAAAACAGTTTTTCAGTTTGATTCACTGAAACATATTAACTGAGGCAGAGTGAAATGAAACATGAACGTTGACACCCCCGTAGGATTAAACCAAGTGAAGTCATAGGTTGTGTATTAGAGTCACACCAGAGCTTTGGCAGAAAGCCATCGTCAATCTGCCCACGAACAGTAAGGACAGCCATCCTGTGTCCAACATCAGTGTAGTTAAAACCATATAGCATAAAATCCTGCCAATGCTACGCAATAGTTGGCTGTAGACTGAATCTGTATCAGACCTGTAAATGTGTGATACGAGCCTTTAAAATGTGACAGAATGTGAAAACAAGGACTCTGTTTTTCTTTCCCCTAGAACCAATGTATTTAACTGCTGTAACTAGTGTTAAGGTTCAATATATGATTCTTAACACTGATCTCCTTATCTCTTGTCCGTGCGGCTAAATTATGGTTAACACTATTTGGACATTTTGACTGTCTACTAAACCCTAACCATAGCCCTAACCTTAGCCCTAACCATAGCCCTTACATAGCCCTAACCTTAGCCCTAACCTTAGAACTAGCAAGCAGTTACTTATCAACAGTTTGTTGATAGTATGACTAGATGTACTCGCACTCTTAAAGTGTAACATGGATCAAATATGTACGTCTGTAGTCCTTGACCAGCAAGATACATTGGTGAAAGCTGTCAAGTGAAGTGATGTCACCGGACACGACAGACGGTAATGTGCTCCGATTATGGACATCCTTAGGGTCAGGTCACGAGGAGCCACATTTCAGACTCTCCCGGACCCTGTTTTTGCTTCGTGCTCGCTCTACTCCGGTCGACGAGTTCACCCCTCGGAGCACGTCACCGGTCCATGTTTTCTTCAACCCTGTAAAAATGGAAATAGATTTAACGAAACAGAAAATGAATGAATCCATACACGGAGCATACTGTGAACTGCGATTATGGAGAGTCCCAGTGATTCATCCCTTACGCGCATACACATGCTTTAATCCGCCGCGCGGCTCTTATTGTATATAATGATTAATGACTGATTAACAATGACTGGCCGTCACATGCAGGTCCCACACACACTGTCAGGGGAGCCTTTCCATTTAGGGACACTTCTAGCTGATCGGGAGTGTGTGTGAGAGAATCTGATGAGGTCACTCACTGTCTGACACAGTCAGGGATCTGCACGCGCTCAGTAGGGATGTGCGCTGACAACTGCTGGAGGCTGTCGATGAACTGAAGCTTGCGGCTGAACTTGGAGCTGCAAGTGTGAAGGCAGAGTCATCAGTCACAGGTGAAGGCAGAGTCATCAGTCACAGGTGAAGGCAGAGTCATCAGTCACAGGTGAAGGCAGAGCCATCAGTCACAGGTGAAAGCCCTGACAGACTGTACGTCACCTGAGGAACGGTTTGATGATGGTGATCAAGGCCTTGATGTACCAGGTTGCGTGGACAACGTACAGACCTTGAAGATTCTTCCTCAACCTGTTAAAAAACAGAATTGATTGGGTGAAGAGTATAGTTGGTTGTTTCTGTCGACTCAATGCAAATTAATTCATTTAATCCATTAAGCGATGCCACTTCTGAAGAGAGTTTCATTAGCTCTCTCGCTCCACTATTATCGCCAGTCAATGTGCCTTCATAAGAACTTTATCTTAACCAGGGCAACATGGTACACAGGTGACATGGTACACAGACCACATGATACACAGACCACATGGTACACAGACCACATGGTACACAGACCACACATTTTCAGGACCCTTTCTAGCTTGACAGTGACTGCGTCTTTAAAGGCCAGTTTGCCAGGTGGAAATGTACAGAATAGTTAGTTAGTCTGTACCGCACACAAGCTCTTAAAAACTGTTATACATCCTGTTTCAAATAAGTTTTACTGTAAGTTCAAAATGAACAATGACAAATGCAATCAGAATGTGTGATTCATGTTCTTTCACTTATAACATATGCAAGAAGAGGGACCATAATATAAACAGTTTAATCCTAAAATAAAAAACAAAGACCTCTTAACCACCACACACCAAGGTGACTAATGCACATGACCCTGGTATCTAACTTCCTCTTAACAGTGGATTGTTTAAAGTTGACTGTGAGAGAAGGTCACTGGGGAACTGAGAACTCATCTACCTACAAACAGTCGACCTCTAAACCTTGATTGTTCTGCGAGTCTCTTTGGCTAAGGGGAAGCGTTGACTCAAAGACAAATCATGTAGAATAACTTAAGGCTGGATAGAAAACATGACAACTTCTGACTGAACGTCTCTCAACCCGTCGGATGTCAACAACTACAGACCTGTGTCCCTCTTGTCCTTCCTTTCCAAAACGCTTGAACGCGTCGTAGCTGACCAACTGTCCTCCTACCTCTCGCAGAACAATCTCCTGGACCCTAAACAGTCAGGATTCAAGACGGGCCACTCAACTGAAACAGCGCTGCTCTACGTAACTGAAGCCCTACGCAAGGCCCAAGCCAACTCTCTCTCCTCTGTTCTCATTCTACTAGACCTATCTGCTGCCTTCGACACAGTAAACCATCAGATCCTGCTCTCCACCCTCTCTGACCTGGGGCTCTCAGGAGCGGTGCATTCCTGGTTTTCCTCGTACTTGTCGGACCGTTTTTACCAGGTGGTGTGGCGAGGCTCGCCGTCGAACATGCAGCCCCTGGTCACTGGGGTCCCCCAAGGATCGGTCCTAGGCCCTCTCCTTTTCTCCTTATACACCCGGCCTCTTGGCTCTGTCATATCCTCACATGGCCTCTCCTATCACTGCTATGCTGATGATACCCAACTATTTTTCTCATTCCCACAGTCTGAAACCCAGGTGGCATCCCGTATCTCTGCATGTCTGACTGACATCTCGGCCTGGATGTCTGCACACCATCTGAAACTCAACCTAGGTAAAACTGAACTGCTCTTCTTCAAAGGAAGAGCCTGCCCGCTCCAGGATCTGTCCATTACGGTGGACAACGTCACTGTCCCTGCTACCCAATGTGGGAAAAACCTTGTCGTGACCCTTGACAACTCCCTCTCATTTTCTGCACACATCAAGGCGGTGTCCCGGTCTTGCAGGTACATGCTCTACAACATTCGGAAAGTAAGGCCGTATCTTACGCAGGAAGCCGCGCAAGTGCTGATCCAGGCACTTATCATCTCCCGTCTCGACTAATGCAACTCCCTTCTGGCTGGTCTCCCAGTGTGCGCCATCAAACCCCTGCAACTCATTCAAAATGCAGCAGCCCGCCTGATCTTCAATCTACCAAAGTTCTCCTACGTCACTCAGCTGTTCCGCACACTACACTGGCTCCCGGTCGAAGCACGCATCCACTACAAAACCATGGTGCTAGCCTATGGGGCAGCAAGAGGAACCGCCCCCTCCTACATCCAGTCACTAATCAAGCCGTACACACCCACGCGAGCACTTCGTTCTGCCACCTCAGGCCTCTTGGTAGTGCCATCCCTACGGGAGGGCAACTCTCGATCTGCTCAGTCTAAATTGTTCTCCGTGCTTGCCCCGCAATGGTGGAACAACTCCACTCTGGAGATCAGATCATCGGACTCTCTACCAATCTTCAAAAAACGTCTAAAACATTCCTCTTCAAACTGTACCTCCAGTAGCTCCATGAATGGAGCTCCACAACTCTCGACTGTTCGAAACTTCACTACCGAATCATTCTTCTACGATTATCACCCATTCCTCCTCTCCTAGCACCCCTTCTATCTCTAGCACTTCCCCCTGCACCCACCCAGGAACAATGTACTTATTGCCTTTTTGATGTGTGTTTTAGCTATATGTGAAATGCCTGCACTTATTGTAAGTCGCTCTGGATAAGAGCGTCTGCTAAATGCGCAAAATGTAAATGTAAATGTGTTCCAGGCTAACCGCCTTGCAGTCACTAGCCAGATCTCAAAATGACTTGATAGGTGAAGATAATAATAATAATCAATAATCCAAATTCTGATTAATGAATTATTGGCGGTGCATAATTACATCAACGTACTCAGCATGTCAGGAATCGACTGCCATGCTGAGGCTATTTACAAGTTCGCCCAGCACAGCCAGAAGAGGACTGGCCACCCCTCGGAGCCTGGTTCCACTCTAGGTTTCTTCCTAAATTCGACCCATCGAGGAGTTTTTCTAGCCGCCGCGTATCGACCTGTATCAACTTGTTTATGTGTGTTCTGTCGGGTTTAGGCTGGGTGTTTGTGACAGCTTGTTGACCGATTGACAAGTATGACTGAAAATACATCTGTTCTGTTAACCAGTGTGGATACAGGCCCAGCAGCTAAACCCGTTTACAGAAACACAACTAACCTTTTGTCAATGGTGGTGTAACATTCCTTCAGCCAGCCAATAGAGGGGAGCTTGTTGCGCTGGGTTATGGCACACAGGTACACAATGGTGTAATTCTCCTCCACCATCAGATCCAACGTACCCACAACGTACCTGCAACGTTGCATTGTGTTTGTTAGTGGTTACGACTGGCATCCGGAGGGGTGGTCAATTCAAATAAAGGTTTCTTAAAGGATCTGGGCTCTCACAAACGAGCGTTCACACCTGAACAGGTTGTCCATGACAACCTGGTAGTTCTCACTGGTGTTCTCGGGGAGATAGCAGGAAGAGAACACGATGATGTCGTTCGACTCATCTCCATAGTAACCTGGAAGGAAAACAACAAGGGGATGAGGAAAACAAGTGAATGTGCTATTCGCGTTATCCATGTAGGTCTCACGACAAACGCTAGGCTAACCTTACACGAGCTGGATTCCAGTCAGCTTGAATAGAAGCTCACGTTCACAGTAGGTCAAAGTTTAGGGTTCATGACTCACCCCCATGAGACAAGACTCGAAGGTAAGGCTCCAGTACACTCATGTTGACTAGACTCTCCTGAGGCGGGTCACCCGTGCAGAACCGGCGCCACCTAGTGCCCTGGCCGTCCACCTGGTCGTTGTCCAGACCGCCGACTCCCATCTCCTCAGGTACAGACCCACTACAAGGTTTATCTCCTAGATACAGGAGGTCATCTGTGAACAAGAATAACAGTTCAATTGAACACTTCCCATACAGTACCGAACACAACTCGGAACAGAACAACGTTTTATCTCGCACCGCTTTTGAAGCGCTTGTTGTTGTCGTCCGGCCGGAAAAACCATGACCTATGGTGGTAAACCAGCTTTCTGACACAGGTTTAAATAATGCAAAGTGCCTTGGTGTCCTTCTGATCCCATAATGTTATGCCCACATTCAAGGTGCCCAGGGCCAAAGACAACAACAAAGCAACTCCAAAACCTCACTTATAGTTTATGTGTGAGTGAACCGACAGGAGTGAGGTAAAGCCTGTACCCACCCTCTACGTCCGGGTCCTGCACCGGAAAGTGAAGAGACTCGCTGTCCGACGGCGTCTCCATGCCGTCCAAGTCGATGTCCAGCACCAGGTCTTCGTCGTCGGCGCTGGGCGAGAGGGCGGCCGTGGCGTAATCGTCGGACACGGCCGAGTCGCTGCGTTCTAGCGTCAGGCTCAGGGCGGGCGCCACCAGGCGTTTCAGTCTGGGTCGTGAGCCCAGAGATAGTTTTCTGGGCGGGGCTGCCGTCACACATTGACATGGAAGTGTGAAACAATGAGCGGCATTTCACCGCAAGCCGTTTTAAATATAAAAGTGTTACCTGGTCTGACATTGGGTAACTTAGATATGCCTGAAATCTCCTCACTGTCGTGACCGTTGCTGGGAGATGACCTACAGTGTTTACAGAGTACATTTCAATCAAATATAAAACAAAGCAACATGTACAGGTGTGTCATTGTGTGAAGTAATGAGTGTATATCTACTGTATATATATATATATGAACATTTGTTACGTTGAACGTTTAGTCAATTTAGTCGTAGTTGACCTAGGAATGGAAATGTCCTCCTCTTCCTGTTCCTCCTCTCTTTGCTCCATGTTGTTGTAGGTTCTTGCTAATTTCCTGTAGTTGTTCAGAACACAGGAGGCGTGAGTCTGTTATCCGAGTCATAACAAACCATTTGACCCGGACAAAAGCCAAACAGCTCTAACAACAAGTAATTCCAGCTCTCCATTCAGATCATCTCTGAGGAAAGTGACAAGCATGACAATAAAATATGATATGTGTCCTGGAGTAAAAAGTGTTGAGTTTAGTTTTGGAGGATTTGGTAGCGCTCAGTGGTAGAGCGCATGCTTTGTATGTATGATGTCCAGGGTTCAATCCCCAGCTGCTCCCCAGGTCGCCGTCGCAAATGAGAATTTGTTCTCAATCGGCCTATCAGGTTAAATAAAAAATATAGTTGTTCTTATGCTGGTCTCTAGTGGGAAGACGTAGAGACACAGACTGATTTACTGAATGTAGTAAAGAGGGAAGAATGGCAAACATATCAACAAACTCTGTCTTTGACCTTTCAGTTCCTTCTCTTTCAAAGACGGTATAATAAATAAAATATGCCATGACCTCTACCAGAAAGAACACATCAGGAAGCGTATCAAAGCTGGAGAACTGGAACGCAATTATCAAATACAATATCAAAAGAAAAAACGTTCACCATTACCTTGTCAACTGTGTTTTCAGCGCGCAGGCTGGCCAACTTGGCAGTGTCTTACGAAAACTGTCCCCAAATTGTAGCGAGACAACTTTCAGGTAAAAGAGGTAACAAATGGCATTGCTGTGATCATGACGAGGCCGTATTTGTGCTGACACACTAGCCACACCTGATAGTCAAGGTGTGGTGTATTTATTGCCACCGCCAGCCCATCCCAGCGCTAAAGCAAAATATGCATTCACTGCACATGCTCAGTGTAGGGGCGTAAACAAGCAGGAACCTGCCCACTCGGCCGTCTGGATATATAGGCTATTAGAAGCTCTGACATCACTGAAAGTCGCTCACTGAAATCATCAACTTGCACAGCGTAACTGATACGAGCATGAACGAATACCGGATGCCACTTGTGTTAATGTTACACAGTAAAACACAATAATCTTAACTTCTTATTTATGTCAAATTTGTGGACTACTGGAAACCCTGAAATGTTCAAATACAATGTTGTTGATGTAGTGAAATAAGTTACCGGGGATGTTTTGGCCATTTTGCACCCCAATAGTTATTTAGACACGACTAGAGGACTCATCGTTGCAGTAAAAGTACACCAATACTCGTAAAGGAGTATGTAAAGGTTCTGGAGAAATCACTCCCAACTGTTCCTGGATCTGTCAAATAGGGTTGGGCCTTCAGAGTTGACACAGATTGGCACCTTTGCTCGTCCCTGCCGCTCGGTGGAAGGTGTGATATTCAGCCGGTACACGGAAAGATGTTCAGACACGACCAGGAATGGAACACGTTCACACGCGAATGCACACGTTTTCAGCCTATGGTGTGGAGAATCGACGAGAGAGCCAATGGGTAGCGAGTAAGCGAGAGAGAAACTGCACAGCAGAACCTGTTGTCACTTCGAATCGGACCACAAGCCCGGAATCAGAGAGTCGGAAGAAAACCAGAAGGCAACGCAGTTTTAAAAATCCGTCCACTTTTAATACAACTGCATATTTTAACATTTTCTATAGTTTTTTTTTTAAACGTGGTTTCACTCTCACTTATATGAAGGAATCACACAGCAAACAAACACTAAACAGGTTGCATAATCGATAACTAGGGGAAGGTGATTCCCGATTGTCTTGCATTGTAATATTCCCAAAACAGCTTGTGGAAAGGTTCAGTGATATCTTTGGATTTAAGTCATTGGGAAAGGAAACTAGTTTGTCAAGAAACGTAAAAAAACATTGTTAATTACTTTGTTGTCTGTCAACCCATTTGGATGTTAAACAAGTTGAGCAAGTCAGTCTTTAATTCATAAACACAAAGAAATTAGAACAGGACGGAGTGTTTCCAAAAACACGTAGCAATGTTTGATATATTAAAATAAAAAGCAAACTAGTTAAAGTTTGTCGATTTCATTTTAAAAGTCTCCTCAGAACATAATGTAGAGAGGAAACATAAGGCAATGGGAACATAGAGCTGAGGGAACATACGGCAATGGGAACATAGAGCTGAGGGAACATAAGGCAATGGGAACATAGAACTGAGGGAACATAAGGCAATGGGAACATAGATCTGAGGAAACATAGAGCTGAGGGAACATAGAGCTGAGGGAACATAAGGCAATGGGAACATAGAGCTGAGTGACCATAAGGCAATGGGAACATAGAGCTGAGTGAACATAAGGCAATGGGAACATAGAGCTCAGGGAACATAAGGCAATGGGAACATAGAGCTGAGTGAACATAAGGCAATGGGAACATAGAGCTGATGGAACATAAGGCAATGGGAACATAGAGCTGATGGAACATAAGGAAATGGGAACATAGAGCTGAGGAAACATAGAGCTGAGGGAACATAAGGCAATGGGAACATAGAGCTGAGGGAACATAAGGCAATGGGAACATAGAGCTGAGGGAACATAAGGCAATGGGAATATAGGTCTCGGGAACTGAGGTGTGTATACACCTATCTCTGCAATACATCAATTTCAAACCATTTCACATAGAACCAGCTATTGAAGCAGACACATCTAGATTTAATGCAGTAACATCACCTCAAATGAACTTGTCACAAGCCTCCCTCAGATATGCAACACAAATTCCACAACTGATACCGTCATCATCAGAGCAATTAATAATTTTCCTGTCCCAGACCTGTTTCTACAGCACAGGTTACTCCAATGTGTTCACAAGTCTAAAATGGACTCCGATCAGCCAAAATGTTTGTTTTCCCGAATCTTTCTTGGTTGCATGAATCTACAGTGCTGTTTGAAAATATTTGTTTCCGTCCTTCGTTTGGTATTATTTTTATTATGAATTGGGGTAAATTGGTTTGGTTTATTTAATACATTATACTTATATTGTACAATCCCTGCATCATTCACATACTTTCAAGCAGCACTGTATGTGAGACTTGCATTTGGATAGAGAGATGTCGCTTTGAGATCTAAATCTCCCAGTCAAACCAACGTGAGAACCAGACAGACAGCCACATAGAGCAAACAAGAAAGGACAGTGATAATTATCTCTCTCCTATTATTCTCCGATATATAGGGCATCACATTAACCAGGAAACTCCGCCCAGGCATCAGGAGACGTCACATGCTGATTAACCAGGACCCTCACAAGCAATCGATTCTGTGCTCCTGAAACCCAAAAACTCTGGTTTCCGGGACCAAAATCGCTGACCCACGACAAGGTCTTTCTCAAATGATTCTCCTTTGTCATAAAAATTCACCCGGATGTCTGTGACACAAATTAGGTAGTTAAGACCATTACGATTTCCACGTTATTCCCGCGTTATTCTCCTTTGCATTTGGACGTGGTACTAACCAATCAGACAGCCCGTCGTTCTCAGGCTGGATACAGGGAACACAGACATCAGACATCCAGTTTCCAGTCTTTAGAATGGACATATTTCCCTGGGCAGCGGAACTAAAATGTAATTTGTCTTGTCTTGAGTAAAGCACCTGTAAGAGCAGTGTGATAATAGTTAACTGGCCATGGTAGTCCAGGGTCATGTTTAGTCCAGGGTCATGTTTATTGGCCACAGTAGTCCAGGGTCATGTTTATTGGCCACAGTAGTCCAGGGTCATGTGTATTGGCCGCAGTAGTCCAGGGTCATGTTTATTGGTCACAGTAGTCCAGGGTCATGTTTATTGGCCACAGTAGTCCAGGGTCATGTTTATTGGTCACAGTAGTCCAGGGTCATATTTATTGGTCACAGTAGTCCAGGGTCATATTTATTGGCCACATTAGTCCAGGGTCATGTTTATTGGCCACAGTAGTCCAGGGTCATGTTTATTGACCACAGTAGTCCAGGGTCATGTTTATTGGCCACAGTAGTCCAGGGTCATATTTATTGGCCACAGTAGTCCAGGGTCATGTTTATTGGTCACAGTAGTCCAGGGTCATGTTTATTGGTCACAGTAGTCCAGGGTCATATTTATTGGCCACATTAGTCCAGGGTCATGTTTATTGGCCACAGTAGTCCAGGGTCATGTTTATTGACCACAGTAGTCCAGGGTCATGTTTATTGGTCACAGTAGTCCAGGGTCATATTTATTGGCCACATTAGTCCAGGGTCATGTTTATTGGTCACAGTAGTCCAGGGTCATGTTTATTGGCCACATTAGTCCAGGGTCATGTTTATTGGCCACATTAGTCCAGGGTCATATTTATTGGCCACATTAGTCCAGGGTCATGTTTATTGGCCACAGTAGTCCAGGGTCATATTTATTGGCCACATTAGTCCAGGGTCATGTTTATTGGCCACAGTAGTCCAGGGTCATGTTTATTGGTCACAGTAGTCCAGGGTCATGTTTATTGGCCACAGTAGTCCAGGGTCATGTTTATTGGCCACATTAGTCCAGGGTCATATTTATTGGCCACATTAGTCCAGGGTCATGTTTATTGGTCACAGTAGTCCAGGGTCATGTTTATTGGTCACAGTAGTCCAGGGTCATGTTTATTGGTCACAGTAGTCCAGGGTCATGTTTATTGGTCACAGTAGTCCAGGGTCATGTTTATTGGTCACAGTAGTCCAGGGTCATGTTTATTGGCCACAGTAGTCCAGGGTCATGTTTATTGGCCACATTAGTCCAGGGTCATATTTATTGGTCACAGTAGTCCAGGGTCATGTTTATTGGTCACAGTAGTCCAGGGTCATGTTTATTGTCCACAGTAGTCCAGGGTCATGTTTATTGGCCACAGTAGTCCAGGGTCATGTTTATTGGTCACAGTAGTCCAGGGTCATGTTTATTGACCACAGTAGTCCAGGGTCATGTTTATTGGTCACAGTAGTCCAGGGTCATGTTTATTGGTCACAGTAGTCCAGGGTCATATTTATTGGCCACATTAGTCCAGGGTCATGTTTATTGGCCACAGTAGTCCAGGGTCATGTTTATTGGTCACAGTAGTCCAGGGTCATATTTATTGGCCACATTAGTCCAGGGTCATGTTTATTGGTCACAGTAGTCCAGGGTCATGTTTAATGGCCACATTAGTCCAGGGTCATGTTTATTGGCCACATTAGTCCAGGGTCATATTTATTGGCCACATTAGTCCAGGGTCATGTTTATTGGCCACAGTAGTCCAGGGTCATGTTTATTCGTCACTGTAGTCCAGGGTCATGTTTATTGGCCACAGTAGTCCAGGGTCATGTTTATTGGCCACATTAGTCCAGGGTCATATTTATTGGCCACATTAGTCCAGGGTCATGTTTATTGGTCACAGTAGTCCAGGGTCATGTTTATTGGTCACAGTAGTCCAGGGTCATGTTTATTGGTCACAGTAGTCCAGGGTCATGTTTATTGGTCACAGTAGTCCAGGGTCATGTTTATTGGTCACAGTAGTCCAGGGTCATGTTTATTGGCCACAGTAGTCCAGGGTCATGTTTATTGGCCACAGTAGTCCAGGGTCATGTTTATTGGTCACAGTAGTCCAGGGTCATGTTTATTGGTCACAGTAGTCCAGGGTCATGTTTATTGGCCACAGTAGTCCAGGGTCATGTTTATTGGCCACATTAGTCCAGGGTCATGTTTATTGGCCACAGTAGTCCAGGGTCATGTTTATTGGTCACAGTAGTCCAGGGTCATGTTTATTGTCCACAGTAGTCCAGGGTCATGTTTATTGGTCACAGTAGTCCAGGGTCATGTTTATTGGTCACAGTAGTCCAGGGTCATGTTTATTGACCACAGTAGTCCAGGGTCATGTTTATTGGTCACAGTAGTCCAGGGTCATGTTTATTGGTCACAGTAGTCCAGGGTCATATTTATTGGCCACATTAGTCCAGGGTCATGTTTATTGGCCACAGTAGTCCAGGGTCATGTTTATTGGTCACAGTAGTCCAGGGTCATATTTATTGGCCACATTAGTCCAGGGTCATGTTTATTGGTCACAGTAGTCCAGGGTCATGTTTAATGGCCACATTAGTCCAGGGTCATGTTTATTGGCCACATTAGTCCAGGGTCATATTTATTGGCCACATTAGTCCAGGGTCATGTTTATTGGCCACAGTAGTCCAGGGTCATATTTATTGGCCACATTAGTCCAGGGTCATGTTTATTGGCCACAGTAGTCCAGGGTCATGTTTATTGGTCACAGTAGTCCAGGGTCATGTTTATTGGCCACAGTAGTCCAGGGTCATGTTTATTGGCCACATTAGTCCAGGGTCATATTTATTGGCCACATTAGTCCAGGGTCATGTTTATTGGTCACAGTAGTCCAGGGTCATGTTTATTGGTCACAGTAGTCCAGGGTCATGTTTATTGGTCACAGTAGTCCAGGGTCATGTTTATTGGTCACAGTAGTCCAGGGTCATGTTTATTGGTCACAGTAGTCCAGGGTCATGTTTATTGGCCACAGTAGTCCAGGGTCATGTTTATTGGCCACAGTAGTCCAGGGTCATGTTTATTGGTCACAGTAGTCCAGGGTCATGTTTATTGGCCACAGTAGTCCAGGGTCATGTTTATTGGCCACATTAGTCCAGGGTCATATTTATTGGCCACATTAGTCCAGGGTCATGTTTATTGGTCACAGTAGTCCAGGGTCATGTTTATTGGTCACAGTAGTCCAGGGTCATGTTTATTGGTCACAGTAGTCCAGGGTCATGTTTATTGGTCACAGTAGTCCAGGGTCATGTTTAATGGTCACAGTAGTCCAGGGTCATGTTTATTGGTCACAGTAGTCCAGGGTCATGTTTATTGGCCACAGTAGTCCAGGGTCATGTTTATTGGTCACAGTAGTCCAGGGTCATGTTTATTGGCCACAGTAGTCCAGGGTCATGTTTATTGGCCACAGTAGTCCTCAACGTAGCAAAACATTTTGCAAAAGAAAGGCAGTTTTCTTCCGATTTGTTTCTCAGTTAATTATTATAGTGACTCACTGTACACGCTCTCTTCAGATTGTCATTATAATCCACTATCTGATGTCCTTTATTAGATCTACAAGTAGTATGGCTCTTGGCTCTCTACTTGTTCCAGTCTGTTGCTTTAAGGACCATGATTACGAGCAATCCGAGTCCCATGGGTCAAAAGGTGCCCACAGAAGACTATTGTTCACCTGGCCAGCGGTCATCTGTTTTCCCCTCCGTTTCCTCTCCCAGGCGACTAAACTTCTCCAAAATGGCCTCCGCGCTGATCCGGGGCAGGCCGTGGTCCAGAGGGCAGCCCTCTACCAGGCTGTTCATGGGCGTAGCCGGCACCTGGAAGTCATCCTCCATCCCGGAGTCCTCGGAGCCCAACAGCCGACGGCGGTGATGCCGGGACGCCGAGAAGCAGCGAGGTTGATCGTCGACGTCGGGCGACCGTGTGGGGTCAAAGTTGTCCAGCTCCTCAAAGTCCTCGGCCTCCCCACAATGCACCTGCTTCTGGGTCCACTCCTTCAGGAAGTCCTTGAGGATTGGCAGTACCTTCTTGCGAGTGGCCAGCGCGTTGCCTTGGTGATAGGACCTGATGTCATTGTGAGGGCTGCTTATTGGAGAGAGACTCAGGGAAGGGTTCCGGGCCTTTTCTAACGCGTGACTCACCTACAAGACACAGGAAAAAAATGTTTAAAATGCCCCTTATAACGATCACTAATAATCTCAAAATCCCATAGATGTATAGCCTGAGTGGAACGCCTTTTAATACTCAATGACAGGCGGTGTAGACTAGATACACTTATTTTACAGATCATAGAATATGATGGAACAAGACAAAACATTGCTGCTTCACACCATGGAAAGGTTTCTGAGAGCCAATGTTAGAAAGCTAAAACAAGGGTCTGTTGCTAGAGTAGACCAATTATTGTGAGATTATTTTATGTATTTGAGCGCCAATTCTCTCACAAATGGACCCCGTGGGCATCATTAGCCAGATAAATGCTAGCCAAACTGTTGCCACTGAAATGCAGAAATAAGTATACGCAAGAAGTAACAACCCCGTAAGATAATGTATTTTTTAACATCCCAGCATGAATCAGTAGTACAGTATACTACAAGTATCAAAAATAGTATTACCTGTATCGGTAAAAAAATAAACAGGTGTTCACTGTACCTCCAGTCCTCATCTTAAGCAAACACACTCAAGCAGTAGAATCTTCAAATTTGCTCATTTCTTGCACATTAAAGATTTTCATTAAAACCACAACTTTATACATACTGCATTAATACATCCCCAGTCCTTTGTGAATATTAGACTTTAATCTTCTATTCTACAGAGAGGTTTGTAGGACTGGATCACAAAGTATGACGTAGAAACACATCTCACAGGGTCTCTGGGACAACACATTATAAGTCGTGACGGTGCAGTTCATACCTGCTCCCTGTAGAGGGCGCTAGAGCTATATACCGCCAGCTGCCGATCCGGCTCACTCAGCTCATTAAACGAGATCGTCATGGCAACCACGGCACCAAATCGATGGGTGTGGCAGAATTCACAAAGCTCCTGCAGTATGGCCCTACGCTGTAGAAACATCTGTCAAACAAACAGAATTACAGTTCAAATAGTATATAAAAAACAAATCTAGAGCCAGCAGAGGAGTATTGTAGGAAATTGATATAATTAATGTCCCTAAAACAGATGGGGTTAGACCAGGCTTGAGAACAGGCTCACATGAGTAGTGCATTTCAATTGGATGTGAAAAACCACACGGCGGTTTAAAAGAACGATGTACACTCCATTAGTCACGTTTCTGTATTGACAACAGTAAATGTCTGATAACTAAAAGACACTACTCATGCAAACCTCCTCTGAAACCACACCCTAAACTCCATCTGATTTCATTACATTAATTATGTCAATTTCCGCTTTTAACTACCAGAGAAATATACAGGAGCTGTAACATCCATAGATACCTTTAAGTGCCTACAATCCTGATTACCTATGACAGAGGCTTTATTGATAATATTGGCCATTATAAATTTATAGTGCATTAAAGTACATTATAGTCCTTTGGTAACACTGTAGCAAAACTGAAAAGTAAAGGAAAAATCCATTAAAACTAAAAATCTATTTTGTAAAGAGTTGATTGGTTGCCTTTGAAAGTTAAATAAGCATCAAATGCCCCGTTTGATACTGAAAAGTTGACACGTGTCGACTCAGCGATAACTGCGTTTGTTTCCTAAGAGGAGCACGCCAATTCCTGACGGAAACAAATGCTGTGTGAAACTGCGCTCGTCAGCGGTCAGCGTTTGTCGTCGGGCAGCAGAGCCAGCCCTAGACCTTTGGGGGCCCTATGCAAAATTTGGTTGGAGGCCCCTTTGACCATTTATTTATTTATTTATTTAATGTTACTGTTAATGTGTGATTTTTTTGTGTGCCCTCTGCTGGCCTGCAAGGCCCATTGCAATTGCAAAGTTTGCCTAGTGGCTGGGCCGGCTCTGTCTGGCTGCAATCAGAAAGCATTACAGAGAGGCGAACACCTTTGGTTCACAAGCACAGGCCCTTGCTTCACGTTCCCTGTCTTTACTGCTTCTGTGAGTCAAAGCGTAGTTGGATAACCAAGTGACCGCAAAGTGGACGAAAAGCAGTAACGACACTACGTACGTCGAGTGTCATGTACACAGAACTTATTGCAAGTGTCAAGTCGCCCCCAGAGATCGCCTTCATGTCCTTCAATAGGATCTGCTCTGTAGAAAGACCTGTGACACAAACAGATTCGACAGGCACCGTTAGAACGACAGTAGAGCTATATGCGAGGTGCAGTGACGAACATGAAGTAATCAAATAAACCCGGGCCTCTTGGCATGTTGTTTACTTCTAGAACATTCATTTGAGGCTGTGTGAAATGTCACGCTCACTCTACAAACTGGTCTTTCGAGTGTAGGCAACACATAACTGGAACCCTATGTGAAAAACGATCTTTTAATATTTACATAAACAGGACTATGCTAATGTTAAACATAACTACAGCGAACGCCGCGTGATGCCGCGTCGCCGGTCGTTTCGTGCACCTGTATCACGCCTCTCTCTCCGGCGGCATGTTTTTACCTGAGACGTCAAACTTGGCGCTCTGGAGGGACTGGAAGAGGGCGCCCCTTGGTGGCAGGTCGGAGAAGCGTGACTCCAGTAGACGGGTCATTTGTCTGTCCTTGGGCGTGACCTTGCCTGCCTCAGGTGCCATGTTGACACAATCCAGCAAGATAGCCCCTGTGTACGAACACTGTCGAGTATAGGTGAACTAAGCCAGTGCATGATTCCAACTACAGGTGAATAATTGATTAGTTCATCTTTAATCCCGACATATTTCCCGAACATGTTCCCTAGTTGTCAGGAAGGCCGACGAGGCTCGGTAAACATTTCTAAACGTCTGCGTACGTGGTAACTGTTGCCGTGTCAGATTTACCGTATAGCAAATGGGCGACCTGTCTGTCTATCACCTCGGGTGCCCCGCGCTGAATGCGCTCTGTCACCAATGTGGCACAGGAACCCACGGTTTCCACGGTGACGGAACAGGAAGGGGAGGGTGTCCTCTCCAGGTGGTGGTGGTCGATCACTTCCACAACCGCCTCTTCCAATTCACTGTCAGCACTACCGGGAAGACAGGTTTGGGAGTCATTTATCCATAATAATTATTATTATACACATTTTGCCATATACATTATGGGGTGATACATTTATAATCACGACTACATTTATACTCAGTAGCAATGAAGAGTTGCTATGAAGAGTAGTGCAACCAATTGTATGTAGCAGTCGCATAATTAGTTAAATGGAGTTCATCAACGGGAATATTAAAACACACCTGTCTCTAGAACATTTGGTTGGTTTGTATAATTCATAACAAAAACAAGATAATGAAGAATTAAGACTATTCCTGAAGTAAGACCTAGAAAGCACGTTGTGGTCCACCAGAGTGAGCACCAGACGTTTGGCTTTGTGGAGCCGTGCCAGGTCCACCTCATCACGGAACACCAGAACCTCCAGCGGAACCCCGCTCTCCTTCAGCAGGAGAACATTGTCTGACCGCAGGGGGAACTGGGCGCGGCGGATGTTTAGCACCGGAACAACGGTCCTCCCCGAGCCTCCAGACGTCTGGGTGGATTGGAAAGTGTGGAGGGTAGAAGACGAGACATGACAGAAGAAAGGACAAGGTCATAACAGACATCTGACACCCCCCAAGAACGCTGCACTGCTGAGGCTAGCTGAGATTCCACTGCTATGTTTCTGTCCATCTCAGGCCTTTGGGGGATCTTAAGTATCTGAGATTGTGTGAATATTTCATGAGAAGTTGGGGGGGGGTTAAACACGAGGTGCACAGTGGCATGGACATAGATATTGTTATTATGCTGCAGCATGACCAGAGGTAAACGAATCCACTACTTTACTTTCCAATAACCACCACAGCCTCCGGAGACATCACGTTTTGCTGGTATGAGACATGACGGCATTTCTGAATGTAAACATTTCCCATAACACCGAATCCTCTGTTATAAAGCTACATACCTATGAGACTGACATCATGATTCATACTTAAGAAATACATTGTTCATAATGACATTGTAATATTTGAACTTTTAAGACCAACTACATAATGTAAGTCTGGATCCAGTATCAGCTACTATTACTCGTTACAGTACAAAAACCCAAACATACGAGGGGTTGTGTTTGACCTGTGTTCTAGGATTCACATTAACTGGCTGCACTGTCTTGAAACAAACAAACAAAACTCACTTTGGACAGGAAGTAAGCGAAGGCTAGGGACGATACCATGGAATCAAGGTCGCACGCCTCATTGCCGAGGACGACATGGACCCCAGAGCTGCCCTCCAAACTGCCCTTAAGAGGCAAAAGAAAGGAGAAAGAAAAAGTGGGGAAAAAGAGTAAAATACATGGTAAAATTCACGTTGATTTTATAACTGATCTACCTGCAGTCAGGTAAGGAATAATCTTTTGCAGAGCCAACTGACAGAGTGAAATGGTAGCCCTCTATCAGAGCTCCGCTTGAGGCCAGTCTACCACCACCTTCACGCAGGCTTCGGCGGGCGCTCTCACCGGTCTTCTACCAACGTTACACTGCACTATGTCACATTATTGTCTTTTTTTTGACAACGTTAGCCTAACTGAGGTGGTTTAGGCCCACATGAAACACAGACCTTATTTTACATGGATCTAAAAATCCCGTGCGACTAATATTTCAGTAATTTTCATTCCATCACAGTCAACAGTCAGGATCCAGCGTATGTTAAAAAAAATATGGATATGCTAATAAAAGAACACAGTCTACGTCAAGAGTTCCCAACCGTTTTCTAAGAATTTAATATGACTTTGTCCAGACGATCCCTGAGGTACCGGTCATGCTCAGTTTACCAGTAAAATGTTCTCATGAGTCTACTCAAGTAGCCCCAGGGGGTCTAAGTGTCACTGTATACAAACCACTAACCATACTTCATGGGTAAAACTAACGTCATGAGAGAATGTGCAGCTGCTACAGCCACTGAGATCCCAGATAGCAATACATGGATATACGGTACAGTAATGCTACAGACACCCGACACAATAATCAATATGCACGTGGATAACATTCCACGTGACATCTGTCATAGTTGCACCCAAGCTTACGCTTGACTTAATGCGTTTATTTTGTTAACGCAGTCGGCTACAGATGTAATGGTAAACAGAGGAAACTTTACCTACCAGGGAATTGTGGTTTCAAAACGCCACCTTTCCCTGTTAAAAGCAAACTTTCCCTTTCAGAGCGGATAATTGGATGTAAGCTTCCATCTCTAAAAGAGCTATATATCGCCAGATCACTGAGGAGGGCAGCAAAGACATAACCTCTCGCCACAAAAACAGTTTCTTCCCTGCAGCAGTAAGCCTAAGGAATATGCCTCAGCACTAAACTGTCCTTAGCCTGTCCCTACATTCTCATTGGTTTAGCCACACTGTTCCCTACATTCTCATTGGTTTAGCCACCCGTTCACAAACACTCTTGTTGGTTTAGCCACTCAGTACACTACCGGGTCAGTTATATTCTTCAAAGAACACCTGAACTCTAAATAATCATTGCACATTTGCACATTCATGTAATACATTTGGAATTGATATATTGCTCTCTCCAAAAGTCATCTATACAGGTCATATGAACTCTAACCAGACACTTCACATTTGCATAATCATAGTACATTATATATAAACACAGTATATTCTTAGCTAGGCATGGTCTCTCTTGCTCGTATTGTTTGTATTTGGCGAATAAAACACTTTCTGATTCTGATAACAAGGAACATTGTCAAAATGACTATGTATGTGAAAAATGTGTCTGTTTAATTTCCAGAATTCCCTGTACTCCCTCCTCGTCCTCTCACCCTTCCCAGCATGCACGTCACCTCCCATCAGACATTGTAGCTGGATGACCCGGGCAGGCGACTCACAGCGGGCTATATTTAACCACAGTGTGTGGGCAGCAGAGCCGTCCGACCGTGACTCTACGACGCCCCGTGGCAAAAATAAAGATAAAGGGCGACCTCTTCTAAAGCTACGCTAATCCTGTATATCTGTGCCCATTCATGGCTAGCAGACGGCTAGCAACATAAACCCTGGTCAAAAGAAGGCAAAGGCACTTGGTCGGTGGGAAAATGTAGGCCAATGACACAGATATTAGAGAGAAGAAGGATAATGTTGTGTTACTCGATAGATCATGACAGGGCGCTCTGTGCCGGACGCCTGTCCTTGTGCACGTGTTTCATGTGCTGTCACACAATAGATTGCAAAGGAAAGTGTAATGAGAAATGCTGACTTTTTAGGCTCCCGTCCTGGGACAGATCACTCGGTGTACAGCTGACAATGTTTTCTAATATGGCAGTGCTGTTTTATAACAGTTGCCCTGCAATCTCTCGCTAATAAAAATTGAGCCACATTTAGAGAACATTTCGTCTGCCTTTGAGTGCGGCGTTCAATTCAGGGATCACTTTGAGCCACTTTATCTGCTTCAATGAGTTCGTATTGATGTGTCAATAGTGGTCCATTTATTACTTAAGCCCGAATACAATGCAGAAATGCATGCTGGTTACTCTCACCTGTCTCCCCTTCTAAGTGCCCCATCAGAGCTCTCAGTCCATCTGGTTAATGTGAAACATCACAATGCCGAGTCCGTCTCTCTCCAATCCACTTATCTCAGGCCTCGGAGCTCAGCCATAGATATTGATAAACCGTGTGGATGGAGAATCAAGGTGTTTGGAGATAAGCAAAAAAAGAGACTAACATAATAAATGAAAGGCTCAATTCTGCTTACTCTGCCTGACACGACCCACATGATTTACAGCGCCGGAGGAGAACTTCAGATGTAAGCCAGGCCATTATTCTGGGCTTATTTTCCTATCCTAATCATCGGCGTTGAATTTTAGTCTTCCACTTGGGCTGACCTTTTCTTGGGAATTATTGTGTTATTACAGCCAGGGGATTAGAACAGGATCATTTGAGGAAGAGCTCTGACGGCAAACCTGTTTACCAAATTAATGCTTTGAACCATTTCAACCATATCAGAATCCTCACCGTAGCGCCTAGTGCCAAATAGCATTATCATAGCAGGAGAATTATGGCGCCTTCTGTGAAGAAACCCTCAGGGACCTATAACAGATCTGGACCACAGTGCGTAGCCAGGGACAACGGCAGACGTAAACATCAATACTCTACAAACACGCGAGGAGGCCATAATGCAAAGTAAAGATGGCTAAACTGAGGCTCCCTGGAGCTCGACGGAACACAAAGAAAATGCTGTGTTCCACTACACAGAGACCAAGCCTGGCCTAACTGGTTGATGAGGACTAAACGGAAGCATCTGACCACAGGCCAGAAACATTACATTTAACAGACAGCACGGACAAAGGGCACAGCACGAGGTTTTCATTATGACCGTATGAAATCGGAAGGGTTGCTGGCCAAAAAGCACTTTTAGGTGAAGGAATCAAGACAATTGGCTTGGGAAGTGTCTATGGGCTGTGATTTCTTAAAAGCCCCCTGAGAGCATTGCTGAAGACCCTCCCGGTATACAATGAGCGCCCGCTCACAGCACCCCCTTTCATCTCAAAATGGAAACAGGCCCCCCTGTACAAATACTACATCCAAATGCGCCATGTGGAGAGGCTTCTAAAAATGGCATTTAACTCAGTCCAGTTCGTTTAAGATTTTAATCAATTTTACATGGAGTCTCGAATCTGTGATGACTCTGACATGACATCCCACCACAGCTGTCATCTGACGAAAGAGGGAAAAAAGTAAAGGCCGGTCATGGTAGGTGAGTACTGATGAGTGACGGCCAACCAACCTCGGAAAATTAGACGCTTACCCTTTAAACTGTTCGCCTTTGCCTGACAGCCGAAGACAGTCGGCATTTCACACAGAGCTACAGGAGAACTGGGGGCTGGGGGCTGGGGGTAGGGGGTGAGATGTCCCCCATATAAACATAGTGACAGACGTAACACTTAATGTCACTATTAATGTCACACTACAACACTCAAGTGGTTGGGCCACACAAATCTGGATGGGAGAGCATTAGTCCCTACTGCAGAGAAAGAAAGAGAGATGTGCGCCTTCTGAGTCTATAGACAGTGGACCCTTTATGTTAACAGATTCATGGTATTGTTTTCTAGAGGTGAGGTTGGGCGAGAGAGAGAGAAGTGCAAGTCAATCTCTTTACACATTACTCATAAAGTAATGTTATAAATCATTAACCATGTCGTTACTGTGTAGGCAATATACAAATATACAGCAAACATGCTTACAAGGCTATAAAGGAAGTGAAGTTGGGCAATAATTCTTAATGCTTTTTTGACAACTAACTGGTCATTCAACATTCATTCCACACAACATTCTCCAGCTCAGTGTTAAATTTGAAAAGTATTCATTGCCTTTATAAAACAGATCTATAAAAAGTGAACTATACTGTCTTCACTCATCGTGTGTAATTAAGCTACGTTGTTATTAAGATAAATATCAATGCAGTCTTGATTCTAGTTGACAGTGAGTTTGCCAGGATTTTCATACACGCTGAGTAATAGCATATAAATATCTGGAGAGAAACATAAACTATTTGTTCATCCAAATTAATGCTAAATTTATATACTTATATATTTGAATAAATTATGTTTGCTCCATTTAAAAAAATAATTGCCTTATGGGAATATGCAAATACCCTGAAAGACATGAAAAGGTTGAGACATAAACCCCGTTATTATCTGTCATGTCAAAGCAACGGGGAAAATCGTACAAAAACTGCATCGTAGTAAAGCTTGTTTGTGTGTGTTCCTACCTTTTCGGCAGCGCTACATCTCTGTAGAAACCCCTCCATTTTCGCCAGAGAATAGCACGCCCCGGTATGTCCTCTGTAACCGAATGCTGCCCTCGGAAAAGACTGCTTGGAAAAGATTATTTGTCTAAAAGAGGTTTTGCTGCAGCTCCTCCAGAAGCGCAGCATGTAACCGCTATTGTTCTGTGTGGTGACCTGCAGGTCCGGGGACCAGGGCCGGTCCGAGTAGAAATGACCGCTGGTCCGCATATCCCTCATATAAATTCCCACTGCCAGCATGAGATTTTCTAATGTATTTTCTAATGTGAGTATGTGAGTGGCCCCAATGTCCACATACAATTGTAGACATACACAGTGTGTACTATGCCCCTAGGTATTTCATTATAGCTTTCACATTGTTAGAACTATAAGCTTCACAGACACTTTAAATTTAAGGTAATCCTCTACTGATGGTGTTATAATTTGTAAAATTTGTCAATCCATTGTGGTTATTGGCGACACAAAAATATATTTGTTAAAGTGTTAGTAAAAAACATTTTTTATATTAATTGGTTAACGACATAGTTAAAAAGATAACCCTCTATTATCAGCCCACCTCATTGGAACAGGTTTGTCTTTTAAGGAAACCGCTAGACTTTAAAGCCATGTCATGAATATAAAAGTTGTATTTCTTACATGTAAGCACCTTGTCAGCTTTTAACAAGTTTTGATTACATGAATAGTTTGAAAAATCACAAAGCTTTACCAGTAGATAACAAACTGTATACGTATGTATCCTGTGAATACGTTTTTAACCATTAATACTTAATTAATAAAATAATAATAATATCGATAATAATAATAAATACTTGATTATTAATACATAGTAATTTCTGTCATATACTTTTTGTCAAGAAAACCAGGATGGCGGTATCCTCGGTTTATGCCTCCAAAAAGATACAACGCGAAAAAATCTATACTGCGCAGCAAAAACATGTGACGCACTTGAACACCTCACTTGCCGTACCCCCTCCTTCCACTCATTTTCCATTAGTTTAACTTTTTGTGATTAGTTCCCATGGTACATTTATTAGTTTTACTGATAATGTTTACTGCATATTTAACAAAAACACATTAAACATGTAGCCTTTTGCTTAAACTATTTAACGTGTTTTAACGTACTAACGCAGCTCGTGATGACGTCATTGTTTACAGATAGTGATTGCGGAAGTGGCGGCGGACGGAGAGATGCGATTGCGCGAGCGAGGAGACGGGAATGTAAACAGCATGCCCGCTTTTCTGCGATAGAGAAGTGCGAATGTCGTCAGGGTTAACTCGATTTGTATGTATGTTGTAAAAAGACACATTTGTCCGGCTCGGAAGGACACCCGTGTACGTTTCCGGAGGTTGTTGACATTTAAGCTGACAACTGGGTTCACGGTAAGTTGTTATGGTATTTTTTTGCTCTCGTCAGCTACTCGCTAACGATAGTAGCTAGCATGCTACAAACTGCCAGCATCATCACTACTAATAACTGGTTGCATGCTAGGCTAAGCTAACTGTTTATGGGCGCTAGTATCAACGTCTGCGCTCTGGCTGAACAATATATCCAATTATGGGCGGTTCTGGTTTGCGGATTTGCTTCCCGTGTATTCAATATTCGTTAAGCTGGTCCGACGTTACAGTGCATTCGTACCTGTTTTTAAGTGTTGTCAACCTCGGGGTTTACAGCATTCAAACAGAATATGTTAAGAGTATGTGTTTTCTTTTCAGGGAATAACTGGAGGTGTGTTTTCAATACGGATCTTTTTTCTTGCAGGTCTTGTGCCCTATGGGTGTCGTCCGGATACAGTAGCCGTCTCCAGCTGATGTTTGGGTGATCATTCATTTCACAAATCTGGGGACAAGTTGATGTTGCTTGACTACCTGAATCCACTCTGTCAGTGGTTATAGTTGGATTTTCCGTCCTGGCACTTTTTAACAGCTTGACTCTTTTTGTCTTCAAATTGTATTTTCCTTTTGCTTGATCCGTGTTCTGTGTCAGGCGCTATCAAACCAAATACATTTGACAGGGAACAATTAGTATCTTATTGTGCAGTTTGCTGCTTGTCTAAATTATTTTTGTTTGGTAAATATACATTTATTCCAATTTCACGTAAAGGTCCTACTTTTTGAAAGTTGATAAAAGTAGTTTTATTACACATGCACTAAATTTACTTGACGTTTATGTGCAATGTCAGAGACATAGCCAAGTTGTTGAATGAAACCCAGAACTTGAACTAATAGAAACTTTGCATGTAGATAGAGCCATATTAAATCCACTCAGTCTTACAGTTTGAATGACATTAAACCGACACTTGTGTCAACCCAATCTTGCATACTAAGGACAAGGTTACTCAGGAATACCTCGTTTTCATAGAGCTTTTCCTCCCGGTTAATACCGAAGGTCACTGTCAGCTTTAACACCGTGGATATACTTGACAAAAAGGGCTGTGTTCGCTTTATTTAAATTTTCCTAAATCCTCTGACGTAGTCGTTACTGTCCACTTGGCCCTACCTTCTTTCAATTAAGTGCTACGCTGGACATTATTACTCGACTATGGCTGACTCTGGCTCCGAGGTAGGAATTGGAGATGTCCTGAGCGTGGTCAAAGATGGGGCCATTTCTAAAGAGGGAGGCCTTAATTCAGGGTTTTCTGTGGCTAAAGAAGAAGGCTACAAACCAGAGCCCTTGGTCCAAGATGACTCCATTGACGTCCCACCGGCGAAAACCCCAGTTGTAGAAGAAAACTCTGGCAAATGCACAGACACCACAGCCACACTTAACCCTGCTTGTATGACGATTTCGGAAAACAGCACAACAGAAGGCATTCGGCACTCCTCGCAGAGCCAATCTAAGACCGACGGTACCGGGGAGAGCTCCGGTGGCACGACCGGAAGGTCGGACGAGCCAAGCCAGTCGGCCACCACCACCGACTCGTTCTCCATTCCCAGCTTGGAGTTCTCAGAGGTCAACAATGGGAACGAAGAGCCCTCGTCTTCCGTCTCAGTGCTCGGGATCGAGAGCCGCTCTCCCTCTGCTGATGTTCCGTGCCTGTCCGAGGATGTCCTAGCTAGCGCCGCGTCCGCGGGTGGCGCCACAGCCGCACCAGACCAAGAAGCCACGATGCCAGCCTACTACTTTGTGAAATGGATCACCTGGAAGGAGAAGAGGACGCCCATCATTACGCAGAGCGAGAACGGGCCCTGTCCCCTCCTGGCCATCATGAACACCCTGTTTCTGCGCTGGAAGGTAAAGTCTGAATGTGCGAGTCACCGTCATTTTGCTTTCCTTTCAGGGGGCTCAAAGGTCGGGTCGGCAAAATGACGTAGATATTTAGATGAGCGTGGTGAAGACTCTCATGCACTGTGTCTACACATGAGCGAATGTTAATAAGGCCCGACCAAACCAGATGCAAAGTATGTGCCTCAGAGTTCTGGTTGGGGAAATTCACCCACTGGAATATTTCCTGCATCTATGCCATTTTGCCGAGTCTCCTTTTCAGTGGAATCTCTTTCCTGGGGTGTGTTCAGAAAATGTTTACTCCAGACGCTCTTTCATATGCGGTGGGGTTTATTTTCATTTGTGGTCTTTAGTTGTGTTCAGGTTGTTATTTTCCTCGCTCGGTGTAGGTACCAACAAACAGCTGTATTTCCTGGCTCTCTAACATCTGGAGTGAAGTCCAGTGTTTGTTTTTCATGTGATACATTTTCTGTAATTAATTGACCATTTGGAGGGAATGTTTTTCTTTAAAGGAAGTTGTAATCCACTTAGAAATAGTCACTGAAATGGACACGGGAAGGACTGTGTTTGCAGAGGCTTTTACGACAGGTTCGTGTACGGGAGCGGTGAACTTTAAGAGTCCTGTGGTCGTGTTTGTACCATCAACCCGATCACTTTATCTTCGGAAATGCATCAACAGAGAATGATTGTACAATAGCGGCAGCCTGTCTGCTTCAAAGACGATAGTGAAAATGGACTTGTGAATCAGCATGTTTTGTTCGCAGGCCAAGCTACCTGCCCAGACAGAAGTGATCACAACCGAGGACCTGATGGCACACCTTGGTACGCGACATGTCAATGTTCCCTTATATTTACAAATAAATATATCACAACATGCATTTCTATTTGGTCACTGATGGTGTGAGCACCACACTTTGTTCCATAGGAGAGTGTGTATTGTCCATCAAACCCAGAGAGAAGGCTGAGGGAATGGAGCTCAACTTTCAGCAGGTAAATCCGTCTTTAACACAGATGTCTGTTGTCCACTTGGCTTATATATGCCCCTCCCTTAATTGTGTGGTGGTGTGGGGTGTGGTGTGTTTTCACGTTCCGCACAGATCGTGTTCATGTCCTACTTTTAACTCTGTGTCTCTGTGTGTGTGTTGTCTGTTTTTAAGAGGATGTGTTGTTCACTGAGTTGTCACTGGGTGCCGTCTTTACTGTAAAAGCAGTTGTGTCATCACTGCTAAGCCACAACTGCCCCTACTAGCGTGTGAGAACGAGGAGCTTAGGGAACAAGGATTAAAACACGCTGCTGTGTCTGACACTAAAGGACGTAGGGCTAATAGACAAGTCTCCTCAGGTATTATTGGCACTCTATTAATATCAGCCAAAAAGGCAGGAAATGACTCAAAACCGGTTGTAGTTAATGCAATATTATGGGGACACTAAGTATTATTTTATTACAATTAACCATCTGTATAATTGGCCAGACGAAACGCCTGTATTGTGTTTCTTATTCGTTCCTGTTCCGCTAGTACAAAATGAGGTAACTGACACGTATGGGAAACGGTAAAGAACTAGCTAAATAAAAGGAAAAGAGTCGTGGTTGAAACCCCTATTTATAAACTGGTCGGCTGAAATCGTGATCACTGATTGGTGGATAACATGTTATATACAACCGTATATCACAGGCATGATTGAGAGCACATTACTATAGTATTTACTGCTCAGATTTTGTTGGTATCGGGATTATTGCGGCATTTTAGGTGTTTCTGGTATTTGGGCAATATACCAGAGCCAAGAGCCGGGGTGTCTTATTGCTCAATTATTATAATTTTTTGTAAAGTGACTAATGCTGCAACCCAACCCAAGTTAAAAAATTTTTTGCGCCATTATTTAAGCGCCTGGCAAAGACATAAGCTTAATTACCTGTTTTTTGTTAATCCAATAGGGTCTGTGATCTGAAAGCGTGTCCTTTGTTCATTGTGGAGCCAATCGTCAATCGTGATTAAACCATATGCAAAAACGATTGGGTTCCACTTTACCTGCGCATACTTTGCTGTAGTCATAACAGAACTTTTATTGTGTGCACGAAAATTGGCTAAAAAAAGCTGACACTAAACACTGAAGTGTTTTTTGTAGGATATGTTTCCATCTTACCTAAATGATGACTCTTAAGTAAATACTCGTGCTGGGTCAGGCGGGGTAATTCATTGTTTTCTTCATACCCTGATCAATATCTGCACACCTGCAATGCTGTGTGCGATTTGTCATTATTGGCAAAGCTGGACTTGACAAGTCACACTAGTGACTCCTTGTGGAGGGTCAGGTCATTGCTTGTTAGCCAGAGGAGCTTTAAGGCTAACAAGACCCTGACAACTACTGTTGGACCTCAGGAACCTCAAAATATTCTGTATAGTGAAATGTTATAAGATCCATACCACTGTGTTATTAAATCTCATGAATATAGAAGTATGGCTTAATGCTGTTGGATTTGGAAGGTGAATATACACAAATGACTGCAAACAGGGATTTCACTTAGAGACAGTTTCGGGGACACAAATACAATTTATCTTACATTTTTAGTCTAGAACTAGATTGGTTTTCCTTGCAGAACCACCCCTGCAATCATTCGGCAAATACATTAATGAGAGGAACCAGTCATGTTGTTTAATCATTAATTAAGTTCATCGTATGTTTCACGTGTCGATAATTACAACACATAACCTGTGTGTTTTTTAAACAGGCTGTTTTGATCAGCAATGATTTTGACTGCCCTTTAATGTGAATTGTTCGAATCCGCAGAACATGAGCGACGCCATGGCAGTCCTGCCTAAGCTGTCCACTGGTCTCGACGTCAACGTGCGCTTCATGGGCGTGTCGGACTTCGAGTACACCCCTGAGTGTATCGTGTTCGACCTCCTCGATATCCCCCTCTACCACGGTTGGCTGGTCGACCCTCAGGTAGGGGACAGGCTCTCTCTTCACTCCTAATGTCTACACGCTTTAGCTTTAGGCTTCGCTTCCAAATTCTTTTCCTTTTTTTCCCCCAGAGCCTTGAAATGGTGTCAGCGGTGGGGAAGCTGAGCTACAACCAGCTTGTGGAGAAGATCATCAACTACAAGCATTCGTCTGACAGCATTCGTGTCAGCGAAGGTACAGACCGTTCAAACTCTGTGCCATTATGTGGAGAACTTCATGTGGTGCACAGATGTAAAACGACAATTATATATTGTCCCCGTCTCTGTAGTAAAGTCTCACGTACGTTTGTCATCATTGTCAGGTTTGGTGGCTGAGCAGTTCCTTGAGTCTACAGCGACCCAGCTGTCGTACCACGGACTTTGCGAACTGAACACCACAGCGAAGGAGGGCGAGCTGTCTGTCTTTTTCCGAAATAACCACTTCAGCACCATGATAAAGCACAAGGTACCCAGTAGAGTGTGTCGGCACGGACGGTGACCCAGAGCATAGCCAGTCCGCTGTTACCCCACCCAGCAGATAGACATTTAATCCTGTTAAAGCCACACAGTGTGAGTTCCAATCACTTCCCCCCTCCCGGTGACAGATGACTGACATCTGATCTTCTCACCCCCCCGCAGGGTCACCTGTATCTTCTGGTGACTGACCAGGGCTTCCTCCAGGAGGAGGGTCTGGTGTGGGAGAGCCTGCACAACGTGGAGGGCGACGGCAACTTCTGCGACTCGGACTTCCGCCTGTGTCACGCGCCCCAGAGGAGCGCCCCGGTGACGCAGCCCGAGGAGCTCACGCCACAACAGCAGCAGAGACAGATCGACCAGGTCACTCTCCCACTATTTGCGTGTTTGTTTTAAACTGTCCGACCGGAGAGATTTGTGCGTTCCGCACGCTCGTCCGCACGACTACCCGGTCACTGAACCGCGATGTGTGCTCGGTTGCCAGGACTACCTGGTGGCTATGTCTCTGCAGCAGCAGCAGGGAACGGCCCCGGGGCCCCTCAGTGACCTGGAGCTCGCCAGACGCCTGCAAGAGGAGGAGTACCAACAGCAGCAGCAGCTGGAACAGCCCCAGCAGGAACAGCCGGGCCCTTCTCAGACCCCAGGACAGCAGGTAACCAACCAGTTACAATATGGACGGCCTCTGGGGGCCTGATTGTGATACTCTGGCGGTGTTGCGTAACATCACACATGTATACAGAGAACGCGGCGGTGTAATACTTTCCCGGTGTTTGTAGCGATTGTCCCGTGTCGACGTGCATCCCGGTCTGACGGCTTGTTTCGCTTGTAGGGGAGAGGTCAAGGAGCATCCCAACCAGGAGGTCAGAGGAGACGGGAGAAAAAGGAGGATTCGGGCTGTGCCATATTATAGCCGCGCCCCTATTGTGGCCCTGATCTGTCTGGTTCCAGCCTGCACGTCTGTTCATTAAGCCAACCTCACACACACACACACACACACACACACACACTAAAGGTGCCACCACCACGCCAAACCCTCACTAAACCGAAACCTTCAGGTTGTACCTCAGTCACTACCTACTCACCTCTAAACTGTTCTCCTCTGAGCATCCGGGCCAACAGGTGGCAGTGTTAGTCTGTCTGTAGTTCACACGGTCAAATCGACATGTGAATCAAGGCATCAGTGAGGCAGTTTAAAGGAAGTTAAGCTATCGTAGCCTCTTTTTGGAAGGAGTTTTTAAGAATGCTCCGGTTTGGTTTCAATGGCGATTAGCAGGGATGCAGTCCATTATGAGTAAACAGAAAGAAAACAGAGGTGGAAAATGAAAGCTCATAACTACAGTGCTGCCCAAATTACGTTTCTATAAGTTAATGGCATTGTATTTGGCCTCCATTTTTCAAAGAATTTATGATTGAAAAATGTACATTTGAGAAAAAGGCTGTACATTTTTGAGCACGAAGACAAAGCCCCTTCTCTACTACGCTGTTGGATCCTGGCACAGCCTTAGAAAGCCCCACTTATAAAACCCGTCCATGCTGGAAACTCCAGTACTTTGTTTAAGGGCACACGACGTGGACTCTGTAAGCCTTCCTGACGAATGATGGATGACATGAAAGGCCCCAGTGTTCCCAACGGCCCCGTCGGCAGGATGCCTCTAGCGTGCTGTAGTTTAAAGCAGGGGCCATTATTATGCAACAGGTCAATGGACGAGGACTTCAACGTGAGGTGTTTTGTCGGAGCGTTTTTAAGATGGGGCCAGGGCTTTTAGCGAAACATTAAAGCACTAGACACCACCTAATGCCAGATCTTAATTGTCACCCCTTCTTTTTCGCTTTGTATTTAATTTGTCAGTAAATGAAAATCTAAAACCTTTTTATCGTGTCCAGTGAATCATTTGTCTTGCGAAGGGCATTCCCGTTTCACACGATGGACACACATGTTTTGTGAGTCATGTGATTTCGCGTCTGTTTTCTCAGGCGATGTGACATTTTCTTATAGGGTTATCTAACAAAGACACTCGTGTGACTTTTTATAAAATATATATATTATTTATATATAGCTAAATGTAGGACCTGTGAGAATTGCACATCTTATCCACGGGCAGTACCTTTGAGGAAATCGACATAAGAGTTTTCATTACTATAGAATTTAACTAGTTGGATATCCAGAACGCAGCATAAATACTGATCACAGCTTAAGGAAGCATAAAAGCATTGTAGCATTAAAGTCTTGGATTGTTTTAGAACTTGTAAACTGTTTAATATTTAGATATGGACGTAAATGCAAGAAATGTCAAATTTACTGCAACAGTAGTCAATACTGTAACTGAATTAATTTGTACAAGGGATGTACACGATATTACTTTTAATTATTCTGTAGGCCTATGTCCCTGTGTGTCTCCCACGCTACCAAAACATTTAGGTACAAATGTTAATGAATACGAATACGAAGAGAAAAAAACGATTTATTTAACGAGTCATGCCTTTAGTCTCAACATGATAAAACATCTGTTCTGAAATGTCAAACATGGGAAGATTTTTAACGAGTGCAAACATTTTATGATAAAAGTGGATATTGTTTCTTCACCTGTACATTCTAACGTCTTCAATTAACTACCGGAATAAGAATGAGCTTGGTGACAACGGGACATTTCTATTTGACACCAGAAATAGTGTCAAGACTATTGGCGACATGTCCTATTAAACATAGTGTTTGACCTATACAAATAATTTGTGTCCGCAGCAGTCTGGAAATTGTTCTGCAATTAATACGCCTTGTGACCTTTAGCTGGTGTAACACTGGACAGGGACATATCTGCTTCTTTGTGGTGTTCTGCATTTGGAGACGTCAAAATCCACCATCCGTTTTAACTGACAGAACACAATAACAGAGATAAATGCACTTCAGAGTTATTTATGTATTCATACAGAATATGAAGCAGGTGTGTTCAAATCTTCCCTTCTGGCTATATGACCTGCATGCCACTTTCATAACCATCACAACCTCTCAAGGCATCAGTCTGCTTGCGGAATGACCACATTTCTGGTGAGATCAAGTTCTACTTTTGTTACACACAAAAGCCACCCACCGAACGACAGCTTTTAACTACAAGACTGTGCAGTTGGTTTTTAATGTCTCTCTTCAATATTGAATACACAATGGTGTTAAAGACTTAAAAGATGGTTCTTGTATCATATAAAAAAGCAAGTAAACAAAGTCAAGTTGTGAGAGAATTCATACTGTTTAAAACAAGGAGAAATAAACAGACGGACAGAGGAATGACATCATCACTCCTATTATTTACATTTCCTGCTCAAGGACAAACCTCTCCTGATTGGTCCAAGTTAGTCACAGGAATGCATTAGAGCCAATCAGAGGAACACGTCAAGCAGTTGTTAAATACACAACCCAAGTTAAAACACACAATAATAACGTGTTAATATCTACATTTAGTTTTGAGGTTTAATACTTACATTAGTGGAACGTCAGTTTTTTTTTTTTTTTTTTTTTTTTGCATAAATCCATCGCCGCCATTTTGTAAATCTCACTACAGGTAGCCATTTTGGTTCAGAATGTGAACCGTCATTAAGTGCACGAGGCTCATCGTTACGCTAGCGTTCATTCAAGTATGGTAGTTCAAAAGAGTGGCATTAGCAAAGACCAAGACTATAAGTGTTGGGATCCCACAGTCGGCATACACACTCGTTAAACATTTCCCTCTCTTTCTTGGTGGTTTCACACCCCAGGTTGAATGTGATGCCACGGGCATATTCAGTAAGGACAAATGTCCCCCGGATGTTTCTATTTATATTTCGAATGACATTGAAGACTGTTTCGTTTCGACGTTTCTGTCCGTAACACCAAGCGTGTTGCAGACGGTGTAATGGATGGGCCCAGTCGTTGTCCGAAACATGAGACCGAAATGAAATGAATTGAACCCAGAACAAGCAGTTTTGAAGCATGCCAGGCCCACAAATAAGAGATGAGTTGGTCCGAGTTCACACAACAGTTCCAGTTCATTTTTAAATGTTCAAAACATTGTAATAGAGTTGTTTTTCGACACGTCATGCGCCAGTGGTCCTCCCTTCAAGCTGGCTCATTCCTGATAACCACAGACCACGGACGTTTCGGAGAAAGAAAATGTCTTAAAAAACGTCAGCAAGCGACATCATGTGCTTTGTGTATCATTGGATAGTGGCTTCCCGGTGTGCATTTTGCAAATTAAGAACAAGTAGATCTTTGATACAAACTACTTTCTCATCCTCTCTTGCAGATTTAATAAACAGGACAACAAGTAGCGATTGGTCCTTTGTCCATCATTTAAAAAACAGGACCCTCCCATCATCCAATGAAGTACCTCCTCCAATATTAATACTTCCTTGTTTTCGTGCATGTGATTAACTGTGCGTTATTCTGGATTTCAAAACAGTCAATGCGGTAGAAGTCCTAGAGATATATGGACCAGAGATTGAGAGCAAGGGCAGACATCATCTGTACAAGGCCAAAAGATGGACTTGGGAACAGAGTTTGAAACAACATACAGAGTTTGCAAACGGATCGGGCAGCTCTAGTCAACATAGGACTCTCAGTTCATACGTGTGCGGCTCACATCCGTGACTCTGTATGTACACGTGTGTGTGTGTGTTCTCTGATTTGATGAGGTTGGCCGTCCCGGGGATGACCCGGTTACATGATGCCATTGGTGAAGTACTGGAAGCCGTCGTAGAGCTTGGTGGTGATGGAGCGCATGGAGCCGTCCACCATCTGCTCCACCAGAACCTGCAGCTGCTCCTCCGTCAGGCTCATGTGGAAGCGCTCCTTCAGGCTCCGGATGGTGCTGGAGCCGTGGAAGCAAGGCAGGTGAGAACCTGGATGGGGACAGATTGAGGAGACCCGGAGACAGCAAGTCAGAGGAGGTGTAACAGAAGACAGCGGGACACAAGACGTTGAGCACAAAACCCCTAGCCATGCCAACACCCTCCCCGTAGCCATGCCAACACCCTCCCCGTAGCCATGCCAACACCCTCCCCGTAGCCATGCCAACACCCTCCCCGTAGCCGCGCTAATACCCTCTTTTAGCTAGCAGTACCTTGCTGCATGATCTCCACTATTTGCACCACCTTCTCCATGTGTTTGCGAGCTGCTATCAGGCCCTGTAGCATCAGCATCTTGTAGTAGTTGAACATGTCTCCATCCAATCCTCCCATCACCTGAGACACATCCGGGCACAATAAACCAACAGCTCGTTCAGGTTACCGAGGCTAGCCGGGCTAACTCAATGTCACCAATAGTCTCTTTGGACACACAAGCACATTTATGCATCGACACCGAGTTGTTACCCTGTAGGCAGGTAGCTATACGTGAGTCCACATTATTAAAATGCTAACATCCAGTTGGTCAACATGTTGACAACCTCCGTTAGCTTTGCAGGTGTCCCAGCTGCCTGAGGGAGTCACTAGAGGGCAGTGAAGCCAGGAGACCCCTACCAACCATGTTTCTTTCCAACCCTGATGACAAGTCATTGAAATTTAATGTTTTTTTTATTTTTATTTGACTTACATCCACAAATTCACTGGTGAGCTTAAACGCGGAAGTCTCAAAACCCAGGTTTCTGGGCGAGCTGGACAGGATGAAGCCAAAATCAATGTGAATGATGTGACCTTCAGAGTCCAGGAGGATGTTCCCATTGTGTCTGGAGAAACAGAAACAGGTGAAATAAGAGAAAATACTCCCGGTGACTACAGGAGATTGGAATACAGAAACACAGGAAAGGGTCAGACACTGTATTCAATATCAGGCCACAAACAAAATCACTAAGAGGAGGCCTGCCCACCTGTCTTTGACCTGCAGCAGGTAACAGATGAGGCTGTAGCCAGCACAGCTCTGCACAAAGTTCCGCTGGGCTGTGAGGAAGGCCTCCGTGGTGTAGCTCCCATGCTCCTGCAGGAAGTAATCCAGGAGTGTCAGCTGACTCTGTTTCCTCACCTGCAAATAGACACCAACACAGCATTACATTATTCACACACTATCCACAGACAAGGAAGTGGGTTATCTGCTAAAAATACAGACACAGAATTCCAGTAACACTCAAACATTAAATCCCAAGAGTCCAGTCTTAACAGCAAGACCGAGGAAAACAACCGCATTAGTGGTTATTGTCACAACGGGTCCAGCTGGTCGGCATATTCATTTACGAACCCACTCACCTGGTGCAGAGAGACGGCGTTCAACACGGGTTCTATCATCCCACTGTCCGATGACATCACCAGGATCTTATAGGGTTTAATCCAGAGGGGAACCCTCTCCTGTTCCCAGATGGACTGGTGAAGGGGAGGCAGAACGTGAACGGAGGCCAATAGTAATTAGAATGATTCATAACAAGTCTATGGGAACGGGACTGTGCTGTGGACGGTATCCTACCTGCAGCTGACTGAGCACCTGGAAGGCCAGCAGCTCCTGTCTCAAGTCGTCTCCACATTTCACAATAACAGACAGCAGCCGCCAGTATGGCAGGTGACCATAGGGTGAGCCTTCCCTTATCCGCCTGGAGAGAGAAAAGAGAGAGAGAAAAGAGAGAGAGAAAAGAGAGGAGAGAGAAAGAGAGAGAGAAAGAGAACAGAAGACAGCATAGGGGAGAGAGAGACAGAGAGCATGAGGGAGAAAGAACAGGAGAGAGAGAGGAAACACAGGGACACAGATCTTTTTAGCTCCAGAATGTATTGATGTTTCCCAGCACATTTCTTAAAATAGATCTGACTGTTATTTAAACAGGCATGTGGCTACCGAACACACTCGTATTTCCAGTGACGTCGGGCTAAAGTGTGAGGAGATGTCTACACGGACGGGTTGTGGATGTTGTCATTAGGAGGAGGTACTTCAGATGTTTGTCACCTACCGAACTTTCTCCTCCCAGGGCTCCTTCAGCGCCACGGCCGACGGGTCCTCTGGATCTCTCCGGAACGTTGTAGGAGTGTGGGCCAGGTTCTCCGACAGGCGTCGCCTGGGATAAAGAAATGTGCCCATGTCAAGCTGCCATTCGCAGTGTTGTAGAGGCGGAACAAGAACGTGAAAAGCTCCAACAGACACAGTGACAGCGCTTCGGTTCCACCGTTACCTGATGTCGCCGGCCGCTATGAAAATGGGCTCTTTGCTCTCGGTGCTGGTGATGCTGTCCACAGAGAACTGGGAGATGTTGTCACTGCTACTGGTGTGGCCTTCTGGGAGCTGGTAACAGGCAAGGACCATGGGGTTTAGTACATTAACATTTGTTTAGTACAATTTCCGTTGTCCGGTAAAAATCTATGGAATTTATTAAAAAAATCACAGAAAAATTATATAATAAAGCACATTAAAGTCTTAAATCGTTGTTTAATTTGGAAAATCACTTTTTAAACCAACTATTGTGACTTAATTTAAATCAAGTGAAGGACATTGTTTCAAATGGTCGTAGTGAATTTGCAGTATACAGATAATAATCAAACAAATGTATTTTATAAAGCTATTTTTACAACAAAGTGCTTTTATAAACACCCTAAACCCAACAGAGCACACATCAACAAGTGAATAAACAGCGGCTAGGAAAAACTCCCTGAAGGGTCGAATTTAAGAAGACTTTTCTGGCTGTGCTGGGTGAACTTATAATAGTTGAATAATTCTGAAATGCATTTTATTAATGCATTTTTTCCCCTAATAAAATTCAGGTCAACCACCTCCACCCACATTCACATCCTCCCAAACACCCACCGGCACCCACCTCCACCAGGATCCACCCCATCTCCACCCCCACCGGCACCCACATCCACCCCCACATCCACCCCCACCTCCACCAGGATCCACCCCATCTCCACCCCCACCGGCACCCACATCCACCCCCACATCCACCCCCACCTCCACCAGGATCCACCCCCACATCCACCCCCACCCCCACCTCCACCAGGATCCACCCCATCTCCACCGGCACCCACCTCCACCAGGATCCACCCCATCTCCACCGGCACCCACCTCCACCAGGATCCACCCCATCTCCACCGGCACCCACCTCCACCAGGATCCACCCCACCCCCACCGGCACCCACATCCACCCCCATCTCCACATCCACCCCCATCTCCACATCCACCCCCATCTCCACATCCACCCCCATCTCCACATCCACCCACCTCCACCTGCAGCTCGCCGATGTCATCCACGGCCCAGGCCTCATCATCATTGTCATAGTTAGGCACGGTGGAGAAGCTTCCGGCACGATGCTCGGCTGTGATGGCCACGCTCTCCGGGAGGAGGTTGTCCGCGGAGCGAGCGCTCCGGATGCGTGTCTCCGGGATACGAACGGGAACGCCGGACGCCTCAAAACTCTCACACTCCAGAACCTCCACGTAGATGATGTAAGGGGCCTGAGAGACAGGAAATGGTCAACCGGTCAGTTGTCACATTCAGGGCACTGGGGTGATTTCGTTAATTTAACCAGAAACCTGGACAAAAATATTTCCCCTGGTGCATTTAATACCCAAAGCTTCTCTGACATAAATAAGATATAAAACGAGGATGAATAAACACCTGAAAACAAATTGTCACCTTATCTTCTGAGATTGTGTACTGAGTGTGTAGGCACATTTCTACATGTGTACTAGACCAAATCCCCCGTACCTCGTCTTGCCCCACGGGTACTAAAACCGAGTCTTACCTTGTCTTTGGAGTTGAGCACTACGGCCTGTGTGTGTGGCACGCGTACCACATGGTGGTCAAATGCGGCCGTGGGCAACCAGACACGGTCGGGCAGCTTGTGGTTAAGGAGCGACAGCTCTGAGATCAGCCGCTGCGTTTTCTGTTCCTTGGTGGGCAGAGTGGCCAGGCGCTTCCCAATGCCCATCAGAGATTTGATGAACTCCCTCTGTGGCGTCAGACGCAATGGCTGCAGAAAGGAAAGAGAGGATGTGAAATTAATTCCAGACCCTCTAAGAACAAGAAAATCTGTATTTCAGGGATAAAGACTGAAAAGTAAGTAGCAGTACCAAATATAGGCGCTAGGGGGCACCAGTGTTACAGTGGTTAAATTAGGTAGTTATGGAGAAGCCAAACAACAAGCTCTTAGGCCTAGGAAACGTCGGGTACATGTAAAATGTCCGATATCGGCTTAGTTAAAGAATGAGCAAAACTCCGTAGCGCAATATTCCAGCAAATAGTGACCAAGAGACAAATGCAAAGAAATAAAGCCTATGCATGAGAACTTCTTTAAATTTTTGTACTGATAATTGTTAAGCTTTCCTTGTGTACATTGTTCTATAATCTGTTGATTTACAATCACTGGGTTTTAATTGAAATGCATTTTGAATTATATATCCTCAATTTCACAGTTTTTTTTTTAAACCATCGGTTAAATTAGCCTCTTTGTCCAGAATCAGAAAGAGCTTCATTGGCAAGTTGGATCACAACAAACAAAGAATTTGTTCTGGCCCGTTAGTGCGACCATTTATACACGAGTAACACAAACAAATAGGAGCAGTGAATAACATGTTACAACAATAACAGTCAGGGGAACACAAGAGGGAAAGCAAGGTCACGTAAACATTTGTAGTCCCAGTTACCACAGAGTTTCCAAAAATCATTGTTTAGCTTTTTTTTTTACTGTTATTTTACCAGGACAATATGTTTAGACACATTCTAATTTACAGCAATGACCGGGGAGAAGTCCCTTTACAGTGTTAGCTTGGGGATTGGAACAACTGACATTTCTTTCACCGGACAACACAGTTTTCAGTCGATATCTAAGAAATTAGGCAACTGCACCATGGACTTAACGACGTTGCAGGTTCTCACGGAAACAGTCAAGTAAAAATATGTAACATGGGGATCGTTTTAAAACCCATGAGCCAACCAGAAATGACTTGATTTGGTAGCTAATTACTGTTGCTTAAGGCTAACCATAGAAAATGTGTAAAACTGTAATTGTCACACACGAAAGACTCTCGAGCTGGTCTGCCGACTAGAAAGTTAACAAAATGTGAAGACAATACTTTCCCCCATAGCAGTAGACACACGAGTAAACTGGTTGGTCTGAACTCTAAAGGGCCCCAATGAGGCATGGCATTGAACCGAAGATGATTTGAATTCCCAATTTTCCACGATGAGTAACCATATTTGATTGGATTTTTTTAGGAGTCGTTTTGAGGCCAATTAAACAGCCTCCTTTGCGTTCTACTTTTGCAGTCAGATGTCAAAGCCTTTCCTGTGAATCAGTGTATGTTTCTGTTCCACGACCAAGCGTCATAACTTCCTGAACTTCCCGTCCCCGGTCGATATGACCAGTGTTGAGGAAGTGTCCCATCAATACTGAAACTTAATCTGAACAGAAACCCAAACTAATACATTCTGGACAACGTGCATAATGAAAACGAAAAACAAATACAAGGGCGAGGTAAAAAACAAAAAAGGCTTAAGAAAAATTGAAAAGTTGGTGCTAAAGACTAGAAACATCACCATATTCATTTTTACCATTATCGTTTTACAAATTGCCAAATATTTTAAATAAGCAAGGCGTTTCTCTTCCAGGTGTTGTTTCTCAACGATGGCGAGTTAAAAGTACCCACAGGGTAAGAAATAGTTTTTGAACCAGGTTGTAATTTACTCGAAACCAACAACCTGTCGAAATTCCCAACTACATATGAACACACGGCGATAACATTTACAGTGCTAAAGACAAACAATAGATCTCTCTCAGATGAGTGATAAACTAAAGCATTTACCTGTAGGATACTGAGGAATGCATTGTAAACCTCAAACAAGGAACAAGACGAGGTCTAAGGCTTTTGTTACCCTGGAGAATTTTAAAAGGTGCGGCATGGGATGCATCGTCTGCGTGAACCAGGACTGCACGCCACTTTTGCTCCAGATAGGTGATTTCCGTCCACAAGACCAACAGAGCCACCACAAAGACTACCATTCAGAGACGAAAACACACAGCCTGACTGATAAAGAAGTCATTCCGAGGATTTAAAACTGAGATTTTCCTCTAAACAATTTTGAGAACCAGGCCATAAGATGGTGCAGTGGGAAACATAAAACCGCCTGAAAGTATAAAGGAACCAGGCGTTTATTGTGGTTTCGGATGGTTAAGAGACGGCGTTTGAAGGTTTGACACTTAAACAGCTGGACATAACACAGACCTGGGGACGTGGAGCCTGAGGCTGCCAGAGAAAACCTCTGATAGCGAGGCGGCGTGGCTTAGGTTGTTTGGTGCCATGTACGGAAATGGCAATCAACTGTGCAAAGGGGCAGCTGCATCTATAGTTCAACCTCTCCTGCATGTTTACATTGAAACCCACGCTCGGGGGGTGTGGGGGGAGAGGAAAAAAGGCGAGCCATCTGAATCCACCGCCGTGGCCTGGCCCGGTGGCTCGGTTGCCAAGACTACGCAAGGCGGGCAGGAAGGGGGCATGCTGGGTACTGACAGCTGAGCCCAGATTGTAAACAATAGGCCCGTTATGCAACACCCACTCAACCTGCACTGCACTTACATTACAGCAAAAATGGGAGATATATTTCACAGCATTCTGTTTCAAAATGATAGAGACATATATATCATTTTGAAGCAGAATGCTGTGAAATATATCTCCCATTTTTACTGTAATGTAAGTAATGTAATGTAAGTAACACACACACCACACACACACAGCATTGTTCTGTCTCATTAGCACTACTTTCATTCGTTTAGTGTCATAAACAAAGTGTAGCGAATAAGAACCAAACAACGTCAAGTTGTTGAACATCTAACAAGGACCGAAGCCTCCGAAGTCGAGTGACGCGTCGTCGCCCGTCCTTTACAGTACTGTATTTATTATCGAAGCTGACTGGGCTTCTCTTGTACATCGCAGAGGGCAAAGTCAAATGACCAAAGAGCATGAGTTGTTAGTTGGGTTCCAGTGAAGCTGATTAAACAGGGATCATCACACAGGTGTGTGTGTGGGGGGGGCACAGCCCAGTGTAGGAATGTGAAGGTGGTGTGCTCACGCCTTCATTGCCAACACGGTGTCAGCGTCATCGCGATTGTGTGCTTGGCTAAAGCTCGGAAGAGAGCAACGTCGCGAACCGTGCAAGCTGGGTGTTAGCTTTGGTGTAGGGAACGAATTTCTAGGCCTGCTTAGACAAAAAAACGCTCTAAGAGCAATGGGTTCCCGTGTTGCAGATCAAATTAACATATATTCCATTGAGTCTATTCGGTCAGATATTTTTTTTGATATTAACCAGGGAGAGCAGCTGGTCTAACGGGGATCGTAATAACAAATCAGCAGGGAGAACTGAGGGAGAGGATATAAGTTGCAGGACAGGACGTGGAGGATATTAAAAAGAGGGTCATGTAATGAAACCAGACATAGGTAGTGGAGAAATTGCACAACACAGCAACATGTCTGGGAGCAGCAGAGTGAGTGCACTTAAAAAAAGAATGGACCGTGAAAAAGCAAAACGTAATTGAAAGAGCAAAACGCAGGAGACAGAGGAGCGGGAGCACCGCGTCGCCCAGATTCAGCACAAACTGCCTCCCATTAATCATAACCCATCCCCAGATAACAGACCGAACCAGGTCTCAGTTAAGACGGTGAGTGCGAAGGAGACAAAGGCCAGACTTGGGGATGCCGACACAGAACCCTCCCTCCCCATGTACTCTTCTGCTCACTCACAAGGCGAACATGGGGGGAGGGCACACGGACAGGGGCTCTCCAACAACCAGGACCAGGGGCATGGCTCTCATGTGATTCACCGCGCAGACCAGATCCCTCGTAAACGCCGACCCAAATCCCACCCTGACGCACACGGGCTCACGATAACATCTGGTACTCAATCCGGTGACTGAAAGGATAGAACGAGACCCACCCGAACTCCCCATTCAAGAGGAACACGCCCTCGCTCTGACCCTGACCTCTGACCCCAGCTGCGGAGCAATCCGACTGAGAGGTTCCGTTAAAAAAAAAAGGTGGCGGCCTAACCAAAACAATAGGGAGGGGCCAGAGAAGTGGGACAGATGCTGCTTAACCCCGCCCCCTTCTCTGGAAGCTCGACAGATGGCCGTCTGGCTGGACCATACAAGGAGCAGGAATAGCACAGTGTTTCCACTAGCATTGTTATTGTGGGAATAAGAAGATGAGGCAGCAGAGTCACAAGGGAACTCTGGAAATAATTAAGTCTTGCTGAGCCAGCATCAAAAGTCTCCCTTTAGGGTGAATGGCCATTTTACGAGTCACAATAGATGGTCCAGAACGTGTTATTCAGGATAGGGACCTCAACTAAAGTTCATAGTCAAGGTCTGCTGTGTTATATCACTCATAGGGTCTATAAAACCTGACAAAATGTATAGCGCACGCCGACTATAGTCACAATATTATAATACAACCTTTTCGGTGGCGTCTCGAAATGCCTGAACTGGCTCAGTTTATTGTTGAACATTCCGGACCTATTTTTCCACTGCTGTTGCATCACCCAGACAGTTTTGTCAGTCAAAGTCCCATTCTGGCAGCGAGTCGGCTGGAGATATTTGCATGAGGCTAACAGGGGGTTGTGGATGAATTCATTTTTGTTTTAAAGCAAATCCACAGCCCTTTATTTGCTGGTTATAAACACAGGTGCACACACAAAAGGTCTTAATCCAAACAATAGACCATTTCCACAATTACTAGCATAAGAGCTTCACTACGCAGACTGTGAACTTCCTGTTTGGCCCTTTTATTCGATTGTTACTCGGGCATACCGGTTGATGCTCGAAATATTGGAAACAGTCAAGAGTTTTGCTACGGACACGTGTGTAAAGTCCCGCATGCGCGTTTTATAGAGAACAAAGCACTTCATTCCTTCCTAAACAACTAATAAAAGAAAAGTCTCTCACCTCATCGTAGCCACATTCCACCTTTGGGCTACTGGCTGTTCTCTTCAGGCTAGCCCCGAGGCTCGTGCAATGTGTGGCGTCCGACTTGGACCGCTGGTGTGTCCGCTTGGACGGCGAGAGGAAGGCATCAGCTGGGACGGTGTGGCCATCAGGGACCGGGCCTGGCTCCCCCGTGTGTCTCTGGTGGTGATGGTGGTGAATTCGGGTACAGTCCCGTAGCCCGGGGCAACCGGTGTCCGTCGGGGACGCCCCTTTACAAGCCGCGTGAGGCTTCAGCTCATCGGAGAGGATTAGCTTGCGCAGTTTGGTGCCGCGCGAATGCCGCTGGGTAGAGATGTGCATGTCAGAGGAGTAGGCGCCCAGGAGCCACGCCGTCTGGAGGGAAAAGGCGATGCTCCGACGGCACCGGTGGACGACGTACGGCCGGATGGCGTCGCCCATGTCCTCGTCCATGTGCACATACATGTTGAGCAGCTGCGGCAGGTGGAAGTCCACCTCGTCGTCGGGGAAGCTGAAGAGGCGGTTGCCGATGTACGCCTGGACGCCGGGCTCTTTGGACTTGTAGAGATAGGAGATGGCCATGGAGACGTCGAAAAGCTTCGACTCGAACAGCCGCAGGAGTAAGGACTGCTTGGCCGCCGCCAAGGACTGGTCGTTGCTTGGCTGCCGGGCATGAGGACATCTTCGCGTCGTTTGTCGAGGAGGATGGGGCTTCTCTTTTTCCTCGTCGTCATCTTCTTCTTCTTCTTTAATTAGGCCTGTGTCACAGGGAGTATGTCGAGGAAGAGCACACACTTCATCTTCCTCCTCTTCTTCAATGGAACTTTTGTTACAAGGCTGTTGGCACGCCAGCTTTGTTTGTTGAGAAAGATCTGACGGGACGTCCTGTTCCTCCTCTTTAATCAATGCCGCGTCACAAGACTCCAGGTATATTGTCCCGTTTGGAAGCTGCCTTCGCAGGGGGCACTTCTCCAACATCTCCGGCTCTTCGTCGACCTTCAAGAGTTTGACCTTCTGCAGGACATCGTGACAAGCCTTCAGGGCCACTTCAGGGTCGATGACCAAGTCCAGGTTCACAGCAGGGTCCTCGCATAGGTCCAGGGGAGGACTGCAGCCCCGCATGCCCCCACTGCTGCTACCACTGCTGCATCCGCTGCTACAGCCACTGCTGCATCCGCTGGGGCTGGAGCTCCTGGGGCTGGAGGAGGAATCGTGCTGGTGGTTGTGGCAGTGCAGGGAGCAGTCCGAGCAGGAGGACGAAGAGGATCCAGGTGAGGAAGGGCAGGAAAAAGTGGAGGCAGGGGACAAAGACGGACTGAGCTGAAGTGCCTCGATCTGCGCAGGGGAGATCTCCACCTCCATGTCAGTCATGCTGAAGAGTTAAACCTGGGAGAAGGAAAATATGAGTCAGTGAATCCAAAAAAACAAATCTTTCAAAAAAAAACAGCAAACAATTGGAAATAAAAAATGGGCACGTTTCTCCATGACCAAGTTAGTAACAGTTTTTATACAATCCTGTACAAAAAACAACAAAGCATGTGAACAAAGTTCCAAGTAGTAATTGCGTTCAAACCTTTTACGGACGTAGCACTCTAGAGGCAGCTGCAATTCCAAGGTTTCCCCAGAATGACACAAGTCTCACAGATGTGTTTGAGGGCCTCTTAAATCCCCAGGGGGAAAAGGGACTCGCTTAAAGCAGGGATGGGCTACATTTATAGGAGCCATACAAAACACCCAACCTGAACGGGCGCAGTGGCCTGACCTGTTTTAAAGCCACTCGTAACCTGACAAGTTTTGCTAAAAGGGCAAGAAAGACATGTTCAATGTTGATCCAAATTCAAGTGACGAACCAAATGACGATGACTACTGATGTGTAATAATTATTATTACCATCGGGAAGCTTCATTAATCTAGACAGAGAAAAGTGTGATGCACAACGGCAGCTGAACATTGCAGTCACTGTAAAATGATTTCAACCCATAACAGCAAGTTGAGATTGATATGCAAATGAACACACACACACAGGCAGTCTGCGTTCTAATTTATTTATATCTTTTTGAAAGGACTGACAGGGGGAACTAAGAAATAGTCGCGCCTCCTGGGTAGTTCAACAGGTTTCAACATGCAGCCGGCTACACGGCTGGAGGCTATGTGTAATCGTGCCCTATGGCTTGAGCAACCACAGTGAAACTGACAAACAGCAACCCTTCGCACGTTTGCCTTTATCAGTAACTTCCGTTTAAAGGAGAGAGTGGACCTTGGATCTCCAACAAATCTTAAATAGAATAGTGGTTGGAATAAAAGTTCAAATTAAGTGCAGAATATGTGCGAACTTGTACTTTGCAAATCCCTTTCAGAACACATTGGGCATGGTTAAGTTAGCTGTTTCTGAACAGTTTTCCCTTTCAGAACACATTGGGCATGGTTAAGTTTGCTGTTTCTGAACAGGTTTCCTACAGGGCATGTGGGCTATTCAGATAATATACATGGCTCCCTGTACATAGGCTTAATCACTTAAGACCTAGCGAGTTAATTTGGCTCAAGTTTATTTACACCGTTTGGAATTAACGTTTGGGTCGCAGTATACGTCCCTCGTGTGTTGGTACAAATGCAGTTTATTAGCAGGCCTCTTACATGTGAAATTAAATGCTGGATGCTACATTTTCACGTCGCCTAATGATCAAGAGTGACTGAGGCAGAAGGCGAAAGAGGCAATTAATTCACTGTCATTATTTGGCTGAGGTGTTAGCCTAAATATAGCATGTACGTCAGCTAGTGTAGCTAGTGAGAAGACAAGTCGATTTGGTAACTAATAACGGGATTGAGTTGAGTTGGTGGCACACACACATATCCACCGATTCAAGTCTGCAAGTAAAAATAAGGTAACTTTCCCTGCGTGTTAGACTCTATATCGCCATATGAGAAAGCCTTTCAGAGTCACTGGCATAGGACATGGCTAATTAATTATTCAAAGAATGATGTTTATCTGACAGTAGCACACAATAGTGGGCGGATTGACTTTCCCTTGCATGTAGAGTATCAGTGAGCAGTGACGAGCCCAGCGCACCCAAATAGTCACCGGTCATCAGATTTCCCCAGCCGATATTTCCAGACATTCTAGGTAAGCATGGAAAGATCGTACATTTTTAATTGCTCGAAGGTACGGCATACCCTTACCTCATGTTTATTCAGATAAAATTATTTACAGACTTTGGGAGCTGTAACGCAATTCATTCGCCTGGACTGCGGTTGGCCCAGTGATTTGGTAACCGTGACGATACGCCAGTTGTCGCCGGCATTAATTATTTCAAGTGGAATTTCAAAAACGTATCACATTTACTTTCTTTGAATTAACACATTGGCAAGTGAAAGGCATGGTCATAGTCAGACATGGTCTGACAGGCATGGTCACGGTTGCGGTCAGGCGAGCCATGTGTCGATCTGATGACTGCGGTGAAAGACCATATGATACACGGTCATGAGGTTATTCAATTAAACACAGGTGACTATGATGTAAGGGGGCCTGCCACACCCCTCCAGACCCTAGAGCTTTGTCAGGGAGGGCGGGACAATGGCTTCCAGATGTGCGGGTGTAGGAGCAGGGCAGGGCGGGGTACACACACACACACACACACACACACACACACACACACACACACACACACACACACACACACACACACACACACACACACACACACACACACACACACACACACACACACACACACACACACACACACACACACACACACACACACACACACACACACACACACACACACACACACACACACACACACACACACACACACACACACACACACACACACACACACACACACACACACACACACACACACACACACACACCTCTGCTGCTGCTGCTGCTGCTGCTGCTGCTCTAGAGAAGGCGTCAAATAGAGAACAGGAACAAATACAGCCAACAATTCTTGCCTCTGCGGCATCGACTAGTCTGTGAAAGTTTGTCACCGCCATGGTTCAAACGAGATAGCGAGAAGGTTTCCCATCTAAACATTTACGTTACATCGTTTCCAAATAGGTCAATGGCGAGGTGAAATCTTTCCCTGTGAACACAAACAACAATCTGGCAATTCGACTAACTACCTAGTGTTGTGGCAGCAGAACATACAGCTGTAGATTGGCTGAGCATCAGAGTGACATCACCCGTTAAACAAACAACAGAACTGGCTATAGTGCAAACCTTTCACTAACGTCGCAGATCGTACAAACTTGTATACTCTGAAAATGTCAGCGGTCTACTGTGTTTATTAGGTTTAGAATGCAGTTACTACTTTTGCTGTGTGGTTGGTTCACCTAGTTCTATTAGAATGCAGGCATTTCATGCAAGTCGCTTTGGACTAAGGTGTCTGCTGAATTAAGCAAACTCAATAAGGTAACAAGAGATATAAAATCCAACGTTGTACAGACGATTCAGGTATTGTCCAAATGTGTCATGGATGTAGAATTGTGCATATGGTCTGTACTCAATGATTCCAAAGTCTGTGACCTATTGACCCCAGTAGATGCTGGTAATCTCCAAAGTCTGTGACCTTTTGACCCAATATATGCTGTTGATTTTCTCTGGTGATGCTCTGCTGGACCTGTACTGCAGTTGAGGAATTTTTTTAACTTTAGCTGACATTATGTATCTGCAAACCAGTGAAGTGTTAATTCTACTGCTGCCGCCTCCAGTAAAATCAATAAAGACAAGTAAGCCAGTTCTACTGGCAGCCATACTCTCCCAAAACATTCTATTCCAGACCAGGGAGCCATGTTGTGGACCTGGTCAGCCCCTCGTCTCTGTCTTTAAGGCTAGCGAGTAGCACGCTGTAGTCTATGTTGCTCTGCTGCTGAGATCTTCTGCAGATGGTTGTAGTTAGATAGTGTTCCTGATGTCAGACAGCTGTTTGTTTTTCTTTCTTCACTATGGTAAGCAGTCGTCTGTCGCCAATTGTAAAGGACGCCACTGACCTAGCAAGACTTTTGAAATAACTCGGCTCACCAGCCAAGAAGGAAAATATTGATCCAAGTAAAAAGAACACAATAACTATGCGAGGCACTGTATGTAATGAATGTCTTTACATGTGAACGTGTGACAGGAGAAACTGGCATTTACCATTGTCCATTTCTTTTCCTTTTGTCATTTCTATAGCGTGGGGCTCTGACACTAGACAGTCAAAACAACAGGAAGCGATGTCACAACTGACAGCGGGGTGGAATATCAAGCACAGAGCCCTACATCTCCCATATCGCTCTTTATTCTTTAATGAGATAGTGACCCACTGAGGTACCCAGGCACTGGATGACACCAAACAAAGTCTCATTTGGTCTCTGTGACTGACCAGCAGGAAGAATGACACACTTGCTTATTCGGATCACAGCACAGATGGCGAGGTTTCTCTGCTCTGACTATAGGTATTCAAAAAGTGGACACTGCTTGAAATCACAGCCAATCTCTGCTAATACTATGACTTCAGAGAGTTCCTCCTCTTGCTGAGAGAAAGCACACTGAATAAACAGGGTCATTAAATGGCGTTTTTAAATGGGAGCGGGTGGTTGTTTTGTCAAACAATAATATCCCTTAAATACAATTCTCCAAAGGGCAGGGTCTACCTTTTTCGTAATAGGGACTGCAAGTAAAACTTTCACTGTGTATAGAGATGTTCTTTTTTTTTCAATTAACCTACTTGTCCAGATTAATGTTGATGACAGCATGTTATTATAATGCTAAATCGACTAAGGTTATTTTACCAGGTACACATGCATGTGTGACGTTCTTCTTTGAAGTCTCACCGGGCCCGAGCAATTCAGCACTAAGTTTAAAGGTAACTATCGGTCATTAGTGTAACCGCATGAATGTTTCAGATTCCCCACATTCCCCCGGCAGTGCCAACTCATTTTCATCTCAAAGAATCGGAGGAGGGACCAGAAGGAGGAACCTAACGGAGAATCAGTGCACACTTCTCCTGGTTACTAATGATGCGGGGGCTGGGGGATCCCTTCCAAAACCGCACGCCCCTAACTTTTTCTTTTACGGCAATTGCAAACGTTCACGTGACAGTTTAAGAAATAACGTGCGTTTTGCAATTGTCTATCAAGATCTCCGCGAATCCAATCACCCGCAATGTTTGCACGTACTGCTACAACTACAAAATGTGGGCTATAGTCGTTAAATCTAACAACCGCAAGTCACGAAACGAGTCGCCAAACGTCAAACTAAGATTCACTTGTTGATAAATTGGCCATGCAGGTTCACATGAGCAGGCGCGTGTTCGTGTTGGTCATCTGCGTGCGTTATGCATCGAACGGTTTGTTATGCGTCGAACTGCGCGAGCGAACGAGCCAGGTCAGATGTGCTGGACTGGCCGCACATTACGAGTTCAGCGGTGGTATAGGAGTACTGAAGTGGTTTATCGGCAGGGAATATTGCACAAGATTCATGGACCACACAGGTTTACTGGTAAAAATGCACTTTATCGGGGTAGATGGAACAATATTGTAAGGAACCGGCCCAAGTCCGTTGTAGCTAGCTAGCTGTTAACAACACTTCAGATACCGAATGCTTCAGTCAGTAGTGGTACAACAGGCAAAATAGCTAGCTGTTTACTATCAATATTTGTGTTATTTTGGCGCTTACACCGCATCTTCAATCACATACATGTTTTTAAATTAAAACATTAGCAGAAAGTCGAAATAATGTATTTGCTCGCTACTATGAACGACATAGCTAACGACGCGAGTTTATAGAGGAAACATGCCAAATAAAACGGTTAGCCGCCGCCGGAGTCACACATCACATCAGTTGTTGAATGCTCCAACGTCAGCCAAAAGTAGTCAAATAACTCACCTGATTGGCAAACAGTTTAAGATGTTAGCGTCTCAGTCCATCCATTTCGTGTTTATTTCCATTTGGACTGACTCTATAGCTCCCCAGGCAGCTCGAATCTCATTCTGATGCTGCTGCGCAAATCCGAATCAGTTCCTCTATCTCTGACGCCGGATACGCCTCGAAATATTTAAAAGGACCGATGACGCCTCCGCGTTATCCGATGACGCCACCGCGTTATCACTCATCTGTGGGCAAGTGAGTTTGTTCACACATGCCAAGGAGGAATAATGCCAAGAAATGATGCGTGTCAACCGATGATATATAAAATTGTATTTTGTATTCAGCGCTAGTTTATGGTCTCTCTAATTCACAATGTATGCATTAAATGGCACCTTAATAACCATTGCCATGTTATAACATATATTACACTGGAATATCAATGAGCGAATTCCACCTTTCTACGCGACTAAATATATATAATTCAATCGTGAAGCTTTGCATTATTCCTAAATGAGTTCTGTGACCTGATATGTGACACGAAGGGCTTAGAGACGCATTGCATTGATTTGCATTACCTCCATGTTTGTGGATAGTATTCCACCTCGTGGCCAAATGTGGAAGAGGCCAGATGCTAACAAACACTTTAGAGCCAATATGTTTGTTTTGTGAAATCACGGTTACCAGAAAAGCTGCTGAACTTCAGTATAATGGGACCAGAAAATGCATTGATCAAAACGTTTTTTTCTGGAATACTTTATATATTAGCATAAACAGAACACTACCAGTTTATAATTGTACTTTGGGTAGTGATACCAAAATGGACTCGTCTCCGGGTGGCCAGGAGAGTCAACTTCAATTTAATATGTCTGATTTCCCCTAATTTTTATGGAAGATTCGCCTCTGTCTCCGGTGACAGCATCTAGCATTCATAAAGCAGTCTGCCTTCCTTAATAACAAGTAAAAAGCAATAAATAAACTATCAACAAAATCTCTCCAATTACCTTTAACAACATTTATTAGTCAGCATATGAAAATATATTCACATTAGTCGTTGGCATCATTTTGTTTAGCTCTGTTTTTAAAGGAAGCATAGATGTAACTCACAAACCTCTAAGACAATGATTTAAAAAAAAAACAGCTTGGAAACTATTTTAAACAAGGGCATTCAGAGTTGCACATATATATATATATATAAAATGACTAAAATATAAGATGCAACACTGTTTTCAGATTAGGATTTTGTTGTGCAGACCAATTATAAATAATTTCATCTTTAAGAAGTGCAAAATCTGTGGGATTATGATGGTAAAGATAATACATTTAATTTCTAAACCCCTAGTCAATACACCTTCTTCGAAGCTACTAGAGTAACAGTTTTGTTTTGTATTATTATTGAATCTTGGAATAAAACAATCACTGTCACAAAACCATGCATGGATAGATTTTTTTTTTTTACTGATAGTGTCTTTAACTTTAAAGACATTCATGTCATAAACAGCACGGCAAATAAACAACAGCACAAACGATAAATAAGCTTTTCATAAAATAAAAAACAAGAATATCAAAAAGACTCATCTGCAATCCTTAAACAAACAAACCACAAAGCAAAGCCATGAAGCTAAATAACCACTAAATAGCTAGCCGGGCTAGTTTAGCGGGTTACCGTCATCCACAGAGCAACCGCAGAGCTCGACCGTGGTCGGTCAAGATGTGTCTTGACCGCCAGTGAAGGTCAAGGCACCGCTACCCGGATCCCGATCCTTATCTTTGACCCGTTTCTTTTGAGCACAGGCTCCACAGTGAAAGTTCTCCCACTCATTCATTCGCTTAGTGCTAAACCTTGCGCAACCCCACACCCAGACATGCACTTAGGGAAGAGGTTAGCCGTGTGAGTCCGCTCGACATCTTCTCTGTAGTTTTCATTCAAACCCAGCTCTTATTGATAATAAATTGATCTGTCAATTGACTTGTACAACTCTGAGATCATCGCTAACTCATTGTGCAATGTCATTAATACAAGATAAGCGGAGTTCCTATAATTATGCACATTTAGTTACACCATTAAAGGTCAACAGAGTACGCTACATTAGGGGCAGCCAAACGTCCTCAAAGGGAGCTAAAAATGATGCAGGGTTTTGCTACAGCCCTGCTTTGACACAAGTGATTTAGCTAAAGGCCTCTGACAACTACCTGACTAGGTAGAAAACAATTGTGTCTGGATGATAATTGCTGGAGGAAAAACCTGCCCACCAAATAACAATCCAAGGAAGTTGGCCACCCCTGTACAGAATACTGGTTAGCAAGAAATCTCTATTGTGGACAAAAGAACAATCTTTAGTCTTCACTCTTGCATCAACAAATGTACCTTGAATCCAGTTTCTTTAATCTAAAGCCGATAGCTTACAGGATAATAAAATGCCATAGACTATAAACAACATCAAATTTCATTGTCTTTCCGAATTCTGTAAAACATCCGTAAAATTAAGTCAACATGGGTAGTTCCTAAAGTAGGCTACCTGTTTTTTTTTTATCATTGTTTAACCTTAGCAATCACCATTATTAAGAATAATGGCCTCTTCCCTTTTTGCTCTCTTCACATCAGTGCAAATATTGTCATCTGCTCCAATTTATTTTAAATAGGGCTGAGATCAATTTTAAATATATTGTCAAAGGACGGAAGGAAAGTATTTACACATAAAAAAACATAACCAACCTTTTCAAGGTTGATCATACTTTGGATGATATGCTGGGTTTGATAAAGTATAAGTGTCTTGACTTATGATGAACTAATAGGAAAAAACAAAGGTGTCAAACGGAGCTCTGGTCACTTGGTTGTCTTGGTCATCATCAGGTACCAGGTTGGAAGGAAACATCAAGCTAGTGTACGTAAGGCCCTCCGTGGATCCGTTTGACACCTGTGATGCAATGTAGCGTACCTCATATTAGCACCAACGTACACAGGCCAAGCTGGGCGACCTTGGTCCTGGAGTGCTGCTTCGTGTTACTGATTGAACTGGAAGACCAGAACTGTTAAACATTGGCAATGTTTGAACTGATCAAGTCGCGCAGACTGTTGTGTCAAGTGCCTAGTGGAACACGGTCCATCAGTACTCGTGACACTTCAGGAACAGAGGTGACCCAGCCCTGGAGAATGACTGGCAAATGGCAATGGCAGTATGTACATGTGAAAATTATATAATAGAGTGTCTAAGGTACAGCGCCCATTACTGGCTTGGCCACGTATGTTCGCATTGGCATAGCGTCAGGCTAATTCATTGACTATACGAGCGGTAATATTCCTTTTCCGCGCTGCTGAATTTTTTATTCCCCCACTTAGCAGCTGGCAGGTTTGTGCTTTGACGCTTTTGCCTGAGTTGAGGGAAAGTTCTAGACCACAAAGGCATACGTGACTGCTATTTGTCATCGTAGTCGATCTATATCAGGGAAGGGCCAACTTTTCGGCTCAGGGGCCACTTCAGGACTTTGAAATGAATTAATTTCATTTGTAATTTGTTAATTATCTTTGGCCATGAAATGGCATTAATTAAAATGTATACACATAACATGTATACTGTAGGTCTATCATTACATCTGAATAATTTAATTCAGATTGTGATACAAGTTATTTAGTTATTCCCCTTAAAACTGTTTCAATACCGTCCGCCGGCCGGGTGGAATATCAGGCGGCGGGCCTTACTTTGACAACCCCTGGTCTAGATGGTGCCTACACTGCCTTATGCCAAGTTGCCATCAGTAAGTACTATAATATTTCCATCACACCCAGGTAAATGCTTTTGTCTCACTGCAGCTTAAAGTGTGTCCCAGTTTAAGGTTTGAGGCAGGGAGTCAGGCCTAATCTCTTGCTCACGGAAGCCTGCTTTAAAGCACAACTACAAACATCAACAGAACACAACCAAAGATAGAAAAAACTACTGATCAACGTGAAAGTAGCCCCCCCCACCCGGGATGTGTAGCACTTAGAACCTGGTGAGGTCTGAACCCGTAAAATACCCACTCGTCGTCATCCCAACTACAAGACTTCTCTGGACTACAGAACCGTCTTTATCACTCTTCGCTCACTGTTACACAGACAAACATGCAGTTAGAGTCACAGCAAAAGGTTATAAACCGCCCTTTATACATTGTCAAGTGCAGTGGCTGATGGGAGGTTAACAGAGATAAATAGTGGCTTCGGCTTCATCCACCCTTCTTGGCTTTTTGTGTCGCCAATCTCGGATTTCGGCCCGACCACTAAGAGAGGAAGGAACTTGGGGCGAAAGATAACCTTTGCTTCCTTGGTTTAGTTAAACGAGGGATTTAGGGTAGTAACCGTCACCCTTTAGTGCTCCCCTTGAGACAAGGAGGATGAGGTTGTGTACAGGGTTAGTGTCTCTCAGCTGCAGAGCTGTCGTCAGGCGCCGGGCAGCCCTCCGAGCAAACCTGGTAGGTGGGGATGGACTGACAGTCCGAAAGCTGTATGGGTGTTAGGGTCAACTCCACCTCACTTTGATCGTCCAGCGGTGTGGTCAGGCAGTGCTGGGGATGAGACTGCGAGATGTTGTTGTTGTTCTTGGTGCCCACAGTCGGGGTCCTCTGGATGACCTCCACCAACGCCCTGGTCGTATCCCAGTTCGTGTGGCCGGCCCCTGGCAGCAGCAGCACGGGCCGCGGGTCCGTCTCCAGCACCACGCCACGCTGCTCTGGGTCACCTATGTCTGCTACCTGATGCAGCTGGCCCAACACCAAGGCCTGCTGGTCCTGGAATAACACCTCCACCACCTGAGAGGAGGAGCAGGCCTTCTGGATCACCCCTCCGGTGTGGGACTGGATGATGGGGACTTGACTTACCGAGGGCAGAGGCGGCTGCTGTGGAACTGCATTGTCCTCCGGCCGTGGCTTTCTGGGCCTCCCCCGTTTCCGCTTGGCCGGCGTGCCTGCTGGCCCAGGGGCCCCGCTGGTTGCCCCTGGCAACTCCGGGAGCCTTTTGGACACAGCGCGGGCTCTCTGCACCACGGAGGTCTGTGCCACCGGCGCCATGGTGACCTGCGGGGCTTTTTCCTGGTCGGCGTAAGAGAGGCTGTGTGGGAGGATCATGACGGGGAGAGCGCCCCCTTGTTGATGGGGCACGGTAGTCATGGTGATGACCTTCACGCCGCCAGTGTCTTTGGGTGCCAGCGAGGGGGGCGAGGAGCTCACCGTCAGCTGTGACTTGTCAGGGACGGAGCTGCGAGGCAGGATCCGGGGCAAGTTCTTCATCAGGGCCTCCACCTGCAGGTCGCGACCGCCCTGGCGCACTGACTCCGCCCCTTTGGTGGGCTTGTCACTGGACTGTGGTTTCCCTGGCGACGACTGATCCCCGTCTTTATCCCTCTGATCAAAACAACATGGCTGTGTTAAGAGTACGGCTTGTTGTTCCAACTTTGAACGATGTAGGCTTTGAAAGGCTTTTGTCAATGCACTACCTTAGATTCCGCGCTGATGCCTTCCGACTCGGACCCTTTCGACGGCACTGGGTTCTTCTTGATCACCTTGGGGGGCCTCGCAGGACCTCCTGTTGGGGAAGTAAGAAGTGACAGACCCCTATGATGTGACTGCAGATGTTCGGGCCTACTGCAGAGTATATGGAGATGAGGACACTCAGGGCTTAGCTCAAGACCAGGGCAGTTGAAACACAGGCTGCACTATGAAAGCACTGGCTGTCGCTGTGCACATTTCTTAACACATTCCAGCTGCGTTAATGTCAGCAAAAACAAGCCAACGTCTTTTTCAGAATCAAAAGAACCGGGGCTGAAGCCCCAGAAGCAGAGGTCCACCACCACCACCACTGGATAAGGACAGTGTGACTTGCCTGCCATGGCAGCAGATGTGACCAGCTCGGCCTGGCTGCAGCGCGGGTTCACGATGTGCTCCTGCACAAGAAAACGGGCGATCTCCACCACCGTGTCAAAGGAGCGCTTGAGGATCTTCTGGGCCCAGTCACAGATGAGTTCACAAGCCGCCTCTGTCACTTCCTGCTTGTAGGTCTGGACCAGTTCCGTTAGCTCTGACTGCACAGAAGAATAGGGTTTACTTCACTGACAGTTGTAGTAGGAACACCTTAGTGACGCTGGAAACGTATAGGATGTCTGCATAATACTCTCACAAATGTAAATATGAACTAGTCACTATTACACGTATCAACATATTAATTTTATATACTGTGTAGTATACATCTACTGAAAACTCTGAGCTGATACAGAGGCCCAAGAATCAGACAGCTGAGCTTATTACTTTGGTCTGAGATAAAGTGGAAACAATATATTTGCTAATCTAAATAAGCGGGGGGTGGGGGGGTTGACGATACACACAGCTCTCGAGATGATAAATCATTTTGGGTTCACGAGAACGAGACAATATTTTAACACTATTCTTTACAGTTCTTCAATGACTAAAAATATATGTGACTAAATATATGACTGGAAAATGTTTATTTTATTCGACTGAAAGTCACAAATGCTAAACAATCCTGGTGCAGTTTTAAATGTTTGAACTCATCAATTCGCAATGAATGTCACTTCAGTTCTACTTTCTGAGTATGAATTATCATATGCAGTAAAATACGGAACAATATGCAGTCTAAGACCGAACATTATGCAAGCGCTGTATATTCGCGCAGCAGAAACAGTATTGCACTTACCGGGTCATTTTTCAGATCCAAGTTTGGCAACAGTGGCATGTTTAGCACCGTCTTCCTGCGGATTCCACTATAACAATATGTGTTAGCAGGGGGGTTAAAGAAAAGCGCTAGATAAAATGACGTCGGCATCGACACTTACCGCAAAATTCATTATGGTAACTATGGTGTTCTCTATTGTACACGTCTTGCAGAGTTAGCAAAAACACTAAAAGCAATAACATTTTCAACTAAAATAGCATGCAGTTCATGTGTCGGCGCAGTTGTAGCAAGCAATAGTGAAAGTGTGTTAAGGCTGAAACTTGAAAAGGGACTCCCAAAACAAAGGATATTTGGACTGTCCCCTGCCGCCAAGCCTCCGGGCTTTGATGTTGGGGAAAATGTCCCGGATAATCTTGCCAAAGTTGGCAGCACTTAAAGGCCGCTGCTGCAGATTATCACAGTATCTCCTGAGGAGGTCAGCACATATTCTGGGTTTTCATTAGGGCACACTACAGCACTGCATTTTTTAACGGAAAACCGGCATTCAATATTCTAAAATAATCCATGTTTTTTTACATCCATAATTTCACCGGGTAAGTATGCTGAGATTGACCTCAACAGCCTGGTAGCAAATGGGTCAGACGGTACCTTTCTAATTGTCTGGCAGTGTGTTGTGCCTCATTAACTCACCTGTACGTCTCATAGACGTCTTGCTTGGGCAGGCAGGTGTCCGCATGCTCCTCCAGGTGGCTACGGATCCAGTTACAGGTGTGCAGCTGGTCGGCTGTGTTGAAGGAGGCGGGGTCGCTGCTGCACGAGAAAAACACAACACACACCAGCCTATTACAGAAGCAGCTAGTGTTTACTTCTAAAGCAAAACCTTTTACTTGTCGACAAAGAAGGGTGAGAGTTAAATGTAGACATCATTAACTAGTTCTGGCAGCGACATTAATTAAACTGTGAGACAGAGAGATGCAAAAACATCTCCGCCGGTGCTAAGCAAAAAGAGTAAATGGACACATTTGTTTTACACTGCTACTGTTCCCCTCCAGAACAAACAAACATGGCGAATAATAATATTAGTTATTATAAACAAAGCAAAGTTGTCATTATTTGCAACGCACCAAAATAACAATTCAACAACTTGATTCATAGTGTTGATTACGCATTTAAAAATAACGAACTACAATTGATAAACAATGTAGGTGATCCTGGGAAAAGCCAGGAGGTGACAGGGTCACTGCTGGTTAAACAGAGGTGCAGTAGTAGATATGTGACTGTTATTGAGCTGGGCTACTTCAGTGCGTCCGCGTGTGTGTACATTCTGACATTAACAGCCTTGAAAATATGCACCTCTTCACTTACCTCGGTAGGTCTCTGTCCTCCAAAGCTGACATCGATGCGGAAATACACCAGCGCCTAAGTTGTACCAGTGGGGCCATTGCCAGACTGAGAAAAAGAGTTTTGGGAATTTGGAGATGGTGTGCGGGTTCGAGATGCATACAACCTACACGGTCTGTGAAAATCTGTTGATCTGCGCAGACCAGGGCAGGATCTGTGCATCTCAAACGCACACAGTGACATCTAGATCAAGACTAAACTACTTGTCCGCCAGCTGGTAGACACAGTACACCGTCCTCTAGGCACTTGCATTTAGCACACACCCGATGCATCTCTGACGCGCCAAATGGAAATCGAACAAATGGAAGGTGTCCATCCGCGGTGGGGCAGCGCTTGAGGAAAACGTACTCCGTCGACAAGTGGCCGACGACAACAGCGTCAACTGCTTTCACAACACACACTGGCCTTTTTATGTGGGTCACCAGTCCGACTCATCCGTCATCCGTGGACCCACAAAATAGTTCTGGCCAAAGGGACAGCCATACTGGACTCAGGAAAGAACCACTGATGATATTGGGGCTCACCTTTTCTCACTAGAACTGGGTCCGGAAGGCAGCTGGAGGTACAGGTAGAGCTTGTCATTGTCAGAGAAGCGCTGCACATCTTGCTGTGGGTAGGCGAGAAACAGGAGCACATCTGGGTCTTAAACCGTTCACGTACAGATCCCATTAACACACAAAACCAGCAATGTCCCAACACTCACCAGGATAACGTCCACTTTCCCCTGTGTAGTCGTCCTGCAACGACAAACCAGAAATACAGTTCAGGCACCAAAATACGTTTTGCGAATACGTTCCAGTTTCACTGATTGGTATGTCGGCATGTTGGCTGTTTTTAATAGCACACAGTACTTACATAGAACAATTGTGTCCTTCAGTATGAGTTGTGGCTGTGCGGTGAACGAGTTGGGACTTACGCGATGTTGCTCTTCAGTTTGAGCAGCAACAGGCTGGGCTCTGTGTCCCCTTCTCCCGAGTCCAGCCCGTCCCGCTTGGAGGGGTCTGCCTTCAACCTGTCCTCTGACATGGCTTACTCATACGGCGGTGGCAAACGCACCCCAGGGCCTCTGAAATTAGGAGAGCGGGGGGGACATTTTATAACACTGTTCCACGTCCGGTGGAATTTGCGGGACATTGTTATAGGGACACGTAAAAAACTATGATAACAACATTAGTTATGAATTAAAAAACAACTCGTACACATCCAAAACCTCTGGTTATTGGACATGCACGCCGTAATGATGCATTTGAACTGATAAGCTGCCGCACAAAGATAAGATGCCATCCTATCAGTTAAAGCAAAATGGAATCTGGCAATACAAGCATTTCAGGAACTAGCACCTGAAGGTCATACTAACTATGATGATGTTAATCATGATTTAGTAGGACTTAACGGAATGCAGAAACACAAATAGATTTGTTTAATGTGATCGTGTTAATTAATGTCCATAACCAAAACCACGCTGCATTTTATTATGCATCATTATGTCTGGTGGTGTATACACAAGATCAATAAGCTGCATGTCACCAAAATAGAAATGAGGCAGTCAATTGAACAGTCAGGGACACACCCTCCCGCTACTACAGCACTGCATTTCGTGTGTCTGGCAGAAAATAATAAAATGTAATGCAAGATGGTGTCTGTATTTCCCAAACCGAACACAATGGCAATAAAAAGGCGAATTAAAACCGACCGTTTTCCCTGTCATTGAGCTGTATAGGAATAATTCAATTCCGCTGTCAAGCAGTCGCACCCGCCTGTCACTAGCACGTCGCGCCGAAATGCGACGAGAAGGACGGCATGGTTATGAAGTACCACTACTAGCATTACCAGCCATGACATAGATATTCTACTCACTGGCGTTGGCTTCCATTTATTACACGTCGTCGACTATTATTTGAAACGGTTTACAAGATTTTCTAAATTATTTCTAATGTTAATTTCGAGCAAAATAAAACTCGTATAAGGTGCATACTTCCCGCTTTCTCTTACGTCTTAGTTTATCTGCACGTTTCACTATGGCTAGTAGTAGCAGCTAGCTCAGCTGCTACCGTTTGCTAAAGGAATCTGTCTAGCCTAATACTGGTTGTTTCCTGGGGATAGACATGGAAATATAGCAAACTAGTTCGAGTCCCAGTGTACATCGATATACAGACATTGCACTACGAATGCTGTTTTTTTATCGTAGTAAGACGAGAGTAGCTTAATAGTTAACTAGCTGACGTTAGCTGGGCTAGCTTCAAATGCTAACATTAGCACCCAATGGAACACCTACTGGAACATTAATTGTAACAGCGTTCAAACTTTTTCAACAACATGTAAAAGTATTGTATAAATTGCGCATATTATTGTGTGATACATATGATAAAAACACATTTTAGTGTTTATTTTATAAAAGAAAAAGAAAGTACCTGAGCCAAAGATACGCCAAAAATCCCCTCTTAGGTTTTTTTTATGATTGGACAAATATGTTATGTCTGCCTGACTACAAAGCAAATGTCAATTCCGATTGGTTGAGGCTTCCAATTCTACCCAGATACCGAGTGCACGTTAAATCTGATTGGTTCAACTGCTTTATTTTCTAATTCAAGATTATTCTGGTAGGAGCCGTTGGGGATTTTCTCCCCAGTAACTGCGCATGTTCATGGTCCATGGGTGTTTCGCCTAGCAACAGGAACCCGATTGGTTTAGACGTTCTTTTTTTAGAGGTCTTATCTCTAAGCACAGATCCCGAATCAGTTTACTACTCCATATCCAGGAGTCAATGGTTTTTCAAACTTTTAATATCAAGGACCCCAACATATTATGCGCCCCTTGGTCAGGACTCCCCCACTCAGATCAGGTACTCCACCAACGTTATGAGCCCTTTAACTAATACCCCATCGCTGCCCTCCATTCCCGTTTTAAAGCACATCTACTGCAATTATTCATAATTTGCTTTAGCACGTAAACAAAGCATAAGCTTTCTGAGCATGCCAGATCTAGCAAGGGTTTTACAATAAATGTGGTCCCCAGAAGGACGTGTGCTGCCTGCCGAAATTAGTTCCTGGCAACCATTGTGTAGACATTAAGCCGTGCTCACTACTTCTATTCGCATATTTAAATATTTAATTATATAATTTGGTTATGGTGTTTTTTAATCATGATTTTATTATTTTGTTATCATAATGCTGCTTTTTACCAATACAGGCGCACTCTCTTATATATTATTTCCTGTAACTGATCGTTATTTCCGTAAACAATCATTATTAAAACCGTTTTTGGTTTATTATTAACTTTCCGTATTTAACTTAACATTATTTTTTCCACTTTATTTTTATTCACCCTGTATCCCACAATTCCACGGCCAGAGAACACTACACAAAACAAGCTGTGTCGTCATTTCCGCATATTCTCAACATGGACTCAAGCGGTATGAAACTAAATTTCTGGGAGAATGGACCAAAACCCGGCGAATTCTATTCATTTCCAGGCAGCAGTTTAACCCCAGGATGCGGGCCTATTAAACACACACTGTAAGTAACAGTTTTCGGGGGGATTGGATGGAAAAAATCTGTAATAATGTCCTAATATCTGGTTTCGATTTCTTCTGTGCGCTACAGTGCTGTATCATCATGGTGGAGCCAGTTAGCCAATGCTATGTGTAGTTAGCACAGATACGAATCTACTTGTCCACAGACTGAACTGCAATTATAGATGTTATATCATTAAACATAACCCGACGTGCTCTAATATGTGCACCAATATAGAGTGATGACGTTGTCTTAAATAGCCCACTATTTTTGTTTTTTTCTAACAGTCCACTAGCTAATCAGGATTTTAGGTGGTAGCCAAGTTAATGCTGCGCTAGTATGACAAAGTAATTTGTTTCATTATGTTGCCCGGTTACATAATTATTCTTATCATCATCATCATGTGGGCAAATGCGATAGCTAGTCTTACTCGCTCTACAGTGTAAAATGCCTAACAAGAGTTCCTTTTTAAAACCCATTAACTCTAGAAACCCCATGGTGACGGGAACATCTGTGCTGGGAGTGAAGTTTACAGGTGGAGTCATCATCGCAGCTGACATGCTGGGTTCCTATGGTTCCCTGGCACGTTTCCGGAACATTTCTCGTCTCATGAAGGTGAACGACACCACCATCCTGGGTGCCTCTGGTGACTATGCAGACTACCAATACATGAAGCAGATTATCGAACAGATGGTGTAAGTTGATGTTCTTTTTCAGAGATTTTCTCTTACAACCAGTGTTTTAACTTCGCAAAATGCACGTTGACATTATTTCATCCTTTGGTCAAAGCCACTTGCCTGTGCCATTGGGCTTCTGCCTTACATGGCTCTAAAAAACGTATTTAACATTTCTACAAATCCCACTACTAAACAATTTTAAACTAACATACTAACCCAGATCGGTCATTGAAGGATGAAAGGTATTTTTTAAATGAACAGGTCTGTATTATCCAAAACACTTAAGTCATCAATAGAATAGGATCAGAAGAATAGGTAAAACTTATGTTTTCTGGACTTTGGCTGAAGGAACCCTTGCTTATGACACCGGTGTCAAAATGTTTCCATGGGGGGTTATGCACTCACCTTGTATTTCATTAATTAGGTCACTAATTTGTTAGGTTCTACACTCACCTGGTTGTTTAGGTCTGAACTGGGATCTAATTTAGAAAACCCTGCATACACTAGGCTGTCCGTGGAATCGGTTTGACCCCCCTGGATTATGTGAACTACCAGTAATCGGGTGTTCGGTTTGTTTTTGACCCAGGATTGATGAGGAGCTCTTGGGTGACGGACACAGCTATAGCCCCAAAGCCATCCACTCTTGGTTGACGCGGGTAATGTACAACCGCCGTAGCAAGATGAACCCACTGTGGAACACCGTTGTCATTGGTGGCTTCTACAACGGCGAGAGGTGGGCAGACTTCTACTTACTTTTACAGTTTATATTTTGTGTCATTTTCAGGTGTCATGTCCAGAGGTGGAACTCCTTGCAATTGCTTAGAGATATGGAAGTGCCAGTTGACAATGTTGCCATCATTCATTTTAAATTGTTATAAACTGCTTTTCGCTAGTTGGAAGGGATGGCGGAGAAGTTGGATAGTTACTTCAACATTTAATGGAGTTGGAATCTTCAGACATAAGTTGTATTAATTGTTAAATAAAATAAGAATGTATATCTTATCATCTTCTAGTTTCCTTGGCTATGTGGACAAGCTGGGTGTGGCTTATGAGGCTCCTACAGTGGCGACAGGGTTTGGTGCTTACTTGGCCCAGGTAAGTGGGAAAAAATAGCTAATAAATACTGTCAGGCGGAGACTGCTACTGGAAGGCTGTATTTACACATTCACCTTTCAGAGTTTCTTGGGGACCCATCCTGGTATTGGCTGTGGTATTTACTGCCAGGAGTGCAGAGGTGGCAAGAACTGACAGCCAGGGTATCGATGTAAGAATTGAGTATAGCCTGTAAGCTTGGAGGTTAAGTATAGCCTGAAATAGTAGCAACACCTCTGGCGGTGTACACCATATTGCATAACTTTTATCGGAAAATATAAATCAATTACTTCTGCATAGAACTGTACAAAACATAGTAATTTATAGGGATGCACCGAAATGAAAATTCTTGGCCGAAACCGAAAACCGAAAAAGAGGAAACCAAGACCGAAAACCGAAAACCGAAACACCGAAATAAATTATGCCAATTATTAGTACCATTGCATTTATGGATATGAGGCACCAAGGGCGTAGGTTTGGTCTCAGCTTCGGTGGGGACATCTCTCCCCCCTCATCCGGCAAGTGAACTTTTACTGAGAATAATGTGATTATTTTTGCGTTTAGTTGAGACAATAGCCTGTTGCTTTTAGATGGTAATGCTGTTTGTCAGATTCAATATATTGTAGCGACCCTGGTGGTGCCACTACTCCGCCCCTACTAATGGGATATCCCAAATAGGCCACATTACATAAGCAAAATATACACAGGAAACATTTCCACTTTATTGTGACTGCAAGATTCTAACATATGGGGTATGTATTAACAGAAAGCACTGGTAACTTTACCGTTGTCTTCAGTCACTCTCCTGTGTACTTATAGCGTGTCAGATAACTCCCCTCCCCTAGGTTTTTTAGCCAATCAAATTACGGCGTTTCTAGTACCGTCCCCCTGGCGCTGCGGTCGGAATTGACCCAAATCGCTTCACAAACTCATAACGGAGTTCGCTAAAATATTAGTGGGGACAATTTAGTCATGTTAAAATGTTGTTGGGGACATGTCCCCAGCGTCCCCCCCTAAACCTACGCCCATGTGAGGCACTTTCTTGCAGGATTTCACTGAACATATCAGCCAACGAGGGTGCATGCCCCTCATCTAGTGCAGAGAGACGAGTCTTTTTTCTGCGCTCTGATCTCTGTGCGCTGCTGCTCCGTGCCCTACTGCTCGGTGCGCTATTTCTCCGTCTCCACGCGGGTTCTCCGCATCCATCGCCGCCTGGATCATTTCTCGTGCGCGCTGCTTTATTCCTGCATCCAAGTAATGGTCTTTATAACGCGGATCAAGTACAGTCGCGATGAAGTGCAGAGGATCCGAATAGATCACAACATATTTAGGCCGTATTGTTTCGGTGATAAAAGTGTTTCGGCCGAAAACCGAAAATTCCCTTTTGGGCCATTTTCGGCCGAAAATTTTCGGTGGCCGAATATTCGGTGCATCCCTAGTAATTTAATCATGTACTACGGTTCTATTCATGTCCTTGCAGCCTCTTATGAGGGAGGTGGTGGAGAACAAAGTGGAGATCACCAAGGACGAAGCACGAGCACTTATTGAGCGCTGCCTAAAAGTGCTCTACTATCGAGACGCCCGCTCCTACAACCGAGTAAGTTGATAAGTCTCCGAAATGTCCACAGCACAGTGTCCGTAGTCGCTTGAGTTGAACCTATAGACGATCGCTTTTGTTTCTTGTAGCACGAGATCGCCATTGTGACAGATGACGGTGTGGAGATTGTTGGCCCCATGAGTTCTGAGACAAACTGGGAAATCGCCCACATGGTCAGGTATGTTTGGGACACTTTTCGTCATAAGGGTTTCACAAAAATCTAATGTCTGTGTTACGTTTGGTCGTGTTAGTTTATTTGCTTAAGCATTTCCTTGCACTCGTGTAGAATGTGTCGCTAAATGTGCTCTGGATGTCACCAAAAAAAATGTAATTTGTTTTTGCAGCGGGTTCGAATGAACGGGATGTTGGCGATTCTGGACTGTAGTTAAGCCACAATATTTGTTTGTTCAATGATTATAAACTGTTGCCGCTCAAATGAAAATGCTATGTAACAAATTTAGTTTACCACCTCCTTTTGTAATATTACAAATAAAAGTACAATTCTGGATGGGTGAGTTCTTTCATTTTGAATAAGTGAAAGTCAGACAATATATTTGAGAAGTCCTGAAAAATGATTCATATTTTAAAAAGGTCAACACAACCAGAGTGGAGGATGGGTTATTAAAACTGGTGATGTTTTTTGGGAAGCCAGATTGTGAAGCATGCACGCCACATCTGAATAACTTTCATTCATAGCACCAACAAAGAAACAAATCAATAAAGCACGCCTGACACTTTATTCTAATAAAAAATGTGAATTAGTTGAAAAATTAAAACACAGATGTAAATAGGCCATAAGGATGGCATCCAATAGAAAGCACTCTTAAGGCATGGACACAATCTGAGATATCTTGTGAAGAGCATGGTTGGTTTGAGGTCATTTTCATCTCGTTAGACATGACTACTTTAAAGGCTAAGTTGCTTTCGGTACAGAATGAGGAATATCCAATACGGCCGAAATTGTTACAGGGTTGTAAGTAAAATGGAGTGCTGTCACCATTTCCCCAGTCACATTTAGTGACGCATGCCATCATACCTTTAGCTTAGCAACAACGGAACAGTCTAATTGTGACAGAGTCCTCAGAGTGTATGAATTCTAAGACATTATCTACGTCATTTACAAAAGTGTGGTTTAATTGCATAAGAAAGTTTGTTAGTTACATTTTGATGATTTCACCTTAACATAGGTTAACACAGTCAACAACAGATTTATACAGCAGCTCATTGTCGAATGTACAAAAACATTCCCATTTCACCTTGAAATCGAATCATCCTGATGATGTGAGTGTTTATAAACATATCCAAGCAGGTATGCAGTCTCTACTGTGATGTGTTGCCTGGCGAAGGATCAGCAATGTCAGTTTCCTCACACTCGAGGAAAGCCTCAAGATCGCTGTCCTTCTCAAATACCTGTTTAAGAGCTTGAGAGTTCCCTGGCGATGGCGGCAAGTCGTACTTGGACATAGTGTTCGAGAACCACCCCTTGTCCTCCAGCACCGTATTCAGTTTTGTGCACCATTTGGAGGACCTCGCCGGATAAAGCGCAGCCAGAGCCGCGGTTAGGCTCTGCACCAGTTCTGCCGGGTCTTCCTCTCCCTCCTCCTGTGGCGGCGCCGTGACCATCGAGAAGGAGCTCTGGAGGATTTTCGGCTGCGCGGCCAAGCATGAAGCCACGTCGCCCAGCCATTCCACCAGCAGTGACACCATGTCATCGGCCCCCATACCCCTGGCCCCGCTCCTCATGGCGTGAGTGTGGCACCACCGCGCCTGCAGGAACTCCCTCATAACCGGGGCCACGCACAGCTCCAGAGGCTGCAGGCGACATGAGCCACCGATGGGGATCACTGCTGGCAGGGTGTTACTGCTGTTCAGGGAGGCCAGGAAGTCGTCGTCCAGGTGACCGCGATGAGTGTCCATGATCAGCAGACCTTTACCCCCGGCCTTGGGGTTGATGTGCTTCTGCCACACCTTGGCGAGCCACAGGTGCAGGCGCTCCCCCTCCGTGAACCTCTCCGGCCGCACCTCCAGCAGGACGGACTCCGGAACGGGCTTCTGGGGGAGCGGCATCTTGCCCGTAACGAACACCATGGTGGGCAGCATGGTGCCGTCTGCCATCCCCGCAAGGACCACCTCGACCATGGGTTCCCCGGTGCCGATCAACTGGAGCGCCTCGGGGTCTGTGTCGAGCCGCCGACGGTCCACGAAGATGGAGAGCTCGTCGATGCATCCGACGGAGGTGGGATGAAAGCCGACGGCTTTGATCTGCTTGGAGACGAAGCGGGTGAACATGCGGACGCTCTCGAAGACGTTGCGCGGCAGCGGCCGCTTGGCCGAGCAGGTGGCCTGCAGGCCGAGGTGGTGGCGGAGCATGAACTCCACAGCCCACTCGTAGAACTCCTCGATCTTGTCCGACCCCTCCAGGGCCTGCGTGGCCGCCTGGAGCAGGTCTTCTTCGGTGACGGGCAGCTGCTGCTCCCGCTGGCACATCACCCACTCGGCGATGCGCTCCGTGCTCCAGACCCAGTCTCTCTGGAGGCGCCGGGCGTCCTGCTGTAGCATCCATTTCTCGATGAGCTCCGGCTCGGTACCAAAATGCAGGGTCGCCTGGGCGATGCCGCTGCACAGGGCGTAGAGTAACACCTTCAGCTGGCGCGCCGTCAGTCTGCCGAACCCCTTACCGGACGACGTGCCCACGCTAACCTCTTCGGCCGGGAGACGGTTTAAGCCGTTCGACCCATGGGACTCGGCCGCACGGTCGAGGCTACCATCTTTCGTTGTGGTCCGGACCTCAGTAGATGCAGCGGGGTTAGTGGCGGTTTGGTTGGGACCAAGGACCGTGATAGTCATGTTGGATTTGGCGGACCCGAGTGGTTTGATGGAAAGCATGGTGGAACGGTTGCCAGCTGGTAGCAGATGAATAGGGACAAAGGACCCTCCTGGACTCGGTTGAACTTCGATCATGACTACGCTGCTACAAGGGGAAAGAAGAATACATGTTCATTATTTTTCACCAGGCAGAAATACAGTCTCAAAGTGAACGAGACAACTTTTAAGAGCCCAATTCATTTAAAACGGTAAGTCAATTCCATGAATGTAGACATTCAATACCTTCCGGAAGCTTCCGCGGCAACAGGAACATCTTTAAATAAAATGAAAACACAAAACAAATAAGTAATTATACCTATTTATAGCCAGAGGCTACGGCTGACATTTATAACATGTTTTAAATATCAGAAGATGACACTCCGAACGATCAACCACCTTCCGGCGCCATCTTGCTGAAGCTTGCTGCTTCATGGTCGAGATGATCCACAAGATGGTTGGCCATCATGTCTCCTACGTCGGTCTTGAAGTTGCACGTTGTGCACCGGATCTCATCCATTCTGAAACGGGATCGACGTTCTTTTTTAAATTCATTATTGTCCTTAAATTATAAACATATTCACTGGTGCTTATTCAAAAGCATTATAAAGAATAGACCATCTTTATTGTTTAATCCTGAAATCAACACACATATCGTAAGGATTATATTACGTTCATTAGTTCGAGGAGAGTTAACGTGAGTATGATACTCGTACACGGCCAGGTACTCGTACATAATGTGTCCGAGGAGAGTTAACGTGAGTATGATACTCGTACACGGCCAGGTACTCGTACATAATGTGTCCGAGGAGAGTTAACGTGAGTATGAGTACTCGTACACGGCCAGGTACTCGTACATAATGTGTCCGAGGAGAGTTAACGTGAGTATGATACTCGTACATAATGTGTCCGAGGAGAGTTAACGTGAGTATGATACTCGTACATAATGTGTCCGAGGAGAGTTAACGTGAGTATGATACTCGTACATAATGTGTCCGAGGAGAGTTAACGTGAGTATGATACTCGTACATAATGTGTCCGAGGAGAGTTAACGTGAGTATGATACTCGTACATAATGTGTCCGAGGAGAGTTAACGTGAGTATGATACTCGTACATAATGTGTCCGAGGAGAGTTAACGTGAGTATGATACTCGTACATAATGTGTCCGAGGAGAGTTAACGTGAGTATGATACTCGTACATAATGTGTCCGAGGAGAGTTAACGTGAGTATGATACTCGTACATAATGTGTCCGAGGAGAGTTAACGTGAGTATGATACTCGTACATAATGTGTCCGAGGAGAGTTAACGTGAGTATGATACTCGTACATAATGTGTCCGAGGAGAGTTAACGTGAGTATGATACTCGTACATAATGTGTCCGAGGAGAGTTAACGTGAATATGACACTCGTACACGGCCAGGTACTCGTACATAATGTGTCTGAGGAGAGTTATCATATGACACTCGTACACGGCCAGGTACTCGTACATAATGTGTCTGAGGAGAGTTATCATATGACACTCGTACACGGCCAGGTACTCGTACATAATGTGTCTGAGGAGAGTTATCATATGACACTCGTACACGGCCAGGTACTCGTACATAATGTGTCGGAGAGTTACAGTGAGTATGACACTCGTACACGGCCAGGTACTCGTACATAATGTGTCTGAGGAGAATTAACATATGACACTCGTACACGGCCAGGTACTCGTACATAATGTGTCTGAGGAGAATTAACATATGACACTCGTACACGGCCAGGTACTCGTACATAATGTGTCTGAGGAGAATTAACATATGACACTCGTACACGGCCAGGTACTCGTACATAATGTGTCTGAGGGGAATTACCGTGGGGATGACTGGTACATTGCCTTGTACTTGGTGGTGCTCCTCAAAGTCACATGGTTGCTGCAAGACAATACACAGAGCAGTGTCACCATTCTCCTTCTCAACCTAACGACCGTCTATACAAGAAATGATCTCCAGTGTACAACAATCTGACTTGTAATCATATTAAAACGTATACTGCCGAAAAATGTGACTTGCTTGATCATGTGGTTGGCATAGGCTCGGGAACAGCAGGTGCTGTAGTGACACAAGGAGCAGTGGACGTAGGTGGGGAAGTGGGTGGCAAAATCCGGAACCTCAAAGGTGCACTCCACGCAGTTCTGACGCCCGCGCAACGGACTTGGGTTGGGGGAAATGAGAAGAAGCACAGAGGCGGGTTAAGATTGGATATTGTACATGTTCCATTTCTGTCGGTTGCATCGAGAACCCGGTTTCAAATTGTCTAGACTGCTTTTTTGCCTTCCTAATTGAGTCTGACTTGGACTTGACCTCAACTCTCTCATACTTCAGCCTCTGGAACTTGATGAGCAGCTTCAGCAGGCTCTCAACAGGCTTCCTCTTGGGCTCGGGTTTTTGAGGGGCGGACGGAACATCGATGACTTTGGAGGGCCTCACGTCTTTTCGCTTATAAGAGTCCGCTGGGAGGTACTCCCTGCCCTCCACAGCGTACGCCCTGACGGTCACCTAGCAGAAAGATCAATATTCATGGACCAATTCCTTAATGTTTGTGACTAATATTAACTTCTCCGTCACAGCGACATCTGAACCGAATGTCACGACGTCAGCAGCTACTCGCACACATGACAACACATGGCGTCCTCACCCTGGTCCCGGGCTTAAGGCCCTCCAGCTGCCTGGGCTTGACGTGGGTCTTGTGATGTTGCGCCTTGTGCTCCGCGCAGTCCTTGGCAAACAGGAACTGCAGACGACAGCGGTCACATTGGAACACCGTTTTCTTCTACACATCAGGGATAGGGAATTAGAAAATTGGTTTGGAGAAGCGGAGAGCAGAACAGACTGGCTGTCAAAGACGTAGGCGACACAGCAGATGTGGCTGGTGGCGTGGCGGGTTATACCTGGTGGCGGCTGTAGTGATTCTGGTAGACGCCACTGGAGCGGAATACTTTGAGGCAGTAGGGGCACAGTAGATTGGCCGTGTTGCCATGGGCCTCACGGAAGTGGCTGTACACGTCCGAATAATAAGACGAGCGGTATTCGCACATCTGCACAAACAAAAAGCAGCGGGGTGTGATTTGAATAATCTAAATACTGAGTGTGGTGAAGCCACATAGTTTTTTTTATTGTTAATATATCTGCAATCTGCACTTAAGTTTGTGTGATTTCTTGCTGACGTTTATATTCATGTTTACACCAGGCTCATTTGCCAGCGTTTTATGTTGTCATGGTAATTATTACATGTTTAGTTTAACCAATTAGTCAATGTACTACTGTGATTGAAGTAGTTAAATAAAATGTGTCAATATCCCTTCATGCATCACCTAATTTCATCATAACACAAAACAGTTCATGTTTATTCAAGGAGCCAAAACCAACTTATCCCCCCCCAGGGACAACGCTTAAAGCCCTTGGTTCTACGTGGTTAAACGCAGCGATCAGTTGATGGCGTGGGTGGAAGAGGTTTTCACAGTAGTAGATGCGGTTTACCTGGCAAACGTATGGCATCTCTCCGGGCTTGTGGGTGTTCTTCATGTGCTGGAGGAACGAAGGCTCGCCGACGTACACCAACTCGCAGATCTTACACTTTGCTAAAAACCAACCCAAAAAATAAAAGGCGGCGACATAAGTCTACAGAGCGATCTTTGGCCCGCGTGGCTTTGACAGAACTCTTGTTGAGCGACTGGGGAGCAAACGAGCACTCACCAGTATTGTCAAACAGGCTGTGGGCCCCCTCTATGTGGCACTGCAGCATGAAAGGGGAGGCGAAGTTGCGGAAACAGTGCCGGCAGGAGGTGCACTCGTTAACGTCTCTGCTCTGCCGCGTCATTATATCCATGTGGTGACGCATGTGGTTCATCAACCTGGCGGAGACAAGCGGCAGGGAGAAACGGTGAGATTGCAAAAGGTTCAACCAAACCGTGCGGGTGTATGGCATCGGTTTGAAAAAAGCGAACGGCGGAAATCGGTCTCTCTCGTGTTCGCCGATTTCCCTGGCACTCACTTGATGTTGTTCCTCAGCGTCTTGGCGCAGGTCATACAATTGAAAATGCCCGGCGCCCTCTCCACTGGCGCTCCGACCAGACTGCGGCCCTTATCCACGCCGTAGTAGAAGTCCTCCACCAGCATGATGAGCTTACCCTGCTGGTCGCTCTCCGGGGCGGGGACGACGCCCTCAAGCGTGTTCCGCGCGAGGGCCGGCTCGTTGGCGCTCCTGGAACTGGTGGGCGAGGACGAGGAGGACGAGGAGTAGCCCGGGTCTTTGGACGAGGAGTACGTGGCTTTGGAAGATTTGGCCTTGAGTTTAGTTGGTTTGGAGGGTCTGGAGAGTTTCGCAGGTTTGGAAAACTTTGGAGTGTTGATGGTATCCAGGCTTCTTGCGATTTGCTTGCTGCACAGCTACCAAGAGATAACGATAAAGATCATGCGTACAACATATTATTATTATTGCACTTGTCAAGGCACTGTTTAGTAGTTGACATTAGAGATGGATCTTGACCCCGGCTTTGACAGTCCTATAAAGCCCGGTCGAATACATTCATTGGGAAAATGCCACCCAAAAAATCCACCAAATAACTGACCAAGACAGTATTGTAGAGCACCTACTGCATACTTACACACATGAAGCCCCGTAGCGCTTGGACCAGTTTGTACTCAGTGTTGCAGTACCTGCACTTCTTCGGCTTGGCAGACACTGGGGAAACCACTGCAAGAAAACAAACATAACAGTAGTCTGTGTAAATATTATGTCCATAACCTCAGAGAACACAGGTGAATTAGAAATTCCCATTGACTTCAATAGTATATATTCCAGGAATCTATTCCGGTATAAATTTTGTTTGAGTTAGAAACTGCAACTAAACTGCGATCACATTAAGTGAGAATATATACGACAAGCTTCAACTTTAAATAGGGTTACATGTTCCAAAGGCACTTCTAACTAGTTTTTTTATTCAATTAGCACATTATTTAGACTATTTTGTATTATACGTTATCGATGTTTAAAGTGAAACATTTACATTTTAACGACCTGCATCCCCAATCTGACTGAATGACTGCTGGGCTGCCTTAGTTGAAGCCAAATTAGAAAATGAATCACATATGTGTGATGGGCGAGAAAACACCTCTAAGTGGAGCACTAGGAGAGGCACCAGAACTTGTACCACTGGTACCAGGAACTCGGGCAGGGCTGGAAGACAGCTGCTGTGGTCTGGGCAGGATGGTTAAAGGCGCAGCTCTCACAACATGGCTCCCTGCTGCTGCCAGAGAGCCGGCTGACACAAGCCCTACGAAGAGAGACCGTTAGTGTTGAGCGACAAGAGGGACCGTTGGAAACGGGGAATTCCATACCTGTGGTTGAGGTGGTCGTGGGGAGGGATGCCAACGGGAGGTTGACCCCACCCGAGGCCACGGTGCTGATGGTGCTGACCCCGTTGTTGGTGCAGATGGTGAGGGTGACGGGGATGCGGACCGTGGTGAAGCCGCTCGAGGCCGGGGGGCTCATGGGCTGAGGCGCGAACTGCTGGGGCATCAGCTGAAGCTGAGTTCCCTGGCCTGCAGGAGAGACGCTTGTTAAATCCAAGAGTGTCTAGTTGCACCTAAGCACTTTTACTTTTTTCCCTGCGTCTCATGACCTAGTTAGCGCCAACACTGTTTTGTTCTTCTGGTTGCAGCCTATGTCAGTTACTCTCAGGTCTGAGGTAAACTGTGAAATAGATGTTGACATTGATCAGCTAACGATACGTTATTTTTACGCTAGCTACAGTTACATTGGTTTAATGTTTGCTAACTATACGTTGTTTTTACGTTAGCTAACGATACGTTGGTTTAATGTTGTCCACTTACCACCCGGCAGCACGGTGATGGGTTGGCCATTCATGATGTAGCCCACCTTCTGGGCACTTATAGTCTGTGTGGTCCCTTGCATGTCCTGAAAGCAAAAACCACAACCACGATTCGACACTCGTTATTTTAGAAAGGACGAAGTGCGTATAGGCCCGCTGGTTCACCGTGTCAACCAGAAACGGCTGCTCGATAATAATCAAACGACAACAAACAGGGCAGCGTTCAAATAGGGCTGGGAATTATCACATTATCTAATCACAAAATGTAGATAGAAATTTCAAAATACAACAAATTTTTGTCACAATTTTTCTTTTGTCGAACAGAGTTAATGCAACAGATATGTGACTGAAATGCATTTGACAATTAAATAATAATGTTTTGAAAAAAAGCAGTTGACTCACGATCACGATGCTGTAATAAACGTGACAGCCCTAATTGAAACATGCTCTGTAATACACTGATTGTCTATCTACTGTTGCCATGGCACTTAAATGGAACATGGGTGGTGCCACCAATTAACCAATGAGGAGGTAAAATCATAGATATACTTAATATTATCCTTTATAATAATTAACACCCTAGTCACTATACAAGCGTTGCACATTGACAGGGCTAGTTAAGGCTAGCTCACACAGATTGGAGTGAAATATCACCTGTCAAACAAAGTTTTATATGTGTGTTAAATAAATGCACTACAGGGAAGAAATGGATAATAATTACAGAACATTTTACAAATACACACATGAACTGTATGTTCTATTAACAAATAACAACTATGGCCTGGCAACACTTCCAGTGAAGAACAGTACCTTCGTGGTGATTATGATGTTCTGGCCGGTGTTGCCAGGCAGCATTGCAGCCGGCACCTGCAGAACCTCAGGCTGCAGCACATTGGTCAGAACCAGTGACTGGGACAAGCAGGGTGCTGCAGAGAGAAGGTCGAAGGTGAATCGATTCCCTACAAGACTAGATCCTATTGGCTTGGCTAAACGTGTCCACTGAACCACGTTTCGTGCAACTGTGACCAATATGACAAAACCCGCTGACACAACGGGCCAGAAAACTCACCAAGAGCCCGTAATGGTTTGTTAGGAACACCACTGGCATCGGTGGGGGGTTTCACCAGTGTGTCCGTGGGGGGTTTCACCAGTGTGTCCGTGGGGGGTCCTTTTACTAGAAGATAATTTTTAAAAAGGTTTTCAGTTTTGCATATGGGACCTCAAAAACCAAGAATAACACCTGTGATAAATTACAAGTAACCATAGATGAAGTTCGCTCACACACACACACACACACCCTTACTTGCTTCTTCCAACTCATCATTTGATTGATGTTGCCACAGCGTCAGATCCTCCTCCATGCACTCCATGCGGAGGTTTGAGTCTGACACTTGAACATCGGCCATGTCGGTGTCCGGATCCTCCATTCTCACAACTGTGGACAAGTTGATCGAAAATGAATCGAGGCAACTATGAACCAAATGAGGTAAAAGAAAATGTACTGAATATTATGACATCTTATTTATGTTTACTTGGAAACTCATAAGCCACCAGAAAACACTATTGAAGCCCTTATATTGATTTAGGGGTATGTAAACGCTGAGAATGCGGCTCAATAAGCAAATACAAACTCATCTTAACCCTAAAATAAACAAACGTGCACTGGATCCATAATCAGATTGATGTGCACGTTCAAAAAATTCATGCAATGCAGTACACATTGCAACATACCGGTAGATACATTCCTGGCAGCTAATATGCTAAGCAGCTAACTGAGATAAAACACTGCCAACCTCTACCGCTTATTCACGATGCACGCAAACATATTCATCTTTTGGTCAAAATAATAAAATAATCCGAAACAAAAGAACGTGAACGCACCTAGCATATCTTACATTACGTGAAAACAAACCGACCCCGACTGCTACCGTTTTTACATTTAACGCTCGCAGACGAAACTGGAGACATTAATCACGTCACTTCCGGTTTATATGTAGACGATTTGATTGGCTATGGTCCCGAAAACGGGGCGGAGTAACCATCTTCATCACAACAAACACGGGCAAAACTTTACATGTCTATAAAATCAAAAATGAATTGACGTTTGCAACGCCCAGTACATGATAAAGGACCTGATTAAACGAGACATAAAGTACAGTATAAAGTATACAACCAGGTATTTGCAATGCATTATTTACCATAACAAAATCTAAACTTCACATGACTTTGCAAGCCTATTTGTCGCCTTGGTTTTCAATGGTGTGTTGATGTGTACATCGCATGTTGCGTCTTCAAATCCCACTTTCCCTATAAAACGACAAACAGCCAACGTCTCCAGGGTCAGTAGTGACGTTGGGGTGAGTGCAGTGGGCGCCCGTGCGCACGACTTCCTGCTATCCACTCTGACTCCATGCCAACAGCAAGCGCGTGGGCTCAAACTAGCATGGCTGCTAGCTAACTTGTTAGACAGCTAGCTGAGTTCCACAACTGGCAGCAACCCCTACACATCTACTCACAACTTACCTTGTTCACTGTTCCAACGAGGGCAAAATAAGAAACCATAAAATACCGCAGCAGGTACTTTGCGCGTGTCACCGTTAAGTGAAAACAAAGATCTGTGTGTGTGCAACGGTGACTGGCTACCGTTTTTCCCTTTTCGGCTCGCTTAGGAGAACGCGAGAGCATTTTGACGTCACTTCCGGGTTTCATCAAGACGCCGCGTGATTGGACGCGATCTCAAAAACGGGGGGCGGAGTCACCATCTTTATCATGAAATGCACACACGGATTGATGAACTTTTAGATGTGTGTATTTTTTTATTTCATCTACTGTGTTCAAGTGTTCATTTGTAATAACTTCGTGGAGGCGGTGCGACTTTGTCCAGACAATGCATATTCAAATGTAAGGTGTGTCTGCATACATATTGTCAGACATTTTGTAACTACCATTTGCATAAACTGAAAGCCCTAATACACCAACAAAGACAATATCCCACCACTTTAAATATCCAGTACTGGCACTATCTGTGGCGCTACTACCTAAATGCGAAAATGGCAATGTTAAGGTTTTAGGTGCCCATAAATTAATTTATTCACACATTAAATAATTCATAACAAACTGCTCTCAAAATATAAAACCTATGAGCAGACTGCTGTTTCTATAAATTTCCCTACAACTAGATTTGCAAGCTCACACGTTCTTGTGCTAACTAAGCCCTAACAAAATAACTATATCAACTAAACTACATATGATCAGTATAGTATCTAATTCGTGCCTGGTTATAAATGAGCGCTCATTTATTCCGATCTGAACCTTTGCCTTGCCAGTTAGTGAAAAATACGTCCAACTGGTGTCAGAAATTGCTAATAGGTCGCATTATATACCTATTTATGTGCAATGGATTGCCTATTAGAAGCTAACCTCAACTACTGTAGGTACCTAACGCGAACCGATGCAGTTGCTTTTGCAAACATTACTAGTTTTTAGTTAACGTTTCTAAATACCATGCAGTACCACGCACACGAGCCCCCTTTGTTAGACGACAGCGTTAACTAGTGACTAGCTACATTGTCTAGAATTGCTATTCACATAACAAGAAAACGTCAACCACAGGAATAAAAGTAAAACCATGCATTTTCAAATGCACTTAGTGCATGTCCACCCCATCTGAAAATGCAATATGAATTGTCGGTTTTTGAAGATATTGTTATTATTTGGTGCAACTATCGATTATTTTACAATGGTACTAGCGATCGAATTCCAGTAGGAGAATGTGCACAATTGGATCCCACAGACCTGGGCAAAATGTGTCGTCCTAGAAATAGTTGTAGCAACCTGAAATACAGAGACTACATTGTCATTGAGAAACAGGGACTATGTAACGACTGCTACCAATGTATACATTAAATACAAGTAGCTATAACTAAGCTTACATCCTCTTTGGACCAAATTTAGCCAATTTACAGTTAAGTTGCATATGACAATATTGAGATCTGGGAATTTTGGCGGCCAGGGAAACACCATCAACTCCTCACGCTCCTCAAACCATCCCGGGAACAATGTGTGCTGTGTGGCAGGGCTGAAAAAATCCCAGTGTGTGTAAACAGACTTGGCAAATAAACCAGATTCTGATAAATGAAAAAACGGGACACATCGAACCAGGCAACCTCCTTCCACTGCTCCAAGGTCCAGTTCTGACGCTCACATGCCCATATTGTGGGTGCTATCGCCTATAGACAGGGGTCATGGGGTCACCATGGGCTCTCTGACCTGTTTGCAGCTACGTAGCCCCATAACCAGCAGGATATAACTTCCATTATCTGCTTCACCTTTGAGTGGTCATAATGTTTTGGCTCGGCGGTGTATCAAAACACCACGAAATCCAACTGAAATTCACAGAAAAGAACCACAGTGGTGTACCGATAACTGATCATGGGAGTTGTCCCCTGTGTAATCCAGCTATAAGACTTTAAACCTTTTGTGTAAGATACTTAGACCTATTTATAGACAGCCAGTCTGTCACTGCTCGCGCTGTAACAGCCTTTAAAACAACCCAGTCCAAGAACAACAGTAATACTTTGTGGTTAGGATTAACTAGGGTTAAATTGTAAACATTTTGTACCAACTATAACTGATAAAATGTGGAAAGAATTAAAGAAAAACCAGTTAGTAAAGTATGGCGCCGTCGCTACAGTGTCAACCATCAGTAAGTCACTCTGTCTTCTTGATGCATTCTGTTATTTTGATGCATTCTGAGTCTTTGACCAATCTTTTTCATATGTTTCTATTCTTTCTATTCTAACATGTTTCCATGGGCATGTAGACTATGTTTGAGCAATTGGCTTGTGTGAAATAATGTGATTTTGACACTATCACCAATAGAACTGACTATATATTAAAATTGACACAAAGTGAGGGACACAAAGTGAATATTTTACAATTTTCCATGGAGAATATGCTACTTTAATTTCTTAATTCCATAACAAGGGGGTTATTGAGTAAAAACAAAAAAATGTTAAGACAGAATTAAATCTTGTTAATAGATTGTAATATGTGCCGATAAGGCTTAAAAAAAATCCTACCAAATGAAATGAGTGTATTTCAAACTGCATTCATTTAGATTTAGTCCCAAAACAAGTCTGTAACTTCTATAAATTCTGTCCAAAAGTTAGCAGAGAGGAAACACAAATGTTGGTTTAGGGAATGGTAAACAGTGGTTTTTGAAGGACCAAAGAATTGTGTGCTAATGTGAACTGTTAGCTCTCCATCTCTGCAACAAGAAACATGGTAGCATCCCAGTCGATTCTGTCACAACCAAACAGGCTAGGTGTTTCAAGCAAAAAGTTCACAGGTCAACAGAAGAAGTAAGAGTGATATTTTGGCTCAGTGCCGTTTGTCTCCCAACCAGGCTACGTTTTGCTAAGGAAGTGGGTTGCCGGGGGAATATGCCGCAGTTGTGTCAAGCTGCATGGAAAAACGGTGGTTGTTACCGGTGCCAACACAGGGATCGGCAAGGAGACGGCCAGGGATATGGCCATGAGGGGTACGGTAGGCCCATGGTTATTTTACTGTCACTGCGTTGTGATTTGCTTTTCATTAGATATACATTTTGGACGGAGATCAGCTGTTATGTAATCCAAAGAGAAGGCAGGTTTTGGGTGAACCGCGTGGATTCATCAACGGTTTTCATTTGAGGTGCTTCACGATGGGAGGTTGTACGAGGGCAATTGAATGAGTGTGTTTTACAGACAAACACGTTTCGGGTTCCTAGGAGCTCGGGTGATCCTGGCTTGCCGGGACCTCAATCGGGGGGACTCGGCTGCGGCAGAGATCCGCAGTTCCACAGGAAATAGTAACGTGATTGTGCGACAACTAGACCTGGCCTCCCTGACGTCGGTACGGCAGTTTTCCCAGGATCTCCTTGCCACAGAGACCCGTCTGGACATTCTCATCAACAACGCTGGTGAGCAGGATGTTATTATCTAACCTGCTGTGAGAGCTTGAACTGTGTGTGTATTATTGCCCTGGAGCCATCTTGGACAGTGTTTTAATTAGTACACTTCTCACAGGTATAATGCTGTGTCCCAAAAGCCTCACAGCGGATGGCTATGAGAGTCAATTCGCTGTCAATCACCTGGGTCACTTTCTGCTGACCAATCTTCTCCTGGACATGCTGAAAGCCTCCACCCCCAGTCGCGTTGTCAATGTGTCTAGTATCGCCCATCAAGGAGGTAAGTATGTTCTCATATGATCATTCAGCCACACACAATAAAAGCTTCATCTTACTCTGCCGAATTCTTTTTAGGGAAAATCCACTTTGACGACCTTAACTTCGACAAGAAGGGGTTCAACCCAGTAACCGCCTACAAGCAAAGCAAACTGGCCAACCTCCTGTTTTCCAGGGAGCTAGCACGACGGACCAGAGGTGCGCAAGCTTTATTACTGCGCTATCGCTATGACCTTTGCTCCTCAAGGAACGATAATGTGATTATATCGATAATGTTAACATATCAAAGCAATTTCAATGCACAATCATGCAATGATGAGTCTGTGACTTATATGTTATATGTACAGCCAGACAGAGCGCATTGGAGTAGAATTTTATAATGAGCTTGTGCGTGTAGAGTTACTTTTTTTAGACAGAGCACAGATCAGAGCACAAAGATGTCTGTGTGTGTAGACATTTGTTGATATTCTTCACAACAAGTTGTACAACACGATGTTGTCCTGTGGTAACTGGAGGTGGAGCCGTCTTGGAATGCACTTGTATGTCCGACACATTCCACGGATGCTCAATCGGATTTAGGTCTGGGGGATTTGGAGGCCAGAACTACACTTATCAGCAGGGCGCTTTATCCTGATGAAAGAGACCATTTCCATCAGAGAATACGGAAAAGCGGAGTTTGGTTCGGACTAACGTCTGAGATTCGCGTAGATGGACGTGCTGATTGGTTCAGCACTTTCTGGAGACGGCCATTGGGGATGTTATAAATTATTTTATTACCCTGTTGCTCTCTAGTGACTCCTTCTGGTGGGTCAGACACATGCAATTTTCAAATATTTTAATTCTATATTTTTGTTCGAGCTTTACATGGTATAACGTTGCACTGATAAGTTGTACACTTTGAATATTTCAAACTGTATTTTTTTATCCACCAGGTACCGGAGTGACATCATATTCCTTGCACCCGGGCGTCGTCCGGACGAAGCTGTGGCGCTACTCACAGTCAAAGTATCCCACGCTAAGTGCTGCGCTGTCTGCCCCAGCCTGGCTACTGATGAAGACTGCCAGGCAAGGGGCCCAGACCACCATCTACTGTGCCGTCACCGAGGGGCTGGAGGACAAGAGTGGCTTCTACTTCAGGTACCACTTTGAGTTGAGCATCTCACTGTGAACACAATTGATGTTTGGGTGAGCCTGTATGTCTGTTTGTCTGTGTGTGTGTGTGTTCACACAGCTTGGATATGCGTGTATGGTATGGTGTATATTCCGAGTGTCAGGTATCCATGAATAATGATAAATCCTAATTGCATTGCTAACAATTCCTTAAAAAATCAAAAAAAAGTCAAACATACGTAATAAAATAAATATAAAATTATATTTTTCACCCCCGTTCACCACCTGAAAAGGCTGTCATTTCACAAATGTTCACCTCATAAGGGGGACACATCCACAAGAACAATAAAACAACAACAGAGAAATCAGATTTTTGTTGGCACTGGACCTTTGTTTTTGTTTGTCAGTGACTGTCAGGTGAAGGAGCCATCGCCTGAGGGGAAAGATGACCTTGTAGCTCTGAGACTATGGGACGTCAGCACCGAGCTGGTGGGACTCAAAAACAACAACTGAATCAACTCATCTCGTAACACAGATACACAGCCAACACGCCTGCTAGAGCCCCCTGAATGCTGCCTTTTAACTATTCTTTTTCAAAATTACCTTTTATAGCTTTCATATGAGTAGAGTAACGGTATGACATAATCTTGTTTATGAAAACATGTTTTTTCTTCTGAAATGTATTGCTGTTCATTGCAATTTGCAATATTATTGTTGTAAACATCATGCTGATGAATTGACTGGGGAGTGTCATAAAAAATCCTGTTTCAAATAAAAATCTAAGATATTGTGTGTGTAATTTAGCTTTATCTTCGCGTGTTTATGTTGACAAAATATATGTTCCTACATAAGACACGGCCAAAAGTGACACGCAGCAATGTCGTCCTCTAGTGGTGAAAGCATGCCATTACCAAAATGTCGCCCTCTAGTGGTGAAAGCATGCCATTACTAAAATGTCGCCGTGTCGCGTAATAAGAACCAGTGCATTATGGGAAATACTGACATCGGATCAGTAACGCACATACGCATGAATGTTTTTTTACCTGTGTTTTGCGTTGGAAACTGATCGCTGATCAGTCGTCAGACTTACATTTTCCTCATCCCGGAAATGTAACAGGAGATTGGGTCCTCAGCTGGAGATTTGTCAACAATAGCTCCATTTTACATGCAAAGAAACTTGAAAAAAAACGCATCTTGATCCTTTCCTGGTGTGTTTTGGAGGTCTCTACTGAACACAAATCGGCGTTGCTCTTTTTCAAGTTCACAATATCTTTTTTTCCCAACGTTGTCAAAATGAATGTGACACTTGCTGTGAAGCAGTACATCTCCAAGATGATAGAGAACAGCGGGCCAGGCATGAAGGTTCTCCTTATGGATAAAGAGACGGTAACAAGCCATGTGTATATCTTTATTAAAGACAGAAACGGTCTAGGGACGCAATATTCAACCATTCACCAATGCAATTGTCCAACAGTAATCCATTATGATTGTCTAAAGTATAATCTACATGCAATGTAATAATATGTCATTGTAATGAACATAGGAACAGGGTATATATGACCAGGATGTGCACATGCCTCCATGATAAGGACTCTTCACTGTATTCATGGCTGCTTCTTTTCAGCTGTCACAAATATTCAAAGGGAAAGAAAGGAAGTAAGGATTGAATCACTGCTATGTTTACGGCATCATTTAACTGCAGCACAGTTATGTTTGGTCATCGTGCCATTTAAATGCTCGTGCTCTTTTCTTTGTGGCATCAGACCAGCATCGTCAGCGTGGTCTACACTCAATCCGAGATCCTACAGAAGGAAGTGTACCTCTTCGAAAGAATCGACTCGCAAAACCGAGACAGCATGAAGCACCTTAAAGCCATCTGTTTCCTCCGGCCGACCAAGGTGACCCAGACACTATACACACACACACGTAGTAGTCAGTCTATATTAATCTCTCTACAGACTCAGAATCTCACCCTGGGTTGTGTCCATACACATTTTAACCTCTTAATTTAAACCAATCACATGAACACAGTATGTGCAGTATTTAGAGGATACCGACTTGGGTTCAGATTGGGTCTAAATTCGAACGACTTCTGACTTCCATCTCTGTCCTCTACAGGAGAACGTGGAACATCTGATCCAGGAGCTGCGTCGACCCAAGTACAGCGTTTACTTTATCTGTAAGACACACGGCTCTTCCAATGTCTTCGTATTCTGGTTCTCGTTGTTTTTAGATTAACTCACATACAAGGAGGAGGTGTCTGTCAGTGATTTACATACAGCCTTCACAATCCTGGCCCAGTAGAACATTATCCATTTTGACATTATGGCTAAACTCTTTCGTCATGGCCGTAATTGACATTCTACCCACAATCCTTTGCAGACTTCAGCAATGTCATCAGTAAGAGTGAGATCAAGGCCCTAGCTGAGGCAGATGAACAGGAAGTGGTCGCGGAAGTACAAGTAAGTTATTATCAGTTTTCATATCCAGGCATTTCTGCTTTAATAATAGAGACACAGGGAAAGAGTCTCTCAGTCTTTTTTCTGAAAGCTCTGGGCCACTATCAATCTAATGTTTCAGTGGCACATGTACACAGCAAGCTACCCGTTACACCATTGCACCACTCTAGGCCATTTAAGTACTCATCTCTTTTTGTTGTTAGAACATGTACATGTGATATGATAATAGACAGATAATAGGGTTTATAGAATATACAATGACTGACCATCCTATGTGTATTTTTTCCCTATAAAACTATAGGAGTTCTATGGAGACTTCATTGCTGTTAACCCTCACCTGTTCTCCCTCAACCTCTGTGGTGTGGCACGGGTAAGAAACCAAAACCACGCCATAGATTTTAATAAACCACGTCTGACACCCCAGGGCATTTATCAGTCACTCTTCTCCAGAGTGACTTCACCAGTGAGCGCATTCAATTTCACACTTTGGACAGGGTCGCATAATAATAGTGTTAATTTAATAGTGATAATAGTGATAATAATTTAATAGTGATAATAAGTTAATAGTGATAAGTTAATAGTGATAATAAGTTAATAGTGATAATAGTTATAATAAGTTAATAGTGATAATAGTGATAATAATTTAATAGTGATAATAAGTTAATAGTGATAATAGTGATAATAATTTAATAGTGATAATAAGTTAATAGTGATAATAGTGATAATAAGTTAATAGTGATAATAAGTTAATAGTGATAATAGTGATAATAAGTTAATAGTGATTATACCCTACTTGTGACAGGGTCGTAGCTGGGAGCCCACTCTCCTGCAGCGTACCACCCAGGGTTTGACCTCAGTGCTGCTGGCCTTGAAGAAATGCCCCATGATCCGCTACCAGCTGTCCTCAGACATGGCCAAGAGACTGGGCGAGAGTGTCAAGGTACGGTCTGCTGTACACGAATATCAACCCTGAACCTAACCACTGAGCCTAAACTGGCTGTAGTCCCCGTGGAGTTTACCAATGTTCCTATGGGGAAAACGTTCCTTGTTGTATCCTCGTAGTGACTTTGGAGAAATTCATAAGATGGTAAAGATAGAAGTACGTGGATGCAGTGTCATACAAGCTCGCACACGCACACACACACACATGCACACTCACACACACTCTCTCGCTACTCTGCTACAGCAAATCATCACCAAGGAGTACGAGCTGTTTGACTTCAGGAAGACAGAAGTGCCACCTCTCCTTCTCATCTTGGACCGCAGCGATGACGCCATCACCCCACTCCTGAACCAGGTCAGAACCAAAACCCAGACTCCTAATAACTGTGAAGAAAACACAGAGTAACTTCCCCCAAGCCTTGTTTTCTTAGCCTAAACTATGTTTCTCAAACCAAACTATTTATTAGCCAGGAAGCAATGCTACATTGTTCTAAATAAAATAAAAAACATATATTCAATCACCATAGATTATAATCACTCGAATGTGCAATACAGTCTATGACCACCGGGGGGCAGCAGAGTCCTGTTCATACATTTATCAAGCCTCACGCACAAGGGAAACTAGGTCACGTACTCAAGGCCCAATGTATCTCACAATAAACCCCTAATTTTTATCCAATTTCACTGGATAAAAACATCACTTGATAGAAACCGCACACAGCAGTCTTCATTGCTTAATTGTGCTCTAATGTTGTAAAGACATGTTGAATTTAAATGCTAGGTTTCACCAGTTGGGTGTGGCTATATCTCCCCTCTAGTGGACCTACCAGGCTATGGTCCATGAGCTACTGGGCCTCAACAACAACCGCATTGACCTGTCTCGAGTCCCGGGGATCAGCAAGGACCTGAAGGAGGTGGTTCTGTCCGCAGAGAACGACGAGTTCTACGCCAATGTGAGTCCCGGTGATTACGCCTGGTTTTTCTGGTATGTCCTGTACCAGAATTAGATTGAGGACAGCTCGCCTGGGGCTGCTTTCAATCGTAAAAACAAAGGCCTTGATACGGTGCCGTTTGGTTTGGCTGGCAGGTAGCCCCGAGATTAAACAAGGTGGCCGGCGACCCTCTGTAACAAGTGTATCTGTATCCTACCTTCAAAACACGCATGTCGTTTTGTGTCTGTCCGTTTTTCAGAATCTGTACCTGAACTTCGGCGAGATCGGCACAAACATCAAAAATCTGATGGAGGACTTTCAGAAGAAGAAGCCCAAGGAGCAACAGAAGCTGGAGTCCATCTCTGACATGAAGGTGAGAGCAGAGGGCCTGTAGTCTCACGGGAACTCAATTACCCAGCATGCCTACGGCGTGTCGTAGTCTCTCATTTAGAACCAGGAACCTCACGGCCTCATTGATTAACTTACACTTACAAACGCAGAAATAATCCCCCAATTATTAAGGATTTAAATGATATTAAAATTATACAAAGTAAAAACAGTCTGCCCGGGCAGTTTTCGATTTGTTCTCTTTCGTTGTTACGCAGGCGTTTGTGGACAACTACCCGCAGTTCAAGAAGATGTCAGGCACCGTGTCCAAGCACGTGACGGTGGTGGGTGAGCTGTCTCGTCTGGTGAGCGAGAGGCATCTGATGGAAGTGTCCGAGGTGGAGCAGGAGCTGGCCTGTCAGAATGACCACTCAAGTGCCTCGCAGGTAAAACTCCCTCCGCAGGGGCCCATTTCTAGATCTACTTTGTTTTAGTTAGTCTGGGCGATCTGTTCCAATTCAAGAGTTCTGAACTCCCACCTGATGTTGTTTGGTATTTTGATTGTCAGTTCACAATTTTTTTGACCTGTCTCAGCTTGTTTTGCACTGTGGGATCGTTCTACCAAAGACGCGAATGAAACACAAGTGAGAGATGAACCAGACATGCGCTTTATAAGGCGTGGATGTTTCTGTTCCTGAAGTGAAGGGGGGCTATTTTACGGTTACACCCAAAATAATGAGACTGTAAGATACTTTCTGGCGCTGCACGTCGAGCGATAGAGTATTAGCTCCTAAATGTAAATCCGTGCCTGTTTTTCCCACAGAACGTCCGTCGGCTGCTGCAGAACTCACGGGTCAACGAGCTGGACGCCGTGCGTCTGGTGATGCTGTACGCTCTGCGCTACGAGAAACACAGCAGCAGCGTCCTGCCCGGGCTACTGGAGGAGCTCAACAAGAAGGGCGTGTCAGAGAGGTATCGCAGGGTGAGCGGACCGACCGGCCGTACACGGAGGGCGTAGAACACGCGTAGAACACACGCGTGGAACACGCGGCGAGCAGACAGTTTCCCGGGACGACGGGACGTTTTGCTCGTGTTCTTTTATTAACACGTGTAGAGCCAGCACACAATTGGACCTCTCGCCAATTCCACCAAACTATTTGAAACCAAGATTCTTCTATACTGCTTGAGATCCAAGGAAATATGGTGACTGTACTCTTGTTGTATTTAAGGTACAGGACGTTTGTTATTTGGGTAACTTGCTGTGGTGCTAAATATATATATATATATATATACTAGTTTAGATACATTAATGTGCACAACTCAACAATCTACAGACACAATGGCCTCTATCTAGCCGGGTTGAAAGAATCTACATGTACCCTCTTATCCTGTTTAACCATTTGTTACCCCAGATGGTGATGTCCATGGTGGAGTATGGAGGGAAGAGGGTGAGAGGAAGTGACCTCATCAACCCGCAGGACGCAGTGGCCATCACCAAACAGTTCTTCAAAGGCCTCAAGGTGCACCTTCTTTTCCCCCAGTTTTGACGAACACCAGCTGGAGTTGTGTGTCTACCTGGAGGCAGGTTCTAATGAAGACCGTTTGGTGTCTGTGTGTGCGTGTGTGTCTGTGTGTGTGTGTGTGTGTCTGTGTGTGTGTGTGTGTGTCTGTGTGTGTGTGTGTGTGTCTGCAGGGAGTTGAGAACGTGTATACCCAGCATGCACCACTATTGCAGGAGACTTTGGACCAGCTGATCAAGGGGAGACTGAAGGACAGCCAGTTCCCTTACCTGGGACCCAGCTCCCTGAGGGACAGGTAGTGTCATCACTGCCTCTCTCTCTCTCTCTCTCTCTCCCTCTCTCTGCTCTCCCTCTGCTCTCTCCCTCTTTCTCTTTCTCTCTCTCTCTCCCTCTCCTCTCTCTCTCCCTCTGCTCTCTCCCTCTCCTCTCTCTCTCCCTCTGCTCTCTCTCTCTCCTCTCTCTCTCCCTCTGTTCTCTTCCTCTGTTCTCTTCCTCTGCTCTGTCTGCCACTCTTTCTGTCTCTCACCCCTCTTTCTGTCTTTTTCCTCTGTCTCTTCTTTATCTCTCGTGTTTCTCTCTCACTTGCGGAGTTGACAGTCGTATACACAAACAGACAGAATCACTTTTATAAAGACACCTATTTTATCTACAGCGGCTGAGCGCACGCCTACGGTTGTGTATTATTGGAGCCCGACCAGTCACTGGCGTATCAGCTTTTCCATTTGTCATCCTGTCAGGCCACAGGATATCACAGTGTTCATCATCGGAGGGGCCACATATGAGGAGGCGCTGGCCGTGTACAACCTGAACCGCACCACGCCTGGGGTCCGGATTGTACTGGGAGGAACCACCATCCACAACACTAAAAGGTCAGGATACTGTGATACCCGGCCTGTCCTCCACCCACCACAACTACACATGTGTATGGACTTTGGAATCTGTATGGCTTACGCTCTCTGCAAAATACACCGACAGTGATTGGCGTAGCCGTGACGTAGCCGTGACGTAGCCGTGACTTACTATACAAAGCAGGCAGACGGGTATCGAGGCAGTTAGTTCCTGTTTGAACTTTTCAATGCAAAACGAGTGCGCTGAGTGAGTTCAGAAACAGGCAAATAAGGACACAGTACGTCGACTATGCTGCTGTTTCAGTTACTGAGAACAAATCCACTGTTTTTCGGCTTGGCTTGCTGGCAGCCTGCTGGGATTTGGTGACCATGGTGACAGTAACCATGGTTTAGCATGGGAGTGGACAAACGAAGGCACTTGTTCGTTAGCTTGCTAGTTAGCTTTGTTATGCTTGTTTGTTCCTCAGTCTCTCTCTCTGCGGTCTCAGTCTCTCTCTCTCTCTCTCTCTCTCTCTCTCTCTCTCTCTCTCTCTCTCTCTCTGGGGTCTCTCTCTCTCTCTGGGGTCTCAGTCTCTCTCTCTCTCTCTCTCTCTGGGGTCTCTCTCTCTCTGGGGTCTCAGTCTCTCTCTCTCTCTCTCTGGGGTCTCAGTCTCTCTCTCTCTCTCTCTCTCTGGGGTCTCAGTCTCTCTCTCTCTCTCTCTCTGGGGTCTCTCTCTCTCTCTCTCTGGGGTCAATCTCATCTCTTTGTGATGTTCAGTGAAGATTCTCCACTGACTGTCGGTCACTGCCACTTCCCATCTGTCTTCATCTCTCTGAATATTTGGCTGAATAAATAACCGTTTCTCTACCTATAGCGTTCTCTTTCCCTCCCTCCCTCCCTCTCTCCCTCCCTCCCTCCCTCTCTTTCTCTCTCTCTCTCTGGGGTCTCTCTCTCTCTGGGGTCTCAGTCTCTCTCTCTCTCTGGGTTCTCTCAGTCTCTCTCTCTCTCTCTCTCTCTCTCTGGGGTCTCAGTCTCTCTCTCTCTCTCTCTGGGGTCTCTCTCTCTCTCTCTCTGGGGTCAATCTCATCTCTTTGTGATGTTCAGTGAAGATTCTCCACTGACTGTCGGTCACTGCCACTTCCCATCTGTCTTCATCTCTCTGAATATTTGGCTGAATAAATAACAGTTTCTCTACCTATAACGTTCTCATTTCCCTCCCTCCCTCCCCCTCTCTCTCCCTCTCTCCCTCTCTCTCTTAGCCTGAGCTGAATAAAAAAGTGGTGCTCTGTTATGCAACACAGGGGGTGCTCAGGCATGGCATCAGAGCTTATTTGGTTCTCCAACACAGGATCATACCTTATCTGTTTCATCACACACACACACACACACACACACACATTGAGACCAACTCTTCCACGTTATAAAACAACTCGGTTCCCCTTATCGGTCTTTTATGGGATTTCACCAAAAGTGACCGCCTGGCGCTGTATTCACGGCCGTGTCATTGTCCGGGTGGAACCTCTTTCCTGGCGAGCGATGCCGGGCCTTGACCTTTGACCTTTTGAGGGGAGCTCTTGCCGATGCTGGCCCCAGGTAAAGTGAGCGTCTGTCCCCCGGGACGCTGTATCCCTGTATCCCACATCCGGCACGTCTCTCCACCGGGAACTGGAGCCTTTCGGACCTGACCCGTAGGCTGTTCACGTTACGGTCCAACGCTCACTGTCAGGCTGCCAAAAGGGCTTATGTACAACCGTTTGACGTCTGACGACTCTGTCGTGGCTGTCACAAGCTTGTTTATATTTAGTCGACGTAGTCTGTCGCGTGTGTTCATATTTTAACGGTTTGAGGCGTCCGCTTTATGATCCGTCAGGCTCTTGGCTCTTTCCCGTGATGTGCGATGGGACTCCCGGCCAGGGGAATTCCCTAACATGGCTTTACTTGTGTTAAACGGGACGGCGGTCCGACGCTTCTCCCCTGTGTGTTCCTCTTTGCTCCCGGGATAAATCGCTTGTTGTCCGTTGCTGCTCACTCCCAAGTTGTTTCGGTTATGCCACAGAGTTTTTCCCAGGCCGTCTTCTACTACTCCGCTTCGCCTTGTGGGCCGTGTCTGATGATTTTGCCGACCCAAGCAGTCATCGCTCTTTGTTTACCGGGCCTGGTATTGGACCCCAATATCTTTATTGAATGATATTTGTCATGTCAGCCCTAGAAGAGATTGCGCCGTACGTGGTATTTCATTTAAGATGAAATGCTAATTATATTTCGGGGTCTTTGGAGGAAAAGAACGAGTGTTTTTGTTCGCCGTGTCGTTCCCTGTCAACTCCAGAGACTGTGGTGTGTGAAGGTCTCAATAGGTCAGCTGAACCTACCACATCTGGAACCAGTGGTAATACCATGGTCAAGGTTTCTCAGGTCCAGCATCTTCTCCATTCTAATGTCCGGTCAGACAACAACTAAACCTCTGGACCGCGTTTTCTTGCTCTGTATATTGAGTTGCAGCTACATGATTTGCCGTTTAACTATTTGCGTAACAGGAAATTATTGAAGGTTAATCAGTGTATTGCATGTTACTTTGCATTGCAAATCTGATGGTTAAATAGTAGAGAACATTTAGCACTAACTAACTAAAGTCCACTTTCCCTGTAAATGACGTCTGTCATATATAGTACGGGTTAGATTGGATACAAAGAACTTGTTAAAAGATACTTCACACACATTGGGGTGAGCTAAATATAATACTGTATTATTTGCATGTGATCAGATCAGAGAGCTTCCTACTGCCTGTGGTAATGCTGCTATTATTATAGCATATCTTATATTCAATGCTATAAAAAAGGTGTGGGTCCTAAAGTTGAACCCTGTGGTCTGCCTTGGTGACAGCTTGGAAAACATAATTTACTTCATTGACCATAATGCATTGCGCCAGTGTTTACCAGCCAAAAACAGAGACACAAACACAAAGACCAGAGAACAGCAACCATAATGGTCCTAATATCTTCTGTCATTTGCCAGGTTGACTTTCTCAGTGAAATAGTGATAATGACTGTTGCCATGACTTAACACTGTCCTCGAAGGAATCCTGGTTGCTAGGCGGGGGACCCTAGTTGCTAGGCTAGTCCCTTGGCAGGGACGGCGTGAATCGTGTTTCCATGTGTACCAATGTCACTTGGGCTTCTGTTTTCAGAACATGGCTTGTGCGAGTCACAGAGCTGACGTACCAGCGGTTCTGCTCGCCGCTCTCGACCATGTCAGGTTCTCCCAGGATGCTACCCTAATGTCACTTCTCTGCCCTCTACCACAGCTTCATGGAGGAAGTGACATTGACCACGGCGGCGGGACACGGCGGGGAAAGGACGCATCGGGCGAGTGGCCATCCCAACAGGCGCTGAACGTTTAAACGGACACGCCGCGTGTCCGTTCCTTATTGACGTCTCCTACTGTAATCCGCGCGAATGCGTTCTACTAAAAACATTCCCGTCGCTCTCTGTTATCACAATCACACAGTTGCTCCGTTTAACTCTCACCAATTACCTCCAACCAAGTGAACGTGTGACCTAATTAGACAGCCTGGTTCACCTACCCCTAGGTGCCAAAGGAATCTGTTCTCCGTGTAACTGGGTTCTCTGTTACTGACAAGTGACTGAACAAAGCACCCCATGCTCAACATTTGAACATACATGGCGTTTTCCAGTAAAGTGGGGTTAACATGAAACCTTTATATATCTGTGGCTCAGAGTCCATCAAGACTTATCCTAAATGCTCATATAGGGACGCGAAAATCTAGAAGAATAATCTCCACATATGTACAGTGCATGTTTGTGTAGTTCGTTTCCCTTGTCGTTGTATATTTCCCCATGTTATATATATATAAATGTTGTCCACACCTACTGATTTTGAAATGACTGTGAATATTTTAAGGAAAATCACAATAAATGTACAGTGGAACGTTGTGTGTCATTAGCTCGTCTCCAAGACCAGGACCCGTTTGTTGCCTTTTTATGAAATCCATTTGTCGTAGCTTTTTTCTGGTGACAGTTAATATAAAAGAAGACTTTCTCTGTTTGGATTTAATTTGTGTGTGTGTGGTATTAGTTTGCACAACACTTCCCCTTGGATCGATAATGATAGCATAACCCTCGTCCTTTATCCAATTACGTTAAGCTAAGCCACACTTTATCATGTGAATATCTATAACTGTCTACGGGTGGTAACGTTTGATTTTCAAGATCTTTGAGATTGTGATGAATTCAGGGATTTCCGGATATAAAGTTTGAGTGCATAGACATCGAGAGTTTGTTTGATAAACCCAGGATGGGAGTATTGTTTTCCCTCACACAACGAACTGCAAATCAACAAGTGTGGCAACAAATGTGTGGCAGATTCTTCCCTCTTTTGGACCCCATATATTAGCGTGCTTTTCTGTAGGACCTCTTCTGATTCCCCACCATCACCATAACAGACCACCTGATCCTCCTTCACAACTACCAGAGGAACAAGCTGCATAGCCTGGGTAATGTCCGTCCGCTCGGCAAAACGACTGAAATTATTTGAAAAGGAAAAATAGCTCTGACTGTACAAGTCATTTTTGTGCTTTTTTCTATTTGGTGTGAAACGAACGACATCCCAGGAAACAATAACATAGAAAGTCTACTGTCAGATGTCATCCCACGGGGAATCTGTCTGTGTTCTGAGAAATATCAGGATCAGGAAAAAGGCTCGGTACAGCAGTCCGATACATAACCCAACACTGCTTTTTGGTTGTATGTAGAATGAATCCCCCCCCAAAATGTGGTGTTCGTTGTTTCAGTTTAGTAAGAAGTTGTCAAATAGATGGATAATGATTGATTACTAGAAAAGTATAGCCCCAGTAAGGCAACAACCTTCATCTGAACCGAAGAGATTTCTGTCTTACAGGAGGATAATTTGCCCATTTTGTGTTGGTTTATAATGACCAAGGTAGACTAGGTCAGTTGGAGTGAACAGTCATACGTACTGCCTTTGTCTTCTCTCTTTGCGTGTTGCCTATACAAAAAAAGCCACAAAAAAATATATGACACAAAAGAAAAGGCAGTGTATTGTCTGAAATACTCACCTGTCCCATCTGGGATTTGAACTCATTAAAGCTAAACCTCATATCTTATAATGTTGATATTTAGCTATTGGATAACAACGACAGCCTATAACAAATAAAAACACAATATATGAAGGAGCTTTTGTTAACAGCCGTATCATCTTGGGATTTTTACTTTTCCTCAACTGACCCAAGCCCAATTTCCGGAACACGGGAGCTGTGCGTGGGCGCGTGCGTGGGCGCGTGCGCGCAATAACGACGGGAATACTGTTTCCAGCCCACTTGTATTGAGATCAGTACAGCCTATACACGGACCAAGGGAGGTGCGTGCATGGGGACGATGTGCCCGGGTCTCATAATAACAGACCGCGCACGTATAGGCTGCTGAGCGCGTCACCGACATTAATATATATGTATATATATATAAGAATATAGGAAGCAAACAGATCGGAAGAATTTAAAAGAGAAAACAGATTATGCAACTCAAAAGAAAAGAAATCGCTTAAAACCAACAAGGGGAAACACTGGGAACTGGAGGAACTCAAAAGCGCACAAAAGTGTTGGTTTTGTTCATTATGAAGAAGAGCAATTTGACCAAACGGGTAGGTTGATTTATTTTGCATGTATCTGGTGCACATTTTGCACCCATACACATTTGCACTATATATTATAGTACTGACAATGTGCACTGGTACAGGCATTATGCGCACTTTAACATCATATCACAGTTGAATCATTATAATGGACAGTTAATTCACACACCAGCATACCAGTGTTCCTATGCAATAGTCCTTGTAATGTTCTATCAAATTTCTTTGTGCATGGATTCCCAAACCATATACTGCTTTTATTGGTGTGCACTGTCACATGGCCGGTACCCTGCACAGGTTGGAAGCTTTGAGATATTTTATTTGCCACACCCTTAGACCTGAAAGGAGTGCACCTTTGTAATTTTGGGAAACCATAACAGATTGAAAAGCAAATTGCCTTTGAAAGAACTCTTACACTCACAAAGCTCTTATATGTCAGATACATCATGGTTTTATGTGATGGGGTTTTATTCCTCTTTGAATATACAGGGTCCTCAAGATGCCAACCAGCTTCCATCCCAGCCTGACAAACTCGGCTGGATCCGCAAGTTCTGTGGCAGAGGGATCTTCAGAGAGATCTGGAAAACCCGCTTTGTGGTCCTGAGAGGAGACCATCTGTACATCTCCGAGAAAGAGGTGTGCATTTCAGTTTTAACTCCAGTACCAGTACTATGTATTCAGAATGGGCAGACCTGTATGTGAAATTGTTCAACGGAAATAGACTGTTTAGATGTTCCTTTGTTAGTGGTTCACAGCAGGGATGCTGGTTTGTGCGTCTCTGTTGGCAACTGTTGAAATCCAATGAACCACAAAAACGACATAGCCAATTCTGTTTAGGATTAGTCAAATTATGCAGGAATGAATCCGTAGAGTAAAACAAGAAGGGTTTCCCAGTCCGTTTGGATCAAAAGCTGAGAGGTTGGAATGACTATGGATGCAAACACTGGCATTCGTTGAATTAAAATGTATAGTTTCATATTATAGTTTTTTTTCTTAAGAATTAATGGGTATATTTAATTCATTCAAATGTCCCAAAAAAAGTATGAAGCGTCTTCAGGGTGCCCTTTTAAGATGACAGTTTTGACAGTAAGCCTAGTTCGTCCACTTGGATGGAAATCTTTACTCACAGCTCTTTGGAACTTGCTTTGTGAACATAGTTTTACATGTAACGCGCTCATGGGCTCACAGCCTTCGATGTATTGCTTTCAGAAACACATTTTCCCATGGGTCTCTAAGTTCTGAGTAACCAGATGTTAGAAGTCCGTAAATCAAGGCCATGTAAATGTTGGAAAATCGGTCGGAACTTGGTTGTTTGTCGTAAATAAACGAGATACCATTAAACCAAATTGAACCTTAAATTACCATGCAAACACCAACATGGATATGTTACATTTTAATTTCTAGCACAATACTTCAGGGCAGATGGTGACGCTATGGCATGGACATTTCGACCACTCACAGTTCATTATAGGGCAACAGCAGATTGTGGAGGAAATCTCTTAAATTTTGCTAAGTTTTGCTAAAAGTAATGAAAGCCGAGCTCGTGTCAAAGGGCTTTCATCAACTGAAAGCGTCCAGTGAACAGCCTGATTATCTGAGTACGTTTTGGGATCAAATTGCCTATAGGTGGAATCGTGGAGCAGAAGTGAATTCACACCCTTCATCTAACGTTTACTGTAATTCACTGAGCCGTCCTAACGAAGCCCATGCTGGTTTATAACTATAGGCCTTGGTCAGAATCTCTCGTCTCTCTCTTTGTTTTTTTGGGGTCAGATTCTGTTTGATTTCACTGTTTTCAATACTTATCCCCCCAGGCAGTAACCATGGTGATAAACGCTATAGCGACAGCTGAGAGGGCGTAGGCCTTTAGGATAGCTGAATAATGCCCTTTAAACTATTCCTGCAAACGATAGCCAGATGTAACGGCGTTCAAGGTTTACAGTCCAGTACAAGTCAGTTTGGACACACCTACTAATTCCAGGGTGTATCTTCTGTTTTAGGTTTTTCCACATATTGTAGAATAATAGTGAAGACATCAACACTATGATGTAATACGCGTGGAATCACGTAATCACAGATTTTTGTATCCTTTACCTTGATAACAGTTTTACATGTACACTCTTGGTATTCTCTCAACCAGCTTCATGAGGTAGTCACCTGGAATGTTTTTTCAACGGTGTTGCACTGAATATCGAAATATCAGATAAAAGGCTGTCATTGATTGGTAGACCGTGAGGAAACCCAAAGTCAAAGTTGCCGCTACTTCGGCTACAATTTGGCCGAGTGTATTTACTAGATATATGTACATTGATAAATATTAAACGCTGGTAGAGCAATCTGATGTGCAGTTATTTGCCTATTTTGGAGGCTGGTAAATTTTATTTGGAAACTGGTAAGTTATCACTGCGTTTGATGGTTTTTGCCATAACTGCGCTTAAAGAAACTTTCACAGTTTTTGTTATTTTCTCTAACGACTATGCTTCACATTTTTTAAAGTAATGACAGCTGTCCTTTCTTTGCTTATTTGAGCTGTAATATGGCAATAATATGGACTATTACAGTAGAGAATTAATGGTGGTCTGTGGCATGGGGTGGTCCAGTGGTCTAGGCCGTTGCCTATAGGCGCACATGTACCACTGTAGTATGGGTTCGATTCAACAAGATACACCAATGTATTGACATGAATTCCCGGTGACTACCCCATGAAAATGGTTGAGAGAATGCAAAAAAGTGTGCAAAGCTCTCATCACTGCAGAGGGTAGCTACTTCACAGGATGTTCCTGTCAGAAATGTATTTTGATCTGTTTAACACTTGGTTGGTACATCATTTCATATGTTTAGTTTCATTGTTTTGATGACATCACTGCTATTCATTTTACTGCGTATAAAATAGTCTGATTAAATAAACGCCCTTGAATTTGCACATGTTGCCCAAAAGTTTCATCGGTACCACATGTGTGTCTGTGAAGCCACTGCTCCAATCAATGACAAATAGTTAAAGGTAATTACTTGACATGATTCCATTCAGTTACTGTCTTAACCTTCGCTCGTTAGTCAAATTAAATCCCTGGTTCGGTTGTGGGTTTGAGTGTGGCCACTTACAAATGATACAATCAGTCAAAAGAGAACAGTGCCCAGTTCACTCGATATGCCCGGTCACATTCAACGTCCGTCTCGCCTTTTCTCCGGGTCCCAAAGGCCCGGCTGAGTGCTGAGTGCTCCGCTGCCCGTTCCTGAACTCTAATCAACACCATAAATTAGTTTCAACAGGGGGGACCCCGGGGCTTCCTCTACAAGAACAGAACCGGACCCTGTGGCTCCATCTTCACACACTTTCCCTATTCATTTTTCAACTTTTATTATGAAGAAAAAAGTATTTGTTGCCCGGTTTCCGTCTCGTTTACTCGCAGCCTGCTGTAACAAACAAGCAACAAACACGTGTCAGAAGGAAAAACTACCAAACCCCGGACGCAGCTGTGCCTGACAATGTGCCTGCGGACTCCCAAGCAGACCCCCCCCCCTTTTAGTAACCCTACTACTGACACACACACGCACACACGGACGCGCACACGCACGCACACACACACGCACGCACACACACGCGCACACGCACACACACACGCACGCACGCACACACACCCTTTGCTGAGGTACAGTTGATTTGGGATGTCACCTGTGGTACAGAACGCATCAGCCCAGTTAACAGTAGCTCTCTTTTGTTCTCCACGTTGTGTCGTTTCACTGATGAACCGAGCTTCCTGGATATTACAGGTGTGGCTCATAAAGCACGCCTGCCTCATTCACAGCCTATTAACACAATATGTCTATTTGATATTGACAAACAGAATACAAACGTGCCTCTTTCATAGGTGCGTACTTCTAGTGACGGGTCTTTAGGACATGGATTGTACAATGGGTTTCAAAAAGGAGTGGTGATCTATGGTGACATGACGGTTGAATGCATTTTCAGCAGATTGGACAGCGATACATTCATTCTGCAAACATCGACCCCCACTCACCACCTAAAGATGCTCTATGAGGTTGACGTCTGGGAACCGCAAGGCCGCTGGGAGTTTGTTTTTACGACCAGTATGTTTCTCCTTCTCAAATGTCCGGTGTTGGTGATCGCACGCCTAGTGCAGCTGCTGGTTTTTACCTGGTCGCAGTAGAACCTGGCGTGGTCCTCTTCTCCTTCTGCACTCGCCCATCTGTGACACAGACGAGCTGTGCGTTCTGAGAAGCCACGCCGCCCACCGATCTGTACCGTGTCGTTATTCGCCCGTACGTGGCTCTTCTTTCGGCATTCACAAGTCTTGCCTTGAACTCGACTGATGTCTGTTGTGCCCGAATGACCTGGCCGCTGTGCGTGGAAGAGTTGCGCTCGCTATTTGTAAGATGACGGGAACAGCATTCTGCGTTCAAACAGTTTGACTCGCGCGTTGTGTTCGTGTTTTATGCTCCGCTGCAGATTCCGAACTGCATTATTCAAATCTGATCTTTGAGAAGACAAGCACGCAGTTCGTGAAGTGGGTCATATGGCGAAGACGAACCCAGGGCCTTTGTATCGGGATAATCGTTCTATTTTTCCGCGGAGTGCCTTCGAGTTTGATTCGATCGCTTTCGAGACGCTAAGTGCTGTCACGTCGTTAGCGGGTCACAGCGCCAATTAGACGTTTGACCCACGGTCGCTAAATTAACCGCCTCGATCCGTTCTGTGACAGACGACGGCAAATCACACCGGTGTTCCCTCTTAGTTTATACTGTATTTCAAGGCAGAATCCGTTCAGCAGATTCATGATTGAGCTCCAGTATCTACAATATATGTGGCCTGCGAGGCATATTTGTTTCGGTTGTATACTTGCTATATATATGACCTGTCTCGCGGTTTAACTTAACGTGCAACTGATTGAAATGTGCTTTGAGTGTGCAAGCTGGCGTTGACAGAATCCAATTATCTTCTGCCTCATAAGATTAGCACCACGCGCTCTTGAGGAGGGACAGTGATCGTGGAGTCTGTTCTGTCACCTCACAGAGAGGCCCTGTTCCACGACTGAGAGATTCCCGTAAGAGGATTTTGCAACTTAGAAATCTAGGAAAGTTAATTTGAACGTGCATCATTTCACGACTGATGAGGACTCGTGCATCCAGCGTTCTTCTGTCTTGTTTCCGGTGATGTCGTCATTGTGTAGGATACACATACATACATACATAAATACAGTTAAACGTCTCGAGAGATGAGTTTCTGAGAGAGATGTTCCATCTGGCATGTCAACCTTGTCGCTGAAGGACAGAGTAGTATTTCACCAGACCATAAAACCGACAACAAATCAATTTAAATGTCTCTGTTACTTTGGTGTCCGTGTAAAGTCTCATAGACAGCTCCATTCTTTGCGTACCACGTTTATTTCAAGATTTCATTAAAGGTTTCATCATCTCAACGAACCTGCAAACTGCAGTGGCTTTTTTATGACTCAGCTACTGGCCCCGCAGTGAATATTTGATCAAACCCAGGATTTTGAATTTGTGCGGATGCTCATCTCAAAGCTCCCGTAGCTCTGAGAACCGAGAACATCACAAATGTCACATGAGCATACCGAACACAAAGCAGGAACCACTTCACGGGGTGTGTTATGCTAACGTCTGTCCTTACAAGGCCGCGTGTCAGTCCACGTCGCGTGTGAACTGCACAGTATACAGCTTGCTTGTTGTCATCGGTGTGTGTGCGTGTGTGTTAGGGAGGTGTGTTTCCCAGCAGGTTCCCGTCTTGGCTGCGTCGGCCGTATCAACCCAGCGCTGCTCATAGCCCCACGCTATTGGCTGAAGGCTACACATATCATACAAGTTTGATAAGACCACTCTCTCCATCTCCTCTTCTAGTCTTGCGAGGATAATGGCCTTTACGGGTACAGACAGAGACGCTCCCGTAGAACGCGCAAAGAGCTCACGCCCAAGCGCTCAATCTATGATCTGCGTGAATAATTGATCGGATTTTAGCCTATGTTTGTATAAATAGAGAGGTATTTTTTGCGAGATGCACGGCATATGAAAGAGGACAGTAAAAAGGACAGGATCTAGCATGAGTAAACCTTGTCCTCATTGGATGTGACACTGGCCAGAGGGTGCTTGGGGTTCCGGGCCATGCATTGGAGATACGTGATGTGGACAAGGGTTTGTGATTGGCCGGGAGCTTTGTGACATATGGAGGTTACAGATAATGGGCCAATGGGACTGAGGCAAATTTTTGACTGAGTTCTGTGACTGATGGAGAGTTTAGTGACCGGATGGGCTTTGCACGACACAGGCCTAAGACTGGTCGAAAAGCGCTTAGTGGAGCAACAGATCGTTGCTATCGGCGGATGACAACTTCTGGTGTTGAGACTGTGACGTCATTGGTAATAGCTTCAAGATGACTGGTCGAGCCTATCATGTGACCAGTGTAACAGAGCTATATGATTGGTGCTGGGATGTCATGGTGGTTTTAATATAAATAAAGGTTTTTCCGGTTATTTTAGGGTCCTGAGATCATTATTTAAACTTGCGCTATGAACACATTACTCTTTTTAACCTCCCCAGCTGTAAACTGCATTACATTTTCAGCCGCGATTAGAAAGATGGTTTTAATCCACTCTCCCCTTAATTCCTAGCTAGGTTTATATAAAAATAAAACTCTCTAGGGCTTGATTACAGGGTATTAACAGCACGTTGACCAGATTTTGGAACTTGGACCGTTCCATTCGCTCCGGGGGTTTCCCGCCAACTCCCTGCTGTCGGTTGGTACGTGCCGTATTTGCATATCCAGGGTGTCACCGGGTTAGTCTTCGCGTTCGCTAACCAGCGCTTCTAATTCTGCCACCCCGTTCGGCAGAAGGGGTGTTAAATATTGATGGTACGATGGGGGTCCCGGAAGAACCCTCCGGGCTTATTTTGCCCCATATTAGAGTTAGGAATCACACACACACACACATGCACTCGTTTTGACTTCTAAATAGAATTGAGACGGCGAACGACTGGGCAGCACGTGGTGGGACACTGGTTTGTGTTCTGTGTTCACCGGCGAGATCAGACAACACGTGATTGTACACACGGGCACCCGTAGTTTCCCTGGCACACGCCTGGCACGCCTGGCATAGTAAACATCCGGACTGACAGGAAAAGGCACGAACATACGGACACGGACGTAAACAGCCTTAACGAGCGTATTTCAGGCCGCGGTTGCCAGTGGTTCCGTGGCGGCTGATGGGCCGCGGCGCATATTTAATGATGCCGCGTTGGTGGGGGTGGTACGGGGGCGGGGCTGGAGGGGAGGGGGGTTCCTTTGATCACAGAAAGTCTCCGCGCAGCAGCTCTGTGTCTCGTCGGTATATCGTCCGATCGCTCAGACGCGGAGCTCTGTTCCTGTGGAGGAGCTCTGTGTGTCGAGATGAAAGTGGACGGACCCCTCCCCCTTCCCCCCCGTACTCTCATCAAAACACACACACACACATACACACACACACACACCTACACACACACACACACACACCTACACACACACATACACACACACACACATACACACACACACACACACACACATATTCTCCCCCCACACACTCATCCACACACACACACACATATTCTCCCCCCACACACTCATCCACACACACCACACCACACACACACAGACACACACACACACACACACTTCCCCCCACACACTCATCTACTCCTCTCAAAACCATTGCTGTGTTAACCAGTGACGTTCAAACTCTCCGCTTCTGCTTCCCAGAAGACATTCAGAAGTGGGCGTGTCCCGTGTCAACAACCAACCCCTGACGCCTCCGCACGCACTCACCGCATCGTGACCCAGCGCGACCCCGTTGGCGTGCAGTGGCTAACGTGGTCCTGTGGGAGGTCCCGCCTCCTGTGAGGTTATGCGTAATCACCCGTCAGTCCGGCTGATTAGAGGGGTCGATTTCTCTGGGCCGACGCCGTTAATTACAATTGATCTGGGTTTAAATGAGGCGCTTTGCTCCGAGGCCACGATACAAGTAATGGAAAGGTTGGGTTTGTGTTTTTCCGGCTGCTGTCTGAAGCTGGTTTGGAATTGTTCAGTGTTTTGTTTTGCAAATGTGAGGAAAGGTTTGATTTGACACTATGCACTGTGCAGTCTGTGCAGCTAAGAGCTGCTGGGTAACAGAGGGAGATCATTAATATTTTCCCTGGGGTGAAAGTGAATCTGTGTGTGGGATTGTCTGAGCATGTGTGTACATACATCTGTGTGTGTGTGTTTGTGTGTGAGAGCATGTGTGGTTTCGGGGTAGACAGATGGTTAAAAGTTTCGGAGAAATATATAAAGCTAATTTGCCAGTGTCATCTCGAACATCCATATAGACCTGCGTTTTAACCGGCTCCTGTAATCCCTGTTCATTTCAGGTGAAGGATGAGAGGAAGGTCCAGGAAGTCTTTGATCTGGCTGACTACGAACGCTCTGAGGAGCTGCGCAAGGCCAAGAGCCGCAGTAAAAAGAACCACAGCAGGTTTACCCTACTGCGCTGCAAGCAGCCTGGGAACACGGTGAGTCTCTAAGCCCCGCGGAGAGTGAAGGAGTCAGGCAGGGAGGTTTGGTGGTGCCTGGAGATGTGTAGGCCTCACCTGTGAAGAGAGAGTATTAGATACACGTCGTTCTAGGGGAGGTCTCAGGTATACATCTCGCTATATATAGTACAGCGCATTTTCTGGAAAGTCCTGACCCATTGAATAAATTGGATTCTGCTAATCTCCTCCCACTAACCAAGACAGTACACTGCCCGTACACTGTCTATACACTGCCCGTACACTGTCTATACACTGCCCGTACACTGTCTATACACTGCCCGTACACTGTCTATACACTGCCCGTACACTGTCTATACATTGTCTGTACGCTGTCAGTCCACTGTCAGTGGCTTTAAAGGAACAACATAGCTCCTTACTGTAGAATGTATTCATAGCATGTATTCATAGCATGTAGCATGTATTCATAGCATGTATTCATAGCATGTATTCATAGCATGTAGCATGTATTCATAGCATGTATTCATAGTATGTATTCATAGCATGTATTCATAGCATGTATTCATAGCATGTAGCATGTATTCCTTTTCGGGAAGGTTCTGCTATAAAGACTGTAATATACTTATTCAGCGTTCATTCACCCATTAACTTACAGAATATCTTCTGGTTTAACACTGAAAACCAACACCGTTTTCTCCATTTAATTAAATATCGCCTTTGTCTTTTCGCTTATCGGGGTCTGTCTGTTTAGGTGATTGGCAGACTCTTTTTTCTTAACGCTCAAATCCAACCACTTTTGTCAGTTCTGACCCACTGTTTTCAGTTCTGACCCACTGTTTTCAGTTCTGACCCACTGCTGTCAGTTCTGACCCACTGCTGTCAGATCTGACCCACTGTTTTAAGTTCTGACCCACTGTTTTCAGTTCTGACCCACTGTTTTCAGTTCTGACCCACTGTTTTCAGTTCTGACCCACTGCTGTCAGTTCTGACCCACTGCTGTCAGTTCTGACCCACTGTTTTCAGTTCTGACCCACTGTTTTCAGTTCTGACCCACTGTTTTCAGTTCTGACCCACTGTTTTCAGTTCTGACCCACTGCTGTCAGTTCTGACCCACTGCTGTCAGTTCTGACCCACTGCTGTCAGTTCTGACCCACTGTTTTCAGTTCTGACCCACTGTTTTCAGTTCTGACCCACTGTTTTCAGTTCTGGACCACTGTTGTCAGTTCTGACCCACTGTTTTCATTTCTGACCCACTGTTTTCAGTTCTGACCCACTGTTTTCAGTTTTGACCAACTGTTTTCAGTTCTGACCCACTGCTGTTAATTTCCTGAAGATGTCGGCACCAGCTTGTGGATTACTGTTGTAAAATTAATCATTGTTCACAGGCTTTATGGAAACAGGAAGTGTGTGTGAGTGTCTGGATAAGAGCGTCTGCCGAATGACTTGAAGCTTAACATTTAAATTCCGAATATACCCAACTATGTAACTTGATTAAGGGGGGGGATTTAAATAACCTGTTTCTGTGAGTCTTTGAAGAGATTCGTCCTTCAGTTATTGGATCAATTCCCTCTTTCTTAGAGATTTAGGCTCGAGTCTCGCTGTTTCGCTCCCCCCCTCCCCCACTCACTCAAACATTTTCTACACTGAAAATATTTTTTTCCGGAGCATGAAATCGTACCCTCCCTTGCATAGATCTAACACCGTCGAAAACACCCTCCGGCTGAAATGTACAGCGGTTCATTCCTTTGAAAATCGATGATGACAGTGTGGAAGTGGGAACTCTGGGACAACGAGCGGAGGAGGGAAGCTGTCGCGGCTCTTTCATCTGCTCTCGATCAATCAATCGATCGATTCTTTTTATTTCCTCAGGTGCCCAATCTTGTGTTTTTAGCCGTTAGCCCGGAGGAGAAGGAGAGCTGGGTCGTAGCTCTGAATGCAGCCATTATTAAAGCAAAGAACCGCATTTTTGATGAGGTAGGTCAGCCACTCTTGTCCTCTTGCCCAGCATACATTTATCGCCGGCACTAAATCTTGGCTTACGTTTTTTTCTCATCTGATTAGCTGAGCTCGCTTGACACATACAATCCTCCTATCAGTCAAAAACCAGCTGGCATTTACCAACCGCAGAATTGAAAATCAGTGAATTTTTGCTTAACGCCCAGCACACAAGTATCAGAACACGTTCTGCGGGATGAGAGCCAAAACTGTTTCTTGTCTGACTCATCCATCTCCGTCTGGAGTCCTTGTAACGGCTCCGTCCCTGATGACGCCCACCTGTTCTTTCTGTGCATCTCCACTAAAGTGACTCACCCTCCCCAACCCCCCCCACCCTGTGACTCACAGCCCCTCCCCCCGTTACACAACAGAGGGTGGACAATACAAGGCAATGTTTGAAAGTGAAAATGAACTCTGCGTCCTGTCCACTGCTCAGGATAATTACGCATTTTATCCATATTTCCGTAACCCGTTTTTATCACCTCGGTATTACGTGAACTCCTATACGCGACTATTTCTTTTGTGTCGTAAGTAACCATGGGAGGTAACTAGGGGGCGTTACCAACTAGCTGGGGGCGGGGCGTCGTTAGGGATAAGAGGATTGGAGCAGGACGCCTGTTCATCCCTGTGATTCAAATGTAAAGTTGGTTCGTGTAAATGTTTTTTGCTTTTGCCTAGTTTTCAACCTTGAGTCGTAATGTAATTTAAGCAAATTCAAATGTTTTCATAGGTCACAATTGAAGAGGATAGCGTCCTGGTCCATCCTACCCGGGATCGTGCCAAGATTCCCCATGCGAGGCGCCTGCCCACACGGGGACACCTCATGGCCGTGGTGGGTGTAGCGTACATGGCTAACTAACGGCTAATTTCCATGGCGATTGTATTGTTTGTGGAAGGCAAACAGGGAACTAGACTGTCCGTATGGTTCGGATTATCCCGATCTGTGGCGCTAAATCCCGAACTCTCTCTCTCCTTAGGCGTCCACCTCCTCCGACGGAATGTTGACTCTCGATCTTGTCCATGAGGAGGATGACTCCAACCAAGAGGATGGCGATGAGGACTTCTGGGAAAAGAACTTCCGGGTCGAACTGGACAAGCGGCCGTCGGGGCGTAAACGCTCGAGCACGGACGTCTCGAAGTTCCGACTTGCGGCCAGGGATACGAGGGTACCGAAGACGGGCAGCCTGCCGCGCGGGAGCGAACTCTCCTGGGGCCAGCCGTACCACCTCGAGGCTCAGTCCTGCACCCCTCAGCCAGGGAAGAGGTTCAGTGCCCAGGGTAGGAGTCGCTGTGCCTCCATGGACGAGGTCCTTTCCTCACGTCCATTCCGGGGTGTTGTTGTCCCTCGGCCCGCGGACGAACCTGTCCAGCCGGTCGGACAACTGCAGAGTCTGATAGCGCAGAAAATGCAGAGGGCTCAGGAGCTGCTGGAGGAGATGCGATTGGACGAACTGCGGCGCGCGAAGGGCTTGGATTCGTCCTATCCTAAGGGCGTCGATTCGCCCCGATTGCACCACCTGAGGGGCTCTAACTCGCCGCATTCCCGGGCATCGGGTTCGCCCCGCAGCAAGAGTGGTGACTCGCCCCGTTCAAGGGGGAAAGACTCGCCTCGCACGAAGGCCTGCAAGAAGTCCCGTTCGAAAGGTACCGACTCGCCCCACTCAAAAGACGCCGGCTCTCCTAATTCAAGGGGTAACGACTCTCCCCGTCTCAGGGTTACAGATTCGCCGTGTCTAAGGGCTCCTGACTCGCCCCGTATTAAAGGTGTGGATTCTCCTTGTGCCAAGTATACAGACTTCCCAAGCGCGAAGCGTTCTGACTCGCCGCATCTCAAGAACATCGGTTCGCCTTTTTCAAAGAGCTTTGACTCCTCGTGTCTAAAGGGCGCTGATTCGCCCCGCACGAAGGATTCCGGTTCCCCAGTCCTTAAGGGTAAGGACTCTCCGAATCTATTTGGTAAGAAGTGTTACAGTCTGAAGAGTAACTTCACGCCTTCTCTGAAGGGTGCCGACTCACTGTATAGCAAAAGCGCGGACCAACTTCTGAGTGACTGCTATTTGGAGGGTAGACGGGCAGAGGCAGAGCGTCTCCTGCAGGAGGCTGTCGCCGCCTGGCGTCAGGCTCAGGAGGTCCTGGAGGAGGTGAAGGAGTTGCAGACGCAGTCACTTAACCAATGCTCGGCGACGAAGTCAACAGACAGAACACAGAGGCTGCCACTGGACGATCAGCTAGACGATGGGCTCGACCACCCTTGACCCTGACGCCAGTGGGGCCTGACGCCAGTGAAAGCATCTGGGCTTGTCTCCAATCAAAGACACAACGGAAGAGCACAAGGGGTCAATTGATTTGCTTGTCACATTTTTATTTTCATTACTTGCCAAGCCAAGGCTTTTAGGATTTCTTCTTCCATTGCACTTTCCCATGTTGATTCTTGTGTGTTATGTTATATGTATATATATATATATATATGGGCCCTGCCAAACTGCACTTATTTTTTGGAAATGGTTTGAAGAACAGGATTTTTGAGGTGTTCCCCTGGCCTCCACACTCCCCCGATGTGAATCTCATTGAGCATCTGTGGGATGGGCTGGACCAACAAGTCCGGTCGAAGGCGGCTCCATCTCACAACAAACAGGACTTGAAAGATCAGCTGCTAATGTCTTGGTGCCAGATACCACAAGACACCTTCAGGGCTCTTGTAGAGTCCATGACTTGGCTAGCCATTGCTGTTTTGGTAGCATGCCGAGAGCCAGCAGAATCAGTGTATATATATATATATTATACAAGGGGTAGACAGTGTACCTAGTGTCTCCAACCCTGCTTCTGGAGAGCTGGTGTCATAGTGGTTTTCACTCCAACCCTAATTAACTCCATCTGGGTTTAATAATTAGACGGTTAATTACTGAATGAGGCTGTTCTTGGAGAGGAAACAACTAGGGCAGTCGCTCTCCAGGGCGCATGGTTGGAAACACACGCTGTATGCTATTCAAACGACGCGGTAATGACATGGTTGGAAACACACGCTGTATGCTATTAAAACGACGCGGTAATGACACAGTTGTTTTATTAGCACTGCTGTTTGCTTGTTGATTTGTATAGGTTAGATGGACCTTGAACCTGAAATATATTTTCTGTGTCTGCTCTTGTTTTTAGTGTTATGGAATTTTATGATCACTCAAGAAGTTTATTAACATGTAAGTCCTATAGATGTTGTTTAGGCCAAAAGGCACAGCGAAAGGAATGTTTAGGATAAGCTTTCTGTTTCTCTGGAATTAAGTCTTATGATAGGGGACACATGTCTATTGACCTATTGACCTCAAGAAAGGTCCTGGGGAGGAAATAGACGTCACTATGTAACTTTGTCTGTTAAGAAAAACAAAGATTGCTGACCTCCTCCTTAAGTTCCTGAGTCAATGACCTGGTGGTTATCTGATGACCACATGTGGTCTCCACTCATACTGCTTGAGGCACAGGGGTCAGGTTTTGACATTCCCCCTTGTGCCAATCAAACTGTCCTGCCTACTTCTGAGGATACATCTGTTCTCCATCAATACTGTGTGTCAATGAGTGTGCGTAACTTCATTCCTTTAAATACCCCTGCAGAAGTTGTAATCATTAGGTCAGTCTGATCCAGCACAGGTTATTGTCCTGTTGTCTGATGAAGACTTTCCTCAAACCTATTCTTTAAGCTTGCTATAGGGATTGATCTGATCAATGCAAAAGCTTATACCTGTATTTGAGAAATGGTTTCTTACTTGCAATTAAACCTGTTAAAAGTGTCAAACTGTAACATACTCTCGTGCGTCTTACTTTAAGTTCAAATTCAGCGATTAAAGTCTAAAATTTCCACGACATTTGGGGGCATCGTCCGAGATTCTTAATAAAGTAATCCGTATTTTTTCCAAAACAGGCTACATATCCTAAAGAGCGATATAATTTTTAATTTTTTTTTTGAAAAATAGTAGGCCAGGACTGTCTTTGGAGATAAGTGATACTATACAGAATTTTGAAACTCAAGGACCTAAAAATGCTGAATTGGGACAATGTTGGACGACAGTTTGACAACGGTTTTGATAAATTAACAAAATAGGCTCGTTAATTTTGACTTAATTCGTAAGGTTATTGTAAGATTTTAAACTTGGCTTAAAAATGGAAAACAGTACTTCTAATCGGGTATTTGTTGATTTTGGTCTGGTAAAACGTGCACGTCAGGAATTATTAATTTCTGCAGCTCCAATCCTCCTCAACAAATGGGTGAGTGGAGAGCGCCAGACTGGAGCAATATTTACCTGTATGAAGTGTTAATACCTGTATACAGTAGGAATAAAATGCTGTTCAATATAGGTTATCTGGGTGCGGTGAGACGGCTCGGTTATTCAGGATATCTCACTTAAAAGAACTGACGAGTTCATTAACACATATAGGACACTTCATTATATGCTAAAATTAGATTTTGCGTCTTAAATATCGATAACAACATGGGTAATTACATGTGTATTGGTAAACCTTCGGTGGATACTGAACGTTACGTTGTTGGACCGGCTAAAATAATGACAGACAAATACGGAGACTGGACATGCGAACAATTAGACCTGTGGGAGTTATTGGGATTTCCTGCGGATGGCAGTTTTAGTCAGAGACAGATACTGTTGTTGAAAGACAAGTTGGAGGATTTTGAACAGGGTAAAATTAAGGTTTCACGGGGTAATCGGCAGAAAGTTGATTGGAAGGCATATAATAAGTGGAGAGAGCAGACTGATATACGGGCTAAGCGGTGTAGCACGGGGCTTGTTAATCGGTGTGTTCTAGCTTGTCCCAACCAGGTTGATGCTGCCTGTCCTCCTGCTGACCGACCCCCACCCTATCGCGGCGTTACCACAACAGCCCCAGCGGTACCAACTATGCCAACAGCATCGGACCTGATGGAAAACATTCGCGGAGGAGGACTCTACCCATCCGTATTCGGCCTCCACAGAGTTTCACACGCCGCTGAGAGGACCCAGAGTACCACTGCGGCCTGTCCCAGAGAACAACACAGCATTGATGCCGGGCAATTCCCTATGGTGGAGGTAGCCAACCCAGCTGGTGGAGGAGACACGGATAACCCAGCGACTATACTAGTCTACAGACCGTGGTCACCCGCCGACCTGAGAGACGTGGCTTCTACACTACCTGACCCAGAAACAGAAGGTGGAGAGGAATTTGTCCGTGTGTTTCTACAGATCGTGAATCAATATAGACCGACCTCTGTGGAGATTGAAACAATTTTGATGAAGGCCTTGCAACTAAAATGGGGAGAGTGAAAAGAAACTGGCCTAGCGAGAGAAACATTATGTTCAATTGGGATGCGCACTCTGACTACCGGAGTGCTGTGGAACAGCTGAGCACTGGACTTATCGCTGCTTTTCCTAAGCGAATGAACTGGGAAAAGATCTCTGATTGTAAACAGACACTGGGCGAGAAAGTTTCAGACTACAGGAATAGACTCGAAAAAGCTTTTGAATTACACAGCGGAATGGGAAAGAGACCGGACGGTGATGAAGAGTCGGCCTGGGAGCAACAGTGTAAAATGAGGTTAGTTGCAGGCCTTCTACCAGACATTAGGAAGCACATTCAAAACCACTGTGTAGACCTGGATGAGGGTCGCATGGAAACCGTCTGGCCGTATTTTAAGCACGCTGAAAGAGTCTACGAGGACCAGCTGTACAAACAGACCGAAGAAAGACGGGAGCGTGAAACGCAAATTCAGATGGCCCAACTGGAGTTCTACAGCAGAGGCTACTCAGGACGGAGACGGAGACGGAGAGCAAGCAGGAGAGGACAATACAGACACCAGGGTGATGATAACTCCAGACACCAGGGTGATGTTAACTACAGACACCAGAGGGGTGATAACTACAGACACCAGGGTGATGATAACTCCAGCCAAAGTCCCAACTCTGATAGCTGTTTCAACTGTGGTGCATTTGGACACTGGGCTCGTGACTGCACTGTGCCGGACACTAGAGACTATTACCATGGGAACAGAGACAGTATGGGAGACGGTGATGGCACAACAGCAGACAACGAAATGGAGCGTCACAGGACCCATGGCTGCCACGGACGGGGGTACTGACGGTCAGAGGGGACGGGCAGGAAAACATCAACCCGGTGAGATCAAACCATTATGTGATTCCTGTAATTAATCAATTATGATAGTATTTACAGTAAAAGTAATTTTGTTCGGATGTTTAGTGAAGACTTGTTTATTCTGAGTGTTGAGTTGATATGCAGACGTATGGTTGTGTGAGATTTTCGTTCCACTGGGGAGGAGTACCGGTGTCTTGGCACTATGCTTACGCTTAAAGTTAGGTGTTTAGCGTAGTGTAGCGTACATTGCGTATCGCCTGATAAACGGGGTTTGTCAGGTCCGTGCAGCTCGGGGAGCGTGACTGGACCCATGATGGTTGATATCTCATTGTCCCTAGTTTACCGGTTACAACTAGGGACTGCATATATAGCTACTGTCAGGGTAAATTCTCAGTAGAAATCAGCTCATTGTTAGTGAGAGGTCTTGTTTTTCGATGTCCAGGTTCGTTCGTACGCGTACGCAAATATCATATTAAAATGACCTATAGGTGTGATTCATGTATGATCTGGGGTAAAGCTTCATGAAGTTGGGACAGGGGTCCCAGGCCAAAGTTTTGTCGACAAATTTATTTTCTGGTTTTCCTGTGCACGAGGAATTCCTATTTTATATTATTGTTTGTTTTTAGGCCTTATGTAACATTTGCGCTAATGACATAATTAAGAGTATTTCCGATTATAACTCTGCATGGTTTTACCTGGAATACTATATGTTCCATTTTGTTTGTTTTGTAGGAGGACTACATTCTAGGATAGGGAGATTATATTCTAGTTATATGCTATGGTTATTCGTTTTGTAAAGTTAACTGAAGGACATTTGGATTTGTTCCTATAAATGTTGGCATGATGATATAATGAATGACCATGTGGGTTAAGTGTATTTCTGATACACCCTTTTATTTTTTATTATTGGCGTTTGGCTATTTTGAGTAACATGTTTAAGACATTCTGAGTTCTTGATTGTTAAAAGGGCAGAAAGTTAACTGTAACTCTTTGTCTGCCTGTCTAGAGATGGTTTCTGTTAATTTAGGGGTGTTTATGAACTTTTCTTTGACCCTCCCTGGGGTGCTTCTCTGGGTCAAAAGAGGGGGCACACCCAAGTTGCTTATTTAGAGGGGGGGGCTGGTTTACTGTGTGATTGTGAGGTGGCTCAGCCCAGAGCTAACAGATGGCTGGTCGTAAACCATATTTTAGTCATGTGTTTTATCTTAGATAAATTTAACAAGTTTGTCTATTACAGTTGGTTGTTTTCTCCATTGTTGATGAACTGAAGGAGAAAACAAGAGGGGAAGTGACGTAATAAACATATTCAAGAATATAGCATTTGTTAAATTTGGATTTCAGGCAATTGAAGTGTTTAATTTGATAGAATGTCTAAACATTTGAATGATTGAGGAGAATGGCTATTACAAATGTATTTGGTTTAGCAAAATTAAATCTGAGCAGTAAACACAATGTAATTCTATTGTTAAAGATGTTAACTGACACATGGAATGCAATAACTGTTTGCAGGTTGTGTCGCATTAAAAATCAACAGGTTGGACCATGAACAACTGGAGCAGAGCATCTGAGCCCTACCCCCACACACACACACACACACATATATCAGAAGCTAACTGAATGACTTTAGGTACAGACCACAGAAAAGGTCAAACCAGAACCAAGGAAAAACGTGTCATCCAGACCACAATGAAGGCAATTACTAAATTGTGTGAATGTTATTGTACACTTTCAAGGAAGTTATGGACTGTAAAGAGAAAAAGGTGAACATGTTGCAGATTTCAGAAATTATCTTGAACGTCGGTTTGAGTTGTACAAAGGAAAAACAAGAACATTGAACACACACATATTGCATCTCTGGACTATTAAAGAATGGCCACTGTTTGGCCACACTCATTAAAGACGTTGAAGGAGCCTACCAGAGCTGAGAAGATGGAAAAGGAAATTTATACACTCACACCATGATTAAAATCTTCATTTCTGATGATCAAAGAGTGCCAACATATTTACTGATGTTTTCTTAATGATTAGTTCCTCACACACTAGATGGAGGACTAGAAATCCAGAATATGAAAATGACACTGTTGAATGTTGCTAAGTACTGTACTGACATTGGATTATTTCAATTGATTGTGTATTATGTTTGGTAAAATTATTTTTCTTAACAGGTTACAGTTTCAGACGTATGACAGTGGTGGGTCCATATATTCCTGATTGGTTATGAGTAATTAGTAAGCTTGAGTGAACTCAAATTTAGTGTTGACACTCTTAAAATTTAGAGTTGACACACTTAAATTGTTTAACATGATTAAGGGTTTATAATGTTAAAAAGGGCAGATTGTTATGGAATTTTATGATCACTCAAGAAGTTTATTAACATGTAAGTCCTATAGATGTTGTTTAGGCCAAAAGGCACAGCGAAAGGAATGTTTAGGATAAGCTTTCTGTTTCTCTGGAATTAAGTCTTATGATAGGGGACACATGTCTATTGACCTATTGACCTCAAGAAAGGTCCTGGGGAGGAAATAGACGTCACTATGTAACTTTGTCTGTTAAGAAAAACAAAGATTGCTGACCTCCTCCTTAAGTTCCTGAGTCAATGACCTGGTGGTTATCTGATGACCACATGTGGTCTCCACTCATACTGCTTGAGGCACAGGGGTCAGGTTTTGACATTCCCCCTTGTGCCAATCAAACTGTCCTGCCTACTTCTGAGGATACATCTGTTCTCCATCAATACTGTGTGTCAATGAGTGTGCGTAACTTCATTCCTTTAAATACCCCTGCAGAAGTTGTAATCATTAGGTCAGTCTGATCCAGCACAGGTTATTGTCCTGTTGTCTGATGAAGACTTTCCTCAAACCTATTCTTTAAGCTTGCTATAGGGATTGATCTGATCAATGCAAAAGCTTATACCTGTATTTGAGAAATGGTTTCTTACTTGCAATTAAACCTGTTAAAAGTGTCAAACTGTAACATACTCTCGTGCGTCTTACTTTAAGTTCAAATTCAGCGATTAAAGTGATGCAATAGATATTGGTCTCATCAGAGACTGAACACAGAGACTACGATTGTCTTTCTCTGCCAGACAATGAGGAGCTATATATATATATATATATATATGAACTTTGTTGTAGCATAAGGCAGCAAATATGCTTGTTGACATTATGCAATCAAACGGATTATTATGTCTTCAATTGAATTCCTGATATTTATAGCTTACACTCACAAACCACAATAAGCCACTCTAGCAGCACGAACGCTCGTTCGCCCCCGTTTAAATGAACTTTTGTCTTCCGGTCAGGTGACACGGCCTCCTGTCTGTTCTCAGGGTTCCTCTGCTGTGTTTGGGTAAATAGCGGTTCTTCTGTAGTCTACCTACGCCTACATCTCCGTCGGTCAGTGTTGGTCAGATGATGTGGTCAATAACCTTCTGAATGGTGAGCCGGGTTATCACACAAGTAGAGAAGACATCATATTATAGCATCTGTTGTCCCAGAGGTTAAACGTGGACCTGACCATTATTTCGTGGTGAAACTAAGACGGAAACACCGTTCTTGTCATCATGTCCTGGTCCAGTCACATGATCCATTTTTCCTGTCACCTCATTGGCTGCCCGCCAAAGCATGACTCATAGGTCACTGAAATTACCATGCGCTGTGCATCTGGGGCAGGGCAAGCATCGCTCCATCCCACCAGGCTCACCTCGCACGAGATTAAAATCGCTAATGTGTTATTGCGGTTCGTCTGTTTATTTGATTATGTACGTGTCCCTTCAGCTGCAATTATGTGACTTTGGTACACATGACAACATGCAATATGGTTGGCCTAAGGTAGATGGCAAAATAGATATTCACTCCTCAGATATAGATATTCACTCTTCAGAAATAGATATTCACTCTTCAGAAATAGATATTCACTCTTCAGAAATAGATATTCACTCTTCAGAAATAGATATTCACTCTTCAGAAATAGATATTCACTCTTCATAATCCGATCAAAGCCAAAAACCAATGCAGCTCTGACTGAAAGAAAAGTGGAAACCTGTTTTAAGCAATCTGCATAAATTGATTTTATTAACAGAAATTCAGAAATGACTAATGTATGCATAAGTGAAATAAATTATTTACACTAAATTCCCTTTGTCTTTCACCGCTTTCCTTTTAACTAATCGTTCAGGCCCTTGGGGGTGAACATTTAGATTTTTTTTTACCATAAAACCCATTCGCACCGAATTAAGTATTAAAATGTAATAATACATGACTGCGAATGTGAAGCACGGCTCCATCTAAACCGCCTTCGTGCATTCGCGACGAGGATTGAATTCATTTTACACTCCATCCATTTTGTATTAGCGTTAAAGCACATCTTTGCCAGTATCCCTGCTTAAAGTACAGGGATTAACAGTTTAAAGGTTATGTGTGCTCGAGCAGATGTGACTGTGGAAGATTCCCATCACCTGATTCCACAAGAGGGGAGAGAGACGGGAGAAGGGATAGTGGGAGAGACAGGGGGGGAGACGGGGAGGGTTGTGGGGGAGGGGCTGCATTTTCCATTGTGACTAAACAGCCTCGCAGCATCTGGTTATAACTTGGCCCGACTGAATCAAATGGATTAATAAGGACGCTCCAGTGACAGCATTAGTAATACTGGAGCCTGAAGCCACAGCGCTACTGCCCAAACCTCCCTTTCATCCGGTTCCTTTATAAGCGAGGACTCCATAATGATGACAGCAGAATGTGACCCAAATACATGTGAACGTAGACGTACAAAGACCGCGCGCGGTCAGAGTAATTACACCACCGTCAGCGGTCACTGGGAGGGAGAATGCAAAACATCCGGTCCCAGTGTGTACTGTTCACATCACAGGGACACGGTGGACAAACTGAATTCGTGCACGTAGCTCTCTACGTTGTCATGCTTGCCATGGGGAGGGAGAACTTGCTTCTTGTTTTGGCAGAGCTGGGTTGCGACCTGCTTCTTGTCACGGCCCTGAGAGGGACTTTTAGCAACAGCACTATAAATAATTTCAATAACCATGACACGACGAACGACCCAACGACTCGTTCAGAAGCCGTGTAGATGAAACTAAAGCTCTGAAGCTAATGTGTCGTTCGTTCGCAGATGAACGCACAGCGCACATGGTTGCTTATAAAAATAGCACGACAATAAAAGCCTTTTAGGGACACGAAGGCCTGAATATTTCAGAGGCAGTAACGTGGAACTGAAGCGTTGGGAGGATAACATACTATTTTGTTTCTGCTGTTGGTCTTCTCAGCTGGCTGGTCCGCTCGTTTAATATGCTAATCGGGTGCCAAAGACTTATGTAATATCAAGTTAATTGCATGAAAGGTCGACCCTCTACGTAGTACATAAAAGGCCTTTTTGTTTAATGTTATTATCGCGCTGTAACTCTTATTTACTCTTATTATAAGGGTTAGTTTACTCTCGTGCAACTAGTCGACTTTGTTCAGGCATTAATGTGTCCAATTTCTGTCACATCCAAACCTATAACTCTACTTGAGTGAGTAGAACTTTTTCCTTTTTTTAGGTGTTGTTTACATTTTTACTTTACAGGCCACATAAGGGCTTCAAGTTACATTATGTTGGTATGCAGATTGATGACATTCCAATGGCATCTTGCAGGGATTTAATAAAGAACTACAACCTTTATTCAGAATGACTGACGTTGCTGAGACGACCGTGGCATGAGACCATCTTGGATCTGGATTCAATCAGAATCAGAAAGAAGAATGAGAATCAGAAAAAAACAGTTTTTTGTGCAATCTTTTTCTTCTTCTTTTCCGCTTATTCTTTGTGCGTACTGATTATGTGCTTGTCCCTTTGTCATCGCAACCCTCTAATAAAGGACTAATTTGTACCAGGAACACCAGCTGGGATCAATTAACGATGAGGTATAAAACCCCCTGATGGTTGTCGTGGCATCAGCACCAGAACCATCGATAGCTGGACGGGCCATTTGCGATCGCTTTTAAATCACCGCCGCACCCGACTGACCCGGTGTCTGAATGACCCACGTGTCTCAGATTGACGGCTCCTTAATCCCTTCGGAAGGTCCGGGTAGGAGAACTGGAGAGATACCAGGTGCGCCAAATCTGGTGATCGGGGGCGGGAGGGAGAAGGGAGTTGTGATTACACCGGGGGGTTCCCAGGGGAGCGGTGGCAGGGGACTGTTTGGGGGTTTGTGGGGGGGGTGTAATGTAGGGGGGCGGGCTGTAACAGCTGTTGGGCTTTGTCTCTTTGTGCCCCGTCGGTTCATTTATCTGGGTCGGTTGCTGGACATTTTGACAGTGCTCCTGTGATTAACATACCCCTAATTGATATCTTTAAACGCACGCTGGTTTTTTTCACATTGTTATAAGTATGATGTATTATAAGTCTTTAGATTCAATTACCCGCCGTTCGCTGGCTGAGTGAAATGTTAATTAAGGAGCATGTGAACATATCCTTCATGTCCGACAAAATGGTATCATGCAGTAGTAACTGCCAGTAGTGATTATTATGTGGGCTGTGTTTATTTGTATAATAATGTGTGCAGTGATTTTTATTGTACTGTTTGACAGGCAGTGTCTCGAACCCTATCCGTTAATTTTCCAACCAGAAACAGTATACCCACTGCTCAATATGGAGATATCCCATGCTTGTGATGAGTGTGTGGGCTCAAAGCAAGGGATATTGGGACGTCTCCGTGGCGTATGCCATTCAGGGTGAAGGGCTGACAACGAAGCAGGCACTTCTGGAAAATGGAGTCCAGTTGTCCAGCATCAGATACCAAACCGGTACCACAGCCCCATGCTGTGATCGCAATTGGCCCATTCTCCAAAGCTTTTACACAGAGTTGAGGCCCTCTAGAGCAAGTATTCCTGAAGTAACATACACATGGTCTGGAACCATGGTCCAACCAAAGATGTGCCAGCTGTTCCAACAAGACATCAAGTTGCATGGTCATGTCATTATAGTAGGAGGGGAGGAGCCACACCAGATCACTGAGCATGTGTGCCACATTTCATCACACTGAACAGATCAAGTGCTTGGTCAATTTAAATGTTTTTCCACATGTTTAACTTTGACCGTGTTTATAAAATGTGCACCAAATGTTACCCATGTAAATAGTTATTTCGGGCTAATGTGATTTGTTACTTGTGAGAGTGGCCTATGCAGAAAACATGATAACTTCAGATAAAATGGATCGGGAGGCGTGACAAGGGACCTGTCCTTTCAAACTCTGAGTAGCCATCGCCTTGATAAACTAGCATCATCATCTGGGCCACTGAATATAATTCTGTAAAGACCTGGTCCCAGCATGGCCTTTATTTAAAACAAAAATGGAGCCAGTAGTTTCAGAGATAATGCGTGTGACGGACACACAACAGCACGGAAACGGATGCATCGGTCCCATTCCTTAATTTAAATCTGGGCGACAACCAACCCGAGGGAAAGAGAGAGGTGGTAATTGGACGAATACAGTGCCCACGTGGGCTAAAACAAGCACATACACGCCAGCGACACAAACGTCACAGAGACACGTCCGATGCAATAACTGAGTGTAGGAATAAAGTTAACCAACAAAAACAAGCGACTTGTATAAAAATAACGTCATTCTAGCGCTCACGTCGGAACTGGCTGCATATTAAACAGGTGTGTCTGTATATTTTACATACGTAGAGACATGACTATAGCCGGATGCTTGGGTTAGACATTAGGCTGGAATTAAAGGCCTATGACCTGACCTCAAACCAGTCTATTTAACTGGCCTGTGGTTGTCTGATGACACAGACGTGCCATACAGCTGACCCCATATTGACTGGACGCTATTTCAGAGAATACACGTTTAGTGTGTTCCATGATGCTGTACCATGTTATGTAAGCTGATGCCATTATCAGTGTCATAGTGTAGCACGACTGTCTGGATGTGATGTGGTTTCGTCATTTGTTTAGCAAGTATGCACGAGCGCTAGGTATTCTGGAGTGTGTGTGTGTGTGTGTGTACAGCCTGTTTTCTTATTTGTGTGTGTATTGTCCGTGTGTGTGTGTGTGTGTGTGTGTGTGTGTGAGCCGTAGCATAATCAGATGTTATGCCTCTCTTGGAAAGGCCATTTTGTGTTTCTGGATTGTTTTCAGAAAACGGGATGAAGATTCCTGATCCCTTAAGACCAGTTTTACTGAAGAGGGGCCGTCTCTCCTCTGAGAGGTCTGATGTGTTGGAGAGGTCAAGCTGTTGTTTCCCCCTTTCAGAAACGACAATGAGCTCAATGTGTTGGGGTTTGTTTCTCTAGCTGGTGTCTAGCTGGTGTCTAGCTGGTGTCTAGCTGGTGTCTAGCTGGTGTCAGCAACAAGTGCTTGAACTGGAAACAAATAGATACCTGCAAACAGATATTTAAAATACACTGGTCAATTAACACATTCAGAACACGTTGTATTTATAATATACACGTATCCAAAATAAACTATTTTCATGAAAAGAAAACGTCAAGGCAAGAATTATCATAGTCTCCAACTCCTTTGATATCGGCGGGTAGCCATCAGTTAGAGTGTGGACCACAGCGCCATCTAGTGGAACAGTGAAGACAATGCACCACCCACTTTATTGTGGATTCAGTTGTGTTTTTGACTCTGGTAATAAAACTGGGTGATAGACACTTTGTGTCTGCATCTGCCTCATGCATACGTGTGTGTGAGCGTATCACTAACGCAAACATCGCAAAACCTATTTTGGATGGAATATGGGTGCTAAGCTTTGGAAATGTCTTGCTCTTTAGCTCGATTCATCTGAAGTCATACAATTGTGTACATAAGTCCTTCTCCTTTAAAGTAAAACATTTGTCTAAGGGGCCCATAATTTGCACTGCAAATGTGCACCGTTTTTATATATAAAAGAGCCTGTGCTCTGGCACTGAATACCAGCCTGCCCTAAACGTTTCTACTATGGACAAAGATCACTAAATGAATTCATGTGAGTACATAAAACAACTGTACAGTTGGGTGCAGGAGTTCAACAATACACATGTACATGAGTGTGGTCAGACACATAAAATGATATATTAGTCAAGAATATTTCTATTGTCTTGTAACAAAATCCGGATAATGGATAAATATAGAATGTTTTATATGTATATCTGATATATTGTATAACTGAATAGTGCAAAGGAGCAAAGTCTGGATGTGTGAAGGGTTTTGCAAAAAAGAGCAATGGTGAGTATATGTATATGTAAATTGTGCAACACATATGTCCATTGGGTTTTTCTCGGTGGTCAGTTGGCAAATTTTCAGAAACATATATTGGATTTCATCCCTACATGGCATCTTTCAGTGGTCCCTCCCACCCATCTGTACAGCGCTAAGGAACTTAGTCTAATCAATTGTTAATGCCATGTTCCTTACATGGCTGACATAACCCCCGTGACTCCGCCTCTCCATGTCCGTGTGCTCCGCCTACTCTCATGAATTATGCATGTGTGTAACGCCCAGCAGATGGCAGCTGTGTGATATCTGGCGCAGAGCCAACAGACTGTGTGCGGGGGAAACTTATCTCAAATGCCGGAATGGCCTATAGGCTTATGGGTCACATTACACTACTATTTCACCATCTCAATGGACAGCTATTTAAAAACTAATCAAGTGGTTGGATGCATTGTTGAAGGTTTTAGGTGACATTGTAGAGGACCTGGCAACCAGAAGTCACCCCCCGTTTTCCAGTTGGATGTAAATCTATGAAAAAAAGTATAGCTTGCATTCAATAAAAAAAACATGTAATTATCATTGCAAGGTCAGTGAATGGCAAAATTTCGTACGACTTTTCAGCAAAACTGTCAATTTATTTCAAAACATTTTTTTTAGTTTACAATTTTTTTAAATTCAAAATCCAACACCAAACACAAAAACTTGTCACACTGCCAAGGTTTGGAAAGTAATCAATATTGGCCATGTTCAAAAACATCAAAATAAATGGAGGCGACTGTTGGCGTACTGGTCTACAAATAACCTTGTATCATAAATAATGATTCAGGATTATTGGCAGATTAGACTCAGAATTGACCCATGACGCATTGTGATTTTTAGATATTTTGAACACAGACATAGTGGTTGGGTCGAAGTGTAGCCCATCGACCATTATATTAAAACAAAATGACCAAAAAGTCCTTTAAAAACAAATACATGAAACACCAAACAGTTGGAACTGAAACTATTTACATTGTTGCCTTACAATTATAGGTGAACGTTCCTGCCCTGTTAAATACGAGTACACTTATAAACTAACCTGCAATCGACAATAAAACAACGGTAAAAATGATGCCATTCAACCCAACACAACGCAGTTTGACCTTGACGATAACCTGAAAACATTTTACATTGAAACGTAATTCCGTCACCTGTCGCAACAACATTGTAAACAGGAACTGAACCTGTAATATATATATATATATATATGTTATGAAAGAATAAGGTTAAGGGCAAACCAGCTGTTATGATTAAGAATAGAGATTACCAGCCCTGTTCCTGGAAAGCCACAGCCCCTGCATGGCCATCAGAATTGTTTTAGGGTTTGCACATCAGCTGGCGAGTGCAGGTTCTGAAACTCCTAGCTACCCCCACTTTGCACAATCCTTACCCCACCCATAACATGTCATCTACCTTGAGGGATCTACCACAGCGTTTTCTAAGCTATCATATAGGAGACTTTTTTATAAGTGGAGACTTTTTTTTACAAGTGGGTAGAAAGTATCTGGTACAAAATGCTTGTGATGGAGAGTGTTGATGATTGAGGTTCCGGGTGCCTCTTTTTCTGGCACGGTATCCCTGGCCCCCTGAGTAATGAGGGTGAGAGTGCTGTGTTGGGTGCTGTCCTGTAGGTGGCGCCCTCTCCACAATGTGGCCCAGAGAGGTAGATAAGTCAATGGCGGGACTGGACTCTCGGGACGCCCCTGGAGGTCTGACAAGCGTGGGGACGACAAAGAGGGGCGTGACGGGCCACTTCAGCTGCGTGATTGGCAGGGCCGTTGTTATGGCAGCCCTTATTGAATTAGCATAAGCAATAACACACCTCAAGTTGTATCTTATCACTGGTAAGCAATACGAGGCACATACAGCCCCACCCACACTCTTCTTTCCATTTATTTCACCCCCGCACATTTAAGAGATTCAAGGTGGGAATTTAACTTGGAATGGTTAACAAATGAATAGTCAGTGAAATCTCCATTTCACGTTGCATTTCGAATGTGTATATATATATATATATATAAATATATATATATATACATATATAAAGAAACGCCTAGCCTCTACAGTGATATCTATAAGTATACACAGAATAACAATCTGCAAGATCACACTTGGATCTGGATCCAAAGGTTTGCCGGGGAGAGACAAGCCTAGTCGTCATCGTCATCATCGTCATCGTCTTCTCCTTCGTCCTCAGCGCCTCTCTTCCTCTTCTCGCCCTGAACTCCTGCTTTTTGCTCTGGACAGGACATAAGCCAATCAAAGTGTCAGAACATGAAACCTTCAAAGGTGGTTAAAATATATATTTTAATGCAGACAGATTGTATTCGGTATACAATACAAAAAAATGCCCACTGCGTGTTACACCCACCTCAAAGACCATAAAGTCAGAAAAACACACCTCCATATTTTTCAGTCACATAACAAAGGCAGCTGTGTGGACTTTTTTCCACACTAAGGTATCCATTTTGGTTTCGTGTTAATGTGTTTGTCTTGCGTTAAAGTCTTCTTTCAAAGGCTCCAAGAGACATCTGATCAACTGCGTACGTATGAGCTAGTCTATGAGCTAGTATAAGTATATGAGTGAACTAGGTCCTACTTTCAACTTGGATAGTTCCGCTACACTCTGGCGACTTTTGCTGCATTCAAGGTAGCAGAACTAACACGAGCCATCTTGAGAAATTGGGTAAGTCCAAAGGAATGGTCTGCCTCAGTTGCGGGGACGTGATCCAACCTTAAATGCTGGTGGAATACCGGGCATAGCAAGGCCACAGCTAACGACTGCCCTCAGTGGGAGTCAGGCATGGATCAAAGTGTCAAATCAACACAGGCTACGCTGAGTGGAGAGCAGATCAATAGAAGTCAAATCCCTTCTGAGTCCAAGAATCGATGCACCTCTGAGTCTTAAGTCGCAAACCAAGTATCAGTCAGACTGGAGTCGATGTTAATAAAGACGTTAATATATTGTTCATTACATTTATGGATCTGCCCCACTAACATACCTGCCATATCAATGGTAGAGATCGAGTACTTGGGTTTGATTGGAAACACACACCGTGAGTATTTGTATTCTAGCCCTGGACAGTGCAAACAATAATTATTTTCCTCACCGTCTTCCTCTTCCTCTGCATAGTCGTCGTCATCCTCTTCATCCTGGGCGAAATTAACATAAATTAAGGACCGACTCTCCTGAAAAATGAAGATGTTCCAAGAAAACATTAGAAAAAGAATGAAACTCCCACCTGGATTCTTTCCTTCATCAGGTAAGAGAGCCCCACTTCTCCTCCTTCCGAAACCTCTTCATCCTCGTCCTCGTCCTCATCTTCCTCATCATAGTCTCCTTTTGGTCCGGCTCTGCCTTCCCCCTCCTCATCGTCATCATCATCTTTGAGTGGGGTAGCATTTTATACAGACGCAAATATAACCAACAAGGCAATCTCCGCTGTCCTCATATTGTTACGTAATGGTTGCTATGCTCACCGTCGTCGTCTGCCTCTGAGTTAGGGGCCTCGTTGTCCTCCTGGTCGAAGCCGTCCAGGTAGGTGACCTGGGGCAGGAGCTCGAAAATGCTCTCGCGGTACTCCTCCAGGGTGGTGATCTCACAATTAAACAGGTCCAGACTCTTTAAGTTCTTCAGATTTTGCTGTTGGTTCAGAGCAATCGATTCCATCAGCATCCCGGATTAAAATCCGCTACACGCGAAAATACTGGACAAGTGGGCAAGCAGAGACACGGCTAATGACGCTGTACCTATGCTAACGCTAACGCTAATGCTAACGCTAATGCTAACTACAGTTTGACTATATAATACTGAACACAGGAGCTGCGGGACGAATACTAACCAGGGCCTCTACGTTGCTCAGTTCCTTAATCTTATTCCCACTCAGGTTCAGATATGTCAGGTTGGGACACTTCTCCGAGAGCATCTCCAGATGACCGGCAATGTTGTTGTCACTCAGCTCCAGCTGTGAGGAAAGAAAAAAACGGTAATTTCTTGACGAATCATCGGGAGATTTACAACGACGAACGCGCTAAAACCTGAGTATTTTATTCTGTAAATCATTGTATGGCATCGTCAGTCTCATTGCTGTAGTTACTCATGATGTATGAATACAATTATTTCCCTACTCACCTTGCGCAGTTTTGGCAGTGAGGGCAACTTTGCCAGGGAGGTGAGTCCGACGTTGACCATGCTGAGGAATTCCAGCTCCTTGAAATCGTCTGTCAGGCCCTCGACTTCTCCATCACTGGTACGGCAGTTATCCACTACAAGTTCTGCCACCTACAGGGCATCGAGATAATTGAAATAAAATAAAACACGCCTGTTTAGTTGTTAGAAATGGTACATTAGAACGTTGACAATTTCCTGTTTAGAAAACAACAGCTCAAGTCTAAAAGTCCCTGATACAAGAACAAGTCTGTTGTGGTCCATACCAACTTCCTGATTGAGATTTCCCATAAGAAAAGGTGGTAAGTTTAACTTAAGTTTTAGTGTTTCCTTGTAAAACCAATTAGTGTCCAACAAAATGTTCTCCATCAGACATGTTGGGTTTTCAGGTGAGCGTTGGCATAGAATTCATACTGCGGGTGGTTCTTCAGACAAACTCCTCAGAAAACTTGATCTTTTGAAGCAGAGAGCAATTTGTTGTGCTCTGTAAAATGTTGATTTAAGTTTAATGGATAGTTTGACCTAGTATATTTGGGCAAAACAAATTATCCTAGCACAAGAGATTACTGAATATAGTTTTGAAGTGATCTCATGGGCCTTCAAGAAAAATTTTGGGTAAACTATTTTTCCCCCCAAATATGAACATAGGTCGAACAATCCCTTTAGAACCAAGAGCGTTTATAACAGAAACCAAAACAACATGCTGCTTTTTGACTTCAATAGACAAATCTGCTTGAAGAAAATAAAGTGACTGTAGTAACCCTATCATATAGACGCTATATACAAATATTTAAAAAAAAAAACATTAAACCTTTTCGATTAGACTTTGATGTGGTACACCGGTTCAACAACGACAGACGTATGGTTCCTTCAGCACACCCCTGTGGTACCAGTCTCAATCACAGCTGTTGCTGCTACATTGCCTGGAGATTATGTGTAATCAACCTCATATATGTCTCCCACACCCAAGCAGATTGTAGAGTTTGAGTTGTGGCACAGCAGAGGAAAAATGTCGAATGATTTTATAAAGTAGTGATATTAAATAAAAAATTGGAGAACGATGTTGCCAAATGGAATCCTGTAAACTTGCTTGTCTATCAAGTAGGCCTGTTGATAATCGTTTTAGGAAAGAGTTGTTTATATAGGTTGGACATTTGTATTTAAATGCATTGTGGAGAAAGGATTGAATGATAATGCTGCCATTTGATTCTATCTTATTGCCACTACAAGAATGGTTTGTGTATTGCTTAACTACTTTGCCTAGTTGCCCAAGTCATGTGGTTGGAATGTGCCCAAAATATGGCAGTGGTAAAGCGAATCCATGTCAACAACATGCAACTGTAAATCCCACCTCTGAGACTGAAAAAAGCAGCGTGCGGGGATGACGTCGTCGAGTGAGAGAGAGACGTCATACAGACGGGCACATGCATGTAGGACTTCATATAAATGGCGACCAAACTACAATGTAACTAACGCATGTTTGAATGGGAACCTGTCTGGTCAAACCTTCGGTCTGAGTGCAGGGGGGTGGTGGGGTGGGGGTGATTTACTGTAATCTACTAAATAGGGGGAGGCGGTCTGAGCCCCGGACGCCATCTGCCAGATTCATTCTACTCATAATAACCCAAAGAAAAATAATTCAATAGACATTTTATGCATTAAACTGTTACGGAGAGACATCCTTGCCTACAATTAGAAGGAAAAGCCCGGTTGTTACATTATCACTACACATCTATGCATGGAGGCGACAAACAACATGCCCTCCGAGAGTGGCAGACTACAGTAAGCTATTTAAATGGCCGTGTGTCGTAGACTATAACAAATGTGACCGTAATGTCGCTGTTCAGCGGGTGCATTTAATGTGTAATAACGCATCTATTAACCGTGCGTCTGCGTCGAGTTAGAACATGCCGACGTGTGCTTTTTATAAATGCAACAACAAAATGACTTCCTGCTAAAACTGTCTCGGGCAGCCTGCGCCGTGCACGAAATGTGCCGCACGGTCACGCGTCTCGTGCCTGCGCGTCTCGCCCCAAGCACCAACAGCGGGTGTGCGTGCTGCTTTGGCGTTAAGTTGCGTATATGCATTTTTGCAGGCGCTGGTAAAAAACAACAATAACCAGAGGTTTAGATCACCGGTCGTTTTAAAAGGATGTGGTGGAAGAAAGCAGGTCGGAGCTGAACCCACTCGTTGAGGGTAAAATGTCCGCTTATAACCACCAGTGCGCTATTGTGCCATCGGGTTAACCTGGCACTGGCTCCCAAACGCGTCATTACGCACGGAAACCTGGCGTCCTTATAACATTTAACCCAAATTATACATCTGCGACGTCATTCATGTCGAATAACACATCGTCCAGCTTAGACGAGCACACAATTAATCGAGTTTGGGGAGTACTATGCGATCCAAAAAGTTATTTAACCTCATCTCGTCGGCCTGGAATTAGGATGGGCCCATGCAATACACGCACAAATGGGATTAAAGGTCTCTATTTGCAATGTTATTATTAAGTTTTCATCATGTATTTGTCTTCTCAACGCGATTATGCTCGTCTTGGACACCTTGAGCGTCCAGGGGATCGCAAGACATGGAGGAGGAGGGTGGTATTGCACATCTAAGATGCTATAAGATCCAAAAAAAGATCTAAATAGCGGTGTGGATACCTGCAGTTAGTATAGGTGGAGCATCATATTATATTTTAATCGGACACATACTTTCAATTCCGAATAACAAACAAACTTATGAACACATCCTGACTCGCATCCTCTCTGGTGATCACTTATTTTCTTGGTAAATTATTAAATAATTACAATACTACTCACCTCCGCCGGAGTCCTATTTCTCAGCTCTAAGCTGATCCTCTTCTTCATATCCATTATTGGACAATTATTTAAAAAAAACACACACCAGCTAAACGTTCAAAAGAAATGACAGTGAAATCTTCCCGAAACTCCTGAGCTTATTGGACCCGCAGCTCGGCTTCCTCGGACGACCACAGTTCTACAACTGATCCTCCATGATGCTTCTCATCCAGCCCCCTCGATTAAACTCCGCCCCGTAGCGCTCCTGATTGGCCACTCCTCTCTTCCTTCACCGTGATCGGATAGTAGACAGGCCAATCAATTCGACTGTGCTCATCTACATAATCCGCCTCTTACGACGCATGTGATTGGTTGGGAATGGGCGCGCGCAGTAGATTTTGATTGGCCAACGCGGACGTCAATATCCCCTTCAACCATACACGCCCCCACTCTTTGTTGTTATTGGCGCCTCTATTTAGGAGCTACTGCCCTTGTCACCCCGACCACACGTTATTTCAGTTTGTTCCGGTCAAGAACCTGAGGTTTAAGGTCGTTAGGTGAAACATATTTTACTACGTTTCTATGTATATCGATTGAAATTTCACTAAACCACATTTCTAATCTGTACCAATGTCATACGGTGACCTTACATGTAGGCTGCCCCCCCATGTTGTTTTTTAATTTTGGAGTCCAAGACAACGAACAGGCTTTCTCCACAGTTTAAACTGTTAACAAAATGGCCGACATGAACCACCTCAAGCATGGAGGCTTAGAGAGGCGAGGCAGCAGGCCACACCATCTGTGCAACGTAATGGATTGGTGACCGCTCAACAGCTCTGCTCCCATAACCCAAAGTCCTTAGATTCAGTATTCCATCATATAGCGCTTTGAGTACCTAGAAAGGCACTTTATAAGCTAGTTATTATATCAAGTTTGTAGTGTTTAAAAGCAATGCCTGAATTCAAATCTATCATTATTGATCAAATGTGGATGACAGACACATAATGGCAAGATCGTTTTTTGTAACATAAATATATGTTATTTGTAGACATGCTTAGATACATCACACATGTCGTCTGCATGATGCACAATTAAAAGTACAATTAATGTTTATTACTTTGGGTTCACAAGGATTGTTGAAATATTTTTATATATATATATATTCATTTGAATAATAAATGCAGCAAAATGAATGGGTTGTCAAATACAGATTTCAATTGAAATAATATTTCTGTCCTTTTAACTTTTCTTTGGTCAAATAATTTTCCGTTTGTAACAATTCCAGCCTTGTAGACCTTTAGCGTTCCAGTTTTTAAGGTTTGTTAAGGTAATCTGAGAGATCCCCCTATGCTTCCTGAAGCCCCTCCCACAAGTTGGATTGGCTTGATGGGCACTTCTTATGTACCATACAGACAAGCTGCCCCCGCAACAGATCAATAGGGTTGAGAGCCGGTGACAGTGCTGGCCACTCTATTATAGACAGAATACCAGATGACTGCAACTTCCCTTTATAGTTTACAATCGTAGATTGGAGCTTTCCCTTTGGGTCATTGTTCTGTTGTAGGAGAGAACTGCCTCCAGTAATACGCTGTCCACAATTCCTTTCACTCTGAACAAATCTTTCACTTGACCACCACCATAGCACCCCCAGACCATCACACAACCTCCACCATGCTTGACAGAGCGGGTCAAGCAGTCCTCCATAATTTTTCTGGTCTGTGTTTCACATATGTCTTTCTTTGTGAACGGGACACCTTGAGGTTAGATATGTCTGTCCATAACACTTTTTTTCCCAATCTTTCTCTGTCCAGTGTCCATTTTTTCATCTTAATCTTTGTTTTTATTGGCCACTACGAGACATAGATTTTTCTGCAACTCTGCCGTAAAGGCCAGCATCCTGGAGAATGGGGTTTTAGAAAAAAATATACATTTATAGAAAACTAATTGATTAAAACAATGTATCAATGTGACCACCAGAGGGACACCTCAAACGCTGACCTCAGAAACAAGTAAGTATCCTAACAGCCTCACTAAGCTGATTTGTTAATTATGTTGCCAGAATGGAGGTTGGAATTCTCCTTCGCTTCACCATCAACATCAGTTCACATTTACGCAGGGCTGATGTTAGGCAAAAACAGGTCCAAAAGAACTCCATCTTTATGAGGAAGTGAATTATAGCTCCATGATATTATTATCTTCATAGTTTGAATTGTTGACTTCGATAATGTAGGGAAGTTTGGGGTCCCCTGCTAGAGCTGCTACCCCCGCGACCCGACCCCGGTTAAGCGGTTGAAGATGAGATGAGATAATGTAGGCCTATGCTGTTTTTTGTCAACCCTGACACATTTCTAATGTGTCAGGGTTACTAACATTACTAACGAGGAGAATAAATGACATTGTATTTTCTGTCAGGGAAGACACTTTATTGTAAATCTTTTCCTTGTCAAATAAAGCTTTACAAAGAATGAACAGTACAATTTTCACCCACACAATCCCATCATTGTTGTGGATGTCTTACAAATTTGATTTGATGTTTAGGTTACTCAAAATATTAATTTACTCACTTAAAAGACATGTTAACATGTCTGTAAAGTTGACATGAAATCTGGGTGGCCAAATGCTGAAATGGGCAAAATCGATAATGCCACATCATCAAATCATTGATTGTTTTATTTCTACAGAACTGGGAATTTTGAAAATTTGGAAGAAATACTGGCAAGAAATTGCTTTATTCTTAGCAGCAAAAGACAAACAAAAATAAAAGTTATTCTCTGTTATCTGGATCATTTGGCCCTATAATTAAAATTTAAATGACTTCAAATAGTAGGATTCCATTGTGATGCCCATCACCAAAGCAACGGGGGAGGGGCAGGAAATGCGAATGGTTGTGGGGATGATATCTAGGTGGTGGGGTGTATTGGCCGAAGGAAATGTGGGTGACAGGGGGTTCTTTGTTTTCTATTATTAAAGTAGCAACAATTCAAAATTAACATTAATTCTGCATATATAACATAAAGTATTTGCTCTGGTGCTTTAAATGAAACACATTTGAAAAAATAAAATAAAAATATGTGTTTCCCTTCTACAGATTACCACTTCTGTTGGTTTTGTTGAGGCATCAAACATATCAGCCTAAAAAACAGGAAGTAGGACAATCTTAAGGGAGAACCTTTAAGAGACACTTTAGTGTGGTTAAAACACATGTTGTGGATCCTTCTTTGTTGTTTGTTGTTCATTAAGATTTTTATTTCAGAGAAAGGTAACATTTTGAAGAAAATAAAAACCCAGATAGTCCAGTTTTTTGTGAAGGCAGACTCTAAAAACCAATAGGTTAATTGAAAAACATACATTCACATTTTACCCCACCACAAGATATTTCTGCAGAACAATGTGTCATATTAACGGTGTCCACTAGATGGCAGTAGGCAGAATAATGAATTCAACCAGATAAACCTGGATACGTGTAAATTGCCATGCTCGGACATGCTTTGTATCGGATGTGTATTTAAAAAACTGTCCACAAGAGGGCGCCGTAGAACTTCAACCAGCATGCTCATCTGTCTTGTCAACTTGAAGTTTGCAAGGCCTTTTTTTCTCAGCCGTTGCATTCATGGTAACAATATATGATGATCTTCATTGGTCACCCACTCCTCCTCTCTTAGCACCCCTTCTATCTCTAGCACTTCCCCCTGCACCCACCCAGGAACAATGTACTTATTGCTTTTTTGATGTCTGTTTTAGCTATATTTGAAATGCCTGCACTTATTGTAAGTCGCTCTGGATAAGAGCGTCTGCTAAATGCGCAAAATGTAAATGTAATGTAAATGGTTAATGTTTCAGCACTTGTCTTACTGAAAATGCTTCAGAACATTTAGGGTATCAGAAGTGCTGAAACGTTCAGATGTAGTATAATATCATACTACTGTCTCTCCACTTGATGACGTGATACAGTGTGGTACGCGTTTTATAATATAACGCGTTTTGTAAGTTAATGCGGTCATTGTGTAAATACTCCCATAGCTCACATCTTTTAGCTATACCCTTCCTGTGTTGTCGCCTGAATAAGATATTTGGTTGAACCTGGTTGAAGAACCCTCGCGGTTCTCCTTGAACCTGAAAGTGGGCAGTTGTCACATCGTTGCATCATTTCCTTCGGTCCTTTGTCCACCAGCAACGTTGTGACCCACTGCTGTTCATAGTCAGTGGGGGCTTGGGTGGGGTTGGGGGGGTCTTATTGTCAAACTAGAACAATGGTTGACACACACTGACATATTCTCATGGAAAACGTGAACGGCTGCCTGAGGGTTCTCTTAGGTCCTCAATAGGGATGAAATGGGAATGATATGGATCCCATTTCATCCCTATTGAGGACATTAATGTCTTGTCCTTGAGTGTTTTAAAGGGGTGATTCACCCTAAACCAAATGTAATGTCATTGTTGCGTTTACAATGTTCTGAGCTTCGGGCTGCTACAGAGCTGGGAAATATATTAAAGAAAAACAATTACAGCATGTAACTTTAATTTGTAAGGCCCTTTTAAATCACAAATCCTAAATCCCAAAATAGCAAGGTATACGACCAGGAACAGAACTAACATGGCAGTTTATCCAATCATCTGGTCATACTTGAATTCATCTGTTTTTAAAGCTTTGCAATGAATCATGTTTTTTTTCTTTTGTTGTAATACTCCACCTACTCCTTTCTCTCAACATGCCTTCCACCTACTCCTTTCTCTCAACATGCCTTCCACCTCCTCCTTTCTCTCTCAACATGCCTTCCACCTACTCCTTTGTCTCAACATGCCTTCCACCTCCTCCTTTCTCTCAACATGCCTTCCACCTCCTCCTTTCTCTCAACATGCCTTCCACCTCCTCCTTTCTCTCTCAACATGCCTTCCACCTCCTCCTTTGTTTCTCAACATGCCTTCCACCTCCTCCTTTCTCTCATCATGCCTTTCACCTCCTCCTTTCTCTTAACATGGAAGGCAGGAGATGGAGGAGATGGAAGGCATGTTGTGACAGTTATTGGAATAACTGTCACAATGTATATTGTTTTTGGACTAGTGCTTGCACATCATTTCTTTCCAGGTCCAGGAATGCCCCAGTTGGATCTTCCAGCAGGACAAAGATCGAAAGCTACCTCCATATACACACGAAAAATGGTTCACTGAGCATAGGATCAAGCTTTTCCCCCAGTCATCACAGTCCCCAGATCTTAATCCAATTGGAAAGCTGCTGGTTGAACGGAAGAGGAGAGTCTACAGACAGAAAGGAAGAACTCTGAAGGAGGGGTGTTGCAGCGAAAATGACTATATCTAAGAATGTCCAATAAAAAGGACAGGCTAAGGAACACAGGCCAGAATCCCAAAGTTGCCTCATCACTGTTGATGTTTTTTTTGCGCCTGCGATTTAATGAAGCTGCCAGTTGAGGACCTGTGAGGCGTCTTCTTCTCAAACTAGACACTTTAATAGATACTTAAATGTATTCATCTTCTTGCTCAGTTGGGCACCGGGGCCTCCCACTCCTCTTTCTAATCCGGTTAGAGACAGTTTGCGCTGTTCTGTGAAGGGAGTAGTGTACAGCACTACGGATAAAGCTTTATTTCTCAAAATGGAATGACAAGTTTTAGAAGAACGTTTGTTTCTTGTCATTTTGAGCCTGTAATTAAACCCACAAACGCTTATGCCCCAAATATTTAATTCGTCTAGAAAGGACCGTGTAATTGCTTCTTTATGTTTTAAGAAATAATGAGACTAAATGTTTGATACAAATCTGGGGGATCAGGAGCCTCTTATGTTTCAAAGTCAAACACAGGAAGCTGCTCCTTCAGTAGTGGTGTTGAAATACGTTCCTGTAGACAACTGGAAGGGTTAGTGAACGTGTCAAAGGTTATTCACCTTATTCTGCTCTAAACAATGTTGTTGGTTGTTTTAACAATTAAAAAAAGATGAAACCGTTTTTAGAAACGGAGTGTTTCGATCATAAGATAAGGAGAGAATGCCCATGTCCGGTACCGTATCAGCTATTCAATGCCAGAGAGTAGACGTTTAGAGTGGTTAGGCTAACCCATTCCACCTGCGCTGCTCATCTGTACCTGCAAGCCTTGTCTTTCCGGTAGTAACTGCTTTCTCAACCTGTAATGAGCACATTCAACGAATACGTTACCAGAGTCTGGTCTATATCCAGATTTTGTCGTCCCCACATCACTAAACTGAAAAAACATTCATTAAAATGTTTCATTCTTTTTATTAAATCACAGATAAAAACAAAGGGAACATTTTTTATTTTCTTTAGGCTATCTATACCTTCCAAAGGATAGCTGCTGCATGACTGCACGATCTCCCTAATCCAGCAATACATGAACATCCGACAGTTTCTATCACCCCTGACTGCTGCAGCATAACCCAAGCAGTAAGCTTAAGATGGTTAGCACTTCGATTCCTGTCTACCTCTGCTTTCAAAAACACAGTCTCCGTGCTTCAGTAAAAAAAACGCGCCCGACTTTATTACTATAGAAGTAATTGAATAACTCGGTGCTTTTGTAATTGCGCATCTCCTCACAATCTACACCCTGCGAAAATATAAAATAATTAATGATGTCAATATGGCTAACTCCTGGGATGTGGCACTCTGATACGGTCGCCTTCACAATCTTTTTTGATTTAATCGGTGGTGTGTAAAAACTATCACCGTAGCCTTTACGCTACTTCTAGCCAGTGCTAATGTAAACAACAAACACTTCAACCGGAAATAGAAAACCGTTTAGTCAGTTGAACCCGCTATGAATCATGGGAAATAGAACGGGTGAAGAATAAGGTGAATAAGATCAAAGATTTGTTCGGTTTGGCACTATTGTACAGTCCCACGAAAATGAATTGCAATAGAAGATATTCAAATTTTCATCCGTTTGTTTTCTGATGATAAAGGTCTTTTCTTTGAGAAAGTTCAAAAACCCAAATTCAAAAACCCAACTTCACCTCACGAATTCTACTTTTTTGATAGCTTTGCAATTGTATCAAAAGAAGGTGTTGGGTTCTTCCTTTTTCCTCAATCATAATGCACAAACATAAATATATTAAATATATACTGTATATTAAATACGAGTGTTGAAAGAATGCTTTTAGGGTATTTATTTAATGTATGAAAAGCAGTTCTGTAAGGTGGTCCAAAAAATACTTTTTTGTGGGTTTGATCAACATGCACGAAAATTGGATGTTAGTGCTTATTGCTGTGAAAGGAGATTTAACCAGTAACAAAAAATCATGTTTTACTTGTTATTCCAGCCTACGCTGTTTGTGTTTCACCGATCTGTCTTCAATGATGACAAGTAAATGTGCTCACTTTTATGTGTCCCTGTTAACTCAGAGGGTTCATCTATTGTTATGACTGAGCCAGACATGCAGGTAAGTCAAAAAGGTTCCCGAAAGCTTTCGTGCAAATGTGGGTTGTATGCAAACAGTTGGAAAAGTCGAAATTATTGGTTCTTGAATGCCTCCCTAAACTCAGACATGAACTGAGCCTGACCTGTGCTGCCGGTTGTGCAAAACCCCCAAAAATAAACTGCACAACTAATTATATCTCTGAACACTTTAAAACTGTAGAGAAATGTCCGAGTCACAATGTAATTACATCTCGGACTATTATGGCGAGTTGAGTTCGACAAACACATCTTCAGGTGGAAATTCCGAACAAATGCCCTCAAATACAGAAAATTAAACGCACATATTGAAGGAAGTCAGTGGTTTCCTACTGTTGTCTGTATGGGGCGATTCCATGTACTGGCACTAATACATTTTGAATAGTTCACCGATTCGACTCTGCACCACTCAGATGGGCATGTACACCGTCTGAGTTCTGTGCAACTCACAACAGAGGACCAAAGGACTTGTTCCAATTGTATTTATATGACTTAGCACTGCCAGGAGACTCTGTGATTGTATTTAGACAGCTGATTGTTCTGGGAACCTCCTAAAGCCGCCGGCAAGCGATTCAACAGGAAGCCCTTCTCATTTCACGCACGTTGACCTCCCCGAGAAACATAAAAGGTGTTGAAACATGTCATTGATCGTTTCTAATAATAGCAGCTGATATAGTCATCCAAAGCCACAGGTGTCTGATCTGAAAGCACAATAGAGGCAATAGAGTCATTTTCACGGGAGAAATTGCATGCACAACCTTTAGATTTTAGACCAAGGACTCAAACGTTTGACTCCAAAGACCCTTGGATCAGATATAATCAGTTTAACTAGTTTTACACTTTCTCAGGTTTGGTTTACGGTAACACGTGTGTAATTATCCAAAGCGCACACCTCTATAAACGTCTGCCTAATGTCATAATGTTACCATGACGTTGTTCCACCAACGATGCCACAACAAGGATGTGCTTTCTTTTTTCAAAGTTAAGGCTTCGGCCCTCGTGTTAATGAATCACAAGTGTTGTGTGGCTTTTTGTGGGAACAGGAAGGTTTGCAGGTGCTTAAGTCTGGGCCCGGGTCCAACCGTCAGCCCACCCCTTTTCTGTGACTTCCTTTGCTGTGTTTCTCTGCCTCTGCAAACGTCCCTGACTGAGAGGAACAGACATTTGAGACATAAACAAACCCACCGAGGCAAAACCCTCCTTCGAATTCCATTCAACTCTGTTTCATCCATCGAACTGTTACTTGTCTGTGCAAAACACGGCGCCGATTTATCATAATCCACGAAACAATTGGACATTTCCTAAATAAGGGCAGTCAGCGTAATTACGCCTGTCATGGTAATGATTAAAAGACACCGTTCGAACATTTGAAAATGGCTTCCAACTGTGGCTTTTACACTGAAAAAAGGTCAGGGATAGGCTTGATATGGGACGGGCTGAACATTATATTCGATATTTACACCGGGTTTCTGGTTACATACTCCGTCCAGGTGTGGAGGGAACGAGTCACCATCTGCCCAGCACATGTAACAGGGGCCAGAAAAAAATCCTTGTGTGTGTAAACAGACGTGGCGAATAAACCTGATTTTGAAACCTTTTCTTTTGAAGTGATCTACAGCAAATTGGTCGCGTGGGGCAAACGTGGCTTGGAGTGAAGGGGAAGTCCAGTTTGCATCTATTGAATTGTATGAGTGTCTCACCCCTCTGTGGTAATACTTCCTTTATTATGAGCCTGGTGTCTCTCTTCCTCACTGGTGAAAGACCCTCCCATTAGGCCCCTTCCATTAGACCCCTCCAATTAGGCCCCTCCCATTAGGCCCCTCCAATTAGGCCCCTCCCATCAGCATAAAGGAAGTCTTGAGTGGCAATCAGAACCCTATTATCTAGGACTCATTTTATTCATGAGACGTCTATTCAATGGGATATTTGTGAGTTCCCTTTATGGTAATGAGGAAAGTCCCTCTTTTCTTTTGACACTGCAGTACACAAGTTGTAGTTGATACGCTGAGTACTGGACTGAGTACTTTACTCTCAGATAGCAACAGTTTAATAAAGGTACATCACACGGCCCAAAGCCAAGCCCGATACCATTAGAAACCTGCTACATGATTCACAATAGGATCCTGTCCAGAGCCCAGCAGTATGAAATTAGAATATACCATATGTATATAATATGGGATTAGGAAAAAACATATATACAGTATGAGATTAGGTTATAATGTTTGAAAAACCATGAAGGAAGGGGGGTGCGTGTATGGAAAATTAGTGGCTGGATCGGTGCCAAGATCCCATGCAAATGTTCAATGTTTAACATCGCAAATGTGTCCTCCCTCAGAGTGGACCCCGGACAAGCACAACAGATCCATCAGGCCCGATGGAACCCCTCCCTCAGAGTGGACCTCAGACAGGCACAACAGATCCATCACGGCCCCCTGGAGCCCAGGGATTTATCTGTTGGATGCTCCCACGGCCACATCCAGCAGGATACCCAGGGGCCCACACATGTCTGTGGGAGCGGACACACTTTAAAATGCAGTCTCTGTCTTCAGGAAGAGCTGGGATATTTATAACTACACATAATTCAGTGGGCTTATTAGTGAGTGATGGTTTTAGGCTTATCGTTTGTTGTGATAATGACTTTATCATAGTTATGTGTTGTGATAATAACTTTATCATGGTAATGTGTTGTGATTATGACTTTATCATGGTAATGTGTTCTTATAATGACTTTATCATAGTAATGTGTTGTGATAATGACTTTATCATGGTAATGTGTTGTGATTATGACTTTATCATGGTAATGTGTTCTTATAATGACTTTATCATAGTTATGTGTTGTGATAATGACTTTATCATAGTAATGTGTTGTGATAATGACTTTATCATGGTAATGTGTTGTGATAATGACTTTATCATAGTAATGTGTTGTGATAATGACTTTATCATGGTAATGTGTTGTGATAATGACTTTATCATAGTAATGTGTTGTGATTATGACTTTACCACAGTAATGTGTTGTGAAAATGACTTTATCATAGTAATGTGTTGTGATAATGACTTTATCACGGTAATGTGTTGTGATAATGACTTTATCATAGTAATGTGTTGTGATAATGACTTTTAATGTGTTATGGTAATGTGTTTTGATAATGACTTAATGTGTTGTGATAATGACTTTATCAAAGCAGTAGCTGTGATAATACACACAATAAAACATGCTCCTCTGCAGGCTTTTGATCAGCTAATGGACTGAAACATGACTTGGAATTAATGTGAAAGCCGGTGACATCACAGCCACAAAACAAGAACCTCCACAGGACCTTTAACAGAGTTGTATGAATAGCGCCTCACACTTCCTGCCTGGGGTGTAATGGCTCATCCTAACCAATCCTCTGATCGGGACAATGAGTGGGACTGTTTTAGTGGAACTCTTTCGCCCCTTCCCCCAATCATGTCCCATATCTGTCCGTCAGGGTGTCAACCGAATGACTTGTGCACACGAACGATGTGCTCCATACTCGCTAATGTCCCAGAATCCCCCTGAGAGTCCTGACGGGCACGTGTTATGGGCACGCCCTTGGCAGCAGGTCCACCCAACCCCCCTCGTACCAGCGTTGCTCTATCCAAAGACAAGGGAACGGGACGACCTGGGACATTGCCCACGTTTGCTTCCCCGCGGGGTGTTCGGTTATGGCCGCACGTACATTGATGTCTCTTATCTCTACGCGCTGTGTGCAAGGTTTCTGGTTTCATTGTGACGGGACACGAGCCAATGAGCTAGATTCAGACTCCAGAGGGAACTGTAACAACAAGGTCTGTAACAATATTTTAGAACAACGCTTCTGCGTTGCCGGAAAAGTGTTGATTAGCAGATGATTTCCCAGGCCTTTCTGTCTGAACATAGTTTATTATAAGGCCGTTAAAGAGAGACAAAAGCACCATGAAACAAGTTCAGAATGTGTATTATCCAGAATCACGAAATCCTGTCTTATACTCTAATGCCGTCATGAAGGAGAACACAATTTTGCCGGGGACATTTCGGTGAGCCCTGGTTCACCTACACGCTCCCACGGTCTCGTTCACAGCGAATCGCAGCAACACGGGAAACCAGGCCAACTGTCACTGAGTCACGGAGCCGACGCAGGAGAACCCGGCCGAGTCCCAGTTACAGGAGGCCGTGAGAGCCGCAGGACGGAGCGGGGGAAGGATTTATGTCTGCTACCCCCATGGCACTTCCACCCCCCCCCTCCCCCTCCCCTCTTCCTCAAGGGGCATACTTTAATATACCTTACTGCTCTGACCCCCCGCCGACCGGAGAGGATGGGGGCTGTTGACACCCCCGTCGCTCCTATGCAAAACCACGAAACATCTGGCGTTTGACAGGGAGAGCATTTCCTCCACCACAGCGATTCTATTGTAGCCGGAGATGCCTGTGTGCTAAACGCCCCGCTCACGGCAAGACGCTCGGCCTAAACGACAAATGCCTGCTCCGAGGAATGACAAGATGCAGATGCCAAATATGGATGAAGCAGAAATATCACGGTGTGCTGTCTTGTCTTCGTGTGTGTTTGTTGTGGGATTTTGAACAACAGAAAGGAGAATATTTCTAGTCACCCGGTAACGCTCATATTCGTTTAGTGAGACGTCTTCCGACACCTGAGCTTGCGGATCTGTCGCGCCGCCCCGTGTTGTAGAACTTTCCGGAAAACACTGAGTTCATTTGTTGAACCCACTGAGCAGGTATTTTATCATCGCACCGGCATGACCTCAATAGCGCCCGGAATCAAGACATTCAAATGTTATTCTTAACACACGCACACACCCACACAGACACACACACAGACACACACACACACACACACACACACACATACACACACAAACACACACACAGACACACACACACACACACACAGTTCGTAAAAAGTGCTCACTGATTCCAAAGCAGTTTAATCTGCAGTAATTCCAACCTCAAGCCATCCGTGTTAAAAAGCCATGATGGATCTGCAATCAGCTTATCTCGCTCTAATCCAGAGCACTAACGCCGTGTGCCATTGACAGTTTTTTCGGGGTGTGTTTGGTCTACATCCCATGGCACACACACACACACACACACACACACACACACACACACAGAGACCATCTCAACTGCCTCCTCCCTCCAAATCCTTCTTCCCCCACCCCTCTCCGGTTCCCCTCACACACACACACACACACACGCACACCCGGCATTCATTCAGAGCTTGGTTTGGAGTCTGATCACTTCCTTGTCCTCACACTCATCTCTTAGAGCAGCGACATGCACAGGTTTATCCAACCCTGCCTTCTCTCTGTCCTGACCGGAGCGCTGCTGTTGGTTCCTATCTGCTGGGGTGAGTACTGCAATCGACACGGCCCCTGTTGGCTGGAGGAGTGACTGGATGTGTGTGTGCATGTGTGTGTGTGTGGGTACAGTCAGGTGCTCGAGAAGACACGGGAGCTGAACTGAGTTTGGACACCGGAAACTTTGTGCAGAGATGATTAGCTCGGATGTTCGTAGGAACATGAGTTTACTTCCCTAAAAGTAGAGCCAAGCCTGCACAGAAGTTCTGCAACTGGAGTGGCACAGTTACAGAGGACTAAAGTCAAACGTGCAATTCTAGTCAAATTGTTCTACATTCATATGAGGGAATATCGGACAAACAGACAACTCAGCTAAATACTCGAAGTCTGAGAACTAGCCCAGTGAAGGAAGCCACACTATACCACGAGTGTTTTGGAAAACAAGGTTCCTCTCTCGCAAGCACGAGGGAACACGCGGAGGTGGAACAATCGCCCGGGCGATGTATTCCTGCTGTGGTTTCTCGCGCAGCTGTTTTGTTTAGACATGTTTGTAAAGAGGGCACACAGCCAGCAACCCCGTTCCCTTCCGTTCCCTCCTTTTACCCCACTGGCCCAACTGTGTCCCTGCTCGAGCTCAAAGTGAGTGGGATACTTGATGGTTCCTAGGATGTGTCTGAGAAAAGCACCTCAGCAAACTCTGGTTCGGCAACGTTAGTTCACAAAGTGTTAAAACTCTGTGTTGAAAATCAGATCATTCGATTTATTTGTTTTAAATATGTTTTTTTTGCACTTGATCATTTGGAATTTAAACGTTTAATCTAGTGGAAACCAAACGTCTACCAATCTGATAGCAGTGGTAGAAGTGTGTTTGGTCCAGACTGAAGGAATTACAGCGGAGGCTTTACTTGGTGTGAAGCCTTCACGAGGTTTGGCAAGTTCCTTTTGTGGGGGTGTGACAGATTTGACAGGCAGGGATTTGTTTTTCAGATTAATCATAAAATGTGAGATTACAACCGAAATGAATCACGGTAACACTGACCTGTTAGCACCCAAACCTGAAGCCAGTCGCAAATTTTGTGAGTGTGTTATGACATCGCTATGTTCAGTCAGGATCAGTGTCGTTTAAGGAATACCACAGGCCGAAAAGGCAAAAAGTTAAATAAATAAAATTAGATAGAATGATATAGAATTGTATTGAATCTTTCTGCTATTTACACATTTTGCAATCTAGACAAAAGTAGAGCGTGTAGCCTTGTGAAAATAGATACGATACAATAATTAGAAAGGTTTACCTCTAGAAGGGTTACAGAACCAACCTGACTGATGAGTATAGAATCAGTGTCTACCAGTTCTAACTTGAATAAAAGGCCATTTCAGCACCATTCTAGAGAACATATTTCTAGGGTTAGCTGGAACTGTCTGTTCGTCTTTCCATAATTTTAAAGAACAAGCCATTGGCTTCTGCTGAGTCTTTCGAAAACAAATGTTTTTTTCTGTCAATGACTCACTAGTAGCAAATAGTGACATTTGTTTTTAAAGTCACTTATATGAGAGTGGTTCTTTTTGCTACAAACAACCCGCCTGTTTATTGGGGTGTGGTCTTCATCTTTATCATGCTGTGCTACAGAATGTAGAGAAGCCCATTAAAACAATCAGTATTTCTTAATCGGATCCTTAGCCAGCCTCCTGACAAGTTTCTTCGACTCGGTTCGTGGTAATGACATACAGTAGAGAATGAGATAAAGAGCTAGCTAAACACAAAACAAAGCTGTATTTGGGTGCTAAGCCGAAGCCTGACAGGCGATGTTTTGACAGTTGTGAACAGGCATTACTCTGGCCATTAATGTTCACCGTTGGTGGGAAAGATGAAAGGACCCCTCCTTTAATATGGTGTGTGAGAACAGTCATGCCAGACGTACTCCATTCACTCACATTACTCAACTATTTCATTTCTTATAACCTTTTCCCTTGTCATGCGATGCTGGTCTGCTAAACTTAGATCGGGTTTCATATCAGCGGCCAACATGTGAGTCGGCTAAATCGGCATCATTCGAAGCGAGACAGCTCCGGGACCAGGTCGCCTCAAACGAGCCGGATGAAATAAGCAGCTTGTCTTCTGAGATGAAGCACAGACCGACTCGCGCTCTCCAAGGGGTTGTGTAAACGGGGTTTTGATGTCGTTGGCGTCCAGAGTGTCGCTCCTTTCTTCATTCATCGTTCATTCCGGGAGACGGTTTCACGGAGCGGAGGTGGAACACGGAAGCGGGGAGGACGTCGTCTCGCTTTCGAACGCCGTCGATGTAGGTGAAGAGAAAGGAAATCTCACTGTGATAGGATGTCTCATCAGTGTCCGTTCACTTCTTCAGTTGCCAGTCGAGGCAAAATGTAGAACGGACGATGGCAGCCGGCCACACACAGTAAGGAGTACGGTTAACATCCAGTTCAGAATAACAAGCGAAATAATTTAGGGATTTCGCAAGGTTTTTTGGATGTCATCGACCACATATCACAACAACCCCCTTCCCCCCTCCATATCGGAATCTCTCCGGATATCTCTCCTGCTTCAAGGCAGAAGTTACGACTCCTCCAAGAAACAGAAGGTCAAGGAGCGGGGCCGGTGCAGGAGTTTAGGGAGGTCGTCTCAAGTTAACCAAACTAGCAGGAGGCGCTTCGGGGCCAGTGGTTGCGTGTGGGAAAGTGGAATAAGAAAAAGAAAAATGGCCTCGAAAAAACGTAGAAATGCTGACGATCGTGATTTACTTCGAGACCGTTTGAACACATCTTGAAAACTGTTTAAGTTGTCTGACATAGACATTAGACTTTCAACCAAGCAGCGTCACCCAAATGCTTTTTTTGCAGTCGAGGAAACGTTTCCGCGCTTCTTCGACTGGCATGTGTCAATCGCGTGAGCTACTGGTTGTGAGTGGACACAACAGAAATGCGCTCGCGCTCGTAATAACGAACAAGCCAGGAGGCGTTTATATGTTGACACGTTTGCGTTGACCACGTGTGTCATGAGATAGATGTGCAGATTGACGTGGAACTGTCACGAAGCGATGACACAACGCTTTCTGTAGAGAGTCCGTCCACCACCGCTAGAGCTCACACAGTACGACGTTTACTCAAAAACTGCCCCCTGGTGAAGTTGCAAAAGCGTGAAGCGCCGCTACAACTCTAGAAGTAGAGTTTCAGTGCGATTAACAGGCAGGCATATAGATTTGAATGGTTCCTTGGGAAATGCACTTCCCTCAGAGAGGAACGGATTGGTCTACAGCTGTATTGACCAATCACGTGCCACAGATGAATCCCTATTTTTAAAGACATTTTTTGGGGATAAGGAAGTGGACTCCAGGGGTCACTTTAGTGTCCATCCTGTGTCGTTCGGGAACCGCCAATACACAGGGGAAGCTTCAAATCTTCTGCGAATCACACGGTCGGAAAAACCACGACAGACAAACAGAAGGCCGCACGTTCGTCCCTGTGGTCACACAAGTCCTCAGGTCTCCCACATCACTCACGCTATTTTTGTAGAAAGACACGCACAACATCTTCTGTCTTCGACTCAGCCTGAGTGATGTGTTTATTTCAAGGCAGGCAGTTGTGGTTTTACATAAACCATGAGGTGGAACACTGGGGAATTATCATTTTGGTGCTATAATGATAATCAATGCCCTTTCGAAGTATCACTTTTTTATTTTGTTCTTTTATATTATGTATAAAGCCAAATGAATCCCTCCAAAAGTTTCAGCTGACTCACAACAGGGCTTCAACGCACAACACAGTGAAGTGAAAACAATGACGTAGGAAATGCGAGTTTCCTTTAATGACATCTGTGCTGACATGACGTAAGGCTGTTATCCTCTGTTCCCAGAGTAATGGCTCGACGGGCACTAACAGCTCTGCTGTGACTATTTCCATCGCTTTTAGAAATGTTTTTGCTCCACCACAATGATAGAACATTGCCAATCCAAGTTAAGTTGTTTAAAATGTTTGCGCCACAGCAGTAGTGAATTGGACTAGATTGGATGAGCAGACATTCAATTTCCTGGTCAATTTCCGAGTGCACTTGCTGGTACATTTCCTAGTCCACATCCTGGTCCATTTCCTAGTCCACATCCTAGTCCATTTCCTAGTCCACATCCTGGTCCATTTCCTAGTCCACATCCTGGTCCATTTCCTAGTCCACATCCTAGTCCATTTCTTAGTCCACATCCTGGTCCATTTCCTAGTCCACATCCTAGTCCATTTCCTAGTCCACATCCTGGTCCATTTCCTTTTCCACATCCTGGTCCATTTCCTAGTCCACATCCTAGTCCATTTCCTAGTCCACTTTCAAGTCCATATATTGGTCAATTTCCAGGTCCAGTGCTGTGCTGTTTTTTAGGTTTAAAACTACCAGCATCACCAAGCTGAAAGCCACCATATGGAAAGTATATTACTCTCATATTATCTCTTTACCTTATGCTGTAAAAAAAGCTTCCCAAAAAAACCCAAGAATGTGTATTAAAAAAATGAAAATGGCAATGTAAAACAATGTGGCAATCTTCGTCATGCTGCAAAATCATTGCGTCAAAATGTAAAACATGCCAAAACAGCATTCAACAGCAAGTATATTTAGGATGTAGGAAAAATACATTTCCCTATTCACAAAACGAACGTTGCCAGGCATACTCCCGTGCTGTTTGGCAGTCCAGCTCCCTTCATTCATGCAAGGCCAATTTAAACGACAGGCCTTAATCATGGAGAACCATTAGAGCTGGAATGTTCAGAAGCATCTGTTAAATCTCTACGGACCAAATGGCGTTAAATGACTGACAATATATGCCGTCATCATTTCAGCAGTGTTAACAGGGTGCTTGTAAATACTGATTAAAACACTTCAATAATGCTTGCGGCTCAAAGTACTCTGGGAATTTAAACAGAAGGGGACATAGATTAACTGATTGTAAAGGTTTTCTGAGATTGAGGTGGGCACAGTGATTACCAAGCTGCCAGTGTGTTTATATAGCCCAGTGCATCAACGGTGACTAGGTAGAGAAACGAGAAGCATTAGCTTATTAGCTTGGTGTTAGCGTAGATACGCTAACTTGGGGTCGTTATCATAGGGGCTGACACACGTCCCGCGTCAACCATCCCAGGCTGAACTTTGATCTTTGGTGTGTGTTTTGTGTCACTGCGTCGACGTAACCGTGTGTGTTTATGTGCTTCACCGCGACAGGACAGTATGAAGACAGTTACGACAACCACGAGGCAACCGGAACGCCGGACTACGACTACAACACCACCTTCGAATACACTTTTTTCAGTATGTCAAATACACGCACACACAAACACACGTTCATTCACGGGTGTTCGTCTCACTTATAGCGCTCAATCGCTTCTGCTTCTTTGTGTTGGCATTTCATTCTGTGAATGTTCCTCACCAGTGAAATGCGTGTGTGTCTTTCCCTAGGTAATGACAGCTCTGATGAGCTGGACAAGTTTCTCACCAAGAACGATATTGGGATAGATATGGGAGAGGAGGAAAGCACCGTTGTCTCGACCACCGACAGTGACCGAGTCTTTGATAAGGTACCGGTTTCTGTTGTTGCACTCGCTTGCGGTTGTGACTAAACCATGTTTGATACGGGTTGCATTGAAACTGATCATTTAGCACGTTTATGTGTCTCAACAAATGGGTCTGTCCGAAAACCACATCTGCTTTGTATCACAGTAAAGTCTGTGAAAACAATAATCAACAAAAAAACTTTGCACATCTGCCAAAAAGAAATATCAGGCCTCACTACTGAGTGTGTGTGGGTGTAATTCTTTTACTTTAATCTACAGTCTGGTTGGCATGTTTGTTTTTAAAAGGGTTGTGGAACCAATTTGCCTTGATAATAAATGTTTCCATAAAGTGCTTGTGAACAGACACATACATAACCAATTACACAAGACTTCTGAGTGAAACAACCAGGTTTACTCGTGTTACAATAATGGCCACTCGGAGAAGCCTTAGTGACCTTCAACCATACTTGGTGAAGTTTAGATCCGGTACTCACCAAGAATTGTGAAGGAGTATATTATGTAACATAGAGCAGGTAACAAATCTGCACCATAGACCAGCCCTAGCATAGTGCATGCAAACCGTGGAGAATCTGAAATCAGTATGATATTCATGGTACGGCCACTAGGCGGAGCGGTGAGCACTATTTGTGTAAAGCACCACTCCCATCTCGTGAATATTCATCTGAAACGTATTTTCAGCTAACGTGCCACCCTGCAAACAAATCATTATGATGGTGTACAGTGTACAGCATTTTGTTAAGTCAGGTGTAGTGCCTCTCCAAACGATTCTGGATGGTATCCTTGAGCTCTGAATAAAAGATGGATGGCACTGAGGCGTTCCAAAAATCACCTGAGCCTTTAATTCTAGGACCTACACACAAACCTTGGAATTCATTATACAAGATATTACAATACAAGTTTTGTAAAATTGCATTATATTATACAACAATTGTATCATATCATGATTTCTGACATTTGTAACATAGTTATTATTGCCTTCTACCTAAACAAAAGCAGCCATTTTTATGTAGCAAACTTAAACTGTATATCTCTTACCAGACATATCATTTGTTATGCTTCTAACTCAGATCTGTAGCTCTCCTGTCAGATGTTGCTTGTTTTCATTCCCTGGGAGGAACTGTTAGTTTATTATTTAAACTTTGATTCTGGTTGTATGTTGGTTTGTCCAGGGCTCCAGGATGGCACCTCCTTGTTTTCTATTCACCCTGGGCTTTACCGCACACCAGCTGGTCCAACACCTATGAGATATCACCGCCTAGGACACACACACCTTTAGACACTCATGAGGTGGGTCACACACGCACGCACGCTAAAATATGTCCAGAATATATTTATGTAGTGGCAGATAACTCAATCGTTGGGACCAGTAAACTTAAGGTAGGTAGACTGAATCCCAGAGAAAGACTGACACTTTCTCTGACTGAAAGTGTCTCCTCAACAACCGTAAGTAAATAACATATAGTATGTAATCTGTGGGAGACTTGTGTGACCTGTGTTATTACAGCATTATAGACGCAGTGCTGTTTTTGCACAGAAGATGGCGCTGTTGCACAACATAAACGATAATCTCACATGATGTGTCAATGAGATAGAGACGTTAACCTTTCGTGCGCTATATATATATATATATATATATATATATATATATATATATATATATTATATGCTATATGTAGGCTACAAGTGTACTAAAGGTTTATACTGTTACTAAAAATGTCCACTAATATTTCAGATGGGGATGGATACGAACATGAAGGGAAGAGTGGTAAAGGATGTATTAACTGGAGGCAACACTCAACAGCCGTGACCGATGAGGATGTTTTCTCTGAACTTTGTCGCTCAGCATTGTTCGACCATTTGTTACTTGAAGATCTTCTCAGAGTCCAGGATGTCTTTGGGACCTCAGGCCCGAACAAGAGAGCCAGAGAAATGTCCAATGTCACCATCAAACATCATGACCGTATTCTCTGGAAAGTGGAAATTTAGGAACCGTTACGGGGTAAATCACTAGAAGTGTTAAGACACACACAACAAACATATAGTAAACACCACTGCAGCAACATTACTAGATAACGTTTTGCAGAACTTTGCAGTGGAGCTCATAAAGAAATATAATTGAAATTATATTATCATAAAGAAATATAATACGATCACACATTATTTGTTTCAAAACATATTTCATTCATGTGACCTTTTTCTGGATCCTTTGATATTCTGTCAAAAAGAAATGAACGACTTCCCGTAAGACTGGTGTACGAGGCTCATTAAAATGTGTCTTGACTGTTGCTACTAACGGACAATTATTTTAATATTTCACAAATGTCTTTATTCCCAACTCCACTACTTTCCATGCGTCACGTGTTCCTTGGGACATCTGTGTTTGTGTTTTGTGAAACTTCACAAACGCAGACGGAGATCCGACTTAAGGACTTCTTTAGCACACACTCAAGCACTTTCCTTAGATGAAAAGCACTTCTGCTTTGCTCCACTAGGGGGCAGTAAATCCCTTTACCATGCTGTGTTTTCACATGTTTTAATGTTTTATAAACGTCTTATTGACAGTGTTTAATGACCTCACAAGGTGGTCGTACTTCTGTCAACAGAAATGCATGCAAGTTTTATTTTGTCAGCTGACGATTGAAGATTTGTCAGAGCAATGTGTGCATAAATACCTATTGTTTATATTTCGTAATAAATATTTTTAATTATTTTACTGTTTTGGACCTGTTCATTGTTTTATATGAACAAATTATTGTTTGTAGTTTATTTCAATATGATATGATTCTGACCTTTAACATTGATGCTTCAATGCACCACCTGGCTTTATTTGTGTTAAGGAAAGCTTTCCGACATACTTTCATGTGTTTATTTTTTAACTGATTAACTAAGCTAACTTGAATATCTGCATCTGGCTAAAAAACTGGTGTTCCAACAGACTAAAGTGTAAACTCAATTGTTTATTTCGATCTTGAAAATGTCAGCTTGTGCAAGACAATGGAATTTCATTTTAAGTCAGTGTGTGCTTATCAACTCTGCATACAGGATTGTCTGGGGGAGCCAATTGTGCAGGCTTTGAAGTAAGACTGTCTGTAGAGTATTATATATTCTAATTTCCCCTTTCCATATACAGTATAGTGTACCCAGAGCCGGTCCTGACACATGATTTTAGCTGGTGCCTCCCTTGCAATGCAGCCAATTATATATTTATTTTTTACTTGGCGCCCCTAGCATTTGACTATACTGCCTATGTGGCACATGTAACGTTCGGGGGTTGTAGCAGATACAGGAAACACACTGGAAGCAAGCGCGGAGATTTCCATAATAATATGTGCTTTTAATCACACACACACAATCGTACACGGACTCGGGAACACACGAAACACGGAGATTACCTCTACATAGGAAACGAACCATTACATAGACAATGAACGACAACCACAGAACGGAAACAATGAACTTAAATACTAGGACTGATTACATACAAACGATGAACAGGTGACAAACGACAGGTGACAATCATCAGTCCATGATTCTCCGCTCTCTGTTGGCGGGGCCGTGCCAACTCCGAGAGGGAGAGACCTCACACGTCACAGCACAGATAATGGCTTTGTTTTATCATGATGACTTTACCACAATTCTTTGCTGCAACTAAATATAATTATAAACAGACTTTTAAACAAGCCCTCATTTTCAGGTATTACTCGCCAGATAACTCCCTGTTCAGACTTGTTAATTATCTCCCCTTAGATATTTTTCATAATCAGGACATAAAACTATTGATTTGACGTGCAAAATCACCACATATTGTGAGATGGACATGAATCCAGAGTTTCCACTGTCGTTTGCGAGCCAATAAAATATTCATGATGACCGCGCGGACTGGAGAACCCGTGTCAGGAGGTCAGAACCGAGAGAAACAGACAGACGCACGCCGTGAACGGTAGAGATACACCTGGACGGGTCATTAATGAGTCGAGATGAGAGACAGGTCAGTACAATCTGGTTATGGATCGACTCATTTGCAGCTGGGCTCGTCTATTGTGTGCGAAGTGTCCAATCTCATTTGAACCAGACCTGAACTGATACTTTTGCATCCAGCAAGATTGTTGGAGCAAACCATCCTGAAGCCTCCAATCATTCATACATTTTTAGAGAACCTTTGTTAGGTTGATACACACAATTTTTCCGGGCCAAAACAGAACAAGGAAGTAGTAGAACTGCAAACCGCCAAACCTGCATGCATGGAGGTAAATAAAATGCTATGCTATCCAATCTAGCTATTACACAAGACAGAGACACCCTGCTTCTAGTGGTGATGCCAAGCCTTACAGCCCACAGTGAAGAAGCAGTTACAGGCTCATTTAAAAAGTTCTGCCCTAATGCGTTAACTTCTGATAGAGCACTCCGTTAAGTTTCAGAACCCAACATTAATTAGAAAACTCCAGACCTGAGGTATTCGGCGACCGAGGAATGAACCCCTGTTCACAACGACACAATGTGTTTGCTGACTTGTATCTCCAGCTCGTAGAATGAAGATAATATACTCTAAGTAGCAGGTGTAGCTTATTGTCGTAGTCGAATCGCAACGAAAGTCAACAAATTCGCAGTAAACCAAAGGCATGGCTTATCAAACGACCATGTTTACCAGTGGGTATTTGCCTCTACGCTATCGACTCATAAAAGGTCATACCTCCAACATCTTTAAGACTAATGTGACACAGATTCTCTGTTGATTATAATGTTTTTAAAAGCCATATACTATTGACCTTTTGAGAGGAGCAGTTAGGAGTGTGGTGTCTCTAGCACCAGAGAGTTAGTGAGAGTGTTTTTTTAGTTTTTTTAATAAAAATATTTTTTTATTACTGTCGGTATTTTAATTTGTGTCACTTCAAAAATGCTCCAAAAACATGCATTTTCTGTGGAATGTACATTTTCAGGTGTTCAATAAAAGTATTTTCGAAGTAAAATTCCACTCTTAATGCAATTTCTTTTACTATGTAGGGGTAGTTCTAACCAAGGCTATCGTGCTTTATTTAGAGATGTGAGTATATACTTTTTACACTTCCTGTTTTTAATGTGTGAAGTAAAGTTAATGTCACAAGATATTTTGCTTACTGACTATGGATGAGTCTGCTTTATACCTAGTTAGTTTGCTCTCTGACTATGGATGAGTCTGCTTTATACCTAGTTAGTTTGCTCTCTGACTATGGATGAGTCTGCTTTATACCTAGTTAGTTTGCTCTCTGACTATTGATGAGTCTGCTTTATACCTAGTTAGTTTGCTCTCTAACTATGGATGAGTCTGCTTTATACCTAGTTAGTCTGCTCTCTAACTATGGATGAGTCTGCTTTATACCTAGTTAGTTTGCTCTCTGACTATGGATGAGTCTGCTTTATACCTAGTTAGTTTGCTCTCTGACTATGGATGAGTCTGCTTTATACCTAGTTAGTTTGCTCTCTGACTATGGATGAGTCTGCTTTATACCTAGTTAGTTTGCTCTCTGACTATGGATGAGTCTGCTTTATACCTAGTTAGTTTGCTCTCTGACTATGGATGAGTCTGCTTTATACCTAGTTAGTTTGCTCTCTGACTATGGATGAGTCTGCTTTATACCTAGTTAGTTTGCTCTCTGACTATGGATGAGTCTGCTTTATACCTAGTTAGTCTGCTCTCTAACTATGGATGAGTCTGCTTTATACCTAGTTCGTTTGCTCTCTGACTATGGATGAGTCTGCTTTATACCTAGTTAGTTTGCTCTCTGACTATGGATGAGTCTGCTTTATACCTAGTTAGTTTGCTCTCTGACTATGGATGAGTCTGCTTTATACCTAGTTAGTTTGCTCTCTGACTATGGATGAGTCTGCTTTATACCTAGTTAGTTTGCTCTCTGACTATGGATGAGTCTGCTTTATACCTAGTTAGTTTGCTCTCTGACTATGGATGAGTCTGCTTTATACCTAGTTAGTTTGCTCTCTGACTATGGATGAGTCTGCTTTATACCTAGTTAGTTTGCTCTCTGACTATGGATGAGTCTGCTTTATACCTAGTTAGTTTGCTCTCTGACTATGGATGAGTCTGCTTTATACCTAGTTAGTTTGCTCTCTGACTATGGATGAGTCTGCTTTATACCTAGTTAGTTTGCTCTCTGACTATGGATGAGTCTGCTTTATACCTAGTTAGTTTGCTCTCTGACTATGGATGAGTCTGCTTTATACCTAGTTAGTTTGCTCTCTGACTATGGATGAGTCTGCTTTATACCTAGTTAGTTTGCTCTCTGACTATGGATGAGTCTGCTTTATACCTAGTTAGTTTGCTCTCTGACTATGGATGAGCCTGCTTTATACCTAGATATTTTGAGGTATCTGTCCTCAATGCACGTCTCAGCAAACAGGGCCGAAGATCTAAGAAGACTTTACAGACATACAGTATATGCATCACCAACAAGAATAATCTTCTTTATTTTTACGCATACCTATCACGCAATGAACGACCAGACTTCTGCAGAATCATTGCCCAGAGATACGGGGGAAAAAACAATGTTCTGTTCAGTTGTCCCTGAAACACACATTGGCAAAAGTAACAAGGCTTGGCAGGGCATATATTAACATTTGTTGCATACAAATGCCATGGCATTCAAACTGCTACGCCGGATCAGATAATGTCATGTCCTGTTTATTCCTTTATTCCCATGACATTTATAGATTATGCTATCATTAAAGTTACCGTAATTAGCTACTGGGTGAAAATGTGAAAAGATATTCATTTTAGGTATCATACTTCCTGAAGAAAAGTTGTCTTTTTGCCTTCTGATATCCTGTCTCTATTCAAAGCTCATCTCTGGCCAGACAAATCAATTGATAGGGTTTACAATAACATGCAAAACATAAGGAGGTTGTTGTCCGCATGCACGTGTCCAAAAGCATAAGTTAATCTGCTACTGCTAGACAGAACAATGGTATTGGCTGCATAATGCGTTTTTATGTATTTACTTTATTCTCTAGAATAATCAATAACCTAAATGTATCCCTTTGGCTCACTTAAGTGCCAGCGTAAAAAAATGTCATACAAATCTCCTGTTGCTACATTACTAGCACAACTAGCCCAGGCTAGATAAAATAGGGAAGGCAAGTTAAAACAGGCAGCCAGGCAGAATTTGCAGCCAGCCAACTGTGTTACCCGGTGAGTCAAACACCAGAAACTCATGGCTCAGGAACACCAGAAATATACAATAAAACTATTAAAAAAACAAAAACAGGTGAAAAAACTCTGTGAACTCCACATTACTACACCAATACAGATTTACATGGGGCCCTGTTGTCAGGCTACAACGAAGGTGTCATGACAACGGTCCTCTCTAAATTCCAAGCCCCTTCGGTTTTCTTTTCTTCGGCAACTCCTAGATGTGAGGTCCTTGGGGAGGGCTCGTGGCACGCCGGTGACGCACGGCCTATACATATTTCAGAGTGTTTGTTCCTCAATACGTGTGTCTCACAAGGTTTTTGGCAGAATCAGGTGACGGGTGGAAAAACGACATGGCATCCTGCAGACGCGGGGACATCGCCGAACCCTCACCTCTGAATAATGCAGTGTTGTCCATCAAGGACCCCCATCACATCTGGGTCACGGCGTGGAATATCGCTTTAGCGATATTAATATCATTTTCTGGATGTACAATCTGAGCTTTTTATGTTCATTATTTTCTCAAAGTGATCTTTGCCTGAATAAAAGAGTTAAGAAGAGCGGTAAAACACTCCACAGCTAGCTTAAAATGCTAAGAACGGGGCCAAGAAAGAGCCAAAGTAAAAAAAGAGGGTGATTCAACTGTCAAAGAGGCTGATCACAGGTGGTTTATTCCCAATGTGGAGAAAAACGCACTCCTTAAAATGTGTCAACGGGCTAGAAAATATCCCCAAATACTAAACCAATAACCTACTGCATGCTGGCATTTGATCAGTGGGTTTTGTTGGCCGAACACTGAGCAGTGAAACTGCGAGGCTCGTTTATCAGAGACTTCACCGTTACCTTGTTGCCTCCAATACATTTCATCAAACAAGACAAGGAAATCCAATTAGAAGAGCAACTAATCTAGAGGTGATGACTTGCAATTCTATGATCGATATTTAAGAGCCCTCTCTGACGTCCATGAGAAAGACCAATTATCCATTCTCATAGTATGATAATACGATTTGATGAACGATATATTTATAAATGACTTGGGATTTAGATGTAAACTAGGCTATTACAAATCTAATCTAAATGAACAAATGGCATGTCCAGACCTTTCTTCTGAATACTTCTGCAAATTCCCTTGATAAAAATCATACCTGTTGACAGCGATGTGACTGCGTCCGAAAATCGTTCAATGCATCATCATTGCCGTCATAAATCAGAGCAGCATTTGGTCGCCGTGACGATTGGATCAATAGAAGGGATTTAATTACTTACGTTTCATTAAAAGTACAACACCCCCTCAGCACTTGTCTGCTAAAATGAAAGAGATAAATTGGGGTTGGGCCCTTGTTTGTCCCGAGCATTAGGCCTCTATGACAGACAGGGCAACCAATGACCACTCCCATAAACAATTCACTATTCTGTAGCCATAACCCCAAACCATACCATAATGTTCAATAATATCTGTAGCCATAACCCCAACTATAGCATAATGTTCAGCCATATCTGGAGCTATAACCCCAAACCATAGCATAATGTTCAGCCATATCTGTAGCCATAACCCCAAACCATAGCATAATGTTCAGCCATATCTGGAGCTATAACCCCAAACCATAGCATAATGTTCAGCCATATCTGTAGCCATAACCCCAAACCATAACATAATGTTCAACTTCAGCCATATCTGTAGCCATAACCCCAAACCATAGCATAATGTTCAGCCATATCTGTAGCCATAACCCCAAACCATAACATAATGTTCAGCCATATCTGTAGCCATAACCCCAAACCATAGCATACTGTTCAGCCATATATGTAGCCATAACCCCAACCATAGCATAATGTTCAGCCATGTCTGTAGCCATAACCCCAACCATAGCATAATGTTCAGACATATCTGTAGCGTTAACCCCAACCATAGCATAATGTTCAGCCATATCTGTAGCTATAACCCCAACCATAACATAAAGTTCAGCCATATCTGTAGCCATAACCTCAACCACAGCACATCAAGCTGTTTACCCACAACTTCAAGCCTTGACTGTGTTGCCAGGTGAAGAGTGACATTGTTACAAGCGTATATCCTGGTCTCATCTGATTCTGGCGTCTCCCTACAGCGGTTCAGTGCGGTGAACAGGTTAGGTAGTGTTACTTGTAAAACCTTAAGAACTCTTTTCATTTTGACCTCCCGCTTCGAGTTGAGAATAGGAATTAAATGAGTTAGCCAAACGAACAGCTGAGGCCTCAATCTGAAGAGAGAGGTGAGTGGTAAAACATTTTAGGGTGCCAAAAAATTTTTTAGCAATCTTTTTTGAGAAAATATTTCTTATTAAACAAAATTGTTTTTAAAGCAAACTTTGAGAAGTTTGATTTCAATACGTTATAAAATAATATACAGGCTGTTTCCAAATTCTGTAAACACAGCATTGCAAATTATTTTCAATGGTACTTGAATAAATTATGTTCTGATTAGTTAGAGTACTTATATGCATTAAGTGTGGATTCAGTCATACCACATTGACATATCCACAAACCCAAAACAGACATTTAGTCTTAGATGGTGATGAGCAACTTGATGAATATCTATTTGACCTTCGCTTTTTTCTTGTATAATGAAAAGGGCTGTAGTAGGCCTATATAATTTATTGCAACTCTTTAATAATGATTCTAATGTTGTTATATATAGAGCCTATTATTTCATGATGGGTTTTCTTTCAATGATTTGGCGTTTTGTTTATAACTATTAAAAATGACAAGATATGGATAATAGAGCATTATTATTCAAAGGTCGACTTGTCTTATCGCATCAGCACCAAATAACACCATACTATGACAGCATTTGACACCAGATGAACACAAAGCTATAGGCAGTAATATGATTAGAGTCCTAGTTACACACGGGTGGATGAATCCCACGTTCATTATCATTATAATTATTTTTTATTGAAAACAAAGGCACATTATCATGTCAACAGCATACAAATTTATATTACATTTAACACAAAATCAAAAAATACCCAATCCGTGCACATTTTTTGTTTTTATTATAATTTTTTATAAAAACATTTTTTATTGAAAACAAAGGCACAATATACATTATCATGTAAACAGCATACAAATGTATATTACATTTAACACAAATTCAAAAAATACCCAATGCGTGCAAATCAAGGTCTGAGTTGAAGGGTGATGACGTCACTAAAGCGGGTGCCGGTTCTGTATAAATACCCAAAGTTACAGAGGGACGAGAGAAGTGCAGAACATATGAAAAGAACCGCGTGTGGATTTGAGCACCGAGAGAATAACACCGAATAGAACTTATAAAATCTGAAGTTCTAGAACCTCAGTTCAGAATTCTATCATATAATGGACAGTAATAGGGTTCGAGTGGTTGTATACCTGGGCGTCTGTCTGTCTGTGTTTAGTGCTGTTTGCCAGGGGCAGATGTCTCCAGAAAACAGCCTGTCTTCACAAGAAGAACACATCCCACTGGCGTATTTTACCAGAGATTTGGTGAGTCAATTTACTAACCCTTAATCATTTTTATTTATTTAAGAATATTAGTATACTAATTTGTATTGATTCAAAGGCATATAAGGACATATAATAATACAGTTACAGTCATTATGTTACTTTTAGGGCTAGTCATAATATGTGTACTAGTCACATTTGTGCATAATAATGCCCAATGATTAACAAGCATTAATAAGCATTTTTTTGGGCAGTTTAAGCATGCATACTATTAATAATCTGATCAAATACCTTTTATTCAGGCTGATGCGCTCGAGGGACTCTTGGAGGACACACAGCAAGACAACAGGATAGGTCTATCAGTGGAGAAAAAAGCCAGTCTCATTCCACGGGTAAATTAAGCCAAAGAATATGTGTTTCTACATCACCCAAGTTACACCTAAGAACCCCCATGGTGCTGGAAGAAGTGGTCTGTTGCATGGAAGATGTTTTTGTTTGAATGCATTGATTGCATTGATTGCATTCAAACAAAAACTTCTTAGGTCACCTATAACATGGCTTACCAACACTCTTCTGCTCTCCTGTTTGCAGTGTGATGTTGGAGAACGGTGTGCCATGAAGCACGGGCCACGTATCGGACGACTCTGTGACTGTCTGCGAGGCACCGCCTGCAACACATTCTTCCTGCGTTGTTACTGACCCAAACCGTGCAACCAATTCGGTGACCCACCTGTGGAACTCCCATGCATCTATGTCGTTCTCAATGTAAATGTCTGCATGTCTGCATGTTTGACTTGGTCTTAAATTATGTTGTCTTCTCTGAGATGTTAAATGTATTTATTTTTTATTAATAAAAACTTCATAAACTTCACAAATCTTCAATTTGTTAAATGGTATTTTCCGGTAACATTTGTAGATAATACATTTATAATTTGAATCAAGTCTTACTAATAAGCTTGGACAGCAACAAAAGTAGATATTAGATAGACATCAATGGTGGAAAGTTACAGAAAAGTGAATTACATCAAAAGTCATTAGGGCTCTGTGTCATCTCATGGATGGACTGTGGTCCTGATATCAATGGGAAATAACGATTTTTAACATTTGTTGGAAACAAATCCAAACCACTCCAGAGTGTAGAGAGGAAACACAGTCCCCTTTGCAGATATTAGTTTCAATAGGCTATAATAAAATATTCAATATAGCTTCACTTAAGTAGCTTTCTGCAACTGAATATTAGATAATATCTCAGATACTTTAGTTGCAGTAGACGCAATAATGTGATATAGTCTGTTATGTACATCAGTTATGTCTGATAAACATAAGACCAGGATAAAATGTGATATATTACAGCACCTCAACCTCACTTACTATGCAGCCAACATTGTCTTGCTGTGCATAAATTATCACCATATGTAGACTTTGCATTAAACATATTTATTAATCTCTCAAGATTTACATCACTCTGGATTTTGGAGTTATGCTTAATTCAGGCTAGTAGAAACACATTCAAATGATAACGAGTCTGTGTGGATTTGAGATGTTTAATGACGCACTATAATATCCTGTATATCAACCTGTCTGAGATCATACCTGTTTGTGATAAGATGAGCTTTCAAACAGCAGGTGACGGATATTAAGAAATAATAATACATGATTAAATCAAATTACACTACCATGCAATCTTTGCCTTGTATGGTGGCAATCATATTGTATGATTAATTGTCCCATGCTGCCATATGGCCTATGTCTTGTCAAAGTGTCATCATGGCACCTAATAATGTCATGTGGTCATTAAATCCGTTTAGAAATGGACAGGGATCTGTGCACCCAGTTGACTTGATCCTATCAGCACCTTGGAGAGGTCACGCGTGTATTGAGCATGCGCATCACAGCAGCGTGACGTGTGCGGCTCTTCAGTTATCTGCACAATAATGCATTTGATGATGTTTCTGTGCTTTGCTGCTGGATGTCTTACATTTGTGCACGTGGGAGTAGAAGGGAGATTACCTGACCCCCCGTTGTTGGAAATGCCTGACCCACGTGGGCATGAACATGTGAGTTAGGGTTACAAGACCTTATTTTGGAAATTATTTACAGTTACTTTTATCAATTATGTTCTTGGCATGAACATGTGAGTTAGGGTTACATGCAGGATCTTATTTTGCAATTATTTGTGATTACCAGTTACTTTTGGCTGATTTGTTTCGGTCTATTCTTCAGCAGGTATTATAAGTCAGTCTCAGTTCCCATTATAGGCAATGCATGTTTCCCTGTTCCTTTCTAGCTCGGTGTTTCTATCCATCCCAGTCGACTGAGTCTGAGGGAGAGCTCTTCCTTAGTTTTGAGAAATAAATTCAGCCGCCTTCCAGGAGTATGTCAACGGCTACGCAGACGGAGAATCACCATTCTGGTAAATGACTGTAGTGTGGCCTGCATTAGTCAGCATCTGGCTTTAAACAACTACAGGCCTTGTATGTCTCATGCTACTTTTGAAGATTAAATTGCACCTCTGTGTAGTTAGTCTTTCATGCACAAAGATCCTGTTTAGAACCCTTCCTACAGGGCAATATCCCAATGTCGAGTATGTCTACAAGTGTCCTTGATTGTAAAACAGCGACACCTAGTGGTACTTTGAAATGCCTAACAAGTTCCCCTTATCCTTGAGCAACCGTCACATGCAAATCGAGAATTTTAAATTCAACTTTGCCCTCCACTTCTCTTTATCAGTGCAACTCCGACATGGGCAGGTACTGTTCGGTCAATGGAGAGGCTCAACAGGGCCACATTTGCTACTGTCCAAGAGGATCCAGGTGCAAATATTTTTTCCTGAGGAGTCTATAAGATCTCACTATAGATTTCCTGTCTGAATTATTTTTTGTTTGCCCATTAAACTGTATTAATAGGAGGTACGCCAATGTTTTCATTAGAAGTCTAGAATGAACACATTTAGTGAGTCATGAGTTGTCTTGAATGAGACTCTGGTATCAAACCAGTTTTATATGGTTTCCTAGAAACATTTCTCTGTTCAATAAAAAACAATAAGAAACAAGTGCATTTCGTTCATTTATTCTCGCAAGGATAATCACCTCTTTGTTAGCTGATGGGGCTCATAAGCATTTCACATATTTCATAAAATACATTATTTAAAGTAAATGCACGGTAAAATCATTAGAACAAGTTTGGAAAATACTGGAAATCATTCCAAGTTTGACATGTGTGGATCCTGACCTCAAAACACACACACACACACACACACACTCAAGAAAAAAATAAAATACTGGGATCCGTTCACAAGAACGCTGCAGTCTCACAGAGAACAGTCAGATAGAAATGTATTTGCGTAGTAGACAACAACGAGGATGGACTGTCATGTGAGGAAGATCCTGTACACTGCGCTTATTCCTTGTTCCTGCAATTATTCCTGCAATGTCGTAAACATTTTACCTCAACGAATAGACTCCTATGAGAAAAGACTTCTTCAGCGTAAAGACGAGCACCCGTGAATTTGTGATGGATGAGAGCAGCAGTAACCAGAAAACAAGTAATGATGACAAACCAAAGACGAAATGTTATGTTGTGTTAAAGATACTAATGGATAGACCAGAAAATAATGACAAACAAGTACGCCGGGATGACAAAGTGTACACTTACAATTGTTAGTCAATTAGAAAAACCCAGAAATCCTACAAAAATGTTTAGTTTTTTTAATTAATCACAATCAGAAAATGAGACGTGCCATGTTGAATTGATAATTTATCTGTACACTGTCCTATTATAAACGTCAGCGGTCAAATGTTAGGTGTTTACATTTTGAACAGTGCCTCTCTCCAAAACACACCCTTTCACAGCCGTGCGTTTTGAAGACTTTAACCGTTAGACCGTTACTGAATCGGAAATTATAAATCCTAGCGGTAAAATTGAACAGCAGCATTAAAACAAATCCGACAGCACATGCTAACATTGCACAGCACATCCTCCTGTGTCTATATGAAACCCATTCATAATTCAGTTTTTAGTCCATGTTTACAAGTCAAGCGAGGCATTTCACCCCAGATTAAGATCCTTTGTTCTCCCAGAGAACAGAAACATGCGTCACAAACGTGTTTTGTCATTCGTTAGACAATGTTACATGTTCATCAAAGTCATCAATCCACTTTAAAAAATAAAATGTCAATTGTCTTCGAAGGAAAACTGTTTCACGGAAGTCAACAAGTCCATCTCCGTCTAGATGCACGTACCACTTTAGGGATATCAATTCCATTGACCAATGCCTGACAGTGTTCATCATTTGTGCTTCGGCATGTAAAAAAAATCACAGCTGGAGTTTAAATGTAAATCTTGATTTTATATGCTTGTCACCTGTCGGGCTGCATTTCTTTTCACTCAGTGTGATGGAGAAACACAGTTTTCTGGACATAAAATCCTCGACAATACGGCCATGCAGAGATCTGGAGTCTGTTTTCCATACACCTTTGCAATATTGAGCAGCGCCGCAGTAACGGGCTCCTTTAGACTCCTCCCTCCCGTTGTGCTAGATGGCCTCGATCTGCCGGCGGACTTTCTCGGAGGCAAGACGGTCCAGCGAACGTTGCCTAGCAACCACCACGAGGGCGAACATTACGGTGAGGCCTAACATGGCTCCCTCAAACTTCCAGAAAAGGTGCTCCTCCAACAGTGTAGAGCGACAGCTAAAAGCGAAATGGGAAAAATCAAAATAGATTATTTAAATGGCTCTATACAATGGCTTCACATAGTATGCGGAAAACTAAACCAACTCACTCGTCTGCAGTTGAACAGTAATCTTATTTGTACCAGAAAGCTCACAATAAAGTGGCCTGAAATATTTGAATTTAAGACTAGATGCAATAGTGCCCCCTACTGGACAAATAAACAGCTGATCTTACATGTAGGGACCGACCAGGTTGGACCCGGTATTGCCTCAGAGGTTTAAGTGGTGGGGACTCACCTCTTGTACTCATCTTTATTAGACTTGGTGCAATTGATCCTCTCCACATATCCCGTCTGAATACACACGGGCCACGACTTCTAGAGAGAGGACAGGGTGGTTAAGGGGCTAGGCTACTAACTGTGACACGATGCATCAACAAGTGCAGAAAACAGACCATTTCATCACAGCAACCTGTTGGTATAAGACGCGAGGGAATTCAACATGTACACTGAACCACGAGTCCAGAAGAAAAGGAGAGATGGTTTGTTGGTTTTGGTTCGAAAGTGTTATACAATCGGTTACAAAGCCAGCAACTTTATCTTTAAGTTGCTTATCTTAAACCTGCCCACTTCAAATCAGATTAAAGAGTCATAGAAAGCTGTATTGACTATGTTAGAGCTTGATGATACAGCATTATAAACCATGGATTGGCACACAAACAGTGAACATGCTGTGGAGGCATTTTAGCAGCAGGAAAATCTGTCAATTTAGCATCTATCCTGGCAAGCAGCCATCATACGCATATGAACACAACTTACAACAGTTTCAAGCTAATGCCACATTTCTGACACCATTTTTAAGTGATTACCAAGCAACACAGTAAGTAATCACACAGCGGTTTCACTAAAGGTTAATTTAATCGTCATTAGAAGGAAGATGGACTAGGAAATATCTCACCAACTGGAAGGCGTGGCACTGGGAACATTCCACGGCCACAACAAACTCCTCCAGATGCCAACAGGGGATGGCTACGGACTTGGCAACTAAAATCACACGTGAAACAGGAAGCATCCAATAAATATCTGATACCAGCTGGGAAATGTGCGATTTCAATTTAATTTTTTATTTATTTGGATCATGGAGTAAACCTATTTTCCAGTTATTTCAGTAGTGTATTTTATAAGCACTTTGGAGACTTTGTGCAAACTCTGGAGTGAACCGAAACACATTGAACAACAGAGAGTAGCATTCCTGTATCCGTGACCGCATCGATTCAGTGTTTAGGTTATGTTTCAATACTATCAAATATATAAAACACAACTGTACCTGTGGTCTTCTCCACGCCAAGAAAAGCTGCACCAAACACTCTGAAAGAGACAGGCATGAGAGTTAAGCCCTGAAGAAATTCAAAGCACAACGCATTATTACCAAAAACTCTAACACCCGGAAACTCACCTGAGAGACAGTAAACCCCAAAAGAGGGCGTGCAAGGCCAGGATTTTAGGCCTTAAGCATGACATGGGAATCCTGCAAACACTCTCCATTCTGCCCAGGCAAGTGCGTATGTGGTGGGCCACAATTACATCCAATGCTGAAAGCTCGCCATAATAATGTTCTTCTTTATGGTCCAAAGAGGCTGAACAATGTCAAACAAAACAAAAAAGATAAATAAGTGTCTATGGCACTGGAAAAGGGAGGACTTCCACATTCAACACGCAAAGGACAAATTTAGCACATGTATAATTAGCGAACACTAAGACACTTTAAAAGAGGCCAAGGAAGAGCATCTAGATGTCACTGTTAATCTCATTACATGTCCAGCGGAAGTGTGCAAGTTCAGGAACGGTTCCCTTACATACTCTAGAACTCGACCTGATACTAGAGGCCAACAATGATGACGTTTAATTAGTTAACTGATTAACTGTACATGTAAAATGTGATCAAGAGGTTTAAGATAGATCCGTATCCACCGCCATCTTATTCTGAATACATCACCTCTGGACACTTCATACAAGCCACAGTTTTTGACTTTAGTAAACAGTGAGACAATTTAGCCAACATTTCACGACTTCAATCTCATACCACCGATCCAGTAACGACAGAGACTAAATCTAAAAACTAAATCTCGCCACATAAACATGCGTGAGTAAATAAGAACCACGTTGTCACGTAGGTATTGCAGTTTTGTAGTAAGTACTTAGGTGGCTCATGTAGATAACAACAGTTTCAAATGCAAACGAAGTTAAGTTGTAACGAAGAAGTACAGTCAGAAACGTGGTCTCCTGACTGGTTAGGTATCCCTGACATCACATGAGACGATAATTATCAAGCCACAAGCTAATTATAATAGTACGTAGCACCATATTTACATGTCACTACTACTAGTAGTAAAAATAGTTGTAACTAGTTACTAGCAACCTTTAAAGGATCAGTTTGGCATAAACATGCCACACATCATGTTATAATAGGTATTGTAGCAGGTAAAAAAAACGACCATACCTTGGTTTTATGCACTAGCCAGCACCATTTTACACAAATAAACAATAGTTTGTTGCCAATAAAGTCTCGTCTCCCCCGGAATGTAGCTAGGCTAATGCTAGCTACCCAGATGATGCTGGCTATATCGTCGAGCTAGCTGATATATCATTACACTACTCGCTAGATAATCTTTATATACTCACCAAATTCCCTTCGGGTACAAACCGTGAAGATTTCAACACCTATATAATTTAATCGAAAGTTAACCGGATAAATATCCAACAATGTTTTGATGTGATCCGGGCAGAGTTCTTTCAGTTCCTAATAGCTGTTTGGTAGGCCGCCATTTTGTGTCATGTTGTAAAGGAGATACGTCATCAAATGCATATATTATCGGAGTGTCCTGTTGTTAATTGTGACGTTTCAGCTGAGTTAAGTAAACAGGAAACGCTCCCGTCGTCCGGGCAACAACATTATGATAAACACTAGACCCTACAATAATAGAGAGTAAAACAAAGAAAATGCAAAAAATAATAACACATGTACCTAGGACACGGTACTGACAAAGTTAGTGTGAATAAAGATAAGAAAGGAAAAACAGCGAGGTGGCGGGTATTTGCATCATGGATACTTATTCAAATTTCTCTGATATGGAGAGTTTTCCCCCCCATTTAATCTTACTTGCAGACCATTTGCAAATTGTTTTGACGTTCATCGACACGTTTTGGACCTAATGTAAACAGACTATATGACAAAATCCAGGAGAAAACACAATCATTGATTTAAGTCTAAATGATCCTTATCCTATAACTTTAATTAAATGTCTATACTAACATGTCCATATTTAAAGTCAAGGCCAATAGTATTATTGCCCCAGCACTTACACAGATTTTCTGTATTTCTTTGGTTTAGAAGTGAATAAAGTAATAACTTAACTAGTACTAGGTGCCAAAAGTTCACCCATGACCAATAGATACTGTGTAGATTATATTTTTGTTGTTACATAGTGTCTGAAAATTATTACTGGATTTGTATAGATTTATAATTGCACTACTGTTATATTTTTATAGAACATGTGCATGTTGTGTTGTTTATGATTGTTCTATAACTGTATTCTGTCATTGCTTGATGTCTCATGGGGACTCAGACTGGGTGTTTGTTAAATAACTTTGTGACAACTTTGTTGTAAAAAGTAAAAATAAATTTGATTTTAACAGTAGCTGCTGCACATGTTATGTCTAGATAATAGATGCACTCATTTTAAAGAACACAACTGAGTGACCGGAAACACCTAATCCTTTTGGTATTCTCAAAAAAGGGTCCTTAAGTGTTATATGTCACGGTGGGCTTCCAAGCAAGTGGAGGACACAAGTGCAGAGGGTGGTTTTTAGGTATGAGGGTTTATTAAACTCTGGACTGGCAAACAGGCACACAAGATGAGTCCTTTAGACTGGGAGCTTAAACAATACAAAAGAACAAAACAAACGGTCAAACAGAGGAAGATGCCAAAACAAGATAACACAAACTAAACACACAATGAACATAAACATCACAGAGAACATGGATAAACAATCAAACTGGGAACATAAAGCAGGTAACTGAACACTACATCCAACAGTAAACATAAAACGTCTACGAAACACAGAACCAGCAAACATAAAAGTAACAACAGAACAAGCAACAACGACGACACAGAGACAACGTACCTTAAACAATGCCCGACACTCACACAGTGACACAGGGGAGACTAAATACTAAACATAACGAGGACTAACAAGCAACAGGTGAGTAACAAGGCAGGAACAAATGACAAGGGAAGGGCAGGCACCAGGAAGAAACTATAAGAACAACCACAAGATGGAGACAGAAACAAGCACACACAAGAACCCAACATACGAACCCACAGAACACACCCGTGAATCATGACAGAACCCCCACTTAAGGCGCGGCTCCTGAAGCGCCAAAATATTCTACTACAAACTGCTGCGGGGAGGCGGCAGAGGAGGTGGGGAGGGAAGGAGGCGAGAAAAAAACAAAACAGGTCTAAGGCATGGCCCTGGTACGGAGACAGAGTCTGGGAAACAGTCCAGGCCATCTGGTGGCGACATGTCAGGCAGCTGTACTGTCTGAGAGGGAGCCGAGGCCCGGACGGGCGGATGCAGGTCAGGAGGTCTACCCGGCGGAGGCAGGTCAGGAGACAGGTCAGGAGGTCGACCCGGCGGATGAGGGTCAGGAGGTCGACCCGGCGGAAGCAGATCTGGAGGTCTACCCGGCGGAAGCGGATCTGGAGATCGACCCGGCGGATGTGGGTCAGGAGGTCGACCCGGCGGATGCGGGTCAGGAGGTCGACCCGGCGGATGCAGGCCAGGAGACAGGTCAGGAGGTCGACCCGGCGGATGAGGGTCAGGAGGTCGACCCGGCGGAAGCAGATCTGGAGGTCTACCCGGCGGGAGCGTGTCTGAGGTCTACCCGGCGGGAGCGTGTCTGGAGGTCTACTCGGCGGGAGCAGATCTGGAGGTCGGACAGGAGGGTGCAGGTCTAGAGGTCGACCAGGCAGAGACGGTTCAGGAGGCAGTGCCGGGAGACGGGTCAGGAGGCAGTGCCGGGGAGACGGGTCAGGAGGCAGTGCCGGGGGAGACGGGTCAGGAGGCAGTGCCGGGAGACGGGTCAGGAGGCAGGGCCGGGAGACGGGTCAGGAGGCAGGGCCGGAGGAGACGGGTCAGGAGGCCGTGCCGGAGGACACGGTTCAGGAGGCCGTGCCGGAGGACACGGTTCAGGAGGCCGTGCCGGAGGACACGGTTCAGGAGGCCGTGCCGGAGGACACGGTTCAGGAGGCCGTGCCGGAGGACACGGTTCAGGAGGCCGTGCCGAAGGACACGGTTCAGGTGGCCGGGGAACCGGCTTTGGCCCGACAACAGTCCTTGGCCCGGCAACAGTCCTTGGCCCGGCAACAGTCCTTGGCCCGGGAACTGGCTCGGCCAGGATGACGGCCTCGGGCATTGGACGGGGCTCGAAGACAGGACGGGGCTCGAGGACAGGACGGGGGACCGGACTGGAGTCAGGCAGGGGGACAGGACTGGAGTCAGGCAGGGGGACAGGACTGGAGTCAGGCAGGGGGACAGGACTGGAGTCAGGCAGGGGACAGGACTGGAGTCAGGCAGGGGGACAGGAGTGAGCTCTGGGTCTGGAGCGAGCTCTGGGTCTGGAGCGAGCTCTGGGTCTGGAGCGAGCTCTGGGTCTGGAGCGAGCTCTGGGTCTGGAGCGAGCTCTGGGTCTGGAGCGAGCTCTGGGGCTGGAGCGAGCTCTGGGGCTGGAGCGAGCTCTGGGGCTGGAGCGAGCTCTGGGGCTGGAGCGAGCTCTGGGGCTGGAGCGAGCTCTGGGGCTGGAGCGAGCTCTGGGGCTGGAGCGAGCTCTGGGGCTGGAGCGAGCTCTGGGGCTGGAGCGAGCTCTGGGGCTGGCGCGAGCTCTGGGGCTGGCGCGAGCTCTGGGGCTGGCGCGAGCTCTGGGGCTGGCGCGAGCTCTGGGGCTGGCGCGAGCTCTGGGGCTGGCGCGAGCTCTGGGGCTGGCGCGAGCTCTGGGGCTGGCGCGAGCTCTGGGGCTGGCGCGAGCTCTGGAGCTGGCGTGAGCTCTGGAGCTGGAGTGAGCTCTGGGGCCGGGACGGACACGGGGACAGACTCTGGGACGGACACGGGGCTGGCCCAGGCAAGGAGACGGGGACTGGCCCAGGCAGGGAGACGGGGACTGGCCCAGGCAGGGAAACGGGGACTGGGACAGACACGGGGACTGGGACAGACACGGGGACAGGCTCAGAGACGGGGACAGGCTCAGAGACGGGGACAGGGTCAGAGACGGGGACAGGGTCAGAGACGGGGACAGGGTCAGAGACGGGGACAGGGTCAGAGACGGGGACAGACGTGCACTCAGGGACAGACGTGCACTCAGGGACAGACGTGCACTCAGGGACAGACGTGCACTCAGGGACAGACGTGCACTCAGGGACAGACGTGCACTCAGGGACAGACGTGCACTCAGGGACAGACGTGCACTCAGGGACAGACGTGCACTCAGGGACAGACGTGCACTCAGGGACAGACGTGCACTCAGGGACAGACGTGCACTCAGGGACAGACGTGCACTCAGGGACAGACGTGCACTCAGGGACAGACGTGCACTCAGGGACAGACGTGCACTCAGGGACAGACGTGCACTCAGGGACAGACGTGCACTCAGGGACAGACGTGCACTCAGGGACAGACGTGCACTCAGGGACAGACGTGCACTCAGGGACAGACGTGCACTCAGGGACAGACGTGCACTCAGGGACAGACGTGCACTCAGGGACAGACGTGCACTCAGGGACAGACGTGCACTCAGGGACAGACGTGCACTCAGGGACAGACGTGCACTCAGGGACAGACGTGCACTCAGGGACAGACGTGCACTCAGGGACAGACACTTGGGCTACCCTGGAGACGGGAACAGGGACGGTCGCAGGAGCAGAGTCAGTGGCAGTCTCCAGGAGCGAGAGAAGGTGAGGCGCACGGCAGAACAACCGTGGCATTAGGTACCTCAGCGCTGGAAGTGGAAGCACTCCTTGGTGAGCTCGCCACGAGAAGAACCTGCTGACCAGCCCGTTCTCCTCCTCCGGACCACCCCCTGTCTCGTCTATCCAGGCCATATAGTCCCTGAAGACCTCCCGATCCTCCCGCAAAGCCTCCTCTATACCCTGAGCGGCGGCCATCTTGGTCGACGGGGCGGCAGCCATCTTGGTCGACGGGGCGGCAGCCATCTTGGTCGACGGGGCGGCAGCCATCTTGGTCGACGGGGCGGCAGCCATCTTGGTCGACGGGGCGGCAGCCATCTTGGTCGACGGGGCGGCAGCCATCTTGGTCGACGGGGCGGCAGCCATCTTGGTCGACGGGGCGGCAGCCATCTTGGTCGACGGGGCGGCAGCCATCTTGTGCTGCGGGGCGGCAGCCATCTTGTGCTGCGGGGCGGCAGCCATCTTGTGCTGCGGGGCGGCAGCCATCTTGTGCTGCGGGGCGGCAGCCATCTTGTGCTGCGGGGCGGCAGCCATCTTGTGCTGCGGGGCGGCAGCCATCTTGTGCTGCGGGGCGGCAGCCATCTTGTGCTGCGGGGCGGCAGCCATCTTGTGCTGCGGGGCGGCAGCCATCTTGTGCTGCGGGGCGGCAGCCATCTTGTGCTGCGGGGCGGCAGCCATCTTGTGCTGCGGGGCGGCAGCCATCTTGTGCTGCGGGGCGGCAGCCATCTTGTGCTGCGGGGCGGCAGCCATCTTGTGCTGCGGGGCGGCAGCCATCTTGTGCTGCGGGGCGGCAGCCATCTTGTGCTGCGGGGCGGCAGCCATCTTGTGCTGCGGGGCGGCAGCCATCTTGTGCTGCGGGGCGGCAGCCATCTTGTGCTGCGGGGCGGCAGCCATCTTGTGCTGCGGGGCGGCAGCCATCTTGTGCTGCGGGGCGGCAGCCATCTTGTGCGGCGGGGCGGCAGCCATCTTGTGCTGCGGGCGGCAGCCATCTTGTGCTGCGGGCGGCAGCCATCTTGTGCTGCGGGGCGGCAGCCATCTTGTGTTGCGGGGCGGCAGCCATCTTGTGCTGCGGGCGGCAGCCATCTTGTGCTGCGGGGCGGCAGCCATCTTGTGCTGCGGGCGGCAGCCATCTTGTGCTGCGGGCGGCAGCCATCTTGTGCTGCGGGGCGGCAGCCATCTTGTGCTGCGGGGCGGCAGCCATCTTGTGCTGCGGGGCGGCAGCCATGGGTGGTGAGGTGGAGGGCAGAACCGTGGAGGGTGAGACGGGAATCAGCTGGAGGGTGAAGGGATCCCACCGGAACTCCCCCTCCAGGTACTCCTCATCCTCGGACTCGTCCTCAGGCTCGGAGTCCTCAGCTTCATAGGGCTCGATGTAGAGCCCGTGCATGAACCCCTCGTCGGGGTTTTCGAGTCGTAGGCTAGCCCACGATACCGCACCCTGCTGTGTCCTTTCTTTATGGTCGGGCATTCTGTCACGGTGGGCTTCCAAGCAAGTGGAGGACACAAGTGCAGAGGGTGGTTTTTAGGTATGAGGGTTTATTAAACTCTGGACTGGCAAACAGGCACACAAGATGAGTCCTTTAGACTGGGAGCTTAAACAATACAAAAGAACAAAACAAACGGTCAAACAGAGGAAGATGCCAAAACAAGATAACACAAACTAAACACACAATGAACATAAACATCACAGAGAACATGGATAAACAATCAAACTGGGAACATAAAGCAGGTAACTGAACACTACATCCAACAGTAAACATAAAACGTCTACGAAACACAGAACCAGCAAACATAAAAGTAACAACAGAACAAGCAACAACGACGACACAGAGACAACGTACCTTAAACAATGCCCGACACTCACACAGTGACACAGGGGAGACTAAATACTAAACATAACGAGGACTAACAAGCAACAGGTGAGTAACAAGGCAGGAACAAATGACAAGGGAAGGGCAGGCACCAGGAAGAAACTATAAGAACAACCACAAGATGGAGACAGAAACAAGCACACACAAGAACCCAACATACGAACCCACAGAACACACCCGTGAATCATGACATATAACTTAAAACTGTGAAAACAATATGCACATAAATACCCTCAAACATAAATGGACAGCATGCATTCACGCCTCGTTTAGTTATTGAGATAATTGACTTAGTGTGTTAAACGAGATCACACTTTAATTTAAAAGCAACCACCTGAATAACTAATGTAATAACTATGTAATGGCCCCAGGACTACCTAAAACTACATATCCAACATCTGCATAGTTGGTTGTTGTCTTGTTGTGATGTAAGAGAGAGCATGGGACTTGTAGTTTTATCGTGCACACACGCCTTATAGAGTTAGGCTGCGGCTGTCTTCGAAGAACTACATATCCATCAAAGCGTTTCGAAATGCATAATTTATTCTGTCTCGGGTTGCGAATGGTTCTCTCCGAGGCTTTTTTTGCCCAGTTAACTGTACACACTTGTTTTGGTTAATTATTATGTTCATGGCCGATACAGGCACCGGGGTCTGCGGGGTCGGTCAGAGTCCCGGCTCTGGTCCTGGTTCGGGGCTGTGCAATCCGCGGAAGTTCAGCGAGAAGATTGCACTTCTCACACAACGACAGGCGGAGGATACCGCAGCCTTCCAGGAGGTTATGATGGACATCACCTCGACCAGAGTGAGTCGAGAAGGACAGACAGGCCAGCACCTGCTCTGTGTTAAGAAATCAGGACCACCGATATGGCTGTCAGATCATGATGCTGATGTTGACCACCAGAACAAAGTCAGAGGACTTTGTTTTCACTTTTTAGTGGCGCAATAATTTCAGGCCATGTCTAGCACCGGGCTAAATTTTGCACTGTACGGCTATATTGGATGCCTTGGTTGACACATCTCAAAGTTGAATACAGTGTGGATAAACTTTTACTTCTCATATAACCTGTGCACATATGTCTTATATACTGATTTATAGCACATTTGATTCAGGCTTATAACACCTGTTGATTTTCCTAACTGCTTGTTGTGGATTCCTATTGACTTCTCTGTGCATTTACTCCAATCTTTTGCTATCTTTTTTATTAATATGTTTTCAACAGGGTAGATGTTATTATTATCCCTATTTGCATTTGTAATGTGCACTGTCCATTTTAGTTAGGCTACATTGCATCTCAATTTTCAATATCAAAATTCACAGGCTTGAGTGAAGTTAACTAATCACCATGCAACACTTTCCTTAAAATAGCAGTGGGCGTTATTAGACAGCTATACTAATGGTTCATTACACATTGCACTCTTTTAAAGCATGCATGGGGTCTTTCTCCCACAGTATCTGATCTCCATGTTTATGCCAAGGGGTTGGCAGTCAGAAGGTATTAATTCAGTCAAGATGGAGGCAGCAGTTGCCTTTACACCCTATTACTACTGGACGCTTATGACGGATAGTGACCTTTTTAAACCGACAAGTAGTTCCATTACCTCGAGGCTATTATAGCACCCTACTGCCTAATGCCATTAACTTGTAATCAGCGATAATAAACTGGCTGCTGTCTTGGTTGTTGTTCTGTCTGCTCACCCTGTCCTGCTTACAGATTCAGGTGCAGAGAGCACGGCAGTCCAGAAGCACGGGGCCCTTCTATGGGGGGTCTCTTCCCAATGTCAACCAGATCGGTAGAAGCACTTCAGATGTACAGGTGAGCTTAATCACTCACTTTATTAGTTGTAATGACGTTGCCTACTTCTTACAAACACACACTGTGTTCGCTTTGTCACATGTTCAATGTCATTGGTGACTGTATGTATATGAACACATCATTAATCGTTTTGACTCTGTTAGGGCCAGCTTTCTGGTAGTTCAGACAACGGCTGCCCCTCGAGATTTCTTCACTCAATGGCAGAACGGACACAGGGAGATGGTCGGCTCAGTTTCCCGGTCAGGCCGAACAGGAGACACGTATCCTTTATGGTCTGACGTGCTGTACAGAGTGATCTGTTTTATTGCAGTGATTCCCAAACTAGGCTCCATGGTCCCATGTGGGGTCAACACATTTAAAAATCAGACTGTGAGAGGAACTGCAATTTCTGTTTTCATTTTGGCTTCAACTGTTTAATCACATTTAGGATACAACGCATTATAAGCACATTCATAATAAAAGTCACAGCTGACAGGAAATCATACTAAGGGAGTAACATCGACGGCAAGGGACTCTTGAATATATAAAACTGTTTAAATATATAAATATCTATTTTTTTTAAATGCACCACCCAACATAAAAAATATTTTCAGGTTTTAAGGTTACAAAAAACTATTTTTGTAAAAATATTATGAACACTGTGGCAATTATAAATTAGCCCTCTTAATAAAGTTGATGTGAATTTGTTCCTGACACCAGAATAACTTTCTGCGCCACTAAATGCTTTTCTCAACGCTAGCTGTTAGCACCTCTTGTAAAGTGAGAATGCAGAAATGATGTACATATTGCATGCACTCAGACCATAATTGTGAATGTAAACAGTTCATCACTATATTACAATAAAGTGGCAAATTGACGCTTTACGACCACAATAGCACAATTCTTGTTGCGTTTATGACAGGATGACATCATAGCTTCTGTTTGTAAAAGAATGCTAGGCTACGGTCAAATGTTGATCTTACATAGCAAATAGAGAGGATTAATTGCACAGTTCACCTGTCAACTTTATGCACCCCTGTTTTCCAGTAGTTCTATGTCTAGGTGTGATTTCAGAGCACCGTGTAAAAGCCTTAACAGTTTCCCACAGAATGACAACTCTCCCTACCGTTCACTTCACCTGTCTCCCCCGCCCGAACCCAGCTGGAGAAGGTGTGTGAGTGTGTGTGCCCGTATAATCTAAACAAATTCATACCGACCGCTTCAAAACAAACACTCTAATACGCGTATTTAAATGAAAACGCTTTAAACCCAAACAGGAACTGGTCAGGCAGCTCTCCAATGGACAGAAGCCACCTGATGCCACCATCCAGCACACACCTGAATAGGTGAGCAGTGTCTCCCGCCGTGTTCCTCTGCGGTCCCTAAAACACCCTCGCTCCTCTAATATTAAGTGTACTCCCCCCCCCTCCCTCAGAACTAACTCTGACTCAGCCCTTCACACCAGCGTGAGAAACACCCACACAGGAGAGACGCTAAGCCCCAACCAGCATGTGCTAACGTCACGCAACAGGCACAGCGGTGAGTCCACAATGCAGAACACACATATTGCACCGACTGATTTACAGACTGATTTATTCGTTCAGAGTTCTTGAATTGGTCCTAACTTCATTATCGCACACGCGCCCGTTGAGCGCGAGTCTTATTCGTAATTCGTTCAGTTAAGAATTCATGATCACGTTCTTTCCCCCTCTGTCACTTCAGTTTTCCCATATCCGGTGCCTCCGATTGAGGAGAACGTTTTTGAGGGAAAACCGTTAAGGAAACCAAATAAGGTATCATTCCTGTTTCTTATCCCACCGAACACATCCGCATCTTCTGAGTATTTCCCAGACGGCACAATTTAAATATCTTTTCCTTAGCAGATTTCCACCGGAATAAAATTACACAAAGTACCCGATACAAAGTAAGTTTTGCTTCCTTAAATTCATATTTTCAACAACATGCTAATCCCCAGGGCTCCAACTGAACCCGTCCTCCTTGTTGACCTTTCTCCAGATCCCTATCTTTGCCAGATCAGCAGTACGGCGATCTCCTCAACGTCCCCTCCGTTCTCAACGGGAGCGGCTCCCTCCCTGACCTTTCCAGCTTGTACCTTCCGTCCCCGCAGCCAGCAGGTGTGGACTATGACAAACTCAGCCATTCTAGTTGCCTAATTACAGCCAGCAGCACTGGCCAACTCTCTGGAACTTTCTCTCACCTTGGAGCCAATGAGGAAGAATTCCCCTTGCCCGGTCAGTTAGTCTCTATGTGTGTGTGTGTGTGTGTGTGTGTTTTGCAAAGTGTTTACCTCATTTGTTACTTATGCTATCCTTTATCTGTGTCTGCAGGTTTGTCTGTGTCCCTCCAGGGCTCCTTCAGTAACCCATTGCTCCAGTCGTCCCACAGCAACCCAAACATTCAGTCCTCTCTAAGCAGCCACTCCTTATCCAGCTCACTGAGCTCTGCGTCCTTGAACTTGTCACTCAGCAACCCTTCTCTAAAGTCATCCCCTAGCAACCAATCCCTGCAGTCCTTCCTCAGCAACTCTTCCCTCAGCGGCCAGTCTCTGCAGTCGGCCACCAGCCACTGTAGTTACAGCAGTGGGTTCGGTGGATCTCGTTCCTGCTCCTCTTCCTCCCTCTCCTGCTCCCCTCGTCCATCTAGCCAGGCACAGGTGCCTTTGTCACGGAGGCGGAACCCCCTCAGCCCCCTGGTTCTCCCTACGGGTGGAGAGTCTCGCTGGCTCCAGAGCAAACAGTTTTCCCCTGTGGGGTCGCCAACGCTATCTTCTATAACACAGGTATTTCAAACAAACTGGAATTCCAATAAAGCCATTTTTAATGTCAATAACACGAAAAAAGAAATGTCACAGATCTCCATATCAGTGCACAGATCTCCATATCAGTGCACAGATCTCCATATCAATTCACAGATCTCCATGTCAGTGCACAGATCTCCATATCAGTGCACAGATCTCCATGTTAAGACATTGTCTGATGTGCTGCTCTCATTTAATTTCCAAGGGAGTTCTCTTGAACACCAACCAGTTACCGAAGGAGTCACGGCCCCCTGCATACCCCCAACGCCAACCTCCACCCGAGTGTCCTCCAGCCACACTGAGGGCCCTGAACGGAGGTCCCTCCCAGAGACAGGCTCCTCTAACAGAGCGGTTTCAGCAATCCCGCCAGGAGCACAAAGAGACGGCACAGCAACAGAATACAGTTTGGCAACGACAAGACGTCTGCGATCTGCAACAGGTGCCACAGACGCACAGCATCCAAGCGCTAAATAATCACCATCAACAGCCCCAGTACCAGCACCTCAGTCAACTACACCAGCGCCAGTTCCAGCATGTCCAGACGGAAGGTCAGGACCTAGACATAAAACATCAGAGGCTGGGAATGTCGACCCAGTGTGGGAACGCAGTGCAGCAAAACCTACCACAGCAACAACAACAGCCACAACGACAACGTCAGAAACAGGTGTACCAAAACCAGCCACAGCAAGAGAAGCCACGGCAGCAATACCACCCAGACCCGCACCGGAACTACCCACCCGGTCTGCAACATGTGTACGGAAGACAGCCTCCACACCAGGCGTGCCAAACACAGCCTCCGCACCAGACGTGCCAAACACAGCCTCCGCACCAGGCGTGCCAAACACAGCCTCTGCACCAGGCCTGCCAAACACAGCCGCACCAGGCGTGCCAAACACAGCCGCACCTGCCGCACCAGGCGTGCCAAACACAGCCTCCACACCAGACATGCCAAACACAGCCGCACCAGGCTCTCCGGCAGGACAAACTGCTCCAGCATCTTCAACTGCAGCCGTACCAGGAACGTCGCTGGCGTCCCCACAGTTCACACCTGCCCTGTGGGAACCTCGACTGGAACGGGCAGAATACTCTAAGCCCTCAGATGGTGCCAACGATGCCAATTAGTCGTAAGCATCAGGCCCAGGCCCGGGGAAGGAGCTCGGCCCACCAGAAGGTGCACGGTCAGAAGGACCAGATCCAGATGACGGAAATCTCCTCACAGATGAGCTCCTTCATGGACAACGACACGGGTCTCTGCAATGTGAGAATAACCAATTTGCGTATTATAGTTTTCTTTTGGCAGGTGTCAAAGTGTGTATGGGGTCTGTTAAGGTTATGTTTAGGGTCAGTTTTAAGGTTATGTTTAGGGTCGTTTTAAGGTTATGTTTAGGTTCAGTTTTAAGGCTGTGTAGCTGTATGTGTTGGTGTTTTCAGGTGAGATTATAGGTTTAGTCTGTTAGTCTGATATGGTAATGCTACGCTTATTGTTTTTCTACTCTCAGGAATCTTCTGTTCTAGACCATTTACAGCACGAGTCCTACATCGGCTTACATCTCACACCCAGCCAAACCCAGGCACTCTCACAGCAGGTCAGAGTTAAAAAATAACCAAACCACAAAAGGTATTATACATTAAGAATCTCGTCCTCAATGTCTATAATGTTGAACGATATTTTCCAAATTTTTACCCAGCTGGGACAACTCAGCAAAGAGCCTCTGGTCGGTGACTCGGGATCACAGGCGTTGTTGGGAAAAGACGGAGAGATTAACAGGAATTGGGCCCCTGGGATGTCCCTCTATAGCCCGAACCAAAGCACTGATGACTGTCATAATGTGCTAGTTACAGGTAGGACCGTGTTTTACTCTGTTACTTATATTATTACTTTCAGGTTACTGTGACCCACAATGCAATGGGAAAATAGACTGCGTGTATCCGCGAGCTATAGTAATCAACTGAAATGTGTTGGCAACCGTTGCCTTAGATTAGAAGTTAGCACTTGATTTTCAACCCAAAATAAAAGTTTGTACTGGTTAATTATTCCCTTCGTTGTTTTCTTGTGGATTTTATGCTATTCAGAGGGATAACCTTCCTCAATCATGCATTTTGTTTCCCCGCGAACAGGCCAAACAGCTTATGAGGATTTCTCAAGCGTTCTGCCGATGCTGGGATTTGACATGGACACCTTCTCTCTGGATAACCCCCTTCAGATTGACCCCCTAGACCTGGAGGAGCTGAACATGCTGGCAGATGGAGAGATGATCGACAACACAGTGAAAGGACACTGTTCCAACCTACTTAGATGACCGAGGGAACGGCGTGTCTAGATGTCCCCCGTTAGACTATAGCCAAATATCCGGATCTCTCACTCTGGGACATAATTCGATTGGCCATTTAGAGTTTTGTTTTCTTCCGACAAACACGTGATTGGATTTGACAAACTTAGCCAAACGTGACTTAGCCAAATGCACTTTTTCTTAGTTATCGGTCAATTCTTGCCCACAACAGAAAATGCACTCCAAAAGCTGGCATCCTCTGCTCATTAATGTTAATGTAGTGGTTTATAACATATCCAGCACCTTAGTATTACTGTAGTTGATTTATAACATCAGATATATGCAGGTAGTTTGTGTAAAACAACTTATATTTTTGTAATTACATTAATTTTGTAATACTGAGACATCTAACTTTTTTTACTCTCTGGTAGAGATGAAAAGTAAAAAGGATTTTTTTCTTAAACAATGTAAACCACATTATGTATATAAAATGTGGCTAAGAAACCTGTTATATTTAGAGGGGTAGAGAGGTTAATTTGTAATCTTTATGACATTTATGTCACTGTGTTAATAAAAAAAAAAAGAGGAAACAGAATGCCTGTCAATTTCTTTAAGCAGTTGAGATTAGTTGGGATAGTCACATTTTAATGTTTTTAATTTCAAGAGATGAATATTATATTCTTGCATAATATTATTGTAGGGACTGGTCTTACAGCAAACAAGACAACACATTATTGCCTAATTGAATAATACAACCAAAATCTTCCACAACGTAATTTATTTTCTTACACAATGCAACCCAAGAAGGGTTACAAAGCTTATTTTAAATAACTCTAATAGACCAATTAAAATATATTTTCTTGGTAACACTGGCCCTCAAGTAGTAAGAATAACTACAATGTTAGTTTTTGTTATTTTACATTTAAGTAATTTACAATTTTTTTTTAATTAATCGTTGCAGCTCTAAATAGAATAAATCAAGAAATTAACATTTTCAATTCCCATTGGGTGTGAAACAGACCTCTGTTTAAACTCCAGGCAGAGCCTGAGCCCAAGCATCTAATGAGGACCATACTGAGGTTGTAGCCAAAACTAGCTCACCTTAATAACGTATCCAAATTCTGAAATAATTAGGGATTCTGCCGTCTTTTTTCTAGGATTCATTTCAATTGACGGAACACAGGGAGTTCCCCAGAACAGGTTTGAGGTAAACGGCTATAAATCCTTTTTATTGCCCTAAGAACTGACATTCTTGTTTCCACTCAGATCAGCGGTCCAAGTAAAGCTCAGTCTAACGACATAAGCAACGTACAACACTGTTTACAGATCTCTGTAACTTGTGAACACGTACTCATGTTTAATAGGGTTATGATGATATAATGCCGTGTTACCCAGGGTTGGAGATGGTACTCAATCATTTCTGTTTAAAATGTACAAAAATAGTTTCTTCCCGATATGCTGCATAAAAGGTTCTCACGTGGAATGTCAGGTTTGGGATGGATGCCATTCGCACTCAGAAGAACATAAATGCACTCAACAATATGCCTTTCTGTCCACAGGATGAGTCGGCACATTACTGATTGATTGGGTGACCAATTAAGTGGTGAATTCAGTGCAAAAAAAAACATGTAGGAAAATGTAAAATCAATACGAAAAAAAGTCCCACTTCAATTGTCTGCGAAGACTGGATGGCAAACTGCTAAACAGTGTTTCTGCTCACTGCTGGAAAAAAATGATAGAGCCAAGACTTGGAGCTGGTATCCATAGCAGTGAAACCTCCACATCCGTTTAAAATTATGACTTCGGACAGGGAAAATATTTTTGTGCCACTGGACCATAACTTCATGTCATCACAACAGCAGTGTGTTTAGTTGAATTACTTTGACCCGTCAACCCGTTTAAAAAACAAACCCATGACAAAACCAAAAATGCCTGGGGTGAAACTAGTGGCACATTTTCATTCATAACAGCTTCTGGGTTCATGTTTTCTGGCTTGACCTCAGTTTATTGGCTGGTAAACCTGCACGGGGGTCCGGTTCTTGCTGACACACACACACACGCCTCCGATCAAGATGATCAGTAGAGGAGTTCCTAGCCCCACTGCCATAATGCCCAAAACCAGGGGAGAGAAGGAGTCCACGGGAGGAGAACCGAGGCCCACCAACACGGCCCTGAAAGAGGTGGAGAAGAGATTTGGGAATAAGGGGGACAATGTTAGTAACATTTCAGGATACTAGGGAATAGAGGCTGGCGTAACATATCTAGGGGGAAGTGAGATGTGTGTGTGCCCCCAAAAGGCATGATGGATACAGAGACGGGATCTTAGAGGGTTACACCAGACGACACTCATTTCAGTTAGACGCAGCTGGTTTAAATGATTGACAGTTAAAGAGGTATAAACTCAAATGGGTTGTGCACTGAGCTTAGATTGCTGAAATGCACTGCTGCCCAATAAAGAAACGAACGTATAGTCTGTTAACTGCTACCTACCAACTGAGATAGTTGGTGGTGTTGTAGAACGGATCTCCAGCGATACTGAAGGAGATGTTAAGTCCTGTGGCATGGAGCTCCTCTCCGAAATAAGCCAGAGCGAGTCCAGAGGGGGGCCGCCGGGTTACCGGGACAGGGGTCGAGTGATGGCAAGGGGTGGCGTCTTCGAAAACGGGCGACGCCTTGCGGTAAGCCACAGGCTTCCACTGTGCATAGCCGAGAATAGGGGAGGTGAAGTTGACCGGCGAGGACACCCACTGAGAAACCTGACAGGAAAGACACGGTCACCGTCGAATTAGGCGGATTTTCTGCAGAGAAGGTTCAGAACACTCATATTTCATAATAAACATTGGAAAAAATAGCGATACTCCTTTGAAATGCCGACACAGAAACTCGACTGAAGGTATATAACTGCATATCTGTAATGTGCCCATGGACGTTACCTTAAATATGGATGGTGTGTATTCGTCATCTATAGACTGAAGCACGTTCACTCTGGTCAGTGGATTGGCGTCGCCCACAGTTTGTAGCTCCAAGGAAAACCGTGTGCGATTGGCCCTCGGGGTGACGCCGTCCAACCACACCCTCACCTGGGAGGAGTTAGCGTTGTGGAGAAGGCTGGGCCAGTCTTTTACCCGCCCTGCAGAATCAAAGGCTGAGAACTGAAACAAGAGACGATACGTGTAAAAATCCTGTATTATGGACCTTCTCACTCTCCTTACTTAAATAGGAAGTTTAGATTGAACCCTGGTTTCAGAATGACATACAACTGAAAGGCATTGACTATACTGCTCCATTCAGGCTGGGGTTTTATTTATTAATTACTCTTTAATGTCATGTAATAACGTAGAGATGAGTCCATGTTCTAAACTAGGGGGTGCGAGTTGGACCCGACAAGATTTAATTACAACTAGCTATGGTAGATAAGCAATATTCTGAACGTTACCTTGAGACAGAGAGAGCCGTTGATGAAGCTCTCACTGGAGTCACCTCCACACAACTGAGCGGTGTGGGCTGCGTGGTCTAGCGTCTGGTTCAGGTCTCCCCAGGTGAAGTTCTGCAGCTCGTACGGTTGGAGGAAGCTGGAGACCGGCAGGAGTTCTGGCTCGGCTGTGTCGTTGACATCATCATATTCCCACAGCTGACGAGAGAGAAATTACCAGTTAGTTAGGTGTTACATTTGACGTGCCTGAGTATGGGTGAATGTGTCAAATATGTCTACGTGCCTGAGTATGGGTGAATGTGTCAAATATGTCTACGTGCCTGAGTATGGGTGAATGTGTCAAATATGTCTACATGCCTGAGTATGGGTGAATGTGTCAAATATGTCTACGTGCCTGAGTATGGGTGAAATATGTCTACGTGCCTGAGTATGGGTGAATGTGTCAAATATGTCTACGTGCCTGAGTATGGGTGAAATATGTCTACGTGCCTGAGTATGGGTGAAATATGTCTACGTGCCTGAGTATGGGTGAAATATGTCTACGTGCCTGAGTATGGGTGAAATATGCCTACGTGCCTGAGTATGGGTGAATGTGTCAAATATGTCTACGTGCCCGAGTATGGGTGAATGTGTCAAATATGTCTACGTGCCCGAGTATGTGTGAATGTGTAAAATATGTCTACGTGCCCGAGTATAGGTGAAATATGTCTACGTGCCCGAGTATAGGTGAAATATGTCTACGTGCCCGAGTATGGGTGAATGTGTAAAATATGTCTATGTGCCTGAGTATGGGTGAATGTGTCAAATACGTCTACATGCCTGAGTATGGGTGAATGTGTCAAATATGTCTACATGCCTGAGTATGGGTGAATGTGTAGAATATGTCTACGTGCCCGAGTATGTGTGAATGTGTAAAATATGTCTACGTGCCCGAGTATAGGTGAAATATGTCTACATGCCCGAGTATGGGTGAATGTGTAAAATATGTCTACGTGCCTGAGTATGTGTGAATGTGTAAAATATGTCTACGTGCCCGAGTATAGGTGAAATATGTCTACGTGCCCGAGTATAGGTGAAATATGTCTACGTGCCCGAGTATGGGTGAATGTGTAAAATATGTCTACGTGCCCGAGTATGGGTGAATGTGTAAAATATGTCTACGTGCCCGAGTATGGGTGAATGTGTAAAATATGTCTACGTGCCCGAGTATGGGTGAATGTGTAAAATATGTCTACGTGCCCGAGTATAGGTGAAATATGTCTACGTGCCCGAGTATGGGTGAATGTGTAAAATATGTCTACGTGCCCGAGTATGGGTGAATGTGTAAAATATGTCTACGTGCCCGAGTATGGGTGAATGTGTAAAATATGTCTACGTGCCCGAGTATGGGTGAATGTGTAAAATATGTCTACGTGCCTGAGTATGGGTGAATGTGTCAAATACGTCTACATGCCTGAGTATGGGTGAATGTGTAGAATATGTCTACGTGCCCGAGTATGTGTGAATGTGTAAAATATGTCTACGTGCCCGAGTATAGGTGAAATATGTCTACATGCCCGAGTATGGGTGAATGTGTAAAATATGTCTACGTGCCTGAGTATGTGTGAATGTGTAAAATATGTCTACGTGCCCGAGTATAGGTGAAATATGTCTACGTGCCCGAGTATAGGTGAAATATGCCTACGTGCCCGAGTATGGGTGAATGTGTAAAATATTTCTACGTGCCCGAGTATGGGTGAATGTGTAAAATATGTCTACGTGCCCGAGTATGGGTGAATGTGTAAAATATGTCTACATGCCCGAGTATGGGTGAATGTGTAAAATATGTCTACGCGACTGAGTATGGGTGAATGTGTAAAATATGTCTACGTGCCTGAGTATGGGTGAATGTGTAAAATATGTCTACGTGCCTGAGTATGGGTGAATGTGTAAAATATGTCTACGTGCCTGAGTATAGGTGAAATATGTCTACGTGCCCGAGTATAGGTGAAATATGTCTACGTGCCCGAGTATGGGTGAATGTGTAAAATATGTCTACGTGCCCGAGTATGGGTGAATGTGTAAAATATGTCTACGTGCCTGAGTATAGGTGAAATATGTCTACGTGCCCGAGTATGGGTGAATGTGTAAAATATGTCTACGTGCCCGAGTATGGGTGAATGTGTAAAATATGTCTACGTGCCCGAGTATGGGTGAATGTGTAAAATATGTCTACGTGCCCGAGTATGGGTGAATGTGTAAAATATGTCTACGTGCCTGAGTATGGGTGAATGTGTAAAAGGACACCACTACATGTAGAACTACTGATGCCTCACCCGGGTAAAGATGAGTGAGTTGCTGTACAGAACAGCGCTCTCTGGCTCCACTCTCACGCTGCCTGAAGCGTTCGCCGACAGGAAGACAGACCAGTCTACCTCCACCGTAGAAGAGTTTGAGTTTGTATGCACCAATAGTAATGCTGGCGCCCCCTTGCTGCAGAGCAGGTAGTGCAGTGTGTCGTTGTGGCCCAGTGCCCGTACGTGAATCAAGCCAACACCAACAGGCAGTGGGTGCAGTAAGGGGTTTCGACCAGGGTTCAGCTCCAGAGATACCTGAGAAGATGTGTCACACAAAGAACAAGGATTTTAATGTTGGCATGGCAACACTGAAAATTAGCACGCGATGCTGCCTGTCGCCAGATCAATACTCAGTGGTGTGAATACAAAGATATACATACATGCAAATTTACTTGAATACAAATGTATACATAATTACAAGGGATACATGTACTAAATTAGTATGCAGCTTTGAGGCAATAAGGGTATGCATGTACATATCTGGGGTAGCAGTGGCAAGATAATGACCAATAGAAACTTAGAGTATATGTATTATGTATGAATGAGTGTGTGTTTACATATATTCAAAACAAAAGAATTGACATGAAAACATAACTATAAGATAATCATTGTCCGTATAACAATTACAGCTTAGTCAAACCGGTTCCACGGGGGGCCTAGTGTATGCAGGTTTTTGCTCTCACCTTGTTCTTGATTGATTAATTAGGTGACAAATTGGTAAGGTTCTACCCTCTACTGGTTGTTTAGGTCTGAACTGGGAACTAATTTAAATGAAAACCCAAAAACCTGCATACACTAGGCCTCCCGTGGAACCGGTTTGACACCCGTGGCTTAGGACTAGAAGTTGTGCTTAGGTGGCTGGAGTCATTAACAACTTCCTTAAGAGCCAGTCTCTGACACCATCTAGTGTGTCGGTGTTGACAGGCAGGGTGATGAACTTAGTATCTTCTGTTCTGACCAAGGCCATCATGCTGTGAAAATGTTGTCCAACAGAGGAATTTGACCACAATGGATGTAAAATAATGTAGTTAGACATCATCTTGAATCTGATTTCTATCAACGGTAGCAACAACCCAATATATGTTTATTTATGGGGTACGAGCTTTAACTTGTGGTCACAAAACCAATGGGTATAGTGCTAAAAAAACGGACACAAGTAACATTTTTATTTGCTTCTCATGGAAACGGTTGTTTTCTTACATTTCCGACAAAGCAGTACTGAAACAAGTACTGGACGTTTCATTTCCCCAATCCGATCCATGTTACCAATAAAACCCATATGATAAATATTATAAATCATGTTAATCACAACTAGAAAGATTAGTTTCAATTAACCTGCCATGTAAAAATTACACAACACATGACAATACAGGTTTGTACAGCTTGACAACATTCAGAAGTTATAGACAAAAACTGTTGACTATGTAAAGACATAAATAACTTACATTCCGTCTGTACTTTTCACCATAGTCGCTAAAACCAGAAGAAACCAGAATCGTTAAAAGGAAAAATATTGCATAAAAGTAGATTGTGTCCAACATCGCCGCAGCCATCATCATTTATATGACTTCCGTGAACTAACAATCACGTGCCTGAGGGGCTTTATTGTGGTCAGCTGACTTGCAGTCACGTGACTTGACTTAAGTGACGTTACATATAAGAATCGGCGTATTCAGCAGTCACCGAGTTCCCCATTTAAATGTTCTGTCTCCATTTGTGTGTGATTTGATTAAATAAAAATCATGTACAAATACGCAGCATTTATCCGTTAGCTAATGAAAGCAAGGAAAGACACATTTTCCATCCTGGCTGATACAGCAACGTTTGTCCCATATGCACTGTAATACTAAACAACAGGCATGGCTAACTATGACACATGTATTTGACCCCCAACATAACAATGTAAAACGGGTTTGTAAATTCGAATTACCTGATCGTTTCATTTCAATTCTGAAAATGAATTGTAGTCACAAATGTTTGCCCTCCTTTTGTCATGCAGGTCAGCACCGACCTGGTTAAGGATTCACATAATCACTTACAAACACCCATCAGGCATCAAAATGAATTAAGCAAACACAAGCCACTGTCTTTCATATTTATTCAGGTTGATTTAATCACTGGGACCCAGGGGAAAATGCAATGAAAGGACAGGATTCAGAACCAGGTCAACCATGTCAACATACAACGCCACCGTTCTTACAGAGAAGCCGTTTATTCAATGAAACACATTAAAAAGACCTTCAATGGTGGACGATGCACGCTCTAAACCGTCTTCAACGTCTACAACCACTTCCATCCAAATAAATACCTAGTCAGAAGTCAAGGTAAACCTTGGTCCCACCTCGGAGTAACAATCACATCTTAAGCCATATCTGCTGGGCAGCGTGCACACAAATACATACACAAACTCATGTGCCTTGGTACTGACAGAGCAAATCCGTAGAACGGTAGCTCCGACGGACGAATCCTCCATTACTCTCTGCCTCATGGTTCCCAGGCATCCTCCAACATCCTCGGTTCTTCATCTCCCTCTACTCGGCACCCTGTCCACCTCCTGTCTGTTCCTCTCCCTTCTTCTTGTGTCCCGAGACAATGTCATCGATGCGCAGCAACAAGATGGCCGTCTGCAATAACAAGAGAAAAAGACCCATTCTAACAACCTGTGCCCAATTGTGTTGAATGTACTTCTAAATGCACACATGTTGACGAGGGTATTAAAAAGGCGGTTAGTGACGTCACCTCTACTGCGGTCTTGTAGGTCTGAGCCTTGACTGCCAGTGGCTCCCAGATGCCCAGGGTGGTCATATCTGCCAGGGTGCCAGTCTCCCCGTTCACTCCCCACGACACACTGCCCTCCTGGGTGTGCTTGGCCTGGGCAGAGGTAAAAAGCTCAATGAATAAGTCACCACAATGTCAACCAACTGCACACACACACACACACACACGAAACGTCGTCTTTCTCCACGCCTCTTACCCTGAGGGAGGTGAGCACACGGATGGTAGAGGCCCCACAGTTCTGGATGAGGGTGCGGGGAATGACCTCCAGGGCCTGGGCCAGGGCGCGATACGGCCACTGCTCCACGCCGGTGAGGGCCTTGGAGCGCTCCATGAGCCGCTGGGACACGGCCATCTCCGTGGCTCCGCCCCCAGGAAGCAGGCAGGGCTCCAGCAGCACGTTACGGGTCACCTGCATGGCGTCCTGAAGGTTTCGCTCCACCTCCTGAGAGAGGGGGATTATGGGAAGGATTTCAAAAACCTAATTCAACCCTGAGTTTGAGTCAGCATTTCCCTTAAAGCATAGTCACAGAACAAAACAAGTCATAGAAAACTATTAGGGGAGGTAATTTCATAAACGATCATAAACAAGAATTTCTCATTTGACTTCCTGGGTTTCTCACCGCTAGGATCTCCTTGCTGGCCCCTCTAAGCAGGATGGTACAGGCTTTTGGGTCTTTGCACTCTGTGACAAAAGTGAAGTACTCGTCTCCGATCTTCTTGATCTCAAACAGGCCGGCCCCTAGGCCAACGTCCTCCTCACGCAGCTCGTCTGTACGGCTGGCGATACGTGCGCCACACGCCCTGAAAGATAACAGAGGTATAGACGATGAATACACTATAAAAATGACTAGTCATTCTCTAGCTAGGCACATAAGACTGCTACATCGCCTCAAATTCACTACAATAGACTCAAGATGAGAGATAAGAAAACAAGCGGACGCTTTACATCAAGACAGCTACAAGTATCACAAATCCAAAATCTGGTTGTGGTGAACAACAAGGTGGAACAGTAGGCTTCTGCAGACGTTTGCTAAGATTAAACTTGCAGCCAGAGATGTATAGGGGAACTGTCCAGTATTTCCCAGGTGCTGAAACCATCCGTATTATAGAGCCCAGCTGAATATAAACCCAACCCAGGACAGAACTATTACATAACAACTAACATGACAACATGAAGACAAGCAAAACAACAACTCTGTCTGATATGTCCAACAAATCAAATGACTGCTTTCTTGGGTGTATCAGACTCACCTGCCAATCCTGTTGTTGTCAGTCTTTCTGACACGGCGGATAGCCGAGATGTTAGCCTTCATCAGGTAGTGCTGAGCCAAGTCTGAAGCGAGAGGAGCCAAACATAGTTGAAGATAACCAATTTGCTCTGGCTCACAGTCAGAGCCTAATAGCTAAATGCTGTAGAGATCCCCACAAGCAGGTAGAATAACGTAGCGGAAGTGCAAGAAGTACCGGAGATGCCCTTCTCTGTGAAGATGAGGTCCGGCTTGAGTCGGATGATGTCTTCACAAATCTGCTGGACGTACTCCTCCTCCATTTGCAGGATCCGCGCGAAATCCTCCTCACGTGTGATCTCAATGTCAGTCTGCCGAACAACACACGTGGTTCAATAAACCACACCCACGTTTACTAGTGCATATTCTCTGTCCGCAACTACCAATATATTGGTTTGCTGAAGTAATAAGCGCATCATCCAGGAGGTTCCTCTCGATCTGCTGATTTGTAGCATCACTCCCAGTCTAAGTTAAAAAACGCGTCAGTACTCATTTCTCAACTGTAAGGTGGCATTTTCAGGGCGCAACAGTGCGACAATGTCAGCCAAATACACAACTAAATACGTCTAGATGCCAACTAATGCAATAAAAGCATTTAATTAGAGGCAGTGCCAATTCCAACCCGTGAACTACATGTAGGATGCTGTTACATACCATAAACTATAATGTATACAGATGCATACATGTATCTGGGGACAGTAGAGATCCAAAAACCAATTACATCCAAAATACCAGCCACCTGCTGGACCCCATCAATATCACATCGATTACTGAAAATAAGTTTGTTCCCTGGTATGAGCCATAGCTTATGGCAGACAGCACCAAGTCATGTGGCTCCACCATTCATTTGTACTGTACCTGGCTCTCTCCCTTCTTGTACTCCAAAGAGCAGTCCAGCAGGATGATGCGGGGGTTCTTGATCATTCTGCGCATGCGCGGGTGGGTCACGTCCTTGTTCACCATCACACCCTTCAGCACACACGAGTCCTCAATAATCCCGCCAGGAATCTGAAACGCATAAACGGAGAGAGACCCAGGTGAATGTTAAAGCTGACGGCATGACGAACTCGACCCGCACCGAAAACATGCGGCGAACACGCTTGCGTAGGTAACGCGTATCCTCACCTTCTCTACTTTTGCATACTTCTTGATGTCGATCTCCTTGCGTCCGTTCTCCTCCATCTCCACGGTTTTTACCGCGTCCAGGGCGATGTTGCAGGCCATGTCAGACCAGTGGCTCAGGGCCTTGGTGTTAATGGCGGAGTTAATGATCTTCAGCATCATGGCCCGGTCATTTAAATCCACCGGGGTGCTGTGTTAGGGTAAGAGGGGTTTTAAAAAAACTCATGAATATGGAAGCAGCAGGCAAGGGAAACGTTCAGCGAACAGAAAAGTATTTGGGCCAAAGCTCTAGACTTCACCGTAATTCCTCTGTGAAATAATATTCTGTAACGTCAACGACTTTCTAGCACAGCATTGTCACCCTGAGGTGAGCTAGTAAGCTGGCTGGCTAATGGGTTCCAGATAAATGGGGTGTAAGAGACGGACACACATGGACCAGAACCGACGCAACAGCGCGCGAGAACATGTTAAACAGCAGCCATTACTGATTAAAGGGTTGTCTGGTAGAGGCCTGTGCTTTACCTGATATCTTTGAGCAGCGTTAGCATGTCATCCATGGCGTGTCTGTAGGCACTGATGACGACTGTGGGGTGCATCTGCTGCTCCAGGAACTGAGCGGACACCGACAGCATCTCACCCGCTGGAGAGGCATGCAAGCAGTCAGTAATCACTTAAAGGATGCGACCAACGGGACCGTAAAGCTACTTCTAGTGTTAAGAGGCCACGTACACATATGGGCAGGTTCAGAACCAACAAGTTGCCCACCTTGACCAGTGCTCAAAATGGGCATCGACATCGATTGCGACAGCATTCAATTTTCACACTCATGTCAAACTTTACCAAGGCAGAAATGTATAAACGCAAACTACGTTTAGTTGCTCTGGATAACTACGGCAGATAATTGACTAGTGTAGATCGTAGATACTGCGAAGTCCAGCAGGGATTTAGGTTCTGGCTATTTTGTCATGTTTGCAACCAATCCACTTTCTGGAAATGTTTGATCTGTTCCCCAATTCAAAACGTTACATCTTTTGGCCATAAGAAGACATTTGTTTATAAGAAAGCTTTGGGATAGTTTTCTAAAACGATCACTAATGAACTTAGGGATAACTTAGGGACAATGTTCATCTGGAACACGTCGACTCACCGAGAATGATGACAGAGGTTGTGCCGTCTCCCACCTCCTCGTCCTGAGTGCGACTAATCTCAATCATGGACTTGGCGGCCGGATGCTGAACTTGGATCTGTGTAACGGGGTCGAAAAGAGGATGAGACAAGCGATGAGACCAGCTCCATGTATATGTTAAAACAGAACAAGCGCATTTGTGCGCAGATTGCTTGGGAGTCAAATCGACTAGGTTCTTCTCACCTCTCTAAGAATAGCATTGCCATCGTTGGTCATTACAATTCCACCCATGGGGTCCAACAGCATCTAACAGACAGACAAAGCAGGTTATGCTTTCAGATAGGCACCACGATGACGTATTTAGAATATACAGCAACACAGGCACGTATTAAAAAAAAGCCCAGGCACTCACCTTCATCATGGCCCGTGGTCCCAAGCATGTTCGGATTACATCTGCAATAGTCTAGAACAAATGCCTCACTTCAGAATATGAAATACCAACGCGAAGGGCAGGACATGCAAACGCTTATCTGCATTACAGCTGGCTATTCACTAAACTAATTTAGTTCCAGAAGTGAGGGCTAAACAAATGTGCATTGTATGTTAAATCTTTCTTCCATCCTTGCCATTCTCATTATGAATCACTGAATAAAAACAAGTGTAAGTGCTTTCAAAACATTTTTTACGATTCGAAGGTGCACAAACAGCACAGGATGGTGATTTGGTTATGCACATGTCAATTGTAATTTATTGTACAGTTGTAGCGTCGGCTCAGGGAGTCTGACACAACTGAAGAGTGTGGTAAACAATGTTGGAGCCTGCGAGCTGAGCTGCTGTCACACTGATTTGGATTCCAGATTGACTGCGTTAATACAGTCGTATCTAGCCTGATTTCAGATGCATTTGGAAACAGGATTGAAAGAACTGTTCTGCTGACAAAGAATTTAAACCGCACAATTATCTTTATGAGATTACCCAAAATTATCCAATCAATGTTCGCATTTAACCAATTAAGACAAAGAATTAGAGTTTACCTTAGCTGCAGAGATGTTCCCTGTCTGAACCTTACGTCCAGATTCCCTCTTTATATTCTGGTCTGCAGAAGAACATACAAAGTTAGACCTGCAGGTGTGGTGTGAAAAAAGTACTAATCCACATAGATGAATTCCACAGTTGGTTATTTTATTATAATGAAAAACATCAAAAGCACCATTTATAGATCGTTAAAGGCTCAGATATATTACCATACTTGATTTGCCTGTACTATATAACGTTTCACATAAGTTATGCCCAAATATGTCTAAACCCAATTTCAGATGTGTTTTTTTCATTTCATTGGCTTGAGTCGCTAAAGATACGATGATCACTTTGTAAACCAACAATATGCAACGCTTTAATTCTGTCTTTTTCAAGTCACTCATTAATCAAGACACAAGATTGAAGAAATAACTTTGATATTTATCTACAATATCGATACATAAGACTGAGGACCACCCAGTAATAGGACCAAAATGGTCAGGTTATTTCATTTTTGTTAGTCACCCAAAAAGATAGATAGGGTTTCTATTCAGATAGCCAGACAAGTAACGTCCACTGTTTAATTGGACCCATTTCATTTTGATCAAATGAATGAATTACACCAAGTCGAACGGTACAGTAGCTTAATTGACATACAAATCAATGAAAATCAAAACCCTGATCTACATTTACTATAGACTATTATTACATCCGGGGAGAGATGGCGTATTTAACAGTAGTCATACAGAAAGCCCAGCCCGTTAGCCTACTAGTTAGCGTATCTGCTAATGCTAACTAACACCGTAAGAAAGCAGACGCACATGCTTTGTTGCTGACACTGTCAATGGCTAGCAACCGGCGTTAGCTATGCAGCATGTGCCGGTCGTTCATTAGGACGTTATTAACGACACAAACAGCCAAATTAGTTAAGTTTCCACCGAAAACAACGTTTATATTTTCACTGTTGTTCTGTTGCATTTACTTACTTAGCACTAGAACCTGTTGGCCCATCATTTCGACAGCGTGTGTGGGACAACGGCCTGGAACCTTCTAGGAAACACGAGAAGAAACCGATCCACGTGGGGGAGGGCCACAGCGTAGCATAGTTCCGTTGTGTTAACCAATGCCCTTCGAGGAAAGATTGATGTACCGCGACTTTAACCAATGAGGGAGCTTGAAAGGTGGCTAAGCGCAAGAGGATTCAAGGAAGCCAGAAACTGTAATGAACAGGGCATCATTGAGACCGAGACACACCCCGAACAAAGACAAACGAGTCCATATATAGTAACCTATCCAGGCGTTTAAAAGTCTATACACATACAGTATATATTACAATATTTACATTAAAAGATTGCTCAGTAAAACTTTAAAGACAAAGTCTGTGAAAATGTCCCAATCATCTCTCCATTTATTAGCAGATACAAAAAGAAGCTGTAAACATGCTTCCGGTCAGTGCCAAACTCTTGCAAAAATAAAATGTACATCAACAAATCATAAGGCTCTATCCAGACAATTACAATACCTCTCACATTGTATGTACAAATGATGTTGTTTATATGTTGTAGTGTCTATACTATATTGAATATTAAACGTAGCACACAATCAATAAGGCCAATAAATAACACAGGCACACTAACAACTCAAACCTATATCCTTCAGAGCCAAAGACAAAAATGGCATACACCTTTAAGCTTGTTGATTAAACAAAAACTGGCATATAATGATAGAAACCTGAATATTCTAAAGAGTGCAACTCGTAATTTTGCCATCAATCTAAAAACTGCCTTTACATAATTTTTTATATAAATTAGTTCAAATAGACAGAAACAGAACAATGAGTAAGGATATTATAGATTTCTGTATAAAGCCTAAAGGTACGCAAGTGTTTGTCATCACACCCGGCTTTAGCATAAATACATAAAAACTAAAGTAAGACAGTTTTCTGACCAAATCATTGATTTAAAAAACAGCAGTTATATTGTTGGAATGATAGTATGGTATATGATGGTGGGAAAGAGGTATAGGTCAAACATTAAAAAAAAATTCAGTGGTGTTCCAATATTCCCAATAAAGTACTGGATTTCAATGCAAACCAAACCTGGACCAAACCGTTGGTAGATGAGTTTGGCATTCATGTTAAATTATGTTCCTAATTAACGTAATTTGTGAAGGTAGTGTGCAGTCCTCTCCCTAGAAAATCTCATCAAGGTCACTTGACATTAGGGGATGTCGCTCTTCGTTTGTTTCCTCTTTCGTTTTTTCACTTTTTCTCTGCAATAACAATTTTCTCTGTTCCTGGAAAGTAAATAATGTGAGATTTCATTGAAAACTGTTGATTAATAAAAAAAAATATAAAAACGCAGCGGTTTTAGTTTTCCAAGTTATTTCATCAGAAACAAAAATGTTTAGAAGTTCTGACTCTTGGAACAGAACAAAGACTTCCACAACCGTAACTCCAGGTGTCATTTCCGATCACAGTTCTTCTCTGACTCCGCTAACAACATGCGAGGCTTCTCTCTTTAAGAACTTGAGGAAGTCCTTCACTTCACGGGCTCCCTAGAAAAGAGAAACACATTGTAAACGACCCTTCGTAACACAACACGCCATATTTTAGTCAAAACGGTGTAGGGAGAACACACCTCATATCTTAACGGCTGATCCTTCTTGCCTGCCCGAGAGAAGAAGATTGTGGGAAACCTACAAAACAATAACAGAGGGAGAAACGATGCATGAATAAAGAGAGGACAATCGGAAAAAAGGAAAGTACTGCCGAGTGAAGGAAAGGGATAACAAGTTGATAGAGTACATGTGCCCCTCTCTCACCCTTGCACATCAAAGCCCTGAGGAACATCATTGGCTGTGGCGTCCATTTTGGCAATGACAATATTAGAATCAGAGTAGAGCTGAGGAAAAATAGGAAAACAACGAAACAGAATGACAGGCTGAGGTAGAAAATCGGTTTGTGGAAAGACGCCATATATGGTGAAGACAAATAATATTATCAAACAGTTACATCATTCAAATGTGTCAGAGTCTGTGTGGGACGAGTGCGAAGACTCACCTGCTCCGCCAGCTCCTTGTACTTGGGCTCTAGGCTTTTACAGTGTCCACACCAGGGTGCGTAGAACTCAATCAGCACATCTTTCTCCGGATCATTTACAATCTCCTCAAAAGACTCCGCAACCACTACCTGCACATAGAAAGTCAGTAAATAACGCTTGAGCCATTAGAGAGTTACCAGAAAATAGGATAACAAAACAATGCAAAGCGTAGTAGAAAAACGTATATACATACTCATACACAACCATCATACCTTGACAGGACCCTTGTTTTTCTCAGGGATGGGCTCTGACTTGATGTAACGTTTCAGTCGACCAGCAAAGTAATCCTGCAGGAATCTTTCCAGCGATTTCCCATCGCGCCTGTTAAACAAAAGTGTTTCATTAACCATTCCACATCCCCACCTTCGAAACACCTGGGTTGATGTTATATTTCGGTAACTCACGTGAACTCCTCCCTCATTGTGTACTTGAAGCCCTGACGTGTCCTGATGGTTATAAAGGGAACATCTCCACCATCCTTCGCACCCAGTCCAAACTCCTCCTCCAGCTCATCCATAAAGTCCTTCCGATTAGCCACAGCAAAACTCAGGCCCTGGGACGCAAATTCAGAACCCACCTTCATCACCCTGAGTAGAGAGAATGAATAGTATTACATAAAACCACAAAATAATAAAGAGATAAAATGACTGATAATATACATATCTAAATTACAGTTGACAAGCTGCCAAATGACAGCAATTTAAGTTTTTCAAAATACTAATGTAGGATAGTCATAACAAATTCAAAATCTGTGCTTAATCAAAAACAGAAAGTATATATAGTATATATGTTTACAGAGAGACCAACCTGTTCCTCCAGTAATTGGAGCCTTTGGGGTTCCGTAGATAATCCAAATCATAATATGCAGTCAACAAGTCCCGCCCCTTCAGTTTATCTCTGTTCTCAATGGTCAGATGGGGACACATTCCAAAACTGACCAAACACAGAAGACCCGCAGACCAATCAAGTCAAGCACTCAAATAGAAGTACAGACGGGAAAAAAAAATCCAAAAAAGAGGACTAATATGATAGAAAAGTATGAGAGTTGTACAGTACACAGGAGTAGAAAAGCTTACATGTTGTCTCTGAGGAAACGGCGTAGTGCGTTTGTGGTAATGGTGTCAGTGAAGGGCAATACACTGTCTTCAAACCTACTGTTCAGCCTAGGAGGCCTGAACAGCAGAATACTCCTGGAGAAACACAGGTAGTTGAATAATCACATCACAATAGCACGCTCTAGAGTGCAGGTAGTTGAATAATCACATCACAGAAACACGCTCTAAAGTGCAGGTAATTGAATAATCACATCACAATAGCACGCTCTAAAGTGCAGGTAATTGAATAATCACATCACAATAGCACGCTCTAAAGTGCAGGTAGTTGAATAATCACATCACAAAAACACGCTCTAAAGTGCAGGTAGTTGAATAATCACATCACAACAGCACGCTCTAGAGTGTAGGTAGTTGAACAATCACATCACAATAGCACGCTCTAGAGTGCAGGTAGTTGAACAATCACATCACAATAGCACGCTCTAGAGTGCAGGTAGTTGAACAATCACATCACAATAGCACGCTCTAGAGTGCAGGTAGTTGAACAATCACATCACAATAGCACGCTCTAGAGTGTAGGTAGTTGAACAATCACATCACAATAGCACGCTCTAGAGTGCAGGTAGTTGAACAATCACATCACAATAGCACGCTCTAGAGTGCAGGTAGTTGAACAATCACATCACAATAGCACGCTCTAAAGTGCAGGTAGTTGAATAATCACATCACAGAAACACGCTCTAAAGTGCAGGTAATTGAATAATCACATCACAACAGCACGCTCTAAAGTGCAGGTAGTTGAATAATCACATCACAACAGCACGCTCTAGAGTGCAGGTAGTTGAATAATCACATCACAACAGCACGCTCTAGAGTGCAGGTAGTTGAACAATCACATCACAATAGCACGCTCTAGAGTGCAGGTAGTTGAACAATCACATCACAATAGCACGCTCTAGAGTGCAGGTAGTTGAACAATCACATCACAATAGCACGCTCTAGAGTGCAGGTAGTTGAACAATCACATCACAATAGCACGCTCTAGAGTGCAGGTAGTTGAACAATCACATCACAATAGCATGCTCTAGAGTGCAGGTAGTTGAATAATCACATCACAAAAACACGCTCTAAAGTGCAGGTAGTTGAATAATCACATCACAACAGCACGCTCTAGAGTGTAGGTAGTTGAACAATCACATCACAATAGCACGCTCTAGAGTGCAGGTAGTTGAATAATCACATCACAGAAACACGCTCTAAAGTGCAGGTAATTGAATAATCACATCACAACAGCACGCTCTAAAGTGCAGGTAATTGAATAATCACATCACAACAGCACGCTCTAAAGTGCAGGTAGTTGAATAATCACATCACAACAGCACGCTCTAGAGTGCAGGTAGTTGAACAATCACATCACAATAGCACGCTCTAAAGTGCTGGTAGTTGAATAACCACATCACAAAAGCACGCTCTAAAGCGCTCTGAATCTAGTGCTGGGATGCTCTAATCCAGCAAAAACAAACCTGATTGAACTAAACAGGTTTTTTTTACAGGAAATAGATTTCAGATGGATAAGACAAACAAGAGATTTTCAAGCATTTTTTTCAACAGCAATGTGGAATGGATAGCTGATCATTATTTTGAAATGTGAATTAGCAGTAAGTCAGATTCAAACACATGCTGCAGCAGTACATGTGACCGGTTCGTGGCTGTCTACTGACACTGGACCAGCCTCGGCCACCACACGTTTGTTTCATTAACACACCTAGTCATTCACCCCACATCCCTCTCTTCATCTCTCTCCTCATCACTCTCATCTCTCTATCGGGACCTCCATCCCTTGTTCTCTGCCTCTCACTCACTCAGTGTCCACGCCGTGTTTGAAACCCAGGGCCATGTGCGTGGTGTGGGCAAAGCGAAAGTGTTCCCTCATAGCGCTAGCAGACTTCAGAAACTCCGCCAGCTGAGTGCTGTCAGGCCCAGAGAAAAAACCTGAGAGAGGGAGGAGAAAAGCATGGAGACACGGTATATTAGGAATTTGACTTCTCCGTCACTCGCATTTTACAAGGCTTTTTGAAGCTATGAACATAAATTCAAATATTTATGGTCGAGGTGGACAGATTCATGAGATCAATTTTCGGTTAGGAACAGTTACCACACACCCACGACACTTGCATCAAAGTGCTGGATGAAGAACTCCAGGTCTGCCTCACTGTTCAGAGTAACGGAGTCAGGTCCCGCCTGCTTCTTCATGTAGCTCACAATGCCATCTGGTTGAAAGCAAACCCACAAATGTGTTAGGCCAGCGCCATTAAAGTTGGTCAAAACGAAACCACTCTACCACACGCACCTGCCGAGCGAGGCCCGTCATAGGGCGAGGAGTCTTGTCCGTTTCGGAAGATCTTCAGCGTGGGGTACCCTGTCACCCCAAACCGCCCACATATCTCTGTGCTGACTGTGCAGTCCACCTGAGGGGTAAGAGTCGAAAGGATGAAATAGTAGATGGCGAGGTAGAGAACCAGAAAACAGTGCAAACCCCTGCACATTTTGTTATGAATTTAAACTTGGAAAACATGCTTATCAGACAGAAATGCAGAGCATGCCACCCCCCCATACCTTAGCAAGTGGCACGGTCCCCTTGAGTCGAGTGGCTGCGGCCTCAAAATCCGGGGCTAGTTTCTTACAATGTCCGCACCTGTTGGATTAAAGAACCATCCAAATGGGTGACGAATAAATGGAAAAACCTGAATGAGTGTAGAACATTTTGTTACCCTCTGTTGATCATAGGGTGTTGTAAAGAACACAATGAGACGCGACATGCAAAGCATTTAATAACAGAAAGCCATTATAATTCAATGACTTCATAACAGAAACCAATTGGATAGAACTAAACTATACATTTTAGCCACTTAAAGACAGGCACTATTTGTATTTATAGTAATCGGGCCAACGCCATGAAAGTGTAAGCAAAAAAGTATGTTAAGTGAGCATAATGTAAAAATAAAGACTATATTTACAAAGGAAAATAAATATATTACATTACATTAAATAAAGCACAAACAGATGGAATTGGCCACTCGGTTTATTTTGAAGTGAGGTGTAGTAGTGGAAGGGCTCCTTTTTAATAATTCAGATCAACTTTGATCTGACCTCAGCTCTAAACTAATTTCAGAACAATATTTCAACCGGCTCTCATGCATGGTAGGATAAACTCAGAACAAAAGGACAGGAGTGCTGTCAGCTAGTGAACAACCCGTCTACTGTACTTCACACTGAGTGATGCATGCGTAGGGTGCAGTAAAACATAAGCCAATTAACAGTCTCTAGAAATCCTATAGCTCAAGGTTAGACCCATTGGAAGATCATCAATGACTCATATCATCTGGTGATGTTAGCTGGGCTGCGTTTACGAGGAGTAGATATGGTGAGTTGAGAAACGCAGTCGATCGCAGGTGCATGCACATTGCACGCACCATGCATGCATGCACATTGCACGTCTAAAGATGACAACCAAACCAGTGCACGTTTCCCTGGGTGTTTCGTCTCACCACGGAGCGTAGAATTTCACCAGCATGGTCTCGTGCTCCGCGGCCAGGTAGTCGAAGTCCGCGTCCCCGAGCTGCAGCACGTCCCCTCTCGCGACCACCGCGCCACAAAATACAAGAAACAATAATGTAACAGACGGGATAAGTGACCGAACGGAAGCCATAATGTAGAGGGTTGGGTTTTAAAACAAAATTAAATAACATTAGCTACAACAAACGAATCGGTAACGGTTAGCTGGAGACTCCTCTCAGCCGAAAGAAGGCGGACCCCCCATTTGAGGGCGGGACATCAACACAATATGCCGGAATCCGGCCTTGCGATTGGCCGTGAGGGTGGATTGATGCGATGTAAGCAGTTCATTGGTCGCGTTCGATGTCAATCCAATTGGTCCCTAACATCAGCATCACAGGTTAGTGCAGACTACAGGACATTTGTGGAGCACCGGTCCCAATGAAACGCATATCATCACACAAGTGTACATTTTATTTAAATAACTGTCCACACGCTCAACATGTAAGACCGGTATGTTAATTACAAAACATGATAGCAAACTGTACAGCTGGTTCCTGGTTCATTGAAACCATGACTGTCATATGACCTGCACATATTTACAGATGGTTGAATCCTTGAGCTAAACCCTGTACTCATCTCCTACCCACAGCCCCATATACACATGTGCACAATCCAGACATTTAGTGTCATAAAAGGGAGTCAAGTCTTTCCGTTGCTCTGTGGTGCCGAGTCAGATTCCCTGCAGTATTCAGACATTAGTACAGCTGGACCTGAATACCTCTCAGGGCTCAATGACAGAGTTCAATTACAGTACTCAACCACCGAGTTATTCGCACAATTAAAAAATAAATCCTCATAACGGTGTGCGCTTCTGAACAAAGCCCTGGTGTCGGGTTCTGTTCAGTCTGGGTCGGGTTCTCTGCTGCTGGTCGGCTGGTCGGTGTCGCTGACCTCTGTGTCGGAGAAAACCTTCTGTGTGGAAGAGCGGAACAGACGCACAAGTTCCTGAAAACGGACACAAACCTAGAGAAGACAAGAGAGGAGGAGACAGGGTTAAAAGGTTCTGTACAGACTGGATAGTATAGACTGTAAAAACTAAATAAAAATGTTTAACAATAAGTCTCTAAAAAAAATGCTATTTGCTCCCTCATAACTCCCATAACTGGCATTTTAATTTATTGTCATACTAAACAACATCAGAACATTTATTTCACACCGTTTAATAGTTTGCTCAAGTTTATTGGTAAATGTCGGTTGGGAACATTCAATGGGTTCTAAAACGGGTATCACGACCCAAGACAGGGACCCACACTCACCTCCCCTGCTGTTTTGTTGCGAAGCTGGGCAGAGACTGTTTGAAAGGTGCATTGATTGGCTCCCATTCGCTTGCAAGCAGTCAATATGGCACGGTCCGCCTCCCTGTTACAAATAACAACAACAACAACAATTACCCTAATTAGCCAGTTTATTAGCCACACCCACATGACACTGCGTCAGCCCTGCCGACCATAATAGAACGAGATTCTCAACAATTATTTAAAATGAAAAGCACCCTGTGCCAATTGAACGAGCAGAAACATCCGGGAGAACAGTGGCACAAACCTTGTCCAGAGGATGACTTTCTCTCCGCTGGGTGTGAGAGAGATGTTTTTTGCACAGACTGGCCGTTCTGAGACGTTGGAGCAATCCATGTCCTCCTCCTTTTCATCTCTCCTCGCTTGTTTGGCATTCAGGGTTTTAGGAGTATTTGCTTTCGATGACGTCTGGGAAGTGAAGTCTGTTTTTGAAAACGCACCCCAGCTTTTGGTTGTAGTCCGACACGGCAGCGAAGAAGGCTGAGGGTGCAGCTTGTTAAAAAACACCCAGAACTCCACCTGCAGTAAGTCATGGCCTCGGAGAAGGGAGGCCACCTCAGCTTTAATCTGAAAGAAATGTGATCAGAAAAATAGGATTAAAAATTAAACGGACGAATGAATAATTGATTTATAATACCAGAACAGGCCAGAGAATTTGAGAAATGATTAGTATATTTATTCGAGCATACCTCTTTGATGCCGTCGGGACAGACACCTTCCTGTAGGATGGTCACGACCTTCCGGTACTGGGGGGTGTTCTCTCCAAAACTCAGCTCAAGTTGTCTCAGGAAGCGGCGGCTACACTCAAATGCCTGCTGCTCTGCGAGCTATGAGCGAGGGAGAAAAGAGTAGAAAACATAGAATAACAAGCACCAAACGACAAACAGGTTTGCTATGTATGTTTTCAAAGTGTACAGGAGGCCAAGCCAGCAAATACCAGTCCACACTCCTGGGCTTGTTCGAAATGGAGGAAAGCAGCGAAGTCTCGAAGCAGCTCCGGCCACTCGCCCAAAACTGGCTTCAACCTCCCAAAGAGTTCCGCCGAGGTGCGCTTGTCTCCATCCCGCTCAAACTCATAGAGGACCTCCAGAAACTCCTCCACTCGCCCTGGCACCTCCTGCAGGGCCACGCACACCTGGACAGAGAGGCATTAGGGTGAGATGAGACCAGGCAATCCCTGCTGACGACCTCTCCCCAATCCCAGGTCTATGCTAATTCTGGCAACGTGCATGGGCCTTTGCAAAATTTTTAGCTCCTCGGATGTAAATAAAATCACCCTGTTGAGATAATCCTGAGCAAAGGCTATTTCCTTCTTCTCCTTCAAGGGGTCGTGGACCAGTGGGTCATCGATATAGAGGATCAGTGGGCTTTTGGGGGTCCCCGCGCTGCAGTTCTCGCCAATGGGGTGCTGCTCGCTTCTTGAGCTGGGAGGGTGGAGGATGGTACCAAGGCAACCTAAAGGAAAACATAAAGCCCGGTAGTTGTCGTTAAACGGACGAGTCAGAGGCCACCATAATTCCACACATACTCCTCTATTCCAGTGGTTCTCAAACCTCTCCTGGGGACTCCCAGCCATTTCCTGTATTAGATGTATCCCAGAGCCAGCACACCTGAATCAACTTGTTAACTAATTATCCAGGCCGGGGCTGTTTGATTCAGGTGAGCTAGACCGGGGCCACAACACAATTGTGAGATGGCTGGGGGTCCCCAGGAGATGTTTGGGAACCACTGCTCTAGTGTAAAGCTGTTAAAAGACGGGGAGAGGGTAACCTGTTCGCTCCTCGTGTTCGGACTCTTCTGACCTCCCCTCTAACATCAGCCAAGACTGAGTCGCCATAGTCTCCTACGGCAAAGATAACACACGAAGCATTTCGAACACGCGAGAGACATTTATGTACGTATTTACATGACAACACGAGACCTAACCCTGACCTTCACCTCTGGCACCGACAACGTGGACTCGTCGGAAGCTGGAGATATCACCACCTGATCTCTACTCTCCTCATCTCCCTCCCTGGCCTTGGTGTCGGACGGCTCGGGCGAAATGGTCAGCGTCATCTCCTGTTCGTCATCTGACCACTGCATGAGGTCGACACTCCCGGAGGGGCTGGCCGAAGACTCTGACAGGGCCAGGAGAGGCATCCCGATATCCCCCGCGTCCCCTTCGTGCTCCTCGCCAGAGTCCTTGTCCTCCGCGTTGAACAGCTCCTCCTCCACAGAGGCCGGGGAAACGGTACAGACAGAGGCGGTTGCACCAGTCACGCTCGAGGCCACGGTGTTCAGATCGGATACGGCGAGGGTTTCGTCCTGCGGCGGAGCCGTCGGCGTCCTGGCGAGCCTGCGAAGGTTGACCAATGTGCTGAACTGCCGAGTGACCAGGCCTTTGACCAGCAGGGCAGAATCTGGCGACGGGGATGACAACGCGCGAGGCGAAGTGGCCGGACAAACGAGAGCTGCGGAGGGCAAAGCGAGGAGGACCTGCAGGGGGACAGCTGGACGAGGTGGGGGTTTGGACGACACAGGCTGGATCGACGCCGGTTTGCGGTGGCCCATGAACTGCTGAATGTGGCTTGTCATTTCACCTCCCGGACTGCGGGCGGTGCTATGGGATACTGCCAGGGACAGCGAGAGGTTGCAGGGCAGCCGAGGGTACCTGCGCCTGAAGCCGCAGCGCTGGTACGAAAGGTTGCTGGGAAGACGGGTGGGGTAACGGGTCCCGGCTGGGAAGCTATAGTCCGAAAAGAAGCCAGTCGGAAGGGGGACATCGTCTTCTGTATTTGGGGTGTTGAGTTCATTGAGCGCGTGGTAGATTAATGGCAAACTTCTCTGTAAGAACAGAACATGGATTTAATTTTAATTTGATTTCCAACTAAGTCTTCACTGACAAACACGCCTGGTTTGAGAACATGTGTTAGGAAATGACAGGCGTGTGAGATGTGGAGGTTCCCCTAATGTATTGTGAAGGTTAGGTGTCAAACGATATATAAACTGTGTGTAATGGGGAGTACCCTCAGCCATTCAGGCATGGCTCTCTCGTCCCTCTCCACCGGGGGGCGCTGGTCACCCGGCCTCACACTGCCACAGGCCAGCGGCATGGGCTGGATCACCCTGTGGTGCTGATAGTCCTGGAAAAAACAGAAACACATCCAATCAATCGTATTTCATAAAGCCCTATCAACAAGTTGATAACGTCCAATCTGAACACTAACGTTTTGGAGGAACAAATGGCATCCGTGAGAAATATCAGACTGCAACATCTCCGGGTTTTTAGAACATGCTCCAATAAACGTAGTAAAAGTAGTAATTTTGTAAAATGGTCAACAATATACCCTAACATATACCATCTATCATTTGTACGTTAGGGTGGTCTACCTTGATGACGTTGTTTGGATGGATGGATTTACACATCTCATTGAGGTGGTAAGAGATCTGAGAGACCTTCTTGGGCCGGAGCAGATACTGACAGAGCAGCTGTCTGGGCTGGAGCGTCTCAGTCAGGTTCCTCAAACCAAGGACCAACAAGCTGGAAAAACAACATGGTACAAAACAAGTTCTCAACAAACAAAATACACTAAGTATACAAAAATCCGACACGGGCAAGACGCGGGCACGACGGGTCACTCCTACCAGTCCTCTCCCGGGGTGAACATGCTGAAGGAGCGGAGCGAGTGCAGGGCTGGGTCCAGGCTGACGAGGGGCAGCAGCTCAGGGTACAGGAACACGGGCCGCGTGGCAAACAGCCATGCCAGCTCCCCGGGCATCGTTGGGTACTTTCGGACTGGCAACAGACCACCAACCTGTTAGCGTGAGGGACATTCATTCCAACGGTCAATTAGATACTGGGCGTGCGTGCGCTTACCTTTCCTGCTTTTCCGGGGCTCGTTAGATGCCACTTCGTACGGGATCGGGGCCAGTCTGAGTTCCTCCAGTAGTGACAGCGCCCCCTGTAGGTTACACGCTCTGAACACACTGGTGAAGCCCGGATAGACAGGGCGTTGGCTCAACTCAACACGCTCGGCGAACATCTGGAGCTCCACCTGACAAACAGCGGGGAATACATTTAAAGGGGAAAGTTAAGTGTCAGAGGGAAATAGGTTCGGCTCAGGCGCTCTGCTAGTTTGTCATTAGTTCTCTCACCAGGAACTGCTTGGTTGTATCAGCTTCACTCTGCATTGAAGGGACTGGGCTTGTTAACATGTTGACCTGCGTCAGAAGCTGAACATGCTGCAGACAGAGTCAATAAGGTCAATAATCAGTTCCTCATAGCGTTCTCCACTCGAATCCGTGTCATTGAGAGGAAATCTCCTTAGAACACTGCAGCACACAGCGCCCCCTACCTGCTGGACCTGCTGCTGCAGCTGCAGTCGTTGGTAGTGGGAGATGCTGGGGGTGAAGGGAGGTTTTGGCTTGGTGGTGCCCCCAGATGGCGACAGGCCCTGACTCTCCAGCAGGGCCCTGTGACGCCGAATGGCAGCCAACTGCTCCTTCACTGTTCCTGCTCCTCCCTCCATCATGGGGGCCTCCAACCTAGGGATTGAAAGTCCACTCGGTCAGATGTACTGGGGACTGGTCCAATCAGAGGACATTGAGGTTATGAAGTTATTCAACAGAATTATGTTCTACAATTAAACTAAATTGACTCTAAATCCGGCCCGGGCTTCCGGGCTAGGGCTTCCGGGCTAGGGCTTCCTGGCTAGGGCATCCGGGCTAGGGCTTAGTGAGCATACTAACGGTATAGTTGTTGGAGTTGTGACGGTGTGGGTTTCCAGGGCAGATGCATCTCCCTCCTCTTCCACTTGTCCCTCCTCCTCTAGCTCCTCCAGAGCAGGGAGGTCATCCTGGAACTGTGGTTAACAGTGAGATCACTAACACCCAGAAACAAATACTAACATCAAAAAAGACCAACAGAGGCGTTTGGAAATAAAGTAACGAGAGAGAGAAAAAGTTGTGCGTGTTTTCAGTCTCTTACCGTCTCAAACAACTCCTCCATTAACTGGTTCACTTCCTTTTCTGAAGGGGGGAATTATTAGAAAATGGGAGATTAGGTGAGTGGAAGGCTTAGACACCAGACAGCCATGTCCCTGTGCGTCTCCCTCCTGACTCACTGGTGATGCGGACGGCTCGGTCGTTACGGTAATCCTCCACGTCGGGCTCGTCGATCTCCGCCAGGAAGTTATACTCCGGGTCGTCGTCGTCATCATCGTCGGCTTCCTCTGGAGACAGACCAAGAGAGAATAAACGACACAGATCGAGAACGTGATGGGAGCTCTCGTGATACGGGTGAGCCGCACAAACACACACCGTCGTTGACCATGTCAGAGGTCATGATGCCCTGCAGCCAATGAGTCCACTCACGGTCCTCGAGGGCGGAGCCACACTCGTACATGTCAGGGGTGATATCGGGGGCACGAAGCTCCGCCTCCAGCTGGCCCATGGGAACGTCCCGGAGCGGCCTTTTGGAGCGGGTTCGGCACGCCATCAGACCGTCTGCCAGAGGGGGCTACGAGTCAGTGGGGGAGACAGACAAGGGAGAGGTGGTGGGGGAGGAAGGAAGTAGGTTAGCAGTGCCAGGTCGAGGTACTTCCCAGGTCTAAACACACCATTGGATCTGCTTGTAGGTCCGCTGTGACCACATTTCAAAGCAACACACAGCTAGGGCTGGACGAGAAATACTTTTTAATATAATATATAAATATAAAATATGTATTTATACGTTTCAATGTATTTCTTGATAGATATCAAATCATGAGAAAAAAATATCATGACACGTTTTTGACAAATTACCCAGCCTATCCCAGGTAAGTATACGGAACATTCTGGAAAGCAGCGATCAGTGTTGCATTGTAAGCTACGATACGATAACCGGTGTTCAGACTGGAGCCATTATACCTGGTAGGGCTCCAGGCAAACGGGACCAATAGCTAGCTCCTCCTCCACGGCGTGTAGCTTCTCCAGGAAGCTGCAGTCCGGAGGAGCACGGCTGCTGGCCAATCCTTGGGAGCCGGGGGAGGGCTTGGGAGGTGGGGGAGGGCCCATGGGCACCGCCTCCACCCTCAGGTGTCTGGACCTGCTGCGATGGACCTGCACCGCCGGAGAACAGGGAGACTGAAACTATAAGCGATACCGTCCATGTCTGCAGAGATCCTTTTACGTCGTGAGATGGGCATCTAATATGACTATATGTTGGGTGTTTTCACTGATGTACGTCACCTGCATGGGGCTCCGGCTCCTGTCGTCGTCCCACTCCGGATGTAGTGCCCTGGGAAAGGGTCCTCGGCTCCCCCTGGGTGATGAGGCCGTGCTCTCAATGTCACTCTCCTGAAATGTCTACCGACAGACAGACACACACAGGACTTCATTCACTTTAACCTTCAAGTAGTACCAATCGCAACAATGACTTGCTCTAAATTATGATACCATTCTCAGTCCACACAAGCACGGGGCAAATACCAGAATGCAAATAACTCACGTCTTCCCCCGTCTCGTCTTCTTCCTCTTCGTTGGGGCGGTACTCTTCGTCAGAGGAGTCTTCCTCAGCCAGTTGAATGTCCACAAATTGTTGCGCCTAAACACAGAAGATACAAAAGGAACAGACTAACACTTTAGAGGTAACTATTGATGGCAAGTCAGGCATTGGTACAACTTTACAAACAGCAACAGAACCATTCAATTTCCGCTAGTACCTTCTCTTTATTTATTTTTTTGATGGGGGAAATGTTCCATGTGGGAATGACCTGAAATGGCACAAAGATGGAATTTCAAACGGCTTGATGGTCAGAACAAATTCCTCGTGCGTGTAAACAGACTTGGCGAGTAAACCGGATTCTGAATAGGAAATCAAATCTCAACGCACGCCAAAATGTAGACACGAGAACTCACCACTCCTTTCTCCACCACCTCCTTGAATTTAGACCGTGTCATCTTGGGCTCCTTGGAGACATAGATGAGAGAGGCGTTGAGTGAATGCACATCCAGAGACGGAAACAACTGGCCACCTGAGAGAAGGCTTTGTTTGTATGTGGAAATGCAACGGTGAAAACTCACAAAGACAGACACAGCCTCGGTCTCATTGATGGCAGCTTTCATCATGGCCACCACGTGCTCATTGGTGATCACTTCCTGTGGGTCGAAAAGAGTTGCAGTGAGTGAGCTATGTGTCAGTTAGGTATACATTTGCAGTGAGTAAGCTGTGTCAGTTAGGTATACATTTGCAGTGAGTAAGCTATGTGTCAGTTAGGTGTAAAGTTGCAGTGAGTAAGCTATGTGTCAGTTAGGTATACATTTGCAGTGAGTAAGCTATGTGTCAGTTAGGTGTAAAGTTGCAGTGAGTAAGATATGTGTCAGTTAGGTGTAAAGTTGCAGTGAGTAAGCTATGTGTCAGTTAGGTGTAAAGTTGCAGTGAGTAAGCTATGTGTCAGTTAGGTATACATTTGCAGTGAGTAAGCTATGTGTCAGTTAGGTGTAAAGTTGCAGTGAGTAAGCTATGTGTCAGTTAGGTATACATTTGCAGTGAGTAAGCTATGTGTCAGTTAGGTGTAAAGTTGCAGTGAGTAAGCTATGTGTCAGTTAGGTATACATTTGCAGTGAGTAAGCTATGTGTCAGTTAGGTATACATTTGCAGTGAGTAAGCGATGTGTCAGTTAGGTATACATTTGCAGTGAGTAAGATATGTGTCAGTTAGGTGTAAAGTTGCAGTGAGTAAGATATGTGTCAGTTAGGTGTAAAGTTGCAGTGAGTAAGATATGTGTCAGTTAGGTGTAAAGTTGCAGTGAGTAAGATATTTGTCAGTTAGGTGTAAAGTTGCAGTGAGTAAGCTATGTGTCAGTTAGGTGTACAGTTACTATTAGTGAGCCATGCGTTGCCTCCCTCTCTTCCATTACATGAATAATGTTGCGGACGTTGGTCGTGGTCAGGTTGTGCTGCCGTGACTTGGTCTCCAGCTCACGGTCCAGCTCCCTGTCAATCTCCACCTCTGGAACCACCCCTTCCTGTTGTCCATCTCCCACCTCATCCTCTGCCAGTCTCTTCTTCCTCCTCACCACCACTCCCTTCTTCCGGTTGCCCCTGCGTCCCCGGCTCTGCAGGTCATCTGAGAGAAAGAGCGATACTCTGGAAAGAAACTCTGGTGCTTAAGCTTAGCTAACGTCAGGCTGAGCACAATGTCTGCAGTGTTCCTAGGCTTGTTGATGTCGTATATGAGATGTGAGTACCCATGGTGATGACCAGGTCAGCGTCAGTGTCGTCATCTGTCTGAGGGGATCCCGGGTTAAAGCACCGGGCAGCCGTCTCGTTCTCAAACTTGCCTGGTGATCCTGCAAAGAGAGGAACCTCGCTGATGCGTCTATGCAATTCTTGTGTAGGATACACAAAACAGAAATAAATCAAGACAAGTATACGAGTATTTTTAAATGTATTTAACACACACTATAGTTGAATGTGAACTTTGAACTACTCTTGCAACTACTCTCTACTTACCCACAGCGACCACAAGGTCTGGGTTGGGAACCTGACCAAGCGGTCCTTGCCCTTTAAACCTTGGAGACCGTCTGCAGGAGGACGTCTCGTGGACCTCCAAACCTCCTTCCTCCTGGGTAGTGCCGAAACTGGATTCCGTAGCGAGCGGTGATGAAACATCATGGAACGGTGGAGATCCAGTACACTCTGGTCTCCCTGCCCTCATAGATTTGGCTGGACTGCGTTTGAGAGAGCTGGACTTGCGTTTGCGGACCAAGCTCATTGTGTAGTACCACCTGAGAGATACAGTTAACACAGGAAAATGTTTATTGCAAGGACGTATCAGTCTAAAGTGGGTTTTAAATGAATGCCGCTGTTTACACAAGCAAGTGAACTTATATTTTTTTATTTTCTCAAATATCTTTTTGTACAAAAGTGCAATTAGTTCAATTGTTTCTAGTTGGGTTGACTGTAAATGCAGAAAAAGGTCTGCATTCTTCGTCAAGGTGGATTAATGTCTTACTCGACAAATATAACTAACAACTTTATGACACTAGTGGTTATTATTGTTTGTGTGTCGTTAAACAAGCAGCAAGTTAAAGTTACTTAGCCAGCGACTCAATAGTGCAAAAATACAGTATCTGTCCAGCCTCCTGGTATTAACTCGTTATATACTTAAGAGGCAACGTCTACCGTACGTTCAGTAAAACAAAAACCTCGCATGAGCATCTTGTTTCAGACCAAACATGTTAGTTAGCTGCTGTTGTAGCTTGTTGTATTACTGTACAGACAGAGTACAGTCATGCATTTATTTACATGTGCTGGCCATGAATTTGCAGGATATAAATCAGAAGTGGTGGCAATGGTACCAATGTTTCTGGCAACTACCAGAATCCGAAGAAAAATGTGTTATACAACTCTATTTGCCTAAGCTCAGCTTTATTTGTGTCACCCAATGTTTCTGCTGGTGTTCCGGCTAAGGTTTGCCGGCGGAGGTTAACTTGCTATTAGCATTAGCAGCTAACTTAGCTATCTCTAATAAACTGCATTTCCCAACGTTACCAATCTGAAGGTTTGTTTGAATTGGACAACACTTCTAGAAACCCATTTTGCACATAGATGCTATGCGGATATTCGTTTTTAACTGTCATCATGACTAACAATAGCTATATTAGCATGCTGCATCTTACCCGCCGCAACACTAGCTACTCCATCCGCAGACCAGTAGCGTCGATATGCTCGAGTCCCGGCGGTAGCCGCACAAAATATGACGTCACACAAAACCCATACAAATAAATTCACGCACGTTTCAAAAAACTATACGAATTAAATTACTTATACGACCTCTCCAAATGTATTGCATTGTAGATGACAACACGACACAAACAGAACCACGTTAATATAAAGTGCTAACAAAAAAGTGAACGGTATTCAAGTATTCAAACAGGGGCAATTAAGATTACTACAGCACAGTATCATTGGCTTTGGTAGATGAGTTACCTGCCCCAAGCACAACATTATTAATATATATATATATATATAAATAAATAAAAGGGTTGGCAAAATAATCAAACCATGAGAAAAACAATGTTTGACGTATTAAAAGCAGGCTTAGCAGTTTTGTTAAGTCTAAGATTTGTATTGCAAGTGTTGTAGAATGACATAAAATTATAGCATTTGGCCATTATTATCTAGCAGTTATAATGACTGTACGTTAACATGAGTTAATTAGGGAGAGCCAGGGACTAATTGCATTCACCTGTTGTTTTGTTAGAGTAGGCCTATATAAATACACGTTTTAACCAGGAAACTAATCGTCAGCTGGTCTATGAAACGATGCATGCATCAAAGGCAGGTGTGTCCATGCGGACAATCGTTTTGACTCCTGAACGGATTCCAATCTTCACAATTCCGTCGAAGCAAAGATCCCTACATGCACAGCGAGATTTTGAAACGGAGAGGTCAACATTACTAAGCCGGTGTAGCCCCAACCAGCGTGCACAGTGGTCTCCAGAGTCCCGAACAACATCGTCTCTGTTCCTTAGGCCTCCGTCGACTCCCGTCACGACGTGCACGGCTCACCCGCGCACCACCCCGCAAAGAGAGGACTGGTCGGACCCGTCCACCCCGCAAAGAGAGGACTGGTCGGACCCGACCACCCGTGCAGCGATGTCCCTGTCCCACGTCGACAAAATCACCACCCCGTATGGCTTCCGTGCGCTCTCCCAGAGTCCGTGCACGCGAAGACGGGAATCGCTGTTCCACAAGGACAGGAAGACCCGAGGGTCTTCCCTGGGATTGGCAGGGGGGATGACCTACTGCTCTCCCATGACACGTCCAAGCACTCCCTGCGCAGGTCCTAGAAACAAGCGGAGGACTACCGGACCCGTCCCAGACGAGGAGCATCCGGCACCATGCAGCATGTCGACTCGTAAAACCAACTCTCTCCAGGAGTTCTTCACTAAACCCATCGCGGCTTTGAAGGCCTCCATGCCCGCACGTCTCCGCAGGTGGCACCAAGCCAAGGCTTCTGGGAAGCGGTGTGGGGCGGCCCTTGAATAGCTGCGTATTGGCCAGGACATTTGCCATTTACTTTTATTTATTTTTAAATGGTTATTTAATAAATACTTTTAATTGCTTTGTATTTTTGACTGTTTTGACTTTTTGCATGAGGCCGAATATTGGAGTATGAATTGCTCGAGTTTTATGTTAACATTATTTTAATCGTGTAGGACGAAACTGACTGAGGGAAAGTTAAGTTGGGGTCGGAGTTTAACTTGTTTGGCAAAAATCATCTGATAATAACCCCTTGTGATGACAACTCGTCAAGAAGGCCAATTACTGTACTTGAACATTAACATGTATTGAGAAGATTGATTAAATTGTGTTGTTGATCACTACAACATTTGCAACTGGGAATTTGCACAAAGTAGCAATTATTTTTGACAGACTAAGTTAAACCATAGTTTGAACGTGAGGCCACTGGGGTTCTGCCTCATCTGTCGTTGTTTCAGTCGTCGTCGACTCCTCATGCGTGCGGTTCAAATATGTTTTATGGTCGATCTGTTAATTTAACTAAAACAAAAAGTCACTGTTTGGTTTTGGTTTGGAGCATAGTGATGGCCCATGCCAAACACATACACATGATTTCAAACGGAGGGATTTCTGCCTTTTGCAACCTGTGTGTGTTCGTACCTCTTCCTAGTTTTAACTTGTAAATAAATATCCCATGGAGCGTGAGTACATTTGCCAGTATTGTCCAGGTTTTCGAGAACTCAATTCTTTGACAGTAGGTTAAACATCTATACTAGTTCGTCTGCAAGGGATCTACGAGAAATGTGTATCTATGTGTTAAATCCCTTTTCTATCTAGATTTATATTCATAAATGCCCGTCTACCATCAGCAATTAAAATACGTGATTTTTTTCTGATGACTGGAATGGATGTGGTCACATTTATTATTTTGCAGTTTGCACACAAGGTCCAAATGCGATTTATTTTCCCATTCAACATCGTGCTTTTTTGTTACTTTCCGGGTGTTTTAATCGCCACGCTAATATGTCCCCTCCTAATGGAGGCATTAAAAGGCATTATGACATCACAAAGGCAGGAGCTCTATATAAGCTGGGTTCTTCTTCCACACACTCCAGATGTGAGTTGAAACCTTGAAGAGAGCTGTTCGTATATTAGTTATTAGCCGTTTTGATATAGCCTACCTTTTAGACATTTTAGATAGAGTTTTATAATCTTCCTTTTCTTATATCTTCATACTATACGTATTTAGTTACACTTCATACTATAGATGGACTTTGAGGAAAAAGGACAACAAGGTTTAGAGAGGACAAGAGTAATGGTACGTGTTTTTGTTAATATTCATAATGATGAGTTAGTAATGCGAGGTAGTTTTAATTGAAACAAATATTGGAGGCAGGTGTTGTTACGACTTGAAAAGGTTGGATTCTGCCAAGAAATTCAGCCACCTCTGCCAATTGTTGTCTAAGAGGTTTCTAACTTGTTTCAAATTTTTTTTGTAGGATACGTTTGATATAAAAACGTGGTTGGATAAGGAGACAGTGGAGATCCTGTTTTCCGAGAAGGCCAATTTCATGGAGAAGCATCTTCATGACACCGAGGATGGCTTCATGAAAGATCTTGATGGAAGTCTCTGCAGTACTGTAACAACCTTGATCGAAGACGAGAGTATGTCAAAGTCTGATCAATGGAGGAGTGCAGAGAGACTTGAAGAACGGGTGAGCGAGATGGAGACAGAGAGATGGGTCGAAATTGAAATAAGGAGAGAAGAGAACCTCAAAGTGAGGCAGAAAGAGCTGAGGGCAGAGAGGAAGAGAATGGATGAAGACCAGGGGATGAGAAACGAAAGCCTGAAAGAGAGGCCCAGAGTGGAGGCAGAGATTGAGGCAGAGATGGAGGCAGAGAGGAGGAAATCTGAAACAATGTCAGAAACATTTTTTGACAAGCTGAGAAAGAGGTTAAACCCACCCAAAGCCAAACAAGTGGAGAATAGGAGAGGTATCCTTATAATTACATGACATCTACATCACATATTGAGCCATAGTTTATGCACATTTATTTTTGCTGTAGAGACATTGGTAGCTGCAGTGCTTTTTTTCAATACTATCATATTTTCAGTTTCAGATTCATCATTTGACGGGATGTCAGATTCAATTTTTGGCCGGCTGAAAAAAAGAATCAAAAGCATGAAGAAAACAAAACCCACCAAACGCAAAGGTAAATGTGGATAGAAGGTAGAGGGAGATTGAGGCTAAACAACTAAGATAAACTGCATTTAATAATTTATTGTGTAGCTTTTCCAGAACAGTACATATCTAATGTTAATTGTAGGTTTAATTATGAACATGTGAAGTTAGTATACTTGTAATTATTACTGCACATCTTTGCACTTAGGTGTTGTTAAGATATAGCTACATTACTAACATCTTTTCTTTTTCAGTTTATTCCGTATTTGACGTAATTGAGGCAAGGGTAAAGTCAAATGGACTGGCTGGTATTTCTTGTCAGACAGGCAAAGATACCAGTGAAGACATCCGTCAGTCTGAGAGTGTTTTTGGCCAGCTGAAAAATAAAATCAAACAGCGCAAATTGAAACAGGAGGAGAAAAGCAGGAAGTACCACTTTCAACTCGTGAATACACCAGTGCCCAAGCTAGAAAGCCGCACAACGTCCAAACGTCCATCCACAGATTCAAAGAAGCAGCCAAAACCAGCCAAATGCAAAGGTAAATAAGGAAGGAAGGTAGATGGAAAACAACTAAGATAAACTGCATTTAATAATTTACTGTGTTGCTTTTGCAGAACAATATATATCTAAACTTAATTTTGGGTTTAATTATAAACATTATGTAGTAGTTATCGTACGTGTACTTGTAATTATTACTGCACATCTTTGCACGTAGGTGTTGTTAAACGTTGGTTTTTGCACAAATCTGGAGACGATATTTGCTGTAGAGAAAAAAACATTAATAGCTGCAGAGCTTTTTTCAATAATATCTTATTTTCTCTTTCAGATTATTCTATATTTGCTGCTGCACCAACTGCATTGTAGATTCCGGAGACCCAAGCTAGCCTTTGTGTTCTTTTAAATTATTGGACTCATGGCATAAAAAATAATTATTATTAAACCACTAAAAGTTCACCCAGCACGGTCAGAAGAGGACTGACCATCCTTCAGAGCCTGGCTCCTCTCTAGGTTTGTCGTGCTAATGTATGACAGGTCCAGCGATGTCACCACTGTGAATGAGGCCAGGCTTGATCTCTTTGCCAGAAAGCAAAGACAATATGACTTGATCCCACCAATACAAGCAGCACTCAAAGAGCATGAGGCTGGATACATGTGGGGACAGGCATTGAAGCGACAGCCACAAATGCAGAGTCCATCCGAATGGGGATGGGTTGTGAAGGACGAAGAGCGGAACGTCTTCTGGACTCCACTTCCACCTTTTGCAGAGAGCTGTTGGGAGTTGACTAAATGTGGGTGCAACAAGGCAGGTACTAGAAGGTGTAAGTGCTTCAGATATGGACTCAGTTGCACATGCCTATGTAGGTGCCCCTGCTAGATCCTATTTGCATGGTTCTTTTGCCAGTGTTAGTCCTCTATGTTTTCCGGTGTAGGCCTATGGCTTGGCTTCCCCTCGCCACATCATGTTTTATTTTGTCACCAGACTATCACTGTGACATTTTCAGTTTAGTTCCTTAGTATTGTCTGAGATACTTTCTGTTTGTCATGGTTCTATGGCTGTGTCAGCCAGAGTCGCTGTTGCCTCCGGATCTGTTCTTATTGACATTCAGTATTAGTCATTGCTCCATTTTTTGTTTGGTGCACTGTTCGTTCAGCACCACAACTGTGATAATTTATTTATCTTATTTTTGTTCCCCCCACCTGTCAGTATTAATTTGACATGTTTAATAACTGTTAGTTAAAAAAAAAGAAAAAACCCTCCCTTGTGACTGTTATCTTGTCGTGGTAAGGGAGCTTGTGTACCTCAATGAACCCTGAGAGCTATGCTGGTGGGAGGCAACTCCTGACAGGCTTTACCAAACTGGACAGGTCACGGGTGAGGAGTAAGACAAAACACAGTCAAACTACCTCCTGGGATCGAATTAATGGGATGGTTACTACTTACAATTGTTACGATGTTCTAGAGGCACTTTCCAGATAGAAATTTGATGTCAAAAGCCCTCACCTGGCTGAAGACATTTAAAATACACTGTCGTTTTTCATGAATTGTGGAAAACGTTCAGACAACCCCTGTGTGACTACATATATTTCTGCACTTTTCAGTCTTCCATCTTATCTCTGGTCACCAAGATCAACAACGTCATCGACAACCTCATCGTCGCCCCTGGCAACATCATCCGGTTACCGGATAATGTGTTTAGCGGAGTGCGTTAACAGCGTGAGTTTGTGACCAACCCCTCGCTTCAGCAAATCGAAGAGGTGCGCCAGGTGGGCTCAAACAAAAAAGGCACCATGACAACGGGACACAATTGGGGTCGGAGTTCAACTTATTTGGCAAAAATCATCAAGAAGGCCAATGAACTGTACTTGAACTTTAACATGCATTGAGATTGCTTAAATGGTGTTGTTGATCACTACAACATTTGCAACTGAACATTGGCACAAAGTACCAATTATTTTTGACAGACTTTAAGTTAAATCATAGTTTGAACGTGAGGCCACTGGTGTTCTGCCTCATCTGAATCCCCTGTCGTTGTTTCAGTCGTTGACTCATCCTCATGTGTGCTGTTCAAATATGTTTTATGGTCGATCTGTTAATTTAACTAAAACAAAAAGTCACTGTTTGGTTTTGGTTTGTATCTTAGTGATGGCCCATGCCAAACACATACTCATGATATCAAACCCAGGGATTTCTGCCTTTTGCAACCTGCAGCATCAAACACCACCACTAGGGGCATATACAGTATGTACCATGTCGTCTTTATATGGTGAACCCATTCATGCCCCTTAAGATATCCACAAGTGTGTGTTCGTACCTTTTCCTAGTTTTACCTTGTAAATAAATGTGGCCCGGTATGCGAGCTAGTGACAACACCGGACACAGAATGAAATTATATAGAGGGTTTTTTATTCCAGACTGCAACTTGATACAGCGCAGCGTTAATTAAGCGAAATTCCAGGAACTTAAAATAATATAGGATTGGGCAAAGTGTTTTAAATAAATAAAGTTTGGTCTTCACATCCAAATGAGCCCATCCATTTCTCTGGTTCTTAGTTACAACCATAAATGAATCAGTCAAAAACCAGCTAACCTAGACAGTGCCTTAACTACCATTGAGGACACCGAGGTCATGTCCTCTGTATTTTTTTCTGTGATATATATTATTTGAGTAATTTCATTGTGAATGGAAAATAGCCGACGAGTCGAGAAGTCTACGGATCGTCGTCACGGACACGTAGCCTAATTGTCTTGTCAGTCAAAACAGAAATAGTTGGCTGTAGTCGTTGTCTTCAGGACTTAACTCGTCTAATATATATTTTTACACATAGGCGTAATCCTATGGGGGGGCAGGGGGACACGTCCCCCCAATATTCAAGGAAGGACAATTGGTCCACCCCATATTGATCATAGGCTACTGTATGATTATGCAACACGATATCATGAGATTTCGTGAAATAGACACGATTTTTGTACCCGAGATTTGTGACATCCACACGTAAAAGGTAGGTATTTTTTTCGTGTCCTGGACACGATTTCCCTGAGCTGTCGAAAGCAAGTGTCGTGATTGGTTGACTCAACTTGCATTTCAACCAGGAAGTGGGCGTAGCTTGAATTGTAAACGCGACGGATTTAACTTTCTGGAATATAACTCTTTTTATTACTCTAAATATTAAACGAAAGCCTGACTCTTACTCTTGCCCTAACCTTAACCAATACCGAACATTTTGATTTACTTATTTGTTTAACGTGTTGTTGACCAAAAACGTTTGGTGTGCTTTTTTGTGTGTGTGACAATTTTCCGTGGAGTCCTAAATATTACGTGTCCTGTACACAAAAAAAGTAATCGTGTGCATGTCACAAATTTGGGGTACAAAAATCGTGTCTATTTCACGAAAAGCCTGTGATATCGTGTTGGATTATGCGGGCAATATCGATGTGACTGCTAAAACATAACGTCTTTCTTTTCAGCACCGAAAATATAAAATCCCGGTCGGTCCATTTCACAAATCCATTTGACTTGCCTTACACATTAACAAAAGTTATTTCTCCTGAAATCCATGTCATGTTTTCCCTATACCTTTGTACTCTTGTGAGCGCGGAATGAGACTGACATGGCCCATGGATGATATTCAGTGTTTGGTGAACATAATCCCTTAGATAACGACTAGGTGCATTTCACTAGAATTTCGAATTGTAGAATTAGTGCGAACTTCGATTGCAATACTATACAGCTTTAATGAATGGGACTTTAAAAAAGCCAGCTGATACTACCCAGGGACGGGCTGGGACTAAAAAAGTAAAAGCACAGCATATTTCTTAATATTAGCTACTGCATGTGGAATTTTAGAGCTAAAATGTTGAAGTTTAGCTGTTTTAAATACATCATACACATGGTCAACATTAGAATTCAGAAAATAAAATCTAAAGACATAATGTGGCATTTAGTAGGGGGATTTGAACCCACGTCACCAGGATCCACAGCCGAGCGCACTAACCACAACTCCAACAGATTAGTCGGGAAATAACAAGTGATGACTGTGTGTGATGGAGTACCAGATCACACAGATGGCCAGTCCGCCCTGCTACTACCTATATTACAGGTAGGTTAGCAGCACTTCGCAAACATTCAAACTCAGACTTCTATTTTCTTTTGATTAAAAAAAACGCGGGGGTATTTTTGACCTCGGTATTTGAAAAATCCTGGTTACGGCACTGAACCTAGACAATAGTAGCAGCCTCTCCTTCTGGAAAACAAATAATTAGAACATCTCTCAGTACAGACAACAAGACTACCTATGTTACATGCAAAATACATAACAATAAAATAAGAAATTACACTTGAGTATTTGCAATACCTTCCTAACACTAATAAACAATTTAACACTTGTTCAACTATAAACCAAAATAAAAATGAATGATATTCAAACTCACTTTTCATCACCACTCAATAACCTGTATCTGTTTCCACCATGAATGACACACTCGACTTTCCCTCTGATGGTTCACGCTCACTCCAGACACACTGAGCTGCACAGAGCACACTTCTCCCCTCTTAATTTGACAACATTAACACAAATCAGAAACATTGGTTTACAAATTATATACAAAATAATATTGACGTTATAGCGAGGCTATTGATGATATTTTATCACACACGCTTCACGAGAATTTCGTTGCTGGGATTTCCCCAAACAGAGATGCGTCCCGACAGAAATCACCACCAATCAACACAATACACGGCCATCCGGCCGAACACACACCGAGGAGGACTTCACAGACCATTAAAAGTGCATATTTCTCACTATTTTAGTTGACTCATACACTTTTTGTGGTCCTGATTTAACAGCGTTCACACAAGCATCCTCCCACCACGTTGGGAGAAACCGCTGTTTACAGCCTAGTCTCGCGACACCTTTTAGACAGCGACGTTTCTTAAAGGGCCAGCGTAACATTACATCCATAAATGAGAAAAGCACTAAACATTATATATGTGCAGTTCATTTAACCCAGGGCTTTGATAGCCAGTTTAGTGATTTAATTTGCTAACTTAGCTCCCGGTTACATAAATATCCCATGGAGCGTGATTACATGTGCCAGTATTGTCCAGTTTTTCGAGATAACTAAATTAATTGACAGTAAGTTAAACATCTATTTACTAGTTCGTCTGCAAGGGATCTACGAGAAATGTGTATCTATGTGTTAAATCACTTTCTATCTAGATTTATATTCATAAATGCCCGTCTACCACCAGCAAATAAAATACGCGATTTTTTCTGATTACTGGAATGGATCTGGTCACATTTATTATTTTGCAGTTTGCACACAAGGTCCAAATACGATTTATTTTCCAATTCAACATCGTGCTTTTTCGTTACTTTCCGGGTGTTTTAATCGCCACGCTAATATGTTCCCTCCTAATGGAGGCATTAAAAGGCATTATGACATCACAAAGGCAGGAGCTCTATATAAGCTGGGTTCTTCTTCCACACACTCCAGATGTGAGTTGAAACCTTGAAGAGAGCTGTTCGTGTATTAGTTATTAGCCGTTTGATATACATTTTAGATAGAGTTTTATAATCTTCCTTTTCTTATATCTTCATACTATACGTATTTAGTTACACTTCATACTATAGATGGACTTTGAGGAAAAAGGACAACAAGGATTAGAGAGGACAAGAGTAATGGTAAGTGTTTTTGTTAATATTCATAATGATGAGTTAGTAATGTGAAGTAGTTTTAATTTAAACAAATATTGGAGGCAGGAGTTGTTACGGCTTGAAAAGGTTGGATTCTGGCAAGAAATTCAACCACCTCTGCCAATTGTTGTCTAAGAGGTTTCTAACTTGTTTCAAAAAGGCTTGTTAGTTAGCGCCGGAGGTAGATAATACATTTAAAAGGCAGATGTTACACTGGCTTTACTTTTTAAAATTGTTAATCTGAGCTTCTTCTTTCCCTGACTTGATTTGAAAATTGTTTAATGTATTTCCCGTTCGTATGCTGTCATGGTGCTTCACTAATGCCCCGTAGATAAAAACCTGCAGAAGTACAGGTTTGTTAATATGAGTGCCAGATTTTATACTAATTGTGCCTAATCAAATCTTTTTTATTTGTAGGATACGTTTGATTTAAAAACGTGGTTGGATAAGGAGACAGTGGAGATCCTGTTTTCCGAGAAGGCCAATTTCATGGAGAAGCATCTTCATGACACCGAGGATGGCTTCATGAAAGACCTTGATGGAAGTCTCTGCAGTACTGTAACAACCTTGATCGAAGACGAGAGTATGTCAAAGTCTGATCAATGGAGGAGTGCAGAGAGACTTGAAGAACGGGTGAGCGAGATGGAGACAGAGACAGAGAGATGGGTCGAAATTGAAATAAGGAGAGAAGAGAACCTCAAAGTGAGGCAGAAGCTGAGGGCAGAGAGGAAGAGAATGGAGAATGAACAGAGGGTAGGAAATGAGATACTTAAAGAATGGGAGAGAGAGCTGGAGGCAGAGAGGAGAAGAGTGGATGAAGACCAGGGGATGAGAAACGAAAGCCTGAAAGAGAGGCCCAGAGTGGAGGCAGTGATGGAGGCAGAGATGGAGGCAGAGAGGAGGAAATCTGAAACAATGTCAGAAACATTTTTTGATAAGCTGAGAAAGGGGTTAAACCCACCCAAAGCCAAACAAGTGGAGAATAGGAGAGGTATCCTTATAATTACATGACATCTACATCACATATTGACCCATAGTTTATGCACATTTATTTTTGCTGTAGAGACATTGGTAGCTGCAGTGCTTTTTCTCAATACTAACATAGTTTCTGTTTCAGATGATTCATCATTTGACGGGATGTCAGATTCAATTTTTGGCCGGCTGAAAAAAAGCATCAAAAGCATGAAGAAAACAAAACCGGCCAAACGCAAAGGTAAATGTGGATAGAAGGTAGAGGGAGATTGAGGCTAAACAACTAAGATAAACTGCATTTAATAATTTATTGTGTAGCTTTTCCAGAACAGTACGTATCTAATGTTGATTGTAGGTTTAATTATGAACATGTGAAGTTAGTATACTTGTAATTATTACTGCACATCTTTGCACTTAGGTGTTGTTAAGATATAGCTACATTACTATCATCTTTTCTTTTTCAGTTTATTCCGTATTTGACGTAATTGAGGCAAGGGTAAAGTCAAATGGACTGGCTGGTATTTCTGGTCAGACAGGCAAAGATACCAGTGAAGACATCCGTCAGTCTGAGAGTATTTTTGGCCAGCTGAAAAATAAAATCAAACAGCGCAAATTGAAACAGGAGGAGAAAAGCAGGAAGTACCACTTTCAACTCGTGAACACACCAGTGCCCAAGCTAGAAAGCCGCACAACGTCCAAACGTCCACCCCCAGATTCAAAGAAGCAGCCAAAACCAGCCAAATGCAAAGGTAAATAAGGAAGGAAGGTAGATGGAAAACAACTAAGATAAACTGCATTTAATAATTTACTGTGTTGCTTTTGCAGAACAATATATATCTAAAGTTAATTTGGGGTTTAATTATAAACATTATGTAGTAGTTATCGTTTGTGTACTTGTAATTATTACTGCACATCTTTGCATGTAGTTGTTGTTAAACGTTGGAGCTTTTTTCAATAATATCTTATTTTCTGTTTCAGATTATTCTATATTTGCTGCTGCACCAACTGCATTGTAGATTCCGGAGACCCAAGCTAGCCTTTGTTTTTTTTCCGTGTTTGCCCAGCCCCTCTCTACTTTTACATTATTGGACTCATGGCATAAAAAATAATAATTATTATACCACTAAAAGTTCACCCAGCACGGTCAGAAGAGGACTGACCATCCTTCAGAGCCTGGCTCCTCTCTAGGTTTCTTCCTAAATTTGACCCATCAGGGAGTTTTTCCTAGCCGCTGTGTATCAACTTGTTGTTGCGTGCTCTGTCGGGTCTCAGGCTGGGTGTTAGAATGAGCACTTTGTCACAATCTTTGTAAAAAAAGTGCATCATAAAAAAAATATTGATTGATTTTGCCTGAGTCTTTTCGGTATACTGACCAGTTTATAGTTCTTGGACTCTCTGTCTTTAGCTTTCTTCTTTTGGATTATTCCCCTGTTCTTACCTGGATTACCTGTTCATCAACCTCTGCCTCTTATCAAATCATCTGCATTTGTTTATTAAAACTACCTTTGCACACTTTGCAATTTGGAAATTAACATCTGCCTCGAGTTGTTTTCTTACAGCTATTCTGATGTTCACGGTTTGTACAAGGACTCAGCACTGAACTTTGTTCCAGGAAGGAAATGTGTGACCATGTCAGTGGAAAAAAACACCCCATTACTTGCAATTTATGTTTTAGTATTGTTTTAAAGGTAAAGAATACCAGTAATTTAGTAATATTGTAAATACTTGAAGCGATTACTGTTTTCGGTTTCTTCTTCCAATCATTGATTTTCCCACATGGTCTCAAACATGTTGTTAGGTGAGAATAAACGAATGCACTTAATAGTTCGTAATAAATACATAATCTGTCCTTTAAAGTGGGCTCTGATTGGTCAACGTAACATCTTAATAAATACATAATCTGTCCTTTCCAGTGGGCTCTGATTGGTCAACATAACATTTTAATAAATACAGAATCTGTCCTTTCCAGTGGGCTCTGATTGGTCAACATACCATTTTAATAAATACAGAATCTGCCCATTCCAGTGGGCTCTTGATTGGTCAACATAACATTTTAATAAATACAGAATCTGCCCTTTCCAGTGGGCTCTGATTGGTCAACATAACATTTTAATAAATACCGAATCTGTCCTTTCCAGTGGGCTCTGATTGGTCCACATAACATTTTAATAAATACAGAATCTGTCCTTTCCAGTGGGCTCTGATTGGTCAACATAACATTTTAATAAATACCGAATCTGTCCTTTCCAGTGGGCTCTGATTGGTCAACATAACATTTTGTAGGACTCAGGCAGTGCTCCTCCTGTTCCTCCTCTCACAAAGGAGCAGATACGGTCCAGCTGTGAGGGTGATGCCCCTGTCCAGCTCTCCACATGCCCATCTCCTGGTATCTCCTCCCTGCCCCTGACTTTTGACTCTACTGGGGAACACAGCAAACTTTCTTGCGATGATGGCACATATGGATGGATTGATTATCCGTGTCATTAAGTTTTTTTAATCATTGTACATAGATTTACAGCATTGGATATACAGATGGAGAACACTGAAATGACATAAGACCAGAGTTTTGTGCCCTTTTTTATTAATATCATAATCATTTAACATATTTATGATCTTTTTTTATGAAAATAGGTCAGTAGAAAGAAACGTCCATTAAAAAGTTCAGCGACTACTTCTGGGTCCTCAGTTCATTCAGTCCATATTTCTGCACCCGCAATAAGTCCAACCATCTGTGGTTAAAATGATCCAAATCAGAGAGTGTGTGTGTGTGTTTCTGTGGCTTCAATCCTGGCCAATCAAAAACACAGGAAACAGGAAAAAACGCCCTTCTATTTAATAACCGATAGTGGAAGGTTCTTCCAAATGTGGGGTGAATGATATTTGAGGCGCTAGAGCTCGGACAAAGGCGACTACTTCTCAACCCTTCAACAAGTCCTAGACCTTGAATGGGTGACCACGAAAACCTCAACTTTCACAAGCTGACCGCTCTGTTAAAATCTACTGGGCTGGCTGGTCTTGCTGGCTGGTCGGTCATCGTTGCCATGGCTAATAAAATTATGTCGTTCTGATGTCTCTAAGTGCAGTGGGATACTGTAGTCTGAGCACAAAGTGACACTAGAGCAACACATTTACCCCTCCCAAAACATCCCAGATCTACTTGTGGTATCCATTCTTGCAGGATACAGATAGCAGTCTTATTACAGTGTGTCTGTCTGTCTGTGCCACAGTGGCTGGCATTTCTGCCCGCTTTTCAAGCCCTCTGGGATCTTCCCATGACCAATCCAGCCAGACCAACTGACCCAAACCAGCCAATGTCCAGTGAGAGGAGTGTTCTCCATGGCTCCAGTAGCATTAGAGTCCATTTGCAGGAGTCCCACCCCCTCCCCCATTGAGGTCATGTCTTTGGGGGCGGGGTTTCCTCAGTGGTGTGAGCGAAGCTGGTTGGCTGGTGCTCCCATCTCCAGGTATGTCGCTATGGCAGGTCGTAGTGAGGGTTGAATGTGAGGCTCTCAGTCGCTGTCTGAGCCCACCGCTGACGAGCCTTTCCGTTTCCGTTTGGGTGCTTTGGGCTTGGAGTCCTCTTCCTCCTGAAATAAAAGAGGAAGGAGACACAGAGTTGGATAAAACATTGACCAATTCTATAGTGACAACAGGCAGAGACGGCAAAGAATTTAAGCGTCCTACTGCTGAAGGAAGACAACTGTAGGACTCATCAGAAGTGACATAACCGAAAGACAACGAACATGATAGAACAGGAAGTGGTCATATTTGGACCTACCGAGGCACTGCTGGACGCGCTCTCTTCCTCGTTGCTAACAGGGGTTGCAGCTCCTTTACGTGACCGCGGGGAGGAGGCGGGCGCCTTGCGCCGTGACTTGGGAAGCTTGGACGACGCCTCTTCGTACTCCTCGGCCAATGAAAAGAGATCGCTGAATCTAAGAGGCAAAGTACACATGAACGGACCAATCACACGGTCACCACCAAGACAGTCTTCTAAAAGGTTGGGTTTCATTAAAAAAAAATCTACCGGTCCGGGACTCTTTGTTCTAGCATCAGAGACAACTGGCCAAAAGACCAGAGGCCTTCACAGTATCTTGACAGGATTATTCCTGACTGACGGAGAAGCTGGGCTCTCACTCACCTCATCTTGTGGGCTTCGTCACAGCTGGCCTGGACGTGTTGCAGTGCCTGAAGGATGGGCGTCTGTGTGAAGACTGAGGACACAGAGACAGCACATGTAGAGTTCCATACGGGAGAGTGAACAAGTGGGTCTGGTACTACCAACAGACAGACGGGTCTGTTTTAGAAGACATGCGTGTGTTTGTGCGAGACTCACAGCTGTTCTTGGTGTTGCTGAGGTTCAGCCTCAGGTTGTCCATGTGCTCCAGGATCTGTTCCAGGGTCAGCTGGGCCAGTTTACTGCTGGAGCTGCGCAGACTGGTAGACACAATAGAACACCATTTCCTCCTTATAGCCCAGTGAAACACGGACGTTGGCGGGGCTTTAACCCAACAACCACCGGCAGTGTGATGGGGTTTGGTCCCAGACCAGCATTTAAAGACACAGGCCAAGTGATAATCATATGTGATCAAGCAGGCTATGTGCAGTGCAGCAGAACCAACAGAAGCTCCACATAAATGAAGGAATACGAGAAAACCATGCTGAAGCCTTTGAACCCACGTGCCACTCCTCAGCCGATGGGCTTTCTGGACATCCACCCAAATCAAGTTCTTACCTGGACAGAAGATCCGTGTTTGACTTACGGAAAGCCCTGTGAAGTAAACAAGGCATGGAATGCCAGTATGAAAACTCGGGACTTAAATCCTTGGAAACAGTTCTGTCCAAAACTCAATCGTTTTCTTTGCATTCGTTTTATTTTATGCTTGGGAGTGAGTGAGGAAGGACGGGTGACTAATTGTTTGCTGAAAGAGTAGCGCGTGCTCCATCAGTACATCTGATCCAGAGACAGCCAACACCATAAACCACCCCAACTTCCATTGCAAGTTCAACACGGATCTTCTGGATAATCTGGGCGTGATTTGTTGCATTTATGTTTGTGTGAGACATTTCACGAGGCTCTTTAGAAAGTGTAGTAAACCAGGAAAAAGCAACATCCAAACACGAGGTTTGCTTCGACCGTTCATGTCATCAAAGACCTAGTCGGCACGGGACAATTGAGTTTAAAAACGTGATTTCTTAAATGAATGAATGTAGTGGACATTTATTCACCTCTGGCGTTTGCGAGGCAAGTTGTTGTTCTTGATTAGCAGGGCTTTGATGTGTTCTGCGAGGACATCGTCATGCTTGGCTGCCCAGTGGCGCAGGATGCTGGTGGTGAACTGGTCCTCAGGGTGGCACGGACGACTCAGCACCATCTTCACCATCTCCTCACTGGGCCTAAAAGGTTAGAAGTCACCACAAGTACTGGATATAAAGGGTTAAAGGTCACCACAGGGATCAGCTCTGGATATAAAGGGTTAGAGGTCACCACAGGGATCTGTACTGCATATAAAGGGTTAGAGGTCACCACAAGGATCTGTTCTGCAATATAAATATCACAGTAAATATAACTTACTTTTCCCTGCGAAGTTGCAACAGCAAACAGGAAAGTGCTTCTGGATGTTCTGAGAAGGAACAGGCACAACATGACATTTAGAAACGTTTGCAAGTAATATAATCAGCAGCAATGGTATAAAAACTAAATACAGTTATGATAAATGTAACAGCTGTATAATCAAGTATTATAAACTTTTCACTGTGAAATATTCACTGTGAAATAGCAGTCTTAACAACAGCGCAAATTATGTGAAGTAGAGGTGTTTGTTATCGTGGCTCAGGCTTTTGGGCACTGTAATATCATGAAATAACAGTTACTGTAGAACCAGTAGCTAATTCTATAAAAAATAATACCAGGCAACCACTTTCTTAATGCAAATACACAAAGATGAGCTACTTAAATAGGTACCAAATGTATATAATTACAAATAATACAGTAACAATCTTAGCAATACAGTTCAGACACAGTGGTGAAACAGTGACCCCTGGTGGCCTGGAATGTGTCTCACCTTTATACTTGAGGTGCTGCAGGATGGGAATAATGGTCTCCAGAGGGATGTTGTGGGCCAGGAAGAGCTGCCAGGTGCTGTACTGCTCAAATGTCTCCCAATCCAGAGACTGGACTGTAAGCCAGAGACAGTATTAAATACAGTGGAACAGTCACAGACAGAGATGTTTAGAAATAATAGAGATATCAGCTGGTTAGGAGGCTGTGTGGCTCAGTGACAGTCATATAATATAGAGATATCGGCTGGTTGAGAGGCTGTGTGGCTCAGTGACAGTCAAATAACATAGAGATATCAGCTGGTTGAGAGGCTGTATGACAGTCATATAATATAGAGATATCAGCTGGTTGAGAGGCTGTGTGGCTCAGTGACAGTCATATAATATAGAGATATCAGCTGGTTGAGAGGCTGTGTGGCTCAGTGACAGTCATATAATATAGAGATATCAGCTGGTTGAGTGGCTGTGTGGCTCACTAACAGTCATATAATATAGAGATATCAGCTGGTTGGGAGGCTGTGTGACAGTCATATAATATAGAGATATCAGCTGGTTGAGAGGCTGTGTGGCTCAGTGACAGTCAAATAACATAGAGATATCAGCTGGTTGAGAGGCTGTATGACAGTCATATAATATAGAGATATCAGCTGGTTGGGAGGCTGTATGACTCAGTGACAGTCATATAATATAGAGATATCAGCTGGTTGAGAGGCTGTGTGGCTCAGTGACAGTCAAATAACATAGAGATATCAGCTGGTTGGGAGGCTGTATGACAGTCATATAATATAGAGATATCAGCTGGTTGAGAGGCTGTGTGGCTCAGTGACAGTCATATAATATAGAGATATCAGCTGGTTGAGAGGCTGTGTGGCTCAGTGACAGTCATATAGAATAGAGATATCAGCTGGTTGAGAGGCTGTGTGGCTCAGTGACAGTCATATAATATAGAGATATCAGCTGGTTGAGTGGCTGTGTGGCTCACTAACAGTCATATAATATAAAGATATCAGCTGGTTTAGTGGCTGTGTGGCTCAGTGACAGTCATATAATATTAAGATATCAGCTGGTTGAGAGGCTGTGTGGCTCAGTGACAGTCATATAACACAGAGATATCAGCTGGTTGAGAGGCTGTATGACAGTCATATAATATAGAGATATCAGCTGGTTGAGAGGCTGTGTGGCTCAGTGACAGTCAAATAACATAGAGATATCAGCTGGTTGAGAGGCTGTATGACAGTCATATAATATAGAGATATCAGCTGGTTGAGAGGCTGTATGACAGTCATATAATATAGAGATATCAGCTGGTTGAGAGGCTGTATGACAGTCATAATATAGAAATATCAGCTGGTTGGGTGGCTGTGTGACAGTCATATAATATAGAGATATCAGCTGGTTGGGAGGCTGTATGACTCAGTGACAGTCATATAATATAGAGATATCAGCTGGTTGAGAGGCTGTGTGGCTCAGTGACAGTCAAATAACATAGAGATATCAGCTGGTTGGGAGGCTGTATGACAGTCATATAATATAGAGATATCAGCTGGTTGAGAGGCTGTGTGGCTCAGTGACAGTCATATAATATAGAGATATCAGCTGGTTGAGAGGCTGTGTGGCTCAGTGACAGTCATATAGAATAGAGATATCAGCTGGTTGAGAGGCTGTGTGGCTCAGTGACAGTCATATAATATAGAGATATCAGCTGGTTGAGTGGCTGTGTGGCTCACTAACAGTCATATAATATAAAGATATCAGCTGGTTTAGTGGCTGTGTGGCTCAGTGACAGTCATATAATATTAAGATATCAGCTGGTTGAGAGGCTGTGTGGCTCAGTGACAGTCATATAATATAGAGATATCAGCTGGTTGAGTGGCTCACTAACAGTCATATAATATAAAGATATCAGCTGGTTTAGTGGCTGTGTGGCTCAGTGACAGTCATATAATATAGAGATATCAGCTGGTTGGGTGGCTGTGTGACTCAGTGACAGTCATATAATATAGAGATATCAGCTGGTTGGGTGGCTGTGTGACAGTCATATAATATAGAGATATCAGCTGGTTGGGAGGCTGTATGACTCAGTGACAGTCATATAATATAGAGATATCAGCTGGTTGAGAGGCTGTGTGGCTCAGTGACAGTCAAATAACATAGAGATATCAGCTGGTTGGGTGGCTGTGTGACAGTCATATAATATAGAGATATCAGCTGGTTGGGAGGCTGTATGACTCAGTGACAGTCATATAATATAGAGATATCAGCTGGTTGAGAGGCTGTGTGGCTCAGTGACAGTCAAATAACATAGAGATATCAGCTGGTTGGGAGGCTGTATGACAGTCATATAATATAGAGATATCAGCTGGTGGGGAGGCTGTATGACAGTCATATAATATAGAGATATCAGCTGGTGGGGAGGCTGTGTGACAGTCATATAATATAGAGATATCAGCTGGTTGGGAGGCTGTGTGACAGTCATATAATATAGAGATATCAGCTGGTGGGGAGGCTGTGTGACAGTCATATAATATAGAGATATCAGCTGGTGGGGAGGCTTTGTGACAGTCATATAATATAGAGATATCAGCTGGTTGGGAGGCTGTGTGACAGTCATATAATATAGAGATATCAGCTGGTTGGGAGGCTGTGAGACAGTCATATAATAGAGATATCAGCAGGTGGGGAGGCTGTGTGACAGTCATATAATATAGAGATATCAGCTGGTTGGGAGGCTGTGTGACAGTCATATAATATAGAGATATCAGCTGGTGGGGAGGCTGTGTGACAGTCATATAATATAGAGATATCAGCTGGTGGGGAGGCTTTGTGACAGTCATATAATATAGAGATATCAGCTGGTGGGGAGGCTGTGTGACAGTCATATAATGTAGAGATATCAGCTGGTTGGGAGGCTGTGTGACAGTCATATAATATAGAGATATCAGCTGGTTGGGAGGCTGTGAGACAGTCATATAATATAGAGATATCAGCTGGTGGGGAGGCTGTGTGACAGTCATATAATATAGAGATATCAGCAGGTTGGGAGGCTGTGTGACAGTCATATAATAGAGATATCAGCAGGTGGGGAGGCTGTGTGACAGTCATATAATATAGAGATATCAGCTGGTGGGGAGGCTGTGTGACAGTCATATAATATAGAGATATCAGCTGGTTGGGAGGCTGTGTGACAGTCATATAATATAGAGATATCAGCTGGTTGGGAGGCTGTGTGACAGTCATATAATATAGAGATATCAGCTGGTTGGGAGGCTGTGTGACAGTCATATAATATAGAGATATCAGCTGGTTGGGAGGCTGTGTGACAGTCATATAATATAGAGATATCAGCTGGTTGAGAGGCTGTATGACAGTCATATAATATAGAGATATCAGCAGGTGGGGAGGCTGTGTGACAGTCATATAATATAGAGATATCAGCTGGTTGGGAGGCTGTGTGACAGTCATATAATATAGAGATATCAGCTGGTTGGGAGGCTGTGTGACAGTCATATAATATAGAGATATCAGCAGGTGGGGAGGCTGTGTGACAGTCATATAATATAGAGATATCAGCTGGTTGGGAGGCTGTGTGACAGTCATATAATATAGAGATATCAGCTGGTTGGGAGGCTGTGTGACAGTCATATAATATAGAGATATCAGCAGGTGGGGAGGCTGTGTGACAGTCATATAATATAGAGATATCAGCTGGTTGGGAGGCTGTGTGACAGTCATATAATAGAGATATCAGCTGGTTGGGAGGCTGTGTGACTTACTGAGGATGTTGAGAACAGAGTCCTTGCGAAACATCACCAGATCGCCCATCATCACGTGACACATCAGCTCCTGCAGCTGCAAGATAAAAGACGGTGAGATGTTGGAGCAAGAAGAAAGGGCAGGTGAGGCGAGCAATGAATGAGACGGTCACGGGAAAACAGGATAGAAGAAGGGAATGTGACGGGTAGGCTGAAGGGGTGTTGTATAATTGAGTTTAATGTGAATGTGATGTGTAGGCTGAAGGGGTGTTGTATAATTGAGTTTAATGTGAATGTGATGTGTAGGCTGAAGGGGTGTTGTATAATTGAGTTTAATGTGAATGTGACAGGTAGGCTGAAGGGGTGTTGTATAATTGAGTTTAATGTGAATGTGACAGGTAGGCTGAAGGGGTGTTGTATAATTGAGTTTAATGTGATGTGTAGGCTGAAGGGGTGTTGTATAATTGAGTTTAATGTGATGTGTAGGCTGAAGGGGTGTTGTATAATTGAGTTTAATGTGATGTGTAGGCTGAAGGGGTGTTGTATAATTGAGTTTAATGTGATGTGTAGGCTGAAGGGGTGTTGTATAATTGAGTTTAATGTGATGTGTAGGCTGAAGGGGTATTGTATAATTGAGTTTAATGTGATGTGTAGGCTGAAGGGGTGTTGTATAATTGAGTTTAATGTGATGTGTAGGCTGAAGGGGTGTTGTATAATTGAGTTTAATGTGATGTGTAGGCTGAAGGGGTGTTGTATAATTGAGTTTAATTACCTGCGTTGAGTCGATAACCGCTACTATCATGTTTAGCAGCTCCCCACTCCGTAATGTCTCATCTGGAAACTACAGAGAAAAGAAAAGACGATCAGCACTCGGACACTGGTAAACCATAAGGTAGTCTCTGTGTGTGTGTGTGTGTGCGCATGTACCTCTGTGTAGATTGATGGTGTGAGGTAACAGAGGAGCCGGACGTCATCCTCCTGACAGGCCTTCATGTCCATCATCAGACAGGTGTGCAGGTCTCCCAGGGCCGTTGCCTGGGCGAACGACTCATACAGACTCATCTTCCCCATGGCTGCTTTACTGCAGGGGAAACGTGTTAGGGCAACGTCCACACAACAGTGCAGAACCAGATGGCCAACAATCTGGCATTTTGCTGCCCAAATGAATCCAATTTAATGTAATTTCTAAAACCAGTACTTAATTCTTTGGCGACCCCAGTATTAAAGCTAAGCAGCGTGGCGACCCCAGTATTAAAGCTAAGCAGCGTGGCGACCCCAGTATTAAAGCTAAGCATCGTGGCAGCCCCAGTATTAAAGCTAAGCAGCGTGGCGACCCCAGTATTAAAGCTAAGCAGCGTGCCGACCCCAGTATTAAAGCTAAGCAACGTGGCGACCCCAGTATTAAAGCTAAGCAACGTGGCAGCCCCAGTATTAAAGCTAAGCAACGTGGCGACCCCAGTATTAAAGCTAAGCAACGTGGCGACCCCAGTATTAAAGCTAAGCAGCGTGGCGACCCCAGTATTAAAGCTAAGCAGCGTGGCGACCCCAGTATTAAAGCTAAGCAGCGTGGCGACCCCAGTATTAAAGCTAAGCAACGTGGCGACCCCAGTATTAAAGCTAAGCAGCGTGGCGACCCCAGTATTAAAGCTAAGCAGCGTGGCGACCCCAGTATTAAAGCTAAGCAACGTGGCGACCCCAGTATTAAAGCTAAGCAGCGTGGCGACCCCAGTATTAAAGCTAAGCAACGTGGCGACCCCAGTATTAAAGCTAAGCAGCGTGGCGACCCCAGTATTAAAGCTAAGCAGCGTGGCGACCCCAGTATTAAAGCTAAGCAGCGTGGCGACCCCAGTATTAAAGCTAAGCAGCGTGGCGACCCCAGTATTAAAGCTAAGCAGCGTGGCAACCCCAGTATTAAAGCTAAGCAGCGTGGCGACCCCAGTATTAAAGCTAAGCAGCGTGGCGACCCCAGTATTAAAGCTAAGCAGCGTGGCGACCCCAGTATTAAAGCTAAGCAGCGTGGCGACCCCAGTATTAAAGCTAAGCAGCGTGGCAACCCCAGTATTAAAGCTAAGCAGCATGGCGGCCCCAGTATTAAAGCTAAGCAGCGTGGCAACCCCAGTTTTAAAGCTAAGCAGCCCCAATGCACTTACCTGGCCTTGAGGTAGTATAAGAGATGGTAGCCGATCTTCGGCTGTTTCTGGTAGAGCTCAGCCAGCATCTCCAGCAGCACTGAGAAGCCACTGTTGTCCTCCTGCATCTGACACAAATTCCTAAACACCAGGCACACTGGCTTACACACAGACTCCTCCAGGGACCTGATGGGACGACACACAAACACACAGTTCATAATCTACAGAATAGGATCTTTTCTTGCATGTTTACACAGACTCACACTCTAAACATGCATCCTATCCTGGCCAGAGGCCGCAAGCACACACACACACACGCACGCACACACACTTACTCTTCTGTAATCTCATCAGGCAGCACATCTCCTCTGAAGTGACCCTTGAAAAGCTCTGCCAAACATGAAGCCAGAGTGGACATCTGCTCTGAATCAAAGTCCTCCTGACAGACACACAGAGTAAACAACAATCATCCACAATTCAATTTTTCCCAAAGCGTTTGATTTGGCCAGAAATGAGATTCCCGCGAACTCACCTCCAATACCAGGTCCACTATTTCCTGCATGACTTCACACTGCGTCTCCGTGTCACTGGAAGAGAGACACACAGGAATGACAATCATTACTGAAGAGCTGATCTTGAAACCGGCTCCCAGCGTCACAATCAGCCATGTCCCAATCAGCGAAGACAATAGAGAACAATGGGAGGGTGATTAAAGTGTGTCTGTCAAAATCAACCCGCAATCAGTAGAAACAACCTGGAAACACAAACAACCTGGACCCACTACAGACGTTGAGAGGTATTTGGAACCAAGGCTACAGCTGTGTTTACAATCCGCACAGATCTACACTGTGTTAAAAAGGCATATCGCCAGCTGGTCTTTAAAACATACCTACAGCGCACGTGAACTCATTACGAGTGTGTTTGGTGTACGTGTGAGAATGGGAGGGTATTGTTCACTCACATCAACTCTACTGACCTTCCTTTCTGTAACTGCAACACCTTCTCCTTCATCGTGTCGTCCAATTGGTCCACGTAAGGACTGATGTCAGCCGGCTCCTCAATAATGGCCTCTTTGATTGGGTGGAACCTGAACTCCCGCTTCTTATTTCCTGAAATAACCAAAAGGACAGCCAATGATTTGGTTGTTACAGCAGAACAAAGTTTTATATGTTTATGATACAGTATCTGGCATCTGGTTGAGTGGATACGTTTATATGTTTATGATACAGTATCTGGCATCTGGTTGAGTGGATACGTTTATATGTTTATGACACAGTATCTGGCATCTGGTTGAGTGGATACGTTTATATGTTTATGACACAGTATCTGTCATCTGGTTGAGTGGATACGTTTATATGTTTATGACACAGTATCTGGCATCTGGTTGAGTGGATACGTTTATATGTTTATGACACAGTATCTGTCATCTGGTTTAGTGGATACGTTTATAACACAGTATCTGTCATCTGGTTGAGTGGATACGTTTATATGTTTATAACACAGTATCTGTCATCTGGTTGAGTGGATACGTTTATATGTTTATGACACAGTATCTGTCATCTGGTTGAGTGGATACGTTTATATGTTTATGATACAGTATCTGGCATCTGGTTGAGTGGATACGTTTATATGTTTATGACACAGTATCTGTCATCTGGTTGAGTGGATACGTTTATATGTTTATAACACAGTATCTGTCATCTGGTTGAGTGGATACGTTTATATGTTTATGACACAGTATCTGTCATCTGGTTGAGTGGATACGTTTATATGTTTATGACACAGTATCTGTCATCTGGTTGAGTGGATACGTTTATATGTTTATAACACAGTATCTGTCATCTGGTTGAGTGGATACGTTTATATGTTTATAACACAGTATCTGTCATCTGGTTGAGTGGATACGTTTATATGTTTATAACACAGTATCTTTCATCTGGTTGAGTGGATACGTTTATATGTTTATAACACAGTATCTGTCATCTGGTTGAGTGGATACGTTTATATGTTTATAACACAGTATCTGTCATCTGGTTGAGTGGATACGTTTATATGTTTATAACACAGTATCTGTCATCTGGTTGAGTGGATACGTTTATATGTTTATGACACAGTATCTGGCATCTGGTTGAGTGGATACGTTTATATGTTTATGACACAGTATCTGTCATCTGGTTGAGTGGATACGTTTATATGTTTATGACACAGTATCTGGCATCTGGTTGAGTGGATACGTTTATATGTTTATAACACAGTATCTGGCATCTGGTTGAGTGGATACGTTTATATGTTTATGACACAGTATCTGTCATCTGGTTGAGTGGATACGTTTATATGTTTATAACACAGTATCTCATCTGGTTGAGTGGATACGTTTATATGTTTATGACACAGTATCTGTCATCTGGTTGAGTGGATACGTTTATATGTTTATAACACAGTATCTGTCATCTGGTTGAGTGGATACGTTTATATGTTTATAACACAGTCTCTGGCATCTGGTTGAGTGGATACGTTTATATGATTCAATGCAGTAATAAAACTTGACCTTCCTCACCTTCGCCCTTGTTGTTAATCTCTTCCTCATCGTCGCTAAAGGCAGCCTCTGTGTTGTCGTAGCAACCGTCCTCTTTATCCAACAGCACATGGTTGTCCATTTCCAATGAAACAGACTCCTCCATTTTCACTAAGGATGAGCGGTCATGGTTAGATGACATTGTAAAGAGATGACAAGCAAGCGCAAAACCACAGGTCCTCAAAAAAAGACAACGCTGGATGTTGTCTTTACACAAGCCTCCTAGCTAGACACAAGCCTCCTAGCTAGACACAAGCCTCCTAGCTAGATTTTGAAAAAATCTAGCATCCAGTGGGGACAATTGAAACGAGGAACCGCGTCACACAGACGAATAGGAATATCGAATTTAAAAATATTATTTTCAAGAAAAGTGTCTACAAAACTGATTAATTTAAAGCCACTGAAACAGAACACATAACAGACTGTGCTTTTGGACTACAGCCTATTAAGTGTCCAGATTTGACGACATTGTAAAGAGACGACTAGGTGTTATTCAAACGTTGCCTCATACGAACTCCATCTCTGTCATTAGGGAATATTGTTAATTCATCTCCAGTCATACGTTGCAATGTGGCTAAGATAAGGGCTGCTCATTTTGCATACGTGTGACAAAACGTCCCATCAAAGGCGTGTTCATTCATTCGCTGATGTTAATTTAAAAAACAACGCTGTCGTACTTTCGTTTGTACTCTCATCCCTTCCCTCCGTGGGGGGCGAGGGGGAACTGCAGAACTCCGGGAAGCGTTCCCTCAACATGGAGCGCAGCTCCCGGTCCAGTTTGGGATTGTCAAACAGAGGAGCTAGGTGACTGAAGGAAAGACACACAGATGAAGGGGGGGGGGGTTAGGAAACACTAACAGACAACGGAATGATATCCCATAAATATATAAAATATGTTAGGGGTTATTTTGAGTGAATGTGCTAATGTGGGAGACTCACGCCAACACTCGCTTCTCCATGATGAAAGTGAGAGAGTTGAAGACACCTTGTCGCACCTGCCCCTCAAGAGGAGGGAAGAAGTGGGGGATGATCTGTGAGAGGGAAAACAGAACGATGACGTGAAGAGCCAAAACGAAAGAGCCCAACGGGACCAAAACACAAATACCCACTTCCCTAAATCAATCAAAGTTCCCATTTCCCAAAGGGAGAGGTGTGTGTTTTCACTAACCCGACACATGAAGTCCAACAGGGTGGCCGTGATGGCTGGATGGGGCTTCATGGAGTGATGCATCACCAATATGGCCGGTTCTGACAGACCCAGGAGGCAAAGGAACACAAACTGAACACAGTGTCGACACTGGCAGACACATAACATTATGGTAGAAAGGGATACATCATCTGCAGTCTTACCTACATTCGGGGTACAGTCTTACCTACATTCGGGGTACAGTCTTACCTACATTCGGGGTACAGTCTTACCTACATTCGGGGTACAGTCTTACCTACATTCGGGGTACAGTCTTACCTACGTTCGGGGTACAGTCTTACCTACGTTCGGGGTACAGTCTTACCTACGTTCGGGTTACAGTCTTACCTACGTTCGGGTTACAGTCTTACCTATGTTCATGATGCTGTCCTTCTCTGGGCTGAAGAACAGCCAGTCATAAAACAGGGCCAGCTTGGCGTTGGAGGCTGCCACGTTAGACTGAGGAAATGGGTGATAGTAACGACACATTCATGACTCTGTCATTACACATTTCATGGCTACCGACTTCCCAATAAAAAAAAAAAAAAAAAAAAAAAGAGATCTCTTGCGTAATAAATTAGTTATTACTGGGGCCGCCACGCTGCTTAAAAAACAACAACCTACCGTGCAGGTAGTGAGCAGCCAGCCAATGATGGCCCAGCGGGGCAGGATGTCAGAGCTCAGCACCTCATTGGACGGGTGCACCACGCCGCAGATGTAGCGGATTAGGTCGCAGCGCAGCGACTGGCTCTCCGCCGTGGACAGGTACTGTCTCTGGAACCAGTCCTGGTAGCGTTTCTGCTGGCCAAAACGCACCTACACCAAGAGAGAGAGAGGTCGTAAGAAGTCGGAGATAAGTGTGTGTGTGTGAAAAGTGTGTGTACAGTCCAGAGAAGTGAGTTTACCCTGGAGGTCATGAAAAGCAGTTTGGTCTCCATATCTGGCGTGAGACGACAGGCCAGGAACTTGCGGGACGTGCGAGCCGTAAGGAGCTGCAGCAAACCTAGAGAAGACAGAGAGACGGCCGGTTCAGAGGTCGCTCGGTCACACACACACCCCCACACACACACACACACACGTTTAACGACCCTTCCTTACCCTTACCAGTGAACTGGGGGCTGAGGGCCTGAGGGTTGTGGAGCAGATCTTTCCACAGTAGCTCCATCTCTGGTATGCGGGCCACGATCTGCAGCAGACGCACCAGGTCTCTCCCGATGATGAAACACTCCATGAACTACAGGGGTCACGACACGGAAGCACACGAGCACAGTTGAAATTCCTGAGTCACTTCTAATCTACATCCCTACCCTCCGACCTTAAATTCTCCTCGCTCCTGGAATCCGGATATATCCGGTATACATGTTCTACCTCCTCTCTTGCCTACTTGCTTCCAGTCCCCCCCCCCTCACCTTCTCTCGGAGCATGCCGATGCAGAAGTCCACCTCCTTCTGTCTGAGGACCAACAGGGCCGGAGTGCCGTGGTCTACGATGAGGCGCAGGTAGGTGTACACAGACATGGCTATTAACATGCCACTCTTCAGCACCCACTCCCTGTAGGAGGCAGAGGGGGGAAGAGGCAGAGAGAGGAAGAGGCAGAGAGAGAGGAAGAGGCAGAGAGAGGAAGAGAGAGAGAGGAAGAGGCGAAGAGAGAGAGAGGAAGAGGCAGAGAGAGAGGAAGAGGCAGCGAGGGAGGAAGAGGCAGCGAGGGAGGAAGAGGCAGAGAGAGAGGAAGAGGCAGAGGGAGAGGCAGAGGGAGAGGCAGAGGGAGAGGCAGAGGGAGAGGCAGAGGGAGAGGCAGAGGGGTCGAAAGAGAGAAGCGGGGTGAGAGGCAGGCAGAGCAATTGAACCTTTTTACATGCTAATACTGTAGTGAGTGTTTCCTGTTCATTTGGTTCTCCAACACACCTCTGCTCCACCAATATATCCAGCACATTCTCAGCCAACCACAGGTTCTTATTGGAGATGTCTCCTCCTGAACACAGAAAACACGTTACATGAGAGAACACATTTAGACCTAAAAGTAGTGATGAAACAACACAAGAATCTGTGAATCAGCAACAGGATCTCCGCGGTCTAAACAGTGAGAACAACAGGAGACATGTGGAGTATGCTGACCTGCGATCTGTTTCATGAGCGTCATGAGGACTCCATCAGCGCCGATCACACCACTCTTTACCAGCTCCCTCACCAACCACACCAACTGGGATTAGAGAGTTGTTGGTGGACCAGTGAATTGTTAGAACATGTCAAGCGGACAAAAAGTTCTGTACAAGTGTTTCCTACAGGGACAAACTGTTCACCTGTGTCCGACACACATCCTGCAGCTTAAGGAACTTCTCCATTAGGATCTGGTTGATCTTGATCAGGATCACGTTCATACCGTCCCTATTTACCAGGGTCAGGTCTCTGTAGCACTGTGGAAGGTAGAGTACATTACAGTACATGATTAACCGGGAGCTTGAAATCCTGACTGCTGATTGGCTTGAAGGTGGGGTATGACATCACACTCATTTTGCGTTGCAATGCCAATAAGGCACCTCGGACGTTTGTGGTATATAACCAATATATATTGCCAATATACCACAGCTATGTATTAAATACAGGCACTCAGCAAGGTGTCTAACAGTTACTAGCTGTGGTGTACGGATCATAACACAACCCCTGTGCCTTATTGCTATATATTGATAGATATATCATGGAGCTTAATGTATTTGGGTGGGAAAGACATGCTTGTCACTCAAACTCCAAATCAGGGCACCCCCACTATTGTTAGTGTGCTGGTAAGAGCTAATTCAGGCCATGCGAGGAGGGTAGCCATGTTGGTGTGTGTCTATAGTGAACGCAACATTACGTAACACGACAAATGGGTCTGTCAGACTCCTGATTGGACGATCTGTTTTTACAGAATTAACGAGAACGATTCTTGACAACGACGCTGATAATGTCCGGCAGTAACAAGGCCACATGCTCACCCTTTGTGCCTGCGCAGGCTCGGTGAGCAACAGAGCAAACAGACCCAGGCACACCTCCTCATGTTGCTGGGGTCCTTTACACACCTAGGGGAAGAGGAGCACTTGGGAATGACGGCACCAACACGAACAACGTATGAAAAGCCATGCTCATACGACTGTAGGTATGTGGGTATAACATCATATGCTAAATGTGAGTTAAATGGCACCGTGTATCTCTGCCCTAACACCACATCAACAGCATTCATTCATTAATGCATTATATTTATACCGAGCATAGGATGTACATCCTCTAAAGTAGTAAGAAACCCAGATGACCTGTGGTCACCTGCAGAACCTACTACTCCTCGGATAAGCCTGCTCTTGTCACATTCAACGAGACTCTATGTGATCTAGACATTCTGGTGGTGTGCCGTGTCACATGATGACATTGCGTTAGTGACAGTACAGGGGACCTTACGCTGGCTGTAAGGGCGTCATTGACCTCCCGCTCCGACATGCCATTGGTCAAAGCAGTGACGATCCCCAGGCACCTCTCCAACCGCTGACGAACACAACCGGAAAAGGAACGTTAACCCCGAAAACAGGCAACAGGGCAAATATACACATCACGTGGGAATAAACACACACACACACACACACACACAAAAGTCAGTCAAAGACAACACAGCAGGGCAACATACATAGAAGCAACTTCAGTCTGATAAATAATAAATAGTCTATTTAAACAAACACAACAGGCGACAAATAGAGTTTGAAGAGCACTCTGTCAACTGAGCTCGTTACATGCCGTGTGAGAATATCTTTGCTATCTAGGTGTGGACGTCATGCACTCAGATTGTGCACGGAATAATGATCACTTCAAGGGCTGTGTCAGACACGGCTCCGTATTGACATGTGCATGGTGTGCTCTGCGCATGCGCACAGGCTGGCACCTCGTCCACATACAGTATGTTGACCCATGCTAGGGTGCTACGCTAAGCATTGCTTCACTCTCCAAACGGGTTAACCCGACGTAAAGAAAACAAAAACATTCACTGCAAACCCGGGTAGCCAGTAGGACAAACATAGCGGCCTAGCAACTAGGCTGGAAAATAAATTTTCGGAATAGGAATTGATTACAGAATGTTTCTGAGCTAGCTACCATAGCAACATGCAGGCTACTCTTTAAAATGGTAACCGTCTTTGTATAGGTGGTTGTTGTTGTTTATATTTATATTGTGTGCTGCATTCGTTTACCAGCTGCCCGTGTGACATGGTAAATGTCCTAGATATTATATTTCTAACAGCCCTACCTCCTCCAGCTCATCTTTTGCGTCCAGGGTCGAGGACACCAGTAGGCGACCCAGCGGCTTCCCCTTCCCCGGTGAAGGCTCCATCACCTCCCGCCGCCTCGCTTCTCCGTCTGGCCCCAGAGGACTTGAGGGGATAGAGACACTGGGGCTCCGGGGGAAATGCCAAACGTTTTGTTGTTATTTATGTTATTAACGAACGCGCTCCTCGTTTGGGCACCGTGTTTTTGTTCAACTTGCTTTGGCCACCGTTCACCACTCTCACTCTCACTCCGGTTAGTTCGCCCCCGTGTGTGTGTCCGAATAAAACAAACTGACTTCCGGAGGGCATGATGGCCTAGCGGAAGTGTTCGTACACAGTTGTAGCGGAAAGGCGTGGCAACTGTTCGCCTGTTAGCCAATCGGTGCCATGCTTTGTTGGAACGACGTAGGTGTTAACCAATTATAACCCAGGGATCGCCGGCCAATGAGTAGCGCCAGTTAAGTTAGGTTTGCCAATGAATGGCGATGTACTTGAAAATATTAAGCAAAAAACCCCACAGTATTTCACTTGCACATTAGTGTACGTCCCTATAAAACATTCTAATAATGTGATATAATGCTCTCCCTAAACACCCCTTAGGTAGAATAAGTATATTATGTATATTTGATATATTGATGTCACTATTTTTTCACACAGATAACTGACATAGTTATCTCTCCACCGAGAGCAGTTAATCAGTGCATTTGCATTTTATGCTATAATTAATTAAATATTCTTCCCTGCTTTTCTCCATCTCTCAGCCAGTTGTGTTGAAGTTAATAATAAATAAAGTTTTCATGATTTTCTATTGGTGCCTGTTATTTTTCACCCACAGGTGAAATATGTCACACAAACTCAACATTCACTCCTTTTATGAGGATTACATAAAGAGCCATATCAATTGCAGGCGCTACAACTCAGTTCTGAAGAGTGTATGATAGTATAAGGACTAGCTGTTGAAGCCGGTTGCGAAAACTAAGCTAATTTCTCCACTATGAATACATTAAACATTAACATGGTGCAAAACAAAATACACTGGAACCACCAAAAATGTCTACTGACATAGAAGTCAAGGTCCCACCTTTCAGTTTCTTTCTCATCTTTTGCAAATTTGGAGACGAAATCCAAATTGTTAAAGGGAAGAGAGTATATGCTGTCAAATGTGTGAGTAGTACAAAGTAAATATACTTCGTTGTTTGCACTAGACGAGGGAAGTAACTAATTACAATCTAAAATAACTAAATTTTACCTGGTAATTTAGGTCTTAGTTAAGGACATACCCCACCCATTGAGCACTGCTAAGCACTCTGTACTTTAACACCTGAGTATGTTGTCTCACTGACCTCTGTTGCTTACCTCAAAACATACACTTAACTTGATTGATTGAGGTTGGTTTGTATAAGGAAATCCAAAGACAGGCTTGTGAATGAGACAAATGGAGCTCTCTTCACATTGTGTGGTAAAAGTAACAAGTGGCTATGTAATATGTAATACGTCCACAAGCACACCCGGGCTGAAGATGAATCCTAAAGACTTCATAGAGTGCAACAACACCCAGCAGCCCTGTCCAACACCCCCCCCAACCCCCCCCGCCGCTTCCCGGTGGTCCCTGGAGACCAGGATTTGAACACATAGCAATTAGGCAGCTTTATCGCAAGACAGTAATCTGCATCATTGTCCCATCTGCAGATAATTAGTTTTGAAATGAAATGTGTTTTACAGGAAATACACTTCAACGCGGATGGTGCATAACGTTTGTTCTATCAGGTGTCAAATGTTTAAGAATGACAAAGAACATATCTGAGAAAAGTGAAAAAATGTGTTGTGGATTGTGCCTGGAGTACTTCCCACTCTACCGTGCCTCTACAACTGCAGTGATTGACTTGCAATTGATTTCTTTTCAGACTCACGTTGTTCTTCTTCTGGCATAACTGATACTATGACTGATTTAACGTCTCCACATTCCTCAAACCCTCATAATTAAGGGCATGTGCGAATCCAAGATTGATGGTCTTTAACGACCTCAAATCCAGAAAGAAAACAGCCGGTGCATTTTGGCATGTTGTCTTTACTAAGATTTAGCTCTACGAGTACTAATATATCAACATCATTTGAACAGCCACGTTTAGTGGTGATATCACTGCTGAGAGTGGCAGATTCCTTCAGAAGATTTGGCAAACAAAGTTTGTTGTCAGTAAGTCTCCATATTCTCAGTTGGACAAAGTGATGTTATTCAACAGTATTTTCATCTCAGTCTGCCAGTTCCATGACCGCAGCTGTTCCTGAGTAACTATACGGATGTTTTTTTCTGTCAGTCAGAGTGTCTGACTTGTAGGTTCTTGGCAGCGGTCCTTTCTCACCCCTCTAAACATGAACAATTGACTGACGTTAACGGCCATTTAACCTCTGACCTTTCACATGACCTACAAGTGGAGGAGAGGTTCCAGTTCAGTTAATTTCCTCTTCCTTTCTGCTCTCTTTGTTATAAGGTTTCAAAAGTGTTTGGTTTTTCAACATCTTTTAAAAGCACTCTGACAATTTATGTTTGTCACAGCACTACACAGAGCATATTTTTTACTATGCTGTTTCTACTGTTATTTGTTTGGTCCTGAAGTGTGCAGATATGATACTTTTGACATCCCCATTATTTCCAAGCAATAAATTAATCGTTGACCAGTAAATTAGACAACCCCCGATTTCTAGACATTTCTGTTCACCACTAATACAAAACACAACTGTTGGCATACACTGCCCTACTAGACTGGAATGTCTAGAAAAATACTGCTAACCAAACATGGAATGGAATCAACAGTAAGTTCAAAACATCAAACAGAACGTTGAGATTCTCTACTGGTTTTATAAACACATTCAACTGGCCAGAAAACAGAAGAAGACAAGCTATGTAACAAAAGTTGTTTTCCTCTCCCCAAAATTGATAGATTTTATAACACAACAATACATAGTAACATAATTCAAAACCCATCCCATTTCCCCTTAAATACAGACAAGGCAACTGAAACAACACAATACATTTTTCTGTATCAGAGGCATGTTTAAAGAAGCCATGGCAGACGATTTAGAGGACATTTGCTGTCCGCAGACAGACCGACCTAGAAATCATCTACACGTTATAATTTGGTTATGAACTGGTTTTCTGGTAAGAAAAACATCAATCATATAACCACAAGCAACCAGTCATTGCTACAATTAGGTGAAGACATGTTACATTCAAACCAGTGAGACTATTGGAAAGGTGTCCTATTTTGGTGTCCCATCGTGTCAGATTTAAACAGAAGATGTACTGCATATGGTTAGTAAAAATACATTCAGTTTGTTTTATAAAGTTTCACACAACCATTTTACAACCTGGTAATGGTGTGATAAAATAGAGTATACTGTACTTTGCACTTGTTTTGCCAGCTGGTTTGCCAGATTAAACCTAACCGTTGGTTACTATGACAACATATCTCCCTTCATAACAAAATGATGTGAAAAAAAATCATTATTCTACAGCATGTCAGACATTAAAATAGATTTAAAAAACATGTATCCTAAAATGCATCCAAAAATATATTTGTATGTACTTTCCATGTGTGGCCCTGATGACACAAACTTGTTTAATTAACTGCTCTCATGATTTATTCGGATTAATTAATGAGTACAGATGCCATATCGTAATTTGAGCAGTTTCATAAAGCCCAATGTAATCCCACTGCTACAGGAGGCGTGAATTGTTATTGGAATTTAATTATAATGGGAATTATATGTAGGGGTAGATACATTTTTGATCAGGGCAAATGTGTAAATTTGTAAAACTGTAGAACCTTTTCATACCTAAAATTCTCAAAGTTTGCAGTTTCGGCTATAGATATCTTAAGGAAAATGTTAAGACCAAATGTACATGCTACTGATGATATGTAAATGTTTTTCAGAAATGTAATTTGAGAGCATATTCACATGGTCCATAGGACCCGTTAGTACACCATATTGATGCAGATCGCCGATGCGCCACCATAGAGCCACCACTAGGTGGCGGTGTTGTATCTCTCAGAAAGATAACCAATGAAGCCATCCAATTACAACAAACGACAGAAGGCAAAACGATAGCGTTAAGCGTTGGCAAATCATAGTAGATTCTCATGACTATTTGGTAAGAGTAAGGTAATTGAAGAAATCAATAGTTGTACCCTTGAGTGTGAAATATAGGTAACATATTACTGAAATAAAGCACAAATTAAACACCTGACCGAGATTATGTTATGATAGCCCTATCTCCTCTTATGAACCTCAGCATCTGTTGATCTTTAAGAACTGTTTATGTCTGAGGGCTGCTACCTGTTTAGTGCGCCATCTGTCATTAGTTAAAATAAAAATGTGTAAACCCGGAAGTTTCCATTTACAGACACACTTTAAGGATTCTTATTTATTGTCATTGCAATTTATCGCAAGCAAAAGAAAACATTGGAGGCCTCCTGTGGGAATTGGACGGCGAACATTGACATGACAATAAACTCCAATACTTATGGTTTGGGGCCCGGGTCTGACAGGACATGCTGGGTAGACTGGTGTTCTTACGAAACACTGACCTGACCCGGTTTAATGTTTAACTGCTGTTGAGACATCTTTTTTTTAATCTCTGTAATACTGCAGGCTATGCTACAAGTAGAACAATACCAGCGAAAGGGTTCAAACAACACCAAAGGCCTCTACACATATGAACACGCCGGGAATAGTGGCAAAGTAACATGACCACAAGACGACAACACGCTAACTACTCTTGTCACCACGCACAATGGAACCAACGAGAGGTTGTCTTAAAACTGTCCGGTTGTGAAGGTCCACAGAAGGTCTACGCGGATCGTGTCTGCAGTGAGTGAATCTGGAGCAAGAGCACGTTCCTACGCATTGACGTCAAAAACAGTGAGGCCGGGCGAACGTATCGTCCCAGAAAGGAGTTTGCTGAAGTACGTCAGTCTGTTTCCTTCACCCCAGTCCTCCCTTTCCTTCTTCGCACTCTCCAGTCAGAGCAGACCCTCCCCCCTCTCTCTCTCCCTGTCTGCATTACGCTGTCTGGTTGGTGCTCTCACCCAGCAACCAATATGTTCTCATCATCCCCTTCCCCTTCATCTCGACGTCTCCCCTCAGCTCCAGCTGGAACGAGTTGAAGTCCTCCAGCACCAGACGAGTGGCTTCCGACACGTGGATCTTCAGGGCTGACGGGCGACAACACAATGTCAACAAGGGGTTAATTTACCAGAGGACGTGGGGGCCCGAGACGGGCCACGTGCGCTCGTTCTCACCTTCGCCGTTGGACTCCATACGCGAGGCCGTGTTTACCGTGTCCCCGAACAGGCAAAAGCGCGGCATCTTCAGTCCGACCACACCGGCGCAAACGGGTCCTGGGGATGACAAGCACACACACACACACACACACGCACACACACACGCATACACACGCACACACGCACGCGCGCACACGCACCCACGCACACACACGCACACACGCACACACACGCATACACGCACACGCACGCACACACACGCGCACACACACGCACGCGCGCACACGCACCCACGCACACACACGCACACACGCACACGCACGCACACACACGCGCACACACGCACACACGCACACACAACAGCACCAATTAATGAATTGCCATTAACGGGAGGACATTTTTTTGTATCGTACAAGCCTCACCACTGTGGATGCCACTCCTGAGACGGAGCTGCTGTTCGGGTCGGTGGCGGATCCGGAAGGAGTGCACGGCCTCCAGAAGGGCCAGGGACATGCGGGCGATCTCCCGGGCGTGCAGCTTGCCATTCCTCACCGGGAGACCGGACACCACCATGTACGCATCGCCAATCGTTTCTACCTGAGGGAGAGGAAGAGGGATGATGAAGAGGATGAAGAACCAGGGTTGTTAAGTCTGCCCAAGGTTGGGTGAAACAGGTATATATATATATATTAAATCTGCCCAGTGTTGGGTGAAACCGGTATATATATATATATTAAATCTGCCCAGTGTTGGGTGAAACCGGTATATATATATATATATTAAATCTGCCCAGTGTTGGGTGAAACCGGTATATATATATATATTAAATCTGCCCAGTGTTGGGTGAAACAGGTATATATATATATATTAAATCTGCCCAGTGTTGGGTGAAACCGGTATATATATATATTAAATCTGCCCAGTGTTGGGTGAAGCAGGTATATATATATATATTAAATCTGCCCAGTGTTGGGTGAAACAGGTATATATATATATATTAAATCTGCCCAGTGTTGGGTGAAACCGGTATATATATATATATTAAATCTGCCCAGTGTTGGGTGAAACAGGTATATATATATATATTAAATCTGCCCAGTGTTGGGTGAAACCGGTATATATATATATTAAATCTGCCCAGTGTTGGGTGAAGCAGGTATATATATATATATTAAATCTGCCCAGTGTTGGGTGAAACCGGTATATATATATATTAAATCTGCCCAGTTTTGGGTGAAGCAGGTATATATATATATATTAAATCTGCCCAGTGTTGGGTGAAACAGGTATATATATATATATTAAATCTGCCCAGTGTTGGGTGAAACCGGTATATATATATATATTAAATCTGCCCAGTGTTGGGTGAAACAGGTATATATATATATATTAAATCTGCCCAGTGTTGGGTGAAACCGGTATATATATATATTAAATCTGCCCAGTGTTGGGTGAAACAGGTATATATATATATATTAAATCTGCCCAGTGTTGGGTGAAACAGGTATATATATATATATTAAATCTGCCCAGTGTTGGGTGAAGCAGGTATATATATATATTAAATCTGCCCAGTGTTGGGTGAAGCAGGTATATATATATATATTAAATCTGCCCAGTGTTGGGTGAAACAGGTATATATATATATATATTAAATCTGCCCAGTGTTGGGCGAAACAGGTATATATATATATATTAAATCTGCCCAGTGTTGGGTGAAACAGGTATATATATATTAAATCTGCCCAGTGTTGGGTGAAACAGGTATATATATTTTAAATCTGCCCAGTGTTGGGTGAAACAGGTATATATATATATATATATTAAATCTGCCCAGTGTTGGGTGAAACAGGTATATATATATATTAAATCTGCACAGTGTTGGGTGAAACAGGTATATATATATATTAAATCTTCCCAGTGTTGGGTGAAACAGGTATATATATATATATATATATATTAAATCTTCCCAGTGTTGGGTGAAACAGGTATATATATATATATATTAAATCTGCCCAGGGTTGGGTGAAACAGGTATATATTAAATCTGCCCAGTGTTGGGTGAAACAGGTATATATTAAATCTGCCCAGTGTTGGGTGAAACAGGTAGGCTATATATATTCATCTGAAATGTGTTCATTGGAAGTCTTCGTCGTGATAGAATGTGGTTTTCAACGCGGAAGTTTTAGGATGGACAAAAACGTGTAAATAAGTAACTGAAATAAGTTCTAGTTCAGCAGCCCGCTTAAACCAGACACGGCTGAATGCTTATAACAAATCACAGTTACATACAGTTGTAGCCATGAAAGTTTCTCATGACGAGTGTGACATGATAATGATAACAAATATTACACACATTATTATTACTTACATTACACAAATAAAAGCAGTTTATAAATTTAACATATCAAATCTATATATTCCGATCCATCTCTTTCTACACCGTGCATGGCAATTCTTTTAGATGGAATCATTTCCAGGAATATGAACGGTATGGATTGTCAGGAATGCTGGGTAACGTTCCTTAGAGCAGGAGACGATCAATAGTGTTGTTATCAGAGCGGGATAATCTGAATCAACAACAAAGCTTTCCTTTATCTTTCAACCTTTAGTGATCGGCAATAACATGACCTAACCACCCAGTACCGGACCGAGGTGGGTTAGGAAATATCTACTTAGTAAAGAAACACGCTGTTACGAGTACTGAGTGCACCTCCAGTACATGAGTACCGCAGTCTATCCAGGGCTTGAGTATTTGATTAGCTGCGACAGGTGCATTGCTATGTCTGGGCAAAAATGTTCAGACTCTACCTTGTAAACATCGAAGTTGTCGATTATGGCATCGAAACAGGTGTAGAGATCATTCAGTAGAGTCACAACCTGGGGGAAGACATGTAGATTATACATGTAGATTATATATTTAGATTATATATGTAGACTATGTATGTATATTCTATATGTATATTATATATGTAGATTATATATGTAGACTATATATGTAGATTATATATGTATATTATATATGAAGATTATATATTTAGATTATATATGTATATTATATATGTAGTTTATATATGTACATTATATTATGTAGACTATATATGTAGATTATATATGTAGACTATATATGTATATTATATATTTAGATTATATATGTAGACTATATATGTATATTATATATTTAGATTATATATGTAGACTATATATGTATATTATATATTTAGATTATATATGTAGACTATATATGTAGATTATATACGTAGATTATATATGTAGATTAAGTTAATTAAAGATTATGTATCCACTTAACTAGAATAAGAGTTAATTATTTTGCCTGAAGAGACAAGGCTTAATTGATCACAACCTAATTGATCCGATTTACTTCACTTGACTTTGGATGTCAGAAGTCGGCCGTATTGGCAAAGGTGTGTTTTTCCAGGTCGACCTGGTACTGACCTGCATGGGTGTGCTCTCAGCTGAGATGGCGGTGAAACCCACGATGTCACTGAAGTAGATGGTGACTGAGTCAAAAGCCTCAGCCTGGACTGTTTCCCCTCTCTTCAACTGATCTGCTACAGAGCTGCATAAGACAGACAGACACACACACACAGATACAGACACACACACACACAGATACAGACACACACACACACACACACACACACACACACACACACACACACAGATACAGAGTTAATCACCATGATTAGGTTATGCGTGTGGGAGTCAGTGTATGAATCAGTCCAATCAACCAAATCAAATTCGCATTCATTACTCCTCTGCTGAGCATTTATCCATGAGAGAGTGTGTGTGTGTGTCTGTATCTGTGTGTGTGTCTGTGTGTGTGTATCTGTGTGTGTGTCTGTGTGTGTGTGAGGTTTAGGGTTTCGTTTGATTGGTTTCACACGGCGACGTGAATGCGCAGCACGTAAAAGCGCCAAGGTTAGCGCAGAAAATGAGAGGCCGAACGGCACGTTTCTATTGCGGTCCTACGGTACTCACTGTGGTAGTATGTTTGTATTGCGGTCCTACGGTACTCACTGTGGTAGTATGTTTGTATTGTGGTCCTACGGTACTCACTGTGGTAGTATGTTTCTATTGTGTTCCTACGGTACTCACTGTGGTAGTATGTTCCTATTGTGGTCCTACGGTACTCACTGTGGTAGTATGTTTCTATTGTGGTCCTACGTTACTCACTGTGGTAGTATGTTTCTATTGTGGTCCTACGGTACTCACTGTGGTAGTATGTTTCTATTGTGGTCCTACGGTACTCACTGTGGAAGTATCTTTCTATTGTGGTCCTACTGTACTCACTGTGGTAGTATGTTTCTATTGTGGTCCTACTGTACTCACTGTGGTAGTATGTTTCTATTGTGGTCCTACGGTACTCACTGTGGTAGTATGTTTCTATTGCGGTCCTACGGTACTCACTGTGGTAGTATGTTTCTATTGTGGTCCCACGGTACTCACTGTGGTAGTATGTTTCTATTGCGGTCCTACGGTACTCACTGTGGTAGTATGCTTCTATTGCGGTCCTACGGTACTCACTGTGGTAGTATGTTTCTATTGTGGTCCTATGGTACTCACTGTGGTAGTATGTTTCTATTGTGGTCCTACGGTACTCACTGTGGTAGTATGCTTCTATTGTGGTCCTACGGTACTCACTGTGGTAGTATGTTTCTATTGAGGTCCTACGGTACTCACTGTGGTAGTATGTTTCTATTGTGGTCCTACGGTACTCACTGTGGTAGTATGTTTCTATTGAGGTCCTACGGTACTCACTGTGGTAGTATGTTTCTATTGTGGTCCTACGGTACTCACTGTGGTAGTATGTTTCTATTGAGGTCCTACGGTACTCACTGTGGTAGTATCTGATAGAGCAGGGCTTCGGCCTTGCGTTTCTCCTCATGGTAGGCCTGTGTTCTCTCCTCCACCAGCTCCTCCAGGTTATTGGCGTACTGCTCCATACGCGACAGCAGGTTGTCCAGGATGTTGGAGCCATAACCTCTGCGGGCGGTCGGACCGGGAGAAAGACATAAGGAAGCGTACGTAGACCCGAGAGAACTTGCTGGAACTTTAGTACTCAAAGTCATTCTGAAGTTGTGATGTGTGTTGGATTACGGTTAATAAACAGACGTGTTCGTGTGTCGAGGGCTATTTCGAATGCGAGAAGATCTCCATAATCGGTGGATGGGCGTTATCTGTGGTTCAGTCACTATATAAAGCGCAGGTTAATGGCGGTTTATGCAGCACGTCCGCTACCTGTTGTTTTTGCGCAGCAGCAGCTTGATGTGGTGGAACTCGGGTCGTTCGTTCACGTCCTCGCTCCAGCAGCACTGCATGAGAACGCCCACCTCCTCACTGTGACTCTGGGGACAGAGGGAGGGCCGCAGGTAGGGCCACTGGCCCAGGGCCACGCGCTCCACCACCTCTGGAAGCAGGGACAACGGGAGAGAATTCACATGGTCGTACTGGCTGTTGCCATAGCACTTGTCTGTTCTGACACCCCGACAACAGAACTTCTATACCTGGGCTGTTGCCATAGCGCTTGTCTGTTCTGACACCCCGACAACAGAACTTCTATACCTGGGCTGTTGCCATAGCGCTTGTTTTTTCTGACACCCCGACAACAGAACTTCTATACCGGGGCTGTTGCCATAGTGCTTGTCTTGGCCGAATGTCTACAGGTTTTTGCTCTCACATTGTACTTGGTTGATTAATTAGGCCACTAATTGGTTCGGTTCTACCCTCACCTGGCAGTTTAGGAAAAAACTAAAACCTGCATTCAAAAGACCCTCCGTGGAATCGGTTTGACACCTCTGATCTAGAGTGTGTGTTAAAATTGCTAAAATGTAAATGTAAAGACACACATCCATAGGGGGGTAAAAAACAGACAGTGGAGAGAGAATGAAGAGAGCAAGAGACAGAGGAGAGAGCGAGAAGGAAGGTCTGGAAAGAGGAGAACTAGAGCTGATATTTGTTTAATTTAGCAAAGCAACACAGCCGTTGGACAGGCAAGCGTCGTTTCTTTATAGCGACGAGAGCAGTACACATTAGAATGGTCCCATGGTTACAGTTTAATTAAACTTCTGTTTCACACAACTGTCACAGTAAATGTCAACTTGTATCCTCTGCCCTGAATCACATGCACCTCTTGTTTCTCGAGAAAAAACAGAATTAAACTCTCCGCTGTCACTGAAGTTCTTTAACTGTTCGAACGTGTTCCACCTCTCTATCTGTCACTCCGCGCCTAGAACATTGTTTCTGTTCCCAACGAGGGTTCCCACCGAACACAGCTCCATCCTACGGCACCAGAATATATAAACGGTGAGCAAGAGGCGGTGAATAATGAAGTTGAGGAAGAGGACGGGGTCTGCTAAAAGCACGTTGAGTGCATTGACCTTCAGAGCTAGACAGGACAACAACCCGTGGCCCCGTTATAAATGTCTCCCGGCCGTAGCGTTCGACTCTCTCCGAATCAGTAGAACGTCTACCGAGGGGGACATTCCACCGCCACATCTGAAATCATTCGAGTTCTTGTCACGGATCCGTACAGGTGAAGTGCAGAAGGACCGAGATGCAGAGCCAGATAATCACGTTCGTCGTATTTAATTGTAGTCTACAACAAACATAGAACAACGAACGGACAAAACTATACTGACGATAAATGAAATGCGCTTACACAAAGCGACTTGTACATTTACAAACACAACAGTATCAATGGGACTTATACACAACACTCACCTACAACGACACGTAACGTAAAATAATATCAAGCACCAGTGAACCTAACCAGGGGACTTAAATAGCCTACTGATACAAACCTATGCCCGGTGCTTAATTAACCCAACTCAAAACAGCTGTGCTCCTAATTACAATATACATACACAGAAGTGCTCTCCCAACCACCCTGTGTACAGCACAGCTCACCCAATATGTTACAGTATCCCCCACTAAAAGGCTGGCTTCCAGACAGCCTAACCAAAAGGGAAGGGGAACAGAGGAGACATATATTGTCCGTTCAACCCGGAGGCGGGCCGGGACAGTTAGTCCAGCCCTCTTTGGGCGTTCGACAGTCTGCAGCAATCTTGGGCGGCAGCCATCGTGGGCGTCGTGGCGGCGGCCATCGTGGGCGTCGTGGCGGCGGCCATCGTGGGCGTCGTGGCGGCGGCCATCGTGAGCGTAGTCGTGGCGGCGGCCATCGTGAGCGTAGTCCTGGCGGCGGCCATCGTGAGCGTAGTCCTGGCGGCGGCCATCGTGAGCGTAGTCCTGGCGGCGGCCATCGATAGCGTAGTCCTGGCGGCGGCCATCGTGAGCGTAGTCCTGGCGGCGGCCATCGTGAGCGTAGTCGTGGCGGCGGCCATCGTGAGCGTCGTCGTGGCGGCGGCCATCGTGAGCGTAGTCGTGGCGGCGGCCATCGTGAGCGTCGTCGTGGCGGCGGCCATCGTGAGCGTCGTCGTGGCGGCGGCCATCGTGAGCGTCGTCGTGGCGGCGGCCATCGTGAGCGTCGTCGTGGCGGCGGCCATCGTGAGCGTCGTCGTGGCGGCGGCCATCGTGAGCGTCGTCGTGGCGCGGCCTTCGTGGGCGGCGATGCGGCAGCCATGGTGGGCGACGATGCGGCAGCCATTGTGGGCGGCATGCGGCAGCCATTGTGGGCGGTGATGCGGCAGCCATTGTGGGCGGCGATGCGGCAGCCATTGTGGGCGGCGATGCGGCAGCCATTGTGGGCGGCGATGCGGCAGCCATTGTGGGCGGCGATGCGGCAGCCATTGTGGGCGGCGATGCGGCAGCCATTGTGGGCGGCGATGCGGCAGCCATTGTGGGCGGCGATGCGGCAGCCATTGTGGGCGGCGATGCGGCAGCCATTGTGGGCGGCGATGCGGCAGCCATTGTGGTCGGCGATGCGGCAGCCATTGTGGTCGGCGATGCGGCCGCCATCTTGAGCGCCGGCGTGACGGCAACAGCCATCTTGGGCGCCGGCGTGACGACGGCAACCATCTTGAGCGCTGGCGTGACGGCAACAGCCATCTTGAGCGCTGGCGTGACGGCGGGAGCCATCGTGGACGCTGGCGAGACGGCGGCAGCCATCTTGGGCGCTGGCGGGACGACGGCAGCCATCTTGAGCGCTGGCGGGACGACGGCAGCCATCTTGAGCGCTGGCGGGACGGCAACAGCCATCTTGAGCGCTGGCGGGACGGCGGGAGCCATCGTGGACGCTGGCGAGACGGCGGCAGCCATCTTGGGCGCTGGCGGGACGACGGCAGCCATCTTGAGCGCTGGCGGAACGGCGGGAGCCATCGTGGACGCTGGCGGGACGGTGGCAGCCATCTTGGGCGCTGGCGGGACGACGGCAGCCATCTTGAGCGCTGGCGGGACGACGGCAGCCATCTTGAGCGCTGGCGGGACGGCAACAGCCATCTTGAGCGCTGGCGGGACGGCGGGAGCCATCGTGGACGCTGGCGAGACGGCGGCAGCCATCTTGGGCGCTGGCGGGACGACGGCAGCCATCTTGAGCGCTGGCGGAACGGCGGGAGCCATCGTGGACGCTGGCGGGACGGTGGCAGCCATCTTGGGCGCTGGCGTGACAGCGGGGACCATCGTGGACGCTGGCGTGACGGCGGCAGCCATCTTGGGCGCTGGCGTGACGACGGCAACAGCCATCTTGGGTGCTGGCGTGACGGCAACAGCCATCTTGGGCGCTGGCGTGACGGCAACAGCCATCTTGGGCGCTGGCGGGACGGCGACCATCTCAGGCGCAGGCGTGGTGGCGACCATCTCAGGCGCTGGCTCCTGTAAGTCCAGCCATGTCCTCCACCACGTCCTAATAATGGCAGTGGGCTGGTCATCCAACCCCTCCGGGGTTTTTCTGTCCCTGACGTCGGCGGCAGAAAAGGGTCTTCCCACGGCGGGGGTAGTGGCTGTAGCTCCAGGGGTTTTCCTCCCCCTGTCTGCAGCCCCGGAGCAGTGGGTGGCCGTTCCTGCAGCACCAGGACCGTGGGTGTTCTCTCCGCGGTCCTCCCGGAACACCTCCTTAGCTCCCCCCCAAAAACCTTCTTGGGACGCCTTCGGGGTGCCCTCTTGCCTTCCTCCGGGAAGGACCGCGGACCCGATGTAATCAGCCCTGATAGCTGCATAGGTGGTTCGTAGCCAAAGTAAGCGCGGAGACGCCTATACTCCTCCTGGGGTGTCTCCGGCTTAAACCAGTCCCACTGCTCCGTGGGGTGACGGTAGGAGTAAATCTCCCCGGAGGTGTAGCAAGAGCTCTCCCAACCACCCTGTGTACAGCACAGCTCACCCAATATGTTACAGTTCTATTATTTTTATCATTTGCGTTCTACTTATTGGATCCAGCTAATGGCTCTGTTTCCCCTCATACTCATTCCACACAGTTTAAGGAGAACCGTATTTCACTTACGAGGCATTTTTGCGGACCTCTTGGCAATAAGGCCTCTGCGACAGCTGGGCTATGCTGTCCTGAGGTGTAACGATACCAATGTGTTGGTGTCCGGGAGCTTGATCGTATTGTCTAACGTAGGAAATTGACTTTCCCCTGGACAATAAGGTGGATGGAAGCCATCTGAAAGGTATAAGTAGGTGTACTTCTGGTAGTGTGTCTCCCTGTAAATGTGTAAACTGACAAATCAATTCAGACAACATTTTTGGCCGATCTCCACCTGGAAAAATGTGATTTCCGGCTTAGGGTTTAGGTTTTGTATAGAAGCTTAATTGGGCACAATTTTAAATATAGGTTTAGGTTTAGGCATTAGGGCTGGGGCAGAGCCATAGAGAGAAAGAGTTGCGACACTCCCATTCGGCACCGTTGTAATGCTTTTTGGCGCCCACTTCTTGGTTATGGAGCTTCCAATAGTTCCAAACACGCCATTCTATGCCATTCATTTCGATTGGCATCGAGTAACTTTTGAGGTATGTTGATCGAATTCCTGCATTTTTTAAATTGTAATCTGTCTATATTTTATCAGAGACCCTCTGTGATGCATATGCTGAACTTTATTTATATTTGCACAGCGTAATTATATATACTTTTAGCTTTGTAGGCGACCAACTCCCTGCTAGTTCATTAGCTTGACCTGGCTAGCTATAAAGGAATCTCCAGTAACAAATTCAATATATATCTTCACAGCGTAATTATTTATTTGTATTTAGTTATTGATTAGATTAGAATATCTAGGATCATTAAGTTTTATTAAGGACCGGTTTTATCTAGGTTTTTGTCAGCTGCTCGTCTGATGCTATAGATTAACTAGAAGAAATAAGTTTGCGTTTGTTTAATTATACCATGGAATGAAGGGCTGTTGGATTATATGAGTACAAATGATTCCACACAAAAAATATCATAAGCCAAAATGAGGTTTAAATTATTTTTACTCAGACAGTAGGGAGACTAATTTCTTTCCAAATTTTTACAGCCTGTGTGTAATTTTGGAGGTGACTGCTGCTGGTGTCTGAGGCTGGCAATGGTGGCTGGTTGAAAAGATGGTGCCTGGTGCTAACGATGAATTCTGCTGCTGGATGCTGCAGATAATGCTGCTGTACATAATTGTCTAGACTTGCCCTTTGAAATGCTACCAACTGATGTCCCTGCTGTGAACGTTACTTACATTACATAGTTTTTTACTGTTGCTGGACCCTGTCATTTTGACGTTTTGACGGCTTACCATTGCCATCCATCTCTTCCTACGCTCTTGGTCCTTAGGGAAGCCATACATTCTGTAGCCCTTATCTGACCGATTGTTTATATCCAAATGCTGCCCAGCCAACCATGGTATATCTATAAAATGTTAGTTGTAACCAATGAACCATCACAGAACATCACAATATTAATCTCCGTTTCTTTACTTTGTTTTTCCAGGTAGATACACATAGGCTACTCTCGTTGTCTCATTCATTTTTTAATAAAAATAATACTTAATTTCATTCATCCTAGCATAATTATTATTCTTTAATATTTTGGATACTTTGCATCTTAAATTGTATTTGATTTAAAAAAGGTAAGGTAAAATGTAAGGTTAAGCCACCATACGCCAGCAGCCTAGTGCTAATGCAATTCAAGCTAACATGAATGTGAAGCTTCTAACATAGCTTTTTGTTGTCACCTTACCGCTCCAAATGTAAAAATGACATTAACAAATATGCAATAATGCAATACCAGCCCATCAAGTACTTGGGTATGTGTTTTCATTTATATTTACCACTAAATAGCGCAATTGATGCTAACAGTTCCGTTGAAATAAATGGGAGCTCACGGTGTGTTTGGAACTATTGAAGCTTACATGAACCACGTGACCACCCCGCTAGAGACGTCAAAGAGTGTCGCAACTCTTTCTCTCTATGGCTCTGGGTTGGGGTAGGTTTAGGCATTAGGGCTGGGGTAGGTTTAGGCATTAGGGCTGGGGTAGGTTTAGGCATTAGGGCTGGGGTAGGTTTAGACATACATTTTAGGTTTTTGAGGTTAAAAGATAGAGAACAAGCATTTGTGTGTTACCAGTCCCCACAAGTATAGAATAACAAACAGTGAGGTGTGTGTGTCTGTGTCTGTGTGTGTGTGTGTGTGTGTGTGTGCTTGTATGGCTGCACATGTGTGTTGAAAGAAATATGGCGCTGTTACAATGAGCGAGCAGGCGAGATGTCACAGACCCGTTACTGACAGGCCAGGAATGTAAATAAGAAACATGAAAAGTTTAAAAAAACATGTGCAAAACGATTGCAGAGAAAAGTAGATGGTGTAGAGAGAGAGAGAGAGAGAGAGAGAGAGAGGGAGAGAGAGAGAGAGAGAGAAAGAGAGAGAGAGAGAGAGGGAGAGGGAGAGAGAGAAAGAAAGATAAGAAAAGAGATGAGAAAAAAGTAGTCAACGATTTTGTAAATTGAGCCATTAGATGTGTATGTGCACATAAAGTATGTGCTTGGATCTGGCTGTCATGACAACTGCTTTGCCAGCACCTAGTTAGTATTGTACTAATTAAAAGCCCTGCGTCCTTTATAAAATAATTCTTGTCCAAGCCCCAGCACGAGCCCCTCTGATCCGACTCACTGTAATTGGATTCAGAGCCTTGTATTCCAGAGAAGGTAAATAACAAATGACAAAATCTGTTAGAAAGTCTCGTACATCCTGTCAAAGGCGCCGTTCCTTTTAAAATAATTAATGCACTACATAGGAAGGAACCAGCCTAATCGCATATTAATAACAAACAGAATGTTGCGCAATGAAATGCTTGGAATTCCTCACAAGAAATAGCATAGAAGGCGAAGTCTCTGTGTGCAATTAATTTTCTGTGTTTCATTGCACAACTATACTGTCAGTTTGTACAAATTGATCTGTTCCCTAACCCAGACAAATGGTTTCAGATATATGGGGAAGATAAACACTAGGAAGGTAGAGCAGTTATACTAGATACAGACCGATATTTGTTTTCTGTCCTTGTTGGTCCCAGAAAAACTGTTATTTGTGTTTTTTTATCCCTTAACATAAACCTAACCCTAACCTCAATGACCTAACCGTAATACCTAAACTTAACCAATCCTAGCATCTAACCCTAATCATTTGTTTAACCTTTAACCTCTTATTTCTACTAGTGGACTATAAAGACTGTAAACACCTATTTTTACAGTCTTTGTCCGGTCATTGTGTCCCCGCATGTACACATGCACACGCGCACACGCACACACACCCAAACACCACACACGCTCACACGCACGCACACCCACACACAAACCACATACCACACACCACACACACACCACACACACACACACACACCACACACACACACACACCACACACACACACACACACACACACACACACACACCACACACCACACACCACACAAACCACATACCACACACCACACACACACCACACACACACACACACCACACACACACACACACCACACACACACACACACACACCACACAAACCACATACCACACACCACACACACACCACACACACACACACACCACACACAAACCACATACCACACACACACCACACACACACACACACACACACACACACACACACACACACACACACACACACACACACACACACACACACACACACACACACACACACACACACACCCACACACAAACCACATACCACACACCACACACACACACACACCACACACACACCACACACACACACACACCACACACACACACCACACACACACACACACCACAGACACACCACACCCACACACAAACCACATACCACACACCACACACACACCACACACACACACACACCACACACACACCACACACACACACACACACCACACACACACACACACACACACACACACACACACCACACACCACACACCACACACACACACCACACACACCACACCACACACACACACACACCACACACACACCACACCCACACACAAACCACATACCACACACCACACACACACCACACACACACACACACCACACACACACCACACACACACACACCACACACACACACACACACACACACACACACACACACACACACACACACACACACACACACACACACACACCACATACCACACACCACACACACACACACCACACACCACACACACCACACACCACACACACACACACCACACACCACACACACACACACACACACCACACACCACACACCACACACACCACACACCACACACACACACACACACACCTTTGGGGCTGAGGGTTTCCCCCTCGATGTAGAAGACCCCTTTGAGCAGAGCCAACTCCTGCAGGATTATGCCGAAGCTGTAGATGTCCCCTTTCTGTGTACCACAGGGCGGGGGACACTCTGCCCGTAACAACTCTGGAGCCGTCCACATCTTCCCTGGAGAGGGCGGGACACGGACACACAAAGAAACAGGAAGTTAAAGGGGGAAAGAGGAAGTGCTGTGAGTGATTAACCACAACATAAAAGAAACATATTAAGTATGGGTCTGAAGACCAACCGCTGCCCCGTCTGAATGCCACGCTGGGAATACTGCTTTTCTCTCCGAAATAAAACAGGAAGCGGTTCCCAGTTTGAGTAGGAACGCTGCAGACATTGTTTGTTTCGATTAATTCTATAATTATGGACGCTTTTCAGTCGTAAATTACATACCGAAATTAATCACTCTGTGTTTATTCTTTTCAACCCAAAGAACATTCTCCATCCGTAATAGTTTGTTTTTGGAGCTCACAGTCCCTCACGGTAACTCATGGTAACTAACGGTAACCCACGGTAACTAACGTTAACTCACAGTCCCTTACGGTTACTAACGGTAACTCACGGCAACTCACTGTAACTCCCGGTAACCCACGCTAACTAACGGTAACTAACGGTAACCAACGGTAACTAACGGTAACCCACGGTAACTAACGATAACCCACGGTAACTAACGGTAACTCACTGTCCCTCACGGTTACTCACGGTAACCAACAGTAACTCACGGTAAATCACAGTCCCTCCCGGTAACTCACGGTAACTTAGGGTAAATCACGGTAACTAATGGTAACCCACGTTAACTAACGATAAATCACAGTCCCTCATGGTTACTCACTGTAACTAACGGTAACTCATGGTAACTAACGGTAACCCACGGTAACTAACGTTAACTCACAGTCCCTTACGGTTACTAACGGTAACTCACGGCAACTCACTGTAACTCCCGGTAACCCACGCTGACTAACGGTAACTAACGGTAACCAACGGTAACTAACGGTAACCCACGGTAACTAACGGTAACCCACGGTAACTAACGGTAACTCACTGTCCCTCATGGTTACTCACGGTAACCAACAGTAACTCACGGTAAATCACAGTCCCTCCCGGTAACTCACGGTAACTTAGGGTAAATCACGGTAACTAATGGTAACCCACGTTAACTAACGATAAATCACAGTCCCTCATGGTTACTCACTGTAACTAACGGTAACTCACGGTAACTAAGGGTAACTAACGGTAACTAACGGTAACCCACGGTAACTAACGGTAACCCACAGTAACTAACGGTAACCCACGGTAACTAACGGTAACTCACAGTCCCTCACGGTTACTCACGGTAACTAACGGAAACTCACGGTAAATAACGGTAACCCACGGTAACCCACAGTAACTAACGGTAACCCACGGTAACTAACGATAACCCACGGTAACTAACGGTAACTCACGGGCGTAATAGGAGTGCGTGTCCTCTAAATATGTCTTCTCTCTGAAGCTTGCCAGCCCATAATCAGTGATCTTCAGGACAAAGCGACTGTCCACCACGCAGTTGGAGGATTTCAGGTTACCGTGGGAGACGATGACGCTGTTGTGAAGGAAGGCCATCCCCTAGATCAAAGACGGTGGAGGATTCACAAGACAGCCGAACAATTGGCTATTTTAGAACCAAATAGCTGACATTTTATTAACAACACATGTATGACAAATCCAAAACATGTGTACCCTCCTATTAGCTTCCAAGCACACATCATTTCTCCTGATAAGCCTTTACCTTGTAGAAAAATAGAGTAAAACTCTAGCAGGAAAGCAGGCAAACACATTTGTGTCAGGAACTCTGGCCCTTTAGGGTGCCCCCTCAACGCAGTCCCAAACACTACGCTTACTTTCCCTCTGTTCTATATTGTGTCCACTTTTAGGACTGACGGACTGGAGAGGTACCTTAACAATGTCGTTGATGAGGGAGTATCTGAACATCCAATCCAGCGTGATGCTTTCGCTTTCCATAAGATCCTGCACAGCACAGCACAAAACATAATCAATTTATTTAGCAATTTATTTAGAATTCATTTATTTATTAATTGATCAATTTATGTACACCATGTTCCAAATCAGCAACACATAACGGTCACACATACATACCTGTACCTGGAGGCTGACCTATAAGAGCCAGTACCTGGAGGCTGACCAATAAGAGCCTGTACCTGGAGGCTGACCAATAAGAGCCAGTACCTGGAGGCTGACCTATAAGAGCCAGTACCTGGAGGCTGACCAATAAGAGCCTGTACCTGGAGGCTGACCTATAAGAGCCAGTACCTGGAGGCTGACCAATAAGAGCCTGTACCTGGAGGCTGACCAATAAGAGCCAGTACCTGGAGGCTGACCTATAAGAGCCAGTACCTGGAGGCTGACCAATAAGAGCCAGTACCTGGAGGCTGACCTATAAGAGCCAGTACCTGGACCCTGACCAATAAGAGCCTGTACCTGGAGGCTGACCTATAAGAGCCTGTACCCGGAGGCTGACCAATAAGAGCCAGTACCTGGACCCTGACCAATAAGAGCCTGTACCTGGAGGCTGACCAATAAGAGCCAGTACCTGGAGGCTGACCAATAAGAGCCTGTACCTGGAGGCTGCCTCGTGGGCAGTACTCTGAGATGATGCAGATATTGGGTGGGTCGATACAGGCGCCGATGAAGCGGGTCAGGTGTTCGTTCTGAACATCACGCATCTGGACCGGGAGAAAAAAAACGGCATCAATTACAACTGACGACTGTACTATTCGGGTGTCATTATACAAGCGTTAACACCTGAGCTAAGTATAGACCTAGAACTTTGTTCTGAAGAAAATCGAGGACATTGTTGCTCTGGCAACTTGTTTCTCAGCACACGCCAACGGGGATAAAGCACGTACGTGTTTGAGCTCAAACAGGACCTTCCTGGTGAGTTCAATGCGCTTCTTGTTGGTGACATATTTAATGGCAGCAATGTTTCCCTGGAGAGAAGGACATACCAACATATTAGAAATGACTACAGGGGTTATTATATCAAATGGCCTGTATTCTGTTGTGGTAGAAATGCACACGTCCAGTTGAATGCCACCAAATCTCTGTGAGAAACACTTATCACCGGGAAATAACGTGGAAATCCATCATCAGAGTACGACACGAAGCACAAAGAACAAACCTTGTAGAAGCCGGTTTTGGCGTAGATCTGGAAGTTCCCCTCCATGGTCAACAGGGAGCCATAGTTAGAACCTCTCTGTGGAACACAGTGTGGAACAATAGTTCAGCATCAGGTTCACCTCTGTTTAAATGTGCAGGTACGTTTGTGCTGTTCAATCTCTCCATGTACATATGAAGTGGCCTTGGAAAGTATGCAGAACCATTCACTTTCTCCACACTTTTGGTTTTAGATTAAATTTGGTCAAGGATCTGGTAAAGGTTCTGGTCAGCGATCTGGTCAAGGGTCTGGCCAAGGATCTGGTCAGAGGTCTGGCCAACGGTCTGGCCAAGGATCTGGTCAGAGGTCTGGCCAACGGTCTGGTCAAGGATCTGGTCAGAGGTCTGGCCAACGGTCTGGTCAAGGATCTGATCAGGATTTGGTCAAGGGTCTGGTCAAGGTTCTGGTCAGCGATCTGGTCAAGGGTCTGGTCAAGGTTCTGGTCAGGGATCTGGTCAAGGAAGAGCCTTGTTGGTATTTATGTTTATATACTTTTGTATTCATCAGATTTGAGTTTATAATTGTGATTGAACCGCGCACATTTCTGTACGTTCCTTTCACTCTGTCGTCACTGGGTATTGGGCGCAGACCGGGGGCTTGTGAGTGTGTGCGCGCGTTTTCCGTCGCAGTACCATAGACATGGTTAGTCGGCTGCAGGTCCTACGCAGAACCTTCTCCAGGTTGCTCATCTGGATGTCCTCCCACTGCACCCGCCAGAGCTGAGCCGCCAACTCATTCTCCAGCTTCAGCTTCCTGAGGGAGAGAGAGAGAGAGAGAGAGAGAGAGAGAGAGAGAGAGAGAGAGGGCGGAGGTGGGGGTCGGGGAGGGGGCAAAAAGAGAAAAAGGAGGAGGGTGAGAGAAGGGGCGACCAAAGAGTGACGAAGAGGAGGTTGGTTGGAGAGAGAGGTCACAGAGGAAGAATGGAAGAGAGAGAGAGACGGGGGAGGGGGGGTCGAGAAGAGAGGGAACGAGTGGATGTAAGTGGAGGAGAGGTCGAAGGGCGTGCGGAGGGGAAACGAAGGATAGACGGAGAGATAAAGTGAGACAGAGAGTGGATGAGAAGAAAAGATGTAGGGTTTAAGGGAAGTGATTCGGCGTGACTGTACAGTGTGTAGGAATGCAGAACAACCCACACACACAAACAATAGCCTGACCTCGGAGTCGTACCTCTGTAACCTCGCCAAGAAACCACCGCGCGTACGCACACATACCTTTCTGCAAACCCGGGCGGTGACTTTAGGGAACTGGAGTTTCCGTCCGAACGATCACAGAGAACTCTTCACGGTTTGCGATACGAGATCTAGTCATTGACGCGTTATCTCTTCCATTTGTGATCAACTGGATCTTCTATCATCACCACGCTGTGTGCGTATTGTGACTTGATGCAACATGCTTCAGTGCTATAATTGAGTTTTATCGTGTATATTGGAAACATAATTTTTTTTCCTCTTTTTTTTTAAATGCGAAATTTTGAAGAGAAATAGAACGGTTCTCTGGCTGGATTTAGACACAGCTTAATACGATGCTAGAATCTGACTTGCAAAGATTGCAAAATTCTGCTTTATTTTCTAGGACTCTGTGTGATCTCCATGTGAATTTAATAGCATCGCCCTGGCAACGAAGGGGCAGTCCTAATGACTCCCTGGGTGTGGCCAAGGTGCCCAAATAACTAACTGAGTATTGTTTGGGGAACGCTACCAAACATGAGAACCACGGGTTTAAGACCACTGTATCTGTATCTCACAATAATGCCTTATGAGTCGAGCACTGAGTTGCTAAAAGCTGTTGATTTCTAATAATAGAAGTTGTCTAGGAACTAACTAGGTGAACGTTATATAATGGAGGTGTTATTTAACTTTGTCATGCGGATATAACTCAATTTAGACCCACTAAAGTGTCACAGATTTGAGGAATAACTACAAAATCCCATTGGGAAACACCGAAATAAATCTGTCTGGCTATAGTCATAAGCAATTCAAATGTAGTATGCACTGATTTATTTATAACAAATGAAAAAATTGAAAGAATATAGTGCTGATTTTATTTCTTTGCATGTAACATGTGGGCTTCAAAAAGATTACAATCCAATTTCAATAACTGTAGAAAAACTGCGTTAATATGTGAAATACCAGGAAAGGTTCAATACAGGATAAATCATTTTATAATAATACAAAGTGAGTTTAACACCATAATTGGCTTCAATATGTTACTAAACGGATTCCCTCTTCGCCTGCAATGTGAACTAAACTCTTATCCAATTTAAGTAAAAGTTTCCTTTAAGTTCAGAAAGTGAGGAATAACCCTTCACCTTCACTTTAACTGAACGTTCGGCGATTTATCCGAAGACATGACACAGTATAAAGAAATTGACCTGTACGAGAGAAGGATCTTCGTACAGAACTCAGAGATGAAGTGTCAAACGGCAAACCCTGAGTTTCACATGAGTCACCGTTGGCTCCTTCAGAATAGCCCCCACGGTCGGCAAAATGAGAAATCAATTTTTCTTATTGTACAAAGTAGTCCGCTCTTGTTTTCGTCTTTGTGGTGCGAAAATAACAACCTGGACCCGAGTGATAACTCAAGAGACCTTCTATTGGTACATTTTTGACTCAGCCACCTCCCTGTGATGTCACGTAAACAAGTATTCGGGGAGTAAGAACGTGTTTCAGGGAGGGAAAGTGAGAAAAAACACAATAACGTAACAAGTTAAAGGCAAGAGAATGAGGAGGGAATAAAATAGAGTGTATCAAGTAAGTGCAGAGCGAAGGGAAGCAGTGACAAGAGTGGAGAGATGGGTGGAGGAGGGGTTGAGAGTAGAGAGGTGACATTAGAACCCACAAGCTTTGACCAGTGCCTTGGAAGGGGTGTGGTCAGACATTGACCATGGTCTAGGAAGGGGTGTGGTCAGACATTGACCATGGTCTAGGAAGGGGTGTGGTGAGACATTGACCATGGTCTAGGAAGGGGTGTGGTCAGACATTGACCATGGCCTTGGAAGGGGTGTGGTCAGACATTGACCATGGTCTAGGAAGGGGTGTGGTCAGACATTGACCATGGTCTAGGAAGGGGTGTGGTCAGACATTGACCATGGTCTAGGAAGGGGTGTGGTCAGACATTGACCATGGTCTAGGAAGGGGTGTGGTCAGACATTGACCATGGTCTAGGAAGGGGTGTGGTCAGACATTGACCATGGTCTAGGAAGGGGTGTGGTCAGACATTGACCATGGTCTAGGAAGGGGTGTGGTCAGACATTGAGACTCCACTGACCTGTAGATGAAGACCGCGACAGTGACGATAATGATGAAGATGAAGCACACCACGATGGCCACCATCTGGAGCACCGTGACTGTACCTGGGAGGAAAGGAAGATGGACGTCAATAAAAGTGTTTCATGTTGTATCCAGGGCCACTGCATTTTCTATATAAGAGGACAGATAAAGCTCGCACACTCATGTGCGCCACTGAAGTATTTTTATTCGAAATTCGATTTTGGTTTTCAACCTCGCGAAGATCCCGGAGGATCGAAACGTTGTGCGAACTCTGTTTGTCCTGTTATATGAAACTTTGTTCGGGCGCTCCGGATCAAGAAAGACGTGCATTGTTATTCCTCACAACAGCACACAGTAGAACTAAGCAACTAAATTGTTTTGTTGACATTCATCTGGTATTTTGGATTTAGTAATTTAGCTAGCACATTTCTCCAGAGCCACGTTGACCTGGTAAATCAAGTAGCAGTCACAAAAACAGCGACTGGTGGGTTTGATTCAGGAATCAGAATTTGCTCTGCACATTTTGTCTTGTGTGTTTTGGCTGCGTACTGACACGTGGGTGGACCGCAGTGGACGCTCTGCTAAATCCCATGAATATTCACTTAATTTCACCTTCCAAAGAAGAAAAAAACAGAATGAACGATACAGGGGGGAAACCTAATCTCCTGCTTTTCTAATCTGAGCGCGTTAGCGGCTGCCAAATATGAACCAAAATAAATGTCCAAATAATATGCGATAATGAGACTGTCAGACATTACGTGGAGATTCGAAAATAACATGCACTACATGTTTCTTTTGCTGATAATGTTTCCTCCCAACAATGACAGCCCGAAGGTAAAATCCAAACTATTTCCTTACTGTGTGCATTTCACCCCGACAGACCAAACAAGGTCTGGAGTCAGGGGCCTGATTTAATGTGATTTTCCCTCGGGTGTTTGTTTATAATATCCGTTTTACTGAAAAATAAATGGGTTTATATATGGATTTACAAAGTTTATATAGTCCCCTTTTACAAAGGAAATTGTTTATCCAACTCTTGTTGCCATACGAATTTTACTGTACATAGCCATTGATTGGAATTCTGAGAGGTGGGAGGGGTTTACCACAGGGGAGGGGTTTACCACAGGGGAGGGGTTTACCACAGGGGAGGGGTTTACCACAGCCTGCTTAACATAACATATGCGACCAGTGCAGCATTTCCCCCAAGTTTGTTTTTTACTATAAACATTTGCGGCTAGTTAGCTATGAACGATTATTAACATTTGCGGCTAGTTAGCTATGAACGACTATTAACATTTGCGTCGAGTTAGCTATGAACGACTATTAACATTTGCGTCGAGTTAGCTATGAACGACTATTAACATTTGCGTCGAGTTAGCTATGAACGACTATTAACATTTGCGGCTAGTTAGCTATGAACGACTATTAACATTTGCGGCTAGTTAGCTATGAACGACTATTAACATTTGCGGCTAGTTAGCTATGAACGACTATTAACATTTGCGGCTAGTTAGCTTTGAACGACTATTAACATTTCCGGCTAGTTAGCTATGAACGACTATTAACATTTGCGGCTAGTTAGCTATGAACGACTATTAACATTTGCGGCTAGTTAGCTATGAACGACTATTAACATTTGCGGCTAGTTAGCTATGAACGACAGCATAAGGAGTACATAACATTATTGCCATTGAGATGTGCCAGGTTGCTTGCCAACGACAACTGTATTAACGCGGTTGCCAAAAACCTTTTTGGATACCTTTCCAAAGTCTACACACAATTGACCTGTTCGTAAATATGGAAGTACGTTAATGAGCGGGCAATTAATTAAATAAATGAGTTGGTAAGTAAGTAATTCAAGACTTAACAAAGTATATAAGTAAACAGGCAAGCATGGCCTGAACTAGCAAGCATTGCTTGAGTTTGATTAATGTTTTATGACATATAATTACAGATATTTTAATCTGAGGTTCTCAGTACTTGCTAAGCAGGCGGGGTTGTCATTCTTGAAGCCACACTCCGGGATGTCCGGAGGCGGGGAACCCCCTGGCCACTGGACCTTCATGCCAGGAACCGGTACCAGTTCCTTCGCAGTGCTGTCGTACACGGACACGACCTGGAGGGAACGGACAGAAGAAGGAATGTTTCTTACAGGACCCTATTCCGGTTGTGTGTGTCATCTAACACTGGAGAGAATTCGGGCTTTATAGTCACTGTGTACATATTCTGGTGTGTGTATGAGGTAGTCACCCCGTACCTGAAAGATACCAGATTCAACATCAGTCATGTCCCACAAGGCAAAGTCAATCTCGCGATCGCCCTCCTCGTCGATTTGAAGCAAGCCAGTAACACCTGTCACAAAGTATAGGTGAGACAGAGACAAAACAAAAAGAGAGTAACAGACACCGAGACAGAGGGAGAGAGAGAGAGAACGAGAGAGAGGGAGAGAGAGAGAGAGAGAGAGAGGGAGAGAGAGAGAGGGAGAGTGACCAATGAAGAGAGAGAGAAGAAAGGAAGGTTGGAGAGAAGGAGAAAATAAGAACTGAGAGATTGACACAAAGGATTCTGATACACAGCTATTCTCTTCCCTCTTTGGGTTCGAGACACAAGCGCCTCTCGTACGATTCTCTCGGCTGATTGCATTGTCCTTCAAAAGAAATAAACTAAACGTAGCCAGCTGGGCGCATGTTTTGGAGCGACGCCTGTTGCCAATTCCTTTGTGTTGCTATTTCCTATCTGCCGCAATAAATCCAGCAACATGTACACAATGCAACCGGTTGGCCTGGCCAAGTCAACAGAACGGGTTTGACGTAAAAGAACTGTTTCAAACTGGGATATAATTTACCTCAGCTGCTGTGGTGGTTTATCACAGTTTACAAATGTTAGTCCCGTTGATTGAAGTTATTCTCTCACCCTGTATAAACGAGGATCCAGGCATGTGTACAGTCCAATATAATAACATATTATATTGCTGCATGAAAAAATAAGGAATTTCTACTAATACTAATAACGATATTAGTTTAATTTGTAACTCTAAAAAAAGTTTACGGCAACATAAACGCTTTCACTGCACACATTGAGTGACCTGTGTTGAAAACCGATATGGCGTTCATTGAAGCAGGTGCCATTCGTTGATTTAAACTAGTGACAACTCAGTAGATTTCACAAATTATCTCTGAGGTCGAGGACCCGGGGAAAAAAAGAAAAAGAAAGCGCGCCAGAAAAAGAAAGCGTGCCAGAAAAAGAAAGCGTGCCAGAAAAAGAAAGCGTGCCAGAAAAAGAAAGCGTGCCAGAAAAAACGCGTCATATCGCCGAGGTGCACACGCGCTGAAGCAATCGCTCTGCAGTCGGAAAAACATTTCCTGTATCTCACTATTACGGCGTGATCAATGACATAATGACACATTGGCTCCGGACTGAAACTGCAAACCCGCGGTCCAAATCCCGACCTCTGATCCCAACACGCCACCGCTGTTATGGGAAGAACGGCCAATTCCCGAACAAATCTCTCCCAGCGCCCTCCCCCGTCTCCCAAGCCGTTACAAACGATTGTGTAATCTATGAATCTGTCTTCTCTTTAGTACGACATGTTCTATATTCCATCCGATTGACACATAAACTGCTTACAGCTCACTAAATATAATTAATGTTGAACCGAGACAGGAAATAACAAACCTGGGTTTATATAGAGCACTGTTACTGTGAGTTCCTAGGTCAACCTGGTGCATCAGAGATGGTAGGCATTTATGTAACGCTCACAGTCTGGGGGTGTATTTAGATTTTTGAGTGCATTCCCACATACAAGACAGTGTGCTCTTTTACACTTTCTTAGGAGAGCACACTTGAAAGAACGGTAGAACGCAGGAGGCAAGTATGCATTTTGGAACACAGTCTGAGGCTCCATGTGCCTTATGGCACTTTTCCACTACAAAGAACCAGCTCGACTCGACTTGGCCCGACTCGGCTCCGCTCGCTTTCGCTCGGTTCTCCATTGCAGATAGTACCTGCGCAATAGTAACCGGTCGTCATAGCGACGCGGCAGGAAACTGCTGTGACGTAGTCTTCTACGCGACGCGGCGACACACAGGCTGCGTCCGAAATCGCGTACTATGTTGAGTATACTATGTACTACATTTAAATAAGAACATACTTTGCAACCGTTAAAAAGTATGTTCTATATAGTATGAATCCGGGTAGTATGAATGGAGTCTGGACGTACTACATGCGCCGTGTTAGAATGCTCTACTTGTATAATCTACCGGGCAAGAGAAGCGTGCAATGATGATGCAGTGAATAGGGACGATTCTCTGACCAATCAGCAGTCTGCCTTGTTTTCACGTCACATTTTAGTATCGCCTCAGCTCGCTCAGAACCTCGCCTGAGGTGGTACGAAAAAAAGTACCTGGAAGCAGGTACAGGTACAACTTTTACCCAGTGGAAAACCAAAAAAGCCGAGCCGAGTCGAGCTGAGGCGAGCTGGTTCTGTGTAGTGGAAAAGCGCCATTATATTGTATAGGGCTTCCTCATGAATATTTTCAGTTTAAAATATAAGGTATTACAGTGTTCTTCTGTCAAATGGTCTATATGACAATATGAGGCTTCTATAGTCGTGGCCAAATGTATTGGCACATTTGTACTTTCTTCAAAAAACCCATAATTAACTTAAAGTATTCGGTCTGCACAATCCTTTTCACTGTTTTTAAAACAGAACTTTTGTTTTTAATCCAGAACCAATAACACGGTTTAAAATCAGAAAATATGACAACCTCGAATCAATCATTTGATAGCACAGCATTTGGCCAAAATAACTGCAATCAAGTGCACTTTTCCTGCTGTGGTGCTCCACAATTGAAGGGATACTCCCAAATGCTGTTTCCAGATCTCCCTACAGGTTCTTAAGAGGATTCAGCGTTTTGTCATAAACTCTCTGGGTGTTTTTGAGATGTCTTTCCGGGTCGTGGTCCTGGAAGAGGGCTGAACATTTTTGGGTTTGATGAACTACATCTTTTTATATACAGTTTACAATAACACATGGTGCATAATTTAAATCACCAATTTATACCACAAATATCAATTACTTGCAAATCAAGCATAGAGATTTCTAGTCCAACGGCGGATGAACGGAGGGAGGAGTAGAAATAAGACATGGATGGATGTTCAATTTAAAGGTATTCTAATTGTCTGATTGCAATAAATAGTTGATTTGTATTCACCTGACACCAGCTGGGTAAAAGGCGCAGTAAAATATCAGGCCAATTAACGTAGGAGACGCATGCCTGACAGCCTCTGTAACATTATAGCTGGTGATGCTCGAGTCTTATGCAGACAGCCAGGGAGGTGGGAGGAGCTGGGGAGGAACGGGGGAGCAGGGGAGGAACGGGGGAGCGGAGGAGGAACGGGGGAGCGGAGGAGGAACGGGGGAGCGGGGGAGTGGAGGAGGAGGAACAGGGGAGCAGGGGAGGAACGGGGGAGTGGAGGAACGGGGAGCGGGGGAGTGGAGGAGGAACGGGGGAGCGGGCGGAGGAACGGGGGAGTGGAGGAACGGGGGAGTGGAGGAGGAACAGGGGAGTGGAGGAGGAGGAACGGGGGAGTGGAGGAGGGATGCATTGAAAAACAGAACTGTAATTACAGTTTTTAGCAATCCCTTTGACCCTTATCTCAGAACCTTAATGTCATTTTCCACAACTCTAGACACAAAACTCACAACAGTAAACACTTGTAACACAGGCTCTCCAATGTTCAAAACATTGCATTGTGCATTCATATCTTTAAAGATACCTTGCATTTGCACAATCAATGGTTCAAACAATAGATTTATCATGGAATACCATGGGTACATTGATTTAGATCACCCAGACAAAAGATACCCATAGGTTCACTAGTTAGTTGTTTGTCCAATCATTAGATATTGGTGCACAAAATTGATGATACATGTTCCATTATGGTACTACAAGCAAATGAATCCCTGTAAATGTACTTCTGTGGTATAGAGAATAGTACAAACATAAATAAAATACAATCACAACATATGTTTATTTGAATCAAAGCAAAAATAATTAGCTATGAAATAGAAAAATAGAGACAGTACTGTAAAACATCAAATGCAGTGTTCCTCAACTTGCTTGCTTGTACTGTAAGAAACAAAACAGGAGTGATTACAGTACTTCTACATTGTCATCAACTCTGTGTTGTGGATTTGGCCACTGGTTCTCATCTACATCTCATTGGATGTTTTCATTAGCCAAACATCTTGGATTTTTTCTTTTTTTGCCTGAATTTCATTGGACACTATGCTGTTGCTGCCGCTTTCTTGGTCCGTGGCCTTGTCCTCTACCACGTTCCCCCACACCTCTCAAACGAGGCCCACGACCACCTCTCAGAAAGGGTGCCTGCCATGCCATGCCATTCCTTTGACCAACACGTCTTCCTCGTCTTTCTCGTCTTCCTGCCACCACTGCTTGACCTCCATTGTGACCTGGATCACCTGCTGGCTCCATGTTACGAATCACTTTGCTCTTGCAATTGGATCAAAATCAACTCTTTATGTATATACTCATTCCACAATGTGCACTAAACCATCAGTAACGGGTTGGCTGAATTGGACAAGCAATTACAAGGGCCTGCATCTATACAGTGTAGTACTGTCAGTACTGTAAGTAGTCTAAAACGGTGGTGCAGTATTTGGGACCATAGACACAGTGTAGCATTACAGTATGATAAAATATTAGGCTACATCCGTGGATATTGTAGTCTAATTGGTTCATGCTCCATGCTAATTGGTGACGAAAAATCTCTGTATCTTGAATCTTTCATGATTTACTGTAAACGTGGAATATTCTTTGTCAGTTTCCATAAAACTATGCATTAAGAGTAATGCAGCAAATACTTATCATTTTGACTAAGTGTATCAATTGATAGTTACATCTGTCAAATGAAATGAACAGACTATCATTTCAAACGTCATGTAGGAATCGCATTTTGAAATAGTAGTACTTTGATGTTACATTGTATCATATTGAACCGGTGATAAAAGTTAAATGAACAAATGATCTTCAGTTTAGGTGTATTGTATCCAAGCAATTGAAAAAACGTGTTAGAGTTTTGAGAAAAGTGCATTTTGATCTTCGGTTGTGAGTTTTGAGTCTAGAGTTGTGGAAAATGACATTAGGGTTCTGAGAAAATGGTCAAAGGGATTGCTAAAAACTGTAAAGCACATAAAGATCTTGTATGTGTGTGTGTGTGTGTGTGAGAGAGCGTGTGTGTGTTTGAGAGAGCGTGTGTGTGTGTGTGCGCATGTGTGAGAGTGTGTGTGTGTGAGAATGTGTGTGTGTGTTTGTGTGTATGTCTGTGTGTTTGTGTGTGTGTGTGAGAGAGAGCGTGTGTGTGTTTGAGAGAGCGTGTGTGTGTGTGTGTGTGAGAGAGAGCGTGTGTGTGTTTGAGAGAGCGTGTGTGTGTGTGTGTGTGTGCGCGTGTGTGAGAGTGTGTGTGTAAGTGTGTGTGTGAGAATGTGTGTGTGTGTTTGTGTGTATGTCTGTGTGTGTGTTTGTGTGTGAGGGTCAAACAGATCAGGTCTGACTTTTTCGAAGTCGTCGGTCGGAAAGCGGCAGGGCAACGGGCAGCTCAGTTTACAGCCGCCGTGAAATTAAGAAAATTTACATAATTTACATATTATTTAATCCGGCGAAGGTTTATGGCATTACGTCTCCTGTAGCCCTGTCTGGAATGCAGAAACACACGCAAACACTTGGTCTTCTTCACACACACACACACACACACACACACACACACACACACACACACACACACACACACACACACACACACACACACACAACATGCACCCTCACCCTCTGGACCATTAGTCATGTAATAAGAACCAGTGTGGAGAATGAAACTCAATGCTGTTGACTCATGGTCTCTGTGTTCCACTGCTGGCATTATAAGTCCTGTCTGAACACAGCTCACTCTCTCTGCTACTAACACTGTCTGAACACAGCTCACTCTCTGCTACTAACACTGTCTGAACACAGCTCACTCTCTGCTACTAACACTGTCTGAACACAGCTCACTCTCTCTGCTACTAACACTGTCTGAACACAGCTCACTCTCTCTGCTACTAACACTGTCTGAACACAGCTCACTCTCTGCTACTAACACTGTCTGAACACAGCTCACTCTCTCTGCTACTAACACTGTCTGAACACAGCTCACTCTCTCTGCTACTAACACTGTCTGAACACAGCTCACTCTCTCTGCTACTAACACTGTCTGAACACAGCTCACTCTCTCTGCTACTAACACTGTCTGAACACAGCTCACTCTCTCTGCTACTAACACTGTCTGAACACAGCTCACTCTCTCTGCTACTAACACTGTCTGAACACAGCTCACTCTCTCTGCTACTAACACTCTCTGAACACAGCTCACTCTCTCTGCTAACATTGCAGTCTTCCTTCTCTGTATCTCTGTATCTAATTCCCCAGTACCGTCCCTGCTTGCGTCCTTCAACATTTTTTTTCTCCGGCTGTGACTTTTCAGAATTTCTGCAATTACGACGCCCTCTTTGTTCGCCTCTCGACTCCACACCCCATTTTACTAACACCTCACTCTCTCACTTTAATCTCCTACTGTCTCTCACCCTATTAGCCTGTTTCCAAATCTCTATTTTCAGTCTTTGTTCCCACCTCAGTTAATCTTTCGACCGTTCCTCTCTCCGTCTCCATGCCTCTCCACAGTTATCTACCTATTCACATCCCTTCGTCTCTTATCGCTCGTTCTCTCACCCTCTCTCGTCCGCTCGTCCGATACCTTTGTGTTTCTGCCTCAATCTCTACGTCCATCAGTTACCTAATCGCTCTGAGTACCCAGGCCCAATGGGTTCCAGTATAGATCTGTATGAGGGGCCAGCCTATTGTAGTGATCACATAAGCCAGTCCATTTATAGACGCTCCCAATTGGTCCCCCAGTGATGAAAGCAGAGCCCATCACACACCCCGACCACATCTGTCACGTCCTGCTGCGATCGATGAAAAGGTGCCCGGCTCAACGACCGTGCTATAAAAACCCATTAGTCCATTCCTTTTCAATGTAGGTACGACATGTTAATAAAGCTTATTTGTGCCGTTTTGACGAGTTATAAATAATTAATAAATCGGAATAGAAGGTCACCCGATAACGAGCTAAGTTGACATTTCTTCGGCGTCAACAGAAAGTTTGCTTCCGAAATGTCAACACGCGTACCGGCTGATAATTAAAAAAGACACGTCTCGAATTGTATTTATAGCTCATTTTATTACAACTCAAAGACCTGCTCTGACCTGTATGTTTTGAAACCACACACATCCGTCTCGATATAGACGCCTTGTTCATGTCACCATGGAACAATCAAACAGGAAACGCACACAGAAACCCGCCCACCGTTATACAACCGAAAGCACGTGTGTCCTAAAATAACCGGTACCTCATAACTGTCAACATGGAAGAAACCATCCAAGTCCAACCACAGTTCCCAAAGCTACCGCACATGTTTCAGCTGATGGAACATCATATTGTGTCACGGATGGAGCGGCGTAGTGCGGTGAAAGCCATGTGCAGAGCCAATAGATCCGTTTAACCAGGTTTATTAAAGACAACCTGAACATAAAACAAACCGAGTACGGCGAAAACACACTAAACTGTGAACTTAAATCAAAGATGCGCACATAGCGACTTACACACAAACATTTAAGAACGACAGCTATATATGTACAAACACTCACCTCTAAAACACAGTGACATGTAACAACAAACAATGCTAAGCAAGGAGTGACTTGCTAGCGACCCCTTTTATCCCCACATAAAGTGACAGATTACTAACAGCTGTGACCACGTGAAAGAGGAAGTAATCACAGCTAGTGAACACAAAAACACGGAAGTGGATCACCGAAATGGAAGTGTAGCAACGCCACCACACCAATCGTGACAGTATCCCCCACTAAAAGGCTAGCTCCCCAGATAGCCGAACGAACCAACAAAAACCAGAAGGGAGCAACAAGACAGGACCCACAGTTAAACCCAATGGGTTAGTCCATCAGGACGGGTCCAGTCCTGAATAGGCCACGGTAGCCGACCGCCATCTCGAGCGGCTGAGAGGCCGCCAGTTTGAGCGGCTCAGGGTGCGTCGTGGCGGCGGCCATCGTGGGCGACGTGGCGGAGGCCATCGTGGGCGACGTGGCGGAGGCCATCGTGGGCGACGTGGCGGAGGCCATCGTGTGCGACGTGGCGGAGGCCATCGTGGGCGACGTGGCGGAGGCCATCGTTGGCGACGTGGCGGCGGCCATCGTGAGCGTGGTCGTGGCGGCGGCCATCGTGAGCGTGGTCGTGGCGGCGGCCATCGTGAGCGTCGTCGTGGCGGCGGCCATCGTGAGCGTCGTCGTGGCGGCGGCCATCGTGAGCGTCGTCGTGGCGGCGGCCATCGTGAGCGTCGTCGTGGCGGCGGCCATCGTGAGCGTAGTCGTGGCGGCGGCCATCGTGAGCGTAGTCGTGGCGGCGGCCATCGTGAGCGTCGTCGTGGCGGCGGCCATCGTGAGCGTCGTCGTGGCGGCGGCCATCGTGAGCGTCGTCGTGGCGGCGGCCATCGTGAGCGTCGTCGTGGCGGCGGCCATCGTGAGCGTCGTCGTGGCGCGGCCCTCGTGGGCGGCGATGCGGCAGCCATTGTGGGCGGCGATGCGGCAGCCATTGTGGGCGGCGATGCGGCAGACATTGTGGGCGGCGATGCGGCAGCCATTGTGGGCGGCGATGCGGCAGCCATTGTGGGCGGCGATGCGGCAGCCATTGTGGGCGGCGATGCGGCAGCCATTGTGGGCGGCGATGCGGCAGCCATTGTGGGCGGCGATGCGGCAGCCATTGTGGGCGGCGATGCGGCAGCCATCTTGAGCGCCGGCGTGACGGCAACAGCCATCTTGAGCGCTGGCGTGACGGCAACAGCCATCTTGAGCGCTGGCGTGACGGCGGGAGCCATCGTGGACGCTGGCGAGACGGCGGCAGCCATCTTGGGCGCTGGCGGGACGACGGCAACAGCCATCTTGGGCGCTGTCGGGACAACGGGGACCATCGGGGACGCTGGCGAGACGGCGGCAGCCATCTTGGGCGCTGGCGTGACGACAACAGCCATCTTGGGCGCTGGCGTGACGGCGGGGGCCATCGTGGACGCTGGCGTGACGGCGGCAGCCATCTTGGGCGCTGGCGTGGCGACGGCAGCCATCTTCAGCGCTGGCGTGACCACAACAGCCATCTTGGGCGCTGGCGTGACGACAACAGCCATCTTGGGCGCTGGCGTGACGGCGGGGGCCATCGTGGACGCTGGCGTGACGGCGGCAGCCATCTTGGGCGCTGGCGTGGCGACGGCAGCCATCTCGAGCGCTGGCGTGACCACAACAGCCATCTTGGGCGCTGGCGTGACGGCAACAGCCATCTTGAGCGCTGGCGGGACGGCGGGAGCCATCGTGGACGCTGGCGAGACGGCGGCAGCCATCTTGGGCGCTGGCGGGACGACGGCAGCCATCTTGAGCGCTGGCGGGACGACGGCAGCCATCTTGAGCGCTGGCGTGACGGCAACAGCCATCTTGAGCGCTGGCGGGACGGCGGCAGCCATCTTGAGCGCTGGCGGGACGGCGGCAGCCATCTTGAGCGCTGGCGGGACGACAGGAGCCATCGTGGACGCTGGCGTGACGGCGGCAGCCATCTTGAGCGCTGGCGGGACGGCGGGAGCCATCGTGGACGCTGGCGTGACGGCGGGAGCCATCGTGGGCGCTGGCGTGACGGCGGGAGCCATCGTGGGCGCTGGCGGGACGACGGCAGCCATCTTGGGCGCTGGCGTGACGGCGGGGACCATCTTGAGCGCTGGCGGGACGACAGGAGCCATCGTGGGACGCTGGCGGGACGGCGGCAGCCATCTTGAGCGCTGGCGGGACGACAGGAGCCATCGTGGACGCTGGCGTGACGGCGGCAGCCATCTTGAGAGCTGGCGGGACGGCGGGAGCCATCGTGGACGCTGGCGTGACGGCGGGAGCCATCGTGGGCGCTGGCGTGACGGTGGGAGCCATCGTGGGCGCTGGCGGGACGACGGCAGCCATCTTGGGCGCTGGCGGGACGACAGGAGCCATCGTGGACGCTGGCGTGACGGCGACCATCTCAGGCGCAAGCGTGGTGGCGACCATCTCAGGCGCTGGCTCCTGTAAATCCAGCCATGTCCTCCACCACGTCCTAATAATGGCCGTGGGCTGGTCATCCAACCCCCCTCCGGGGGTTTTTCTGTCCCTGACGTCGGCGGCAGAAAAGGGTCTTCCCACGGCGGGGGTAGTGGCTGTAGCTCCAGGGGTTTTCCTCCTCCTGTCTGCAGCCCCGGAACAGTGGGCGGTGTCTTCTGCCCGCCCCAGCCGACGTCCGATGTTGCGGGGACTAGTCGACTGAGGACGGGATCCCATAGCAGGGCGTCTTCCAGGAGTCCTCCTCCACTCGCTCGTAGACCGCCTCCTCATCATCCGAGGAGAGGGAGTCGGACCCCCAATCACCCTGCCAGGTGTAGCGCCGCTCCTGCTGCTCCGTGGGTTGACGGTGAGCTTCATACCTCGGAGCGCTATAGCTTGCCCCTCCGAGGAATCCACTCACCGTCCGGCTCTGCAGGCTTTTTGGGTGGCTTAGCATTCTGTCACGGATGGAGCGGCGTAGTGCGGTGAAAGCCATGTGCAGAGCCAATAGATCCGTTTAACCAGGTTTATTAAAGACAACCTGAACATAAAACAAACCGAGTACGGCGAAAACACACTAAACTGTGAACTTAAATCAAAGATGCGCACATAGCGACTTACACACAAACATTTAAGAACGACAGCTATATATGTACAAACACTCACCTCTAAAACACAGTGACATGTAACAACAAACAATGCTAAGCAAGGAGTGACTTGCTAGCGACCCCTTTTATCCCCACATAAAGTGACAGATTACTAACAGCTGTGACCACGTGAAAGAGGAAGTAATCACAGCTAGTGAACACAAAAACACGGAAGTGGATCACCGAAATGGAAGTGTAGCAACGCCACCACACCAATCGTGACATATTGGTATATAATGGAACTAGGGTAGGACATTAACACAAGTGAAGCGGTGTGCTTGCTAGAATTAATTTATTTTGGGTTGTGAAATAATGTTAAGTGTTTATAGTGATGCTCGTAGTTACGGTCGTTCGTTGTAGAAAATGTAGAAATATGTGTTAGTTATTTTGTTGTTTTGGTGTGACGTGTGTTTAGGTGTCGCATTTTTCCTTAATTAAAATATACAGCTGTAGAAATTAATTGGGATTTCAGGCAAATATATAAAAAATACTTTGTTCAGCTTGTATATTTGCTCTTGGTTGCTTTTACTGTTTAAGTCATACAAGTGGAAGCAGAAAATAATAATATGTTTCTTTATTTAGTAGTGCTTTGATTTCAATAAGCACACCTAATAATATAGGTTTCTGTCAGATATGCAGAAGTGTAGTCACATATTTCCAACCGGAGAACCATGAGAAGAGTCTTACGAAGTTCCCAGAGAGGGTTCTTCGGGTGGGCTGTGGGAAAAGGAAAAACTGAGGGATCCCAGTGGCAGGTTGGGATTTGTGGGATACCATACATGGGAATTGTGGGAAGAATTCTGGGAACTTCTTCAGCCCTCAGGTTTCTATGGATCCCGGTAGGTTAGCCCCCGCGTGACACGGCCTCATGTTAAGAGGGGGCGGTCTCAGTCGAGGACCCTCCTATCAGAACTGATTGGTTCATTAGGTTTAATAGGGGGCGGTCTCAGTCGAGGACCCTCCTATCAGAGCTGATTGGCTCATTAGGTTTAATAGGGGGCGGTCTCAGTCGAGGACCCTCCTATCAGACCTGATTGGTTCATTAGGTTTAATAGGGGGCGGTCTCAGTCGAGGACCCTCCTATCAGAACTGATTGGTTCATTAGGTTTAATAGGGGGCGGTCTCAGTCGAGGACCCTCCTATCAGAACTGATTGGTTCATTAGGTTTAATAGGGGGCGGTCTCAGTCGAGGACCCTCCTATCAGACCTGATTGGCTCATTAGGTTTAAGAGGGGGCGGTCTCAGTCGAGGACCCTCCTATCAGAGCTGATTGGTTCATTAGGTTTAAGAGGAGGCGGTCTCAGTCGAGGACCCTCCTATCAGACCTGATTGGCTCATTAGGTTTAATAGGGGGCGGTCTCAGTCGAGGACCCTCCTATCAGACCTGATTGGTTCATTAGGTTTAATAGGGGGCGGTCTCAGTCGAGGACCCTCCTATCAGACCTGATTGGCTCATTAGGTTTAATAGGGGGCGGTCTCAGTCGAGGACCCTCCTATCAGACCTGATTGGTTCATTAGGTTTAATAGGGGGCGGTCTCAGTCGAGGACCCTCCTATCAGAACTGATTGGTTCATTAGGTTTAATAGGGGGCGGTCTCAGTCGAGGACCCTCCTATCAGACCTGATTGGCTTATTAGGTTTAAGAGGGTGCGGTCTCAGTCGAGGACCCTCCTATCAGAGCTGATTGGCTCATTAAGTTTAAGAGGGGGCGGTCTCAGTCGAGGACCCTCCTATCAGAACTGATTGGTTCATTAGGTTTAATAGGGGGCGGTCTCAGTCGAGGACCCTCCTATCAGACCTGATTGGCTTATTAGGTTTAAGAGGGTGCGGTCTCAGTCGAGGACCCTCCTATCAGAGCTGATTGGCTCATTAAGTTTAAGAGGGGGCGGTCTCAGTCGAGGACCCAGTCTGTTGATATTGCCAGGTCAATGGGTACTGATTTCTGAGTGCTTATGTGCTCAATCGATACAACTCCTCTTTTGAACGCGGTCTCAGATTGATGAAACATCTCAATCTTACCCCCCCCCCCCCATCTGCTAAATGGCCAGATTGTGCAGGTAACTATTCTACAGAGGTGCAGACACAAGTTCAGCAAGTACGCTTGATGACAATCTACGGTAAAGCTGGGGATTTTCAAACGACCTGATAGGACCTTGCAATTCTGGGTAGCTCTTGGCACCAATTTGGATCTGGCCATTGCAGAAATGGTCCCGGCGTCTTTAAAGTGAGTCATTATTTAGCTGCTCAGTGAAGAACAGACGCCATGTAGCTACTATGTGCTGCTATCAGGTAAATGTGCACTTTGAATGCAGCAATCGATGTGATGCACGGCTATTTGGCTTGAACGTGACATCATGACAACCAGTAGCATTTCCTGTATTAGACAACTGGCACATTTATTTACTGTCCGGCATATTATTATAAGAAATTCATTAGTGCTTTCCGGGGCATACAGATTTATTGAAGCTAGCCTGTGAGTGTGTGTGTGTGTGAGGAAGTGGCTGGTTTATAAGGCACCAAGCGTTGAATTTAATTAATTACTGCTGATTAAAGCCGTAATGACATCTTTACTGATTGAATTCACAGGTTGCAAGATGGACAGCCAGACAGCCAGACAGCCAGACTTGTGGTTTATCATCTGTAACAAGAGATATTGTCACATGTTTGGGGTGCCACTGATACAGCGTCTACAATCAATAAAATGCAGCTTCAGTTTCTGTAACGCGTGAAGAGGCGAAAACGGAAGAAATGAAAAAACCCAACAATTAAGGATAAAAGTTGTTCCAATCAACATTGTGAGAAATCGAATCATATCCAGGTGCTGTGGAAAAGTTCCAGCGGCACCAGCCAGCCCAACCATAGACAAAAGGGACTCTCCTTTCTTCCGTCGAGAAAAAATCCATGGCTACATGCCAACAGCCTCATTGGGCTCTGCTCGGCGGGAGAGGATGGTTTAGTGAAATGGTACGCAGCCGGACACAGGAAGTGTGTCCATCAGGGGAAGAGACACACACTGGGCTCAGCTGCTAAACTAATCAAAAAGAGCAGAGATAAACAGAGGGCAGGCTGAGCGACACTGATCTGATTGCCTCTCTGGAGAGCACAGCGCCGTTTCAGCCACTGATATTCATGGATCCGAGAGAGCGGCCCTCCGGGAGAACGTCCCTCTGGGAAACGGGAAAGGTCAATCATCTGCGCGCCTGTCAGTCGGTGGAAGCGTGTAGACGAGGTAGTTTATGAGTGCAAATCTCCAGGGCTAGAAAGGTTCCTTTTGGGATATGAGGTCAGTTCACGGTAAAGATGATAGGATTTTCACAGGTGGAAAAATCTCTGGATTCCCAAAACAGAAAGGGAGTTGCAGGTTCTGTTGTTACATTTTCTTCTAAAACTGTGTTGCAGTCAGTCTGATTGTAACGGAACTGGATTGTAATTGGCAACCTTTACAAGAAAGGAATCAACAGAAGGAAGGAGACCAAGACAGATTCTCACTGAAAGAGAAAATGAGACATGGTGGGGCTAAGAAAGAGGAAAAGAACAGCCCCCATAACCCCCGCACCTGTGAGAAGACGAGTCAGAAGCAGACACACACGCCCCCAGAGATTTGGGTGTGTATTTTGGATGTGTGTTTAGATGCGCCAGACGAACAGGCTTAGCTCAGAGTAACAGTAGGCCATAACGATGGAGCAATCAGCAGAGCAATGAGATCATATTACTCCCAGACAGCCTCTGGCAACATCATGGCCATTAAGCGCCGAGCTCCACATCCCTCCGGGGCGAAGAGATTGAATAATCCCCGCCAACCCGTTAAGACGACTTAATACCAGTGTAATATACAAGCGCCAAGGGCGACTTATCAAATTTAAAATAACTAAAACGCTGTCGGAAACTTAGGTCACGTAGACCCGGTGCAGTTTGTTTTTTTCGCTTTGTTTAGTTAGGAAATAAAACAGAGTGAATTCAAATTCTGAGCCTGATGTCAGATGGATGATCCCTGAACAGAGCTGGTGGCTTCGAAGTAGGGATTTGCAGAATGTAAACGATTCATTATCATCTGAATGTACAGGGAGACTTGTTCAAGTGAATCGCCGTTGTGAATCAGATAGGATTAAGGACGTTGGTGAAGAGAACGAAAATGCTGACTGCGTTGTGTCAAACACCAAACCTTAAGAAATGCACACACTATATAACAACCAATCGAAAGGCCCTCTGTCTGAGGCGACGGGACGACCTGCGTTGAATTTCAACGTATCAGGAGAACTAGGGCGGCCCTGTCACGTTGACCTGGGTGTGTGTCTGCTCTTTGCTCCGTCAGTCCAAGCTTTCTTTAACATGAAACGAGACAATAATCAGGGACACGAGAAGAGACAGAGGGAATGGAAAGAGTCAAGATTCAAAGAGACTAGAGTGGATGAAGCAAAAAACGTCTTCAATACTTTACTACACGTGAAAGTACAGCTGAGGTTCCGGTCGCTGGCTGTCTTTAGGTATGGGTTGTAGGGGTCAAAGAGATGGATTCAACTGTGTATCATTAGTAGAGGACAAGGAGAACAGAGAGGGAAGGAGGGATAGAGAGCATTAAACTCCCAGAGACCGGAGAAGAAAGGCCGGGAGAATGCGAATGAGGGCCAGAGAGCTTTGACGTACGGATCAACGGGGAGAAGGAAGGGGAAACAGATGGGGCACTGACAAACAAAGATAAACAAGACCAAGTAGCCGGGAGAAAAGTTAAAGTATCGTAGTAAGAAGTGGTAAGAAGAGAAGAAGATGAATGAGAGAGGTGTAATAGACAGGGAAAGAGGTCGTAGTGAGAGGGTGATAAACAAGTTTCAGACGGTGGACAGAGGACGACAGAACGACCCTCTCCCGAATGTCTGAGGGGAAGCGATAAATCCAACCTGGACGGCACATCTTTGCATCATGATGTCATTATCTGGCTGTAAACTAGTTTTCTGTTTTGCAACGATGTCTGCAAATCATATTATTGCGTAAACCATGTAAAACGTATTTTCTCACGACATCGTGGAAAGACATTCGAGGGACATTGCATTTCATCTGGTTAAAATAGCAACAATGTATAGCAATCCTATAGTTATATCTGCAGGGCTACTAAAAAAGGTACTGACTCTCAAACAGAAACCTTGGCACGACTGTGTCCAGAAAACCAGCCGCCTTGGTTGTAGGTGGAAATAGGTTAACACATTAGCAGGTGTTAAAGTGCAAAGATCTGCTGATAATAAATCTAGTATCAATTTTTCCACGGGCCAAAGAACTGAAGCAGCTGATTCACCGGATCCAAAGGCATTTGTAATAAAACTGTATATTTGTAACGTAAAAACTTGCTTAGAGATACTCAACGGACTGACGGCGACACCTCAAAACACCTCGTAACTACGTTTTCGTAACCAGCAGGCTGGGGCTGGCCTAGACAGAGTCCTGGAATAATATTTGTAACGTAAAAACTTGCTAGCAGAGATAGTCAACGGACTGACGGCGACACCTCAAAACACCTCGTAACTACGTTTTCGTAACCAGCAGGCTGGGGCTGGCCTAGACAGAGTCCTGGAGGAAGACAGACGGCTGGAGATGGACAGACTGCTGCTCTGCTGTTCTCTGTGTGACGGAGGCAGAGAGAGCCGGTACCCAGATGTGTGTGAGATAAACGGAGAGCTCTGTTTTCTCTTTATTCGATTACCATCCTTTTATTTCGGGTCCTGTAGCGCCGTGTGTACTGGCAGAGCCACACATGTTTCACAATCAGTAAGCACGCGGGCTGGCACGAGGAGAGATGGACGCAGACGTGACTGAAAGCGGGAGGTGACATGAAGGGACAAGAGAGGAGATAAGGTCTAAAAATGTCTACATTAAAAAGCTCTCTCTGAGTCTCGCTCCATTCGCCTTATTTTAGTGGAATTTGGTACGTGCGCAAATACTCCCGGCACACACACACACACACGAACGAGCACGAACACGTACGTAAGTCCCACAGACATATATGTTCCAGGACATAACTGAGGAAATGCCAGTGGGAGATGGTCTAGTTTGGCAGAACTCACGCTGACTCGGACTCGGCCGAGTTCATCCTGTAGGCCGGTGCTCTGAAGAAGACGACACAACCCAAACAAAACACAAAACCATCGTAGTCTTTGGTGCTTGCTCATGGTAACTTGAGCTCTCGAGTCGATCAGCTCCCGATAGGAAGTCCTTGAGTGATCTTGCAGAGCGCTGTCAGCAAACTGACTGCTGTTTTATTTGGGTAAATGCAATATATTTATTGATGTACTGTATCTATTTTAAAAGAGAAGTGTGTTGAGAGGCGTATGTATATCCAGGAATAAGCTGTTCAATATGGGCACGTTCTGAATAAGGCCACATATCCAGATATCATAAGCGCGGCTCTCTCCAACATATTATATCCGTCTCCTTCTCTCCCTCAGGAGTGTGCAGATGCCTGGCTCATAGGAGAGATTCATTCACCGTATGGTCTCTGAAGACACAGATCCAGCATAAACTGTCCCCAATCACCACCAGAAACAGTAAACAGGAAATGGTTAGGTGAGAAAAGACCAGATTTATATGAGCATTTATACCCTCTAATGTTCTCTGTCTCCATCTCTCCCCATCTTCCTCTCCCCCCATCTTCCTCTCTCCTCATCTTCCTCTCCACCCATCTTCCTCTCTCCCCATCTTCCTCTCTCCCCCATCTTCCTCTCTCCCCATCTTCCTCTCCAACCATCTTCCTCTCCCCCCATCTTCCTCTCCCCCATCTTTCTCTCCCCCATCTTCCTCTCTCCCCATCTTCCTCTTCACCCATCTTCCTCTCTCCCCATCTTCCTCTCCACCCATCTTCCTCTCTCCCCCATCTTCCTCTCCACCCATCTTCCTCTCCACCCATCTTCCTCTCCACCCATCTTCCTCTCTCCCCCATCTTCCTCTTTCCCCCATCTTCCTCTCTCCCCATCTTCCTCTCTCCCCATCTTCCTCTCTCCCCATCTTCCTCTTCACCCATCTTCCTCTCTCCCCATCTTCCTCTCTCCCCATCTTCCTCTCTCCCCATCTTCCTCTCTCCCCATCTTCCTCTCCACCCATCTTCCTCTCTCCCCATCTTCCTCTCTCCCCATCTTCCTCTCCCCCATCTTCCTCTCCACCCATCTTCCTCTCCCCCATCTTCCTCTCTCCTCATCTTCCTCTCTCCCCATCTTCCTCTTCACCCATCTTCCTCTCTCCCCATCTTCCTCTCCACCCATCTTCCTCTTCACCCATCTTCCTCTTCACCCATCTTCCTCCCTCCCCATCTTCCTCTCCAACCATCTTCCTCTCCAACCATCTTCCTCTCCACCCATCTTCCTCTCTCCCCCATCTTCCTCTCCACCCATCTTCCTCTCTCCCCCATCTTCCTCTCTCCCCATCTTCCTCTCTCCCCATCTTCCTCTCTCCCCATCTTCCTCTCTCCCCATCTTCCTCTCTCCCCATCTTCCTCTCCACCCATCTTCCTCTCTCCCCATCTTCCTCTCTCCCCATCTTCCTCTCTCCCCCATCTTCCTCTCTCCCCATCTTCCTCTCTCCCCATCTTCCTCTCTCCCCATCTTCCTCTCTCCCCATCTTCCTCTCTCCCCATCTTCCTCTCCACCCATCTTCCTCTCTCCCCATCTTCCTCTCCACCCATCTTCCTCTCTCCACCCATCTTCCTCTCCACCCAACTTCCTCTCCACCCATCTTCCTCTCTCCCCATCTTCCTCTCTCCCCATCTTCCTCTCCACCCATCTTCCTCTCCACCCATCTTCCTCTCTCCCCATCTTCCTCTTCTTCCTCCTTTCTTTCCCAGGCCTGCAATCTGTATTTGCTTACTGCTTTCTAATTGTGATTCACTCTTCAGGACCACAGCCATACAGAGGTGTCCTGATTAAATTCAGGTTAGACGAGGTGACTAAATATCAGAGATAAAATTAAGCTGTCTGGCACACGGCTGGTGTTCCATAAGGTCGTCGTTCTTCAGATCCGCTAATAAGTGTCAAGCGGCGTCTGTGGCAAGAGTGGGATTAACATTAGAGGCGTACTCTGACGTCAGCAGGCACACAACGCAAACCATCTGACGTAGGACAACAGCCCAGAGGCTGCAGGGCCGGTCGGGCCATAATGGACTTGGAAGAGTTCAGAGCAGACAAGCTAAACATCTGCACACACATGGTGTCAGTTTAGTGGGACTAAGTGAGGAACAAACCGTAATGTTGAATGGTATTTAGGCTTTATTTATTATTATTATTATATTATATTATTATTATTACTTTATTTATTTATTTTAGGCTTTATTTTTATACATTATACAGGTATCGCCAGGCTCTGGTGATTCTTCTCACTCTGCGCAATCAGGACTTTTTCTGAGGCCCAAAGACATTGGATTGAAACGCATTTTCCTGTCTAACAACCACGATTTAGCTTGCACTGCCCGGACCTACCACAAGGAGTCAATAAAGGACGACAAGACAAGTCCGACCTGTCTAACACCCACCCCAGCTGGCCTTGACAGCACTGCTGGTATCCGCAACTCAGGCTTCCAACACCAGGCTTCAATGGCAGCTAAATAACAGCCGGTAAATAAATATCTTCCTCTACACACACACACACACACAAACACACACACACACACACACACACACACACACACACACACACACACACACACACACACCACACATACACACACACCACACACCACACACACACACACACACACACACACACCACACACACACACACACACACACACACACACACACCACACACACACACACACACACAGCACACACACACTACACCGAGCTGTCGGCTACCTCTCTGAGTGCAAAAACACACCAGCAAGGATGCCTTAAAATAGGCAACCAGTGAGTAGAGAAAGAGGTTTGTTTTCTCTATGAAGTCTCCACACACACACACACACACTTTCTCTCTCACACACGACTGACTGCAGTAGGTCACTGGTTCTTGTGTGTCTTGGCAGGAGCAGACAGTCAATCTGTCAAGGACAGGACTGGTCTCCTCAGCGCGTCAGTCAGTGACAAAGAACGCCTGTCGGTCACAGAGACACCTCGAGTCAGACTGTAGAAGGCAACACCAGCAGAGAAACCTTCATGAAACCCTTTATAAACATTGGCTCTGTTCCCTCGACTGCCATCCATTGATCTCTGTCTCTCTCACTCATCACTCTTTCACCTCATTCTTTCTCCACCGCTTTCTTGCACCTTCATAGCGGAGGAGCGATTTTCTGAAATCTCACAACCGCAGTGCGTTGAGACACCGATATGAATCACGATGCCGTAGCAGGGCTGTCGCGGGCCGCTGTTCGTTGATCTCCGTGGGAGGGCGAAGCGGCGACTACGACAGTGCCCAGAAAACCAACCCGTCAGGGGGTTTCCACGATTACACCGAGAAGAGAACGAGAGAGATGAGGGCCGGCGAAGGCTACAGATGAGACGTCCGGTCCTCAAGTCGACAACATAATCGTTCACTTGTCAAAATGAGACCCCCTGTCGTTATCTAGAATTAGTACGGGTTTTCTTCTTTCAGATCAGAGCTATCGGGTTATGGTTTACCTGATCTGTTCTACTTACGTGGATGAGTACCTTTTATCAATGTCACATTTACTGAAATATATGTGACTATGTAGTGTATGCGTGCGTGTGTGTGTGTGTGTGTGTGTGTGTGTGTGTGTGTGTGTGTGCGTGCGTGTGCGTGTGTGTGCGTAGGCAGACGGACAGTATCAAGGTTTCGGTTAAACACAGTGTGGGATTACGGCGGGACTCCAATTACTGCACTCGGCGAATGTATTTCTGCTGGTGTAATGCACACCTGACGCACGTTCAGGGAACGGTGTCATTTCATCGGACTCACGCAGGGAACGCCTTGGCAACAATAGAACTCCCGTGGATCTAGAAAATGCTCGTATCCCAGCCCGGTTCGCTAGCGTTTACTATCAATCATAATTGCTGTTAGTTTTCCGAACATCTACGTTTTATATAACAATAAAAAGCAAATGGTGAGATCCAGAAGGGGTAAGTAGCATGCGAAGGTTATTGACTTCGTAGAGGAACACGAGGGACATTTCTTCTCTCCAAAGCGCAGATCTCAAACCGACCTAAACAGCGGCACTGAACCAGGGTGAGGTAGAATATTGGCATAGACTCACCGTGGAACGTGCGGTTCCACATCTTCTTGGTGACGGTGCTCCCACGCGGCCGGCCCCCTCCCTCCACCATGGTCTCGTTCAGGGCCTGTGAGTACAGCATCACCCCGTCATAGAAGCCTCCTGCTATCAGGTTCATCTGGAAGAGGAGACGGGGGAGAGATGGAGAGAGAAGAGGGGAGAGATGGAGAGAGAAGAGGGGAGAGATGGAGGGCGAAGAGGGGAGAGATGGAGGGAGAGAGAGAGAGGGGGAGAGATGGAGAGAGAAGAGAGAGAGATGGAGGGAGAGAGAGAGATGGAGAGAGTGGAGGGAGAAGAGGGAGAGATGAATTTATTTCTGCGCAAGACAGGATCCAGTGTTGATAAGCTTACCCTATCAATGTTTTGAAACATCTCATTGTTTTATAGTATTTTTCTATGTGTTTTCCATAATGTTATGGCATTATTTCCTAGGACCATGTTGATTATTTCAGTTTCCTGTTCAGGAGACAGAAGACGTTCTCGACCACGTTGTTTTGGTAATATTTCAGTTCTGCCAAACAAATAGTAAAATACTGTAAATACAACGTAGGAATACATTTCCCAAATACTTGAAACATACTTCATTTTTACAGTCCTACAGAACAGTCCACAGGCAATACTGAGCTACAGTACTCACTGAGTACTGTATTGATATGTAGTAGTCTACTGCAATTTTCTAGTGAGAGTATTTCTTACCTATTCTCATTTCGGAAAGTCCCGATGATGGATGCTACAGTGAACCTGCTCAAATGTGGCTGTACTATTTGCCCAGCTTCCCTCATTGTTAGACCATGGTTGACCACATGATCAACCAAACTGGCTCGGATCTCATCAGAGATTACGGCCCTTGGCCTTCCTCGTCCTCCTCCTCTTACTCTCACTCCTCTGGCTCTGTCTCTGTTTCCAATGTTGGCATCCATTGCTCCAAAACAGAAGAGCTCACCTGTTTCCCTTTTATGCTAAAGCTCTGATTGCTAATTGTAAAGATGTGTGATGGGTGTTTGCCCATGTGATGAGTCAGTGTTCATATTTGAATGTCAGTGTGTTCCTTGTGAAAACAAGAGATCTTCTTCATGAAAATTGTGCCAAATGCAGAGAATTGTGTGTTTTGAAAAAAGTATATTTTAGAACTGGAATTTGAGTGTAAAGCAGGAATTGTGCTTGTAGTTTAGCAGAATTGGTTCAGGGTGTTGGGGCATGAGTTACATGTTGTGTTCATTGTGTCTCAAGTACCAGTATTTGTGTAAACAATTGAGAAAAACTGTAATCCACTGTCCAATCACCTGTTCCAGAACGTCCTCTCTATATAGTGTTAATTTACCGTCACCACTTTTTTCTACCTAAATCTCATCATCCTCTTCCTCCCACATCTAAAGTATCATTCTCTGTTTTGTCGATGTCTGGGCTCCTGTTTTAGTCACGCCCGTATAGGTCAATCTGTTTATTAGCGCGTCTCCATGAATAGAAAGTACCATGGATGAGGTCAAGCTGACATAAGGATTATTTACTGGCCCGCCGAATGTTACCTTTGAACTAGAACCATTATAGAAATGCCCGGCACAGGGCATAACTCAAGACTTTATTTGTTTGGGCTAGACAGAGTACGAACTAGGATTTACGTGTGGCCAAACTTGCCCTATCTCCACATCAGCCAGACATTAAGAAAGAGACCATATTCCCTCTGGGTTAGAGCTCCATCTGACCGCCCACTACGTTGGACGTGGGACACAGCTGTTGATGCAGACAATGCTGCAAATGGCACGGCCTGCTGGGATATGTGTCCTTCAGGGAATAATATATGTGTGCATGTGTATGTGTTATCTATGTATGCATTATCTATGTGTGCATTATCTATGTGTGCATTATGTATGTATGGGTTATCTATATATGCATTATCTATGTATGCATTATCTATGTATGCATTATCCATGTATGGGTTATCTATGTATGCATTATCTATGTATGCATTATCCATGTATGGGTTATCTATGTATGCATTATCTATGTATGCATTATCCATGTATGGGTTATCTATGTATGCATTATCTATGTATGCATTATCTATGTATGAGTTATCTATATATACATTATCTATGTATGCATTATCTATGTATGCGTTATCTATGTATGCATTATCCATGTATGGGTTATCTATGTATGCATTATCTATGTATGCATTATCTATGTATGAGTTATCTATATATACATTATCTATGTATGCATTATCTATGTATGCGTTATCTATGTATGCATTATCTATGTATGCATTATCCATGTATGGGTTATCTATGTATGCATAATCCATGTATGGGTTATCTATGTATGCATTATCTATGTGTGCATTATCTATGTATGCATTATCTATGTATGGGTTATCTATGTATTTTTCAGCTATGTATCCATTATCTATGTATTATTCAGCTATGTAGCCACTATGAATTCCTAATAACAACGCTTCAGCATGTTCTGGGCTAAAAGGTTTGATATTTCTGTGGTGCCTGGCAATGATTTTGTTTGATTTGTCCCAAAAACGTTTGTTCACTTGTTGCTCAATTGAAAAATTGTATGTGTTTCAGGTTGACTTGTTTTCTGTAAGACGCTCAATAATATGTGGTAATACTGCAATGATTCGATTGTTGGTAATAGTGTGGTCAAATTCAGGAACTGCTTGATAAATATCCTGGGAATGTTTTCCAAATTCAAACGTGGCTCTTTTTGGAACCGTCCAATTAATGATCTGTAGGAGAACGCATAACCCAGCCAACAACCGAGCAGAACCTAAAGTGCTGTGAAACAAGGAAACCCGGTCCAACATCCTCCAGTCCGACCCGGGTGTCGTGGACGCAGCTAAACGTCGACCAGCACTTAAAATTATTTGTCAGAATCATTAATGGACTGATAAGCAAAGATCAAGAATTATTAAATCTGTTCTCTTTTCTATGTCTGTCGAAACAACCCTCCGGGTTTACTCTGCACATTTATTGGAAACAGGTGTTTATTTTTAGTGGGATTTAATGGTAAAAACATCTCAGGTAACGAGAGAGGAAGTTGTCAAAGTGTTTAATGATGGGATTATCTCCCAATGCTTGCAGCCCACTACCAATATATAAACATTTCAAAGATCGGAGGTAAAAGTCTTAGGTTGTCATAGAAACAGTGTGCCAGAAATGCGAGTCTATTTCATTGGACGAAAGACACGTGCGTGTGGAAGACACAGGAAGAGATTAAAATAATATGTCACCGCTGTTCTTCACTTATGTTTTTTTCAGTATTAATGACTCTTTTTCGCTTTTTTTACTGTTTGTATCGTAAAGATTTAATAAAGATTTATTTTTAAAAATAAAGCTTCCGACAGCTGTTAATAGGCTAACGACCGGCTGGATGGACAGGAGAATGCCCCACATAAGTGAGGAGAAGTGTCGTATTTGGGAGATTGCAGAGAAATGTGAGAGCAAACCCAGGCAAAATGAACTGCACAGGAGTTTCTGCAAACCACAAGGAAAGCACTTTTATCTGCCATAAACTCGGACAGACCGACGTAACATCAGAGACACGTGCCACTGGTGTTCCGAATCACAGAAAAAAAGGTGGAGCAGCTGCATCTCAAAACAGTATGTCTTTGAACTTTTATCCCACCTCACCCCCTCCGCATTACCGCACACATACAATAACAACAGCACGTACAGTATATATACCACCTCACACCCTCCACATTACCGCACACATACAATAACAACAGCACGTACAGTATATATACCACCTCACACCCTCCACATTACCGCACACATACAATAACAACAGCACGCACAGTATATATACCACCTCACACCCTCCGCATTACCGCACACATACAATAACAACAGCACGTACAGTATATATACCACCTCACACCCTCCACATTACCGCAAACATACAATAACAACAGCACGTACAGTATATATACCACCTCACACCCTCCACATTACCGCAAACATACAATAACAACAGCACGTACAGTATATATACCACCTCACACCCTCCGCATTACCGCACACATACAATAACAACAGCACGTACAGTATATATACCACCTCACACCCTCCACATTACCGCAAACATACAATAACAACAGCACGTACAGTATATATACTACCTCACACCCTCCACATTACCGCACACATACAATAACAACAGCACGTACAGTATATATACCACCTCACACCCTCGGCATTACCGCACACATACAATAACAACAGCACGTACAGTATATATACCACCTCACACCCTCCACATTACCGCAAACATACAATAACAACAGCACGTACAGTATATATACTACCTCACACCTGCCGCATTACCACACACATACAATAACAACAGCACGTACAGTATATATACCACCTCACACCCTCCGCATTACCACACACATACAATAACAACAGCACGTACAGTATATATACCACCTCACACCCTCGGCATTACCGCACACATACAATAACAACAGCACGTACAGTATATATACCACCTCACACCCTCGGCATTACCGCACACATACAATAACAACAGCACGTACAGTATATATACCACCTCACACCCTCCACATTACCGCACACATACAATAACAACAGCACGTACAATATATATACCACCTCACACCCTCCACATTACCGCACACTAACAATAAAAACAGCACGTACAGTATATATACCAGCTCACACCCTCCGCATTACCGCACACATACAATAACAACAGCACGTACAGTATATATACCACCACAGGCTCCGCATTACCACACACATACAATAACAACAGCACGTACAGTATACATACCAGCTCACACCCCCCGCATTACCACACACATACAATAACAACAGCACGTACAGTATATATACCACCACACCCTCCCCATTACCACACACATACAATAACAACAGCACGTACAGTATATATATCACCACACCCTCCGCATTACTACACACATACAATAACAACACCACCTAAAGTATATATACCACCTCACACCCTACGCATTACCACACACATACAATAACAACAGCACGTACAGTATATATACCACCCCACACCCTCCGCATTACCACACACATACAATAACAACAGCACGTACAGTATACATACCAGCTCACACCCTCCGCATTACCACACACATACAATAACAACAGCACGTACAGTATATATACCACCACACCCTCCCCATTACCACACACATACAATAACAACAGCACGTACAGTATATATACCACCTCACCCCCTCCGCATTACCACACACATACAATAACAACACCACGTACAGTATATATACCACCACAGGCTCCGCATTACCACACACATACAATAACAACAGCACGTACAGTATACATACCAGCTCACACCCCCCGCATTACCACACACATACAATAACAACAGCACGTACAGTATATATACCACCACACCCTCCCCATTACCACACACATACAATAACAACAGCACGTACAGTATATATATCACCACACCCTCCGCATTACCACACACATACAATAACAACACCACGTACAGTATATATACCACCTCACACCCTCCGCATTACCACACACATACAATAACAACAGCACGTACAGTATATATACCACCCCACACCCTCCGCATTACCACACACATACAATAACAACAGCACGTACAGTATACATACCAGCTCACACCCTCCGCATTACCACACACATACAATAACAACAGCACGTACAGTATATATACCACCACACCCTCCCCATTACCACACACATACAATAACAACAGCACGTACAGTATATATACCACCACACCCTCCGCATTACCACACACATACAATAACAACACCACGTACAGTATATATACCACCTCACACCCTCCGCATTACCACACACATACAATAACAACACCACGTACAGTATATATACCACCTCACACCCTCCGCATTACCACACACATACAATAACAACAGCACGTACAGTATATATACCACCTCACACCCTCCGCATTACCACACACATACAATAACAACAGCACGTACAGTATATATACCACCACAGGCTCCGCATTACCGCAAACATACAATAACAACAGCACGTACAGTATACATACCAGCTCACACCCTCCGCATTACCACACACATACAATAATAACAGCACGTACAGTATATATACCACCTCACACCCTCCCCATTACCACACACATACAATAACAACAGCATGTACAGTATATATACCACCACACCCTCCGCATTACCACACACATACAATAACAACACCACGTACAGTATATATACCACCTCACACCCTCCGCATTACCACACACATACAATAACAACAGCACGTACAGTATATATACCACCTCACCCCCTCCGCATTACCACACACATACAATAACAACAGCACGTACAGTATATATACCACCTCACACCCTCCGCATTACCGCACACATACAATAACAACAGCACGTACAGTATATATACCACCTCACACCCTCTGCATTACCACACACATACAATAACAACAGCACGTACAGTATATATACTACCTCACACCCTCCGCATTACCACACACATACAATAACAACAGCACGTACAGTATATATACCACCTCACACCCTCCGCATTACCACACACATACAATAACAACAGCACGTACAGTATATATACCACCTCACACCCTCCGCATTACACACACACATACAATAACAACAGCACGTACAGTATATATACCACCCCACACCCTCCGCATTACCGCACACATACAATAACAACAGCACGTACAGTATATATACCACCTCACACCCTCCGCATTACCACACACATACAATAACAACAGCACGTACAGTATATATACTACCTCACACCCTCCGCATTACCACACACATACAATAACAACAGCACGTACAGTATATATACCACCTCACACCCTCCGCATTACCACACACATACAATAACAACAGCACGTACAGTATATATACCACCTCACACCCTCCGCATTACCACACACATACAATAACAACAGCACGTACAGTATATATACCACCTCACACCCTCCGCATTACCACACACATACAATAACAACAGCACGTACAGTATATATACCACCTCACACCCTCCGCATTACCACACACATACAATAACAACAGCACGTACAGTATATATACCACCTCACACCCTCCGCATTACCACACACATACAATAACAACAGCACGTACAGTATATATACCACCTCACATACCCCTCCGCATTACCACACACATACAATAACAACAGCACGTACAGTATATATACCACCTCACACCCTCCGCATTACCACACACATACAATAACAACAGCACGTACAGTATATATACCACCTCACACCCTCCGCATTACCACACACATACAATAACAACAGCACGTACAGTATATATACCACCTCACACCCTCCGCATTACCGCACACATACAATAACAACAGCACGTACAGTATATATACCACCTCACCCCCTCCGCATTACCACACACATACAATAACAACAGCACGTACAGTATATATACCACCTCACACCCTCCGCATTACCGCACACATACAATAACAACAGCACGTACAGTATATATACCACCTCACACCCTCCGCATTACCACACACATACAATAACAACAGCACGTACAGTATATATACTACCTCACACCCTCCGCATTACCACACACATACAATAACAACAGCACGTACAGTATATATACCACCTCACACCCTCCGCATTACCACACACATACAATAACAACAGCACGTACAGTATATATACCACCTCACACCCTCCGCATTACCACACACATACAATAACAACAGCACGTACAGTATATATACCACCCCACACCCTCCGCATTACCGCACACATACAATAACAACAGCACGTACAGTATATATACCACCTCACACCCTCCGCATTACCACACACATACAATAACAACAGCACGTACAGTATATATACCACCACACCCTCCGCATTACCACACACATACAATAACAACACCACGTACAGTATATATATATACCACCTCAAACCCTCCGCATTACCACACACATACAATAACAACACCACGTACAGTATATATACCACCTCACACCCTCCGCATTACCACACACATACAATAACAACAGCACGTACAGTATATATACCACCTCACACCCTCCGCATTACCACACACATACAATAACAACAGCACGTACAGTATATATACCACCACAGGCTCCGCATAACCACACACATACAATAACAACAGCACGTACAGTATACATACCAGCTCACACCCTCCGCATTACCACACACATACAATAATAACAGCACGTACAGTATATATACCACCTCACACCCTCCCCATTACCACACACATACAATAACAACAGCATGTACAGTATATATACCACCACACCCTCCGCATTACCACACACATACAATAACAACACCACGTACAGTATATATACCACCTCACACCCTCCGCATTACCACACACATACAATAACAACAGCACGTACAGTATATATACCACCTCACCCCCTCCGCATTACCACACACATACAATAACAACAGCACGTACAGTATATATACCACCTCACACCCTCGGCATTACCACACACATACAATAACAACAGCACGTACAGTATATATACCACCTCACACCCTCCGCATTACCACACACATACAATAACAACAGCACGTACAGTATATATACTACCTCACACCCTCCGCATTACCACACACATACAATAACAACAGCACGTACAGTATATATACCACCTCACACCCTCCGCATTACCACACACATACAATAACAACAGCACGTACAGTATATATACCACCTCACACCCTCCGCATTACCACACACATACAATAACAACAGCACGTACAGTATATATACCACCCCACACCCTCCGCATTACCGCACACATACAATAACAACAGCACGTACAGTATATATACCACCTCACACCCTCCGCATTACCACACACATACAATAACAACAGCACGTACAGTATATATACTACCTCACACCCTCCGCATTACCACACACATACAATAACAACAGCACGTACAGTATATATACCACCTCACACCCTCCGCATTACCACACACATACAATAACAACAGCACGTACAGTATATATACCACCTCACACCCTCCGCATTACCACACACATACAATAACAACAGCACGTACAGTATATATACCACCTCACACCCTCCGCATTACCACACACATACAATAACAACAGCACGTACAGTATATATACCACCTCACCCCCTCCGCATTACCACACACATACAATAACAACAGCACGTACAGTATATATACCACCTCACACCCTCCGCATTACCACACACATACAATAACAACAGCACGTACAGTATATATACCACCTCACACCCTCCGCATTACCACACACATACAATAACAACAGCACGTACAGTATATATACCACCTCACACCCTCCGCATTACCACACACATACAATAACAACAGCACGTACAGTATATATACCACCCACCTCACACCCTCCGCATTACCGCACACATACAATAACAACAGCACGTACAGTATATATACCACCTCACCCCCTCCGCATTACCACACACATACAATAACAACAGCACGTACAGTATATATACCACCTCACACCCTCCGCATTACCGCACACATACAATAACAACAGCACGTACAGTATATATACCACCTCACACCCTCCGCATTACCACACACATACAATAACAACAGCACGTACAGTATATATACTACCTCACACCCTCCGCATTACCACACACATACAATAACAACAGCACGTACAGAATATATACCACCCCACACCCTCCGCATTACCACACACATACAATAACAACAGCACGTACAGTATATATACCACCTCACACCCTCCGCATTACCACACACATACAATAACAACAGCACGTACAGTATATATACCACCCCACACCCTCCGCATTACCGCACACATACAATAACAACAGCACGTACAGTATATATACCACCTCACACCCTCCGCATTACCACACACATACAATAACAACAGCACGTACAGTATATATACCACCTCACACCCTCCGCATTACCACACACATACAATAACAACAGCACGTACAGTATATATACCACCTCACACCCTCCGCATTACCACACACATACAATAACAACAGCACGTACAGTATATATACCACCTCACACCCTCCGCATTACCACACACATACAATAACAACAGCACGTACAGTATATATACCACCTCACACCCTCCGCATTACTGCACACATACAATAACAACAGCACGTACAGTATATATACCACCACACCCTCCCCATTACCACACACATACAATAACAACAGCACGTACAGTATATATACCACCTCACCCCCTCCGCATTACCGCACACATACAATAACAACAGCACGTACAGTATATATACCACCTCACCCCCTCCGCATTACCACACACATACAATAACAACAGCACGTACAGTATATATACCACCTCACACCCTCCACATTACCGCACACATACAATAACAACAGCACGTACAGTATATATACCACCTCACACCCTCCGCATTACCACACACATACAATAACAACAGCACGTACAGTATATATACCACCTCACACCCTCCGCATTACCGCACACATACAATAACAACAGCACGTACAGTATATATACCACCTCACACCCTCCGCATTACCACACACATACAATAACAACAGCACGTACAGTATATATACCACCTCACACCCTCCGCATTACCACACACATACAATAACAACAGCACGTACAGTATATATACCACCTCACACCCTCCGCATTACCACACACATACAATAACAACAGCACGTACAGTTTATATACCACCACGGCCTACACTCTCACACAGTGAACCTCCAACGCAATATGCGTCGTTTGCCCAATTATATTTCAGTCGGGTCAAACTTCCAAGCGCAAAATGCCAGGTAACCAATATAACCCGGACACATTGGCACGCGTTGGCACGATCTCGAGCCGGAATTTTAGCCCGTGTCTTAGACTTGGAGGGTTATGAAGAGGACATGCGCGATTACGCCACGCGTGCAGTTTCTACTCGGCATCGTTGCTATGGCAACCGGGACATCCGCACGCTTCCGCGCGTGCCCAGATGAGACGGGAGCGTGTAACGTTCTGCCGCACGTGGCCGGTTGCTGTGCTGATTAGTGTCCGGCCCCGCTGGCTTCCTGAACCACGGCCCATTGAGAGATACTAGAGCGTGACACACACACACACACACACACAGACACAGACAGAGACACAGACACAGACAGACACACAGACACAGACACACACACAGACACACAGACACAGACAGACACACAGACACAGACAGACACACAGACACACACACAGACACACACAGACACACACACACACAGACACACAGACACACACACAGACACACACAGACACACACACACACACACAGACACACACACACACACACAGACACAGACAGACACACAGACACAGACACACACACAGACACACAGACACAGACAGACACACAGACACACAGACACAGACAGACACACAGACACAGATAGACACACAGACACACAGACACAGACAGACACACAGACACAGACAGACACACAGACACAGACAGACACACAGACACAGACAGACACACAGACACACACACAGACACACACAGACACACAGACACACAGACACACAGACACACAGACACACACACAGACACACACAGACACACACACACACACCCATGACCACACAGACACACACAGACACAGACACACACAGACACACAGACACACACACAGACACAGACACACACAGACACACACACACACAGACACACACACACACAGACACACAGACACACACACACACACACAGACACACAGACACACACACACACACAGACACACACCCATGACCACACAGACACACACAGACACAGACACACACAGACACACAGACACACACACACAGACAGACACACACAGACACACACACACACAGACACACACACAGACACACACACACACACAGACACACACACGCACGCACACAGACACACACAGACACACAGACACACACACACACACACACACACAGACAGACACACACACACACACACACACACACACACACACACAGACACACACACACACACACGCACACAGACACACACACACACACACACACAGACACACACACACACACACACGCACGCACACAGACACACACACACAGAGCTCCGTTACTTAGTCTAGCCCATGCTTGGGAGACACCATGACAGATTAGACCTGCTGCCCCTAACCCAGTCGTGACTACCATGCTTCATGCATAGAGTGGGCCGGTGTTTCTGTGACACATACGTTCACTGCAATACGTATTTTATTAGTCTGGATACTGAAGTTGAAGTTTAGTCCATTAATTCCTTATAAAATGCGCTACTGTTCAGAGGTGGTGGGGTTTAGAATAACAGTAGTCTGAATGTATTGCGCTTGTGTTCATCTGTGGCCATTACTCAGAATGCTCTGGTTGTTGTGAGGTTACTTGCATTTCGTCTGTTAATAATACAGTGCATGACCTTCCCAACATCCTCTGTGTTTTACTTTGCTTTGCATTGGTCATAGTTGGAAAATAAGTAATCTACCCAAAAGGAGATGTGTATCATCCCCTGCTCTTTCTGATAAACGATTAAAACCCAGGCAGTGGGAAATGTACAATCCACCAAGCTCACTCATATGCTAAATGTCACGCCAGTGAATTCCGACACAATCACTTCCTGATATGGAGAATGAATAGCTGTTTGATATTATTCCCCTTCACCTGTGTTCCCGATCACTGTCCTTAATTAATTCCTCCTTCCCTTGTATATTCTGTCGTTCATTGTTTGGATCATGTCTCTATTTCGTAACGCTGTTCTGGTATGTTTTTATTTTTGGCCAGTGTCCTGCCTCTCAACTGCCCGTAACACGTGGGGTTAGTTGATGAGAACCATGGTAATATTTAAACACGCGGATTTAGCGGAAAACTGCAAAAACGCTGGCATTCTGCCAACTTACATTTCCGGCAAGATGCTACGGTACAGAATGTCACACTGATCGCTTGTAATCAGTTCTATTACCTTTGTTCTATTAGCGTAGCGGAAAGCAGAGCTATTTTAATGACCGCAAAGCTTCTGCGGTTGCCATGGCGGAGTGAGGCAGCCTGCGCGGAAAGCTGTGTAAACATGTGGTTATGATATTTATTTTTGTATGAACAAATAATTGTTGGTAGTTTTGGCTGATCCTGGGTTGCACCATATATGCCTTTGGGGACTCACAGAGTTGTATGATTGTGACAGAAATAACATTTGGTTTGATAGCTACAGATTGTTTGACGGATTGCCATGACAATGTCTTGAGGGGGATAGATGACTTTTAAGGATTGCTTTTAGGAACGGCACAGACAAAAGTAATTGATCATAGAGATGGACGGATTAAATCAAGGATGGAGGAGGTCATGTGACATTATTGACTTTAACACCTAGCTCTTATGCTTTTTAAAAGCTGCTCTTCAAAACCAGAACGGCAGGAGGGCAAACCTCTGTAAGGGAACCTGCACTCATCTGTTACCACCAGGGGGAGTCGCTCTAGAGCAATATGGGACCCTGCTAGCAAATGAACATCGCATATTGGGCTTCCCAGACAGTGGCCAGTTGGCGCCATAGGAAAAAATTGACCATAGACGGTTGTGGTAAGCTTTGTCTTGGTTAAAGAACATTAGACCGTTGACCCATCTGGGAAGCTTGCCTCAGAGGTTTCCATTAACTGGTAGTAACCAGTAAACCAGTAACAATAAACAACGCACAATAAAAAAATATATTTGAAGTTCGAATCGGAATCATGATAACTGTGCAAATGCAATTAAAACGTACAAATGAGGAAAACTGCAGTAAACAGACTTAATACTATATATACTGTGGTAAACAGACGTAATACTATTTATACTGTGATAAATAGATGTAATACTATATATACTGTGGTAAACAGACCATATGCTATATATACAGTGGTAAACATACTATATATATATATATACTGTGGTAAATAGACGTAATACTATATATACTGTGGTAAACAGACCATATGCTATATATACAGTGGTAAACATACTATATATATATATATACTGTGGTAAACAGACTATATACTATATATACTGTGGTAAACAGACTATATAAGTACTATATATATATACTGTGGTAAATAGACTATGCGTTAAAAATACTGTGGTAAGAAAGAAATACATAAAAAAGAGAGAGGTCAAGACTTAAACGAGGCTGTTGCTAACTGGAATCGCTCAATTCTTACTCAATGAAAAGCTCTAGTACAAATGTGTAGGCAAAGAAGTGGTGACGTCAAACTGAAGAATCAAGGACAGGGTAAGGTAGGAAGGGGCATTGTGATGCTTAAAAACCGACTGCTCAAACAGAATCACTGTTACAATAAAGCACAGGGTTTATCACTTGTCTGCGGTGCTGAGTGTATACTGGATTACGCATCGTGAAGCAACTTTTTAAAAGCTGAAAAACATGTTAAAAAACAGTCTTGGTAGAGCCGTGGACTGCAATGTTGTTTGAGGCTGTATGGATATTAGCTCATTTCTTGTATTAAGATAAGAGTATGCCAGCATTTACACACACACACAGAGAGAGAGAGAGAGAGAGAGAGAGAGAGAGAGAGAGACTGACTGACTGAATTAAAAGAAACCCCGTGATGGAGAGATGGGAAGGTAGAGAGGACCATTAGAAGGTTTTTATTTACTTGCAGGGGGCACAGAATGACTGCCATTTTATTCAACAGCAACTGCATTATCCTGAATAATACATACAAGTTACACTTAGCCAATAAATACTATGGAACGTATCTCTGGTGGAGACCATTGGGAAACACTGTGCAAGGATATTAGAACCAAAATAGTTGGCGGTAGTGCACACGAAGCTGATATTAAAGGTTCAAATATTGTTTGGAGTTGAGACTTCGTTTCAATGTTGAAAGCAGGTTTGCAAAATGTTTCTCTTTCAGTGTAGAGTGGAATGAAAAAAATCCAGCTGATAAACGTGTGAAGTTTGGGTGTGGGTATTAATATATATATATTTTTTTTTCTTTTTCTTCAGGCTTTTCTCCTAATTGGATTTAACCTAAACCTGGTGTTTACTTTGGCCTATTTGGTAATGTTTCTATCAATAAATGTGCCAATGGACCAAATAACCAAGATATTAACCAATCGTTGAGCCAGCCCAACTCACCACAGTCTTCCACAGTAACTCTGCAACCATTCATTACGTACCAGAGAGTCTTCCACCGTAAAGTTGAACATTTTCATGGCGTCCATCTTGAGGTTGGCCACAAAATCTTTGTACTCTGGGTTCTGTGGCTCTTTGTACGTCAGGATCTTCACGCTCTGTCAAAACAGACGTCGACAAGTCAGAAAAACCACTATGACAAATAGCCACAGACAAATATGACCACACACAACACTTTGGTTTCACGTCACACAAAGTAACGTCAAGTCTTGTCTCTCGTTATCCAAAACGCGCCATTTTGTCAACGCCTGTGAGAAAACAAGACTTTATTCCGGGCCACATCAGGCTCCATTGGCATTTCGTTATGCTCTACTGTCACTATGGCATTCCTGTGAGGCATCTCCAACGCAGAACATGCCATCCCTAATACAAAGCAACCCATGAGCTTCGCCACAACCACACACGGCGTGGGGGGGGGGGTAAACGGTTGCTCTAGCAACAAATGAACAGCCTACACCGAGACGTCATTAAAGAAAGCAGAAACCCGTTCCAGTGTTGTGATAACGCACCATGTGCCACGTCGTCTTATATCCTCCTTCGTTCTTCCATATCATAGTTCCTCTTTTCTTATTATTAATCGGTTGCATGGTCAACAGTGGGATGGCTTATTCAACGTTATTTGCTGTTTCTTCTAGAACCGAAACCCGACCAAGTAAATCTCTCCAACACGGTCCGCGTGTTGCCTAATTTCCCCCGGTCAACGCAGCCATCCCCGCTGTCTCACTGTCACTCTGACACTTCCACATCTTCCCTCTGGTAATGAATAAATAAATACTATATCACCCCAATGTCCTCATTTAGAAAATGTGTTCAGAATGTCCCTGGAATTGACCATAACACATCTTTAATTCATGCGTCACACATATATGCTTATCACTAACATACACATAGGCATTGACTTCGTTATCTTAAACTCTTTCCAGGAATAACGGATGCCTAAAAATGCCCCAAAAACTATATTTCTGGCGTACTGACAAATGTGAGTAACATCAGATAACAAGACGTGTTGTTTTGGATTAGAAAACCAATTTCGACACATCATTGGCACATTGGCCCAGTGGTGTACACAAGACAATAACAACAACACTAATAATAACAGCCATAACAAAACAACCATAACAACAACAACAACAACACTAATAATAACAGCCATAACAAAACAACCATAACAACAACAACAATAACAACAACACTAATAATAACAGCCATAACAAAACAACCATAACAACAACAACAATAACAACAACATTAATAATAACAGCCATAACAAAACAACCATAACAAAAACAACAATAACAACAACAATAACAACACCAGAAATAACAACAACATTAATAATAACCGCCATAACAAAACAACCATAACAAAAACAACAATAACAACAACTTTAATAATAACCGCCATAACAAAAACAACCTTAACAACAACAGCAATAACAACAACTATAATTATAACAGCCATAACAAAAACAAATTACATGTTGATATCTTTACATTTTGGGATCTATTATTTTCCATGTTCCGTGTTCACTCTTGGCATTGCACATATATGTCATTGGATAGCTGAAACATGTTTTACACATTTAGGCTGCAGAAAAGTCTGCAATACTTATCAAGTGAGTCACGTGCACATAGGAATGTACGCGCCGTCACACATTACGCATTCAAGATGCCCAAACTCCCGTGAGCTTGTGAGTAGATTAGGTCAATAAGAATGTTTCAGAGCGGGCCTTCCCGAGCTTCCCAAAGATATGGAGGACCGTAGGAGGGAGATCGACGCTATTTACAGTGCAGGACTAAAGAAGAAGACTTTTTTTTGGTGAGACAACATCCTGTTCAGATAGTGTGGTGCAGCTACCAAAACACACCTCCTCTAACTCTACCCCTTCCCTTCTTTACTACGTGGTAATTGTATGCTTGCAAATGTCATCCCTGGATCATAAGAGCGATGCAGGGGAATAATAGTGAAATACTAACAAACAGTGTAATAATAAAATAAATAAATAAATAATAAATAATAACAGCACATCACATTTCTCAGTCCTCCCTGAGAACTCCTTCCCACGTATCTCCTCCCAGACCACCACCGCTCCTCGACCTCCACTCACCCGGAAGGCCTGCTTGGCTTGGTGGTCGTGGGCGTCTCCGCGGTACCAGGGCCTGGCGGGCTGCTCTCTCAGGCTGTGACCGAAGAGGTCGATGAAGAAGAAGACGTAGTCCTCCGAGGGCAGACCCCTCATCCAGAACTGGACCATCAGCCTCCGGAAGACGTCCCAGGGGACGAAGGTGTACACCACTGACGAGGAGGAGGAAGACGTGTCAGCTAGGCGTGTACATCAGTTGAACTTAATGACAGAGAGAGGACCACATACCCTCTGCCACAATACACACACCCTTATGGCAAGTCCGATTAAATCAATGGTTTGGTGAAATACGACCGATAAACAACAAATACTTACCACAGCAATTGGTACCAGCGGAGTTAAGTTACTAAAGAGATGATAAGGTAAATGTATATTTATATATTTAAATGTAACATGGCCAGGGCCGTAGCTAAGAGTCATGACTTATAGAAAACATTGCCATTGTTACAATACACCCCCCGCGAGCTACATCCACCTTTCAGCTACTGCCCTGTATACGACCTTACGTATAACCGCAGAGACGGAATAAAAGACACGGAATATCGTAGTCTGTGAGACATAATTCATCCCAAATAATGGGCACAGCGAACAGTCCATCAAGCAACACTTTAGGCATTACAGCAATGCTTCTTGGACAGAGATATAGTGTTTACCAGCCTGTCAGATATAACAGGGCAAGTATCTATTTTAACGTGTTCATACTAAATTTGTTTCTTGGCCATGAGGGTATTTCTCACAGTGTTGGCTGTTGTAGTTACCACAGAGAGAGAGAGAATGTAGAAAGGTTCTGAGTTACCATAGAGACAGAGAGTATTTAGAAAGGTTCTGTAGTTACCACAGAGACAACGAGTATGTATAAAGATTCTGTAGTTACCACAGAGACAATGAGTATGTGGAACGTTTCTGTAGTTACCACAGAGACAGAGGGTATGTAGAAAGGTTCTGCAGTTACAGCAAAGACAGTGAGTATATAGAAAGGTTCTGTAGATACCTCAGAGAGTATGTAGAAAGGTTCTGTAGATACCTCAGAGAGTATGTATAAAGGTTACGTGTGGAGGTCTAAATGTGATTCACTGCAGATGTTGTGCAGACAGCTTGAGGGGAATGGTCTTCGTTGTTGAAGTTAATTAATATATACCTCCACAATACCTTACCCACGTACACACACGTACACACACACACACACACACACACACACAGTTCAAGTGTGTCAGCCACCCCCCTGTTCTATTACCAGTGCACTGGGAGGGAGATGCAATACTACCCAACGGAGAAAGGGTTAACTCCATCTGAAAAATTACCTCACATTATGGGTCAATTGCTTATGGTGATAATCCGAAAGCTGCTACGCTAATGAGTGCGATAACTATCAACCGAAGAAAAAAACTAATTACAAAGCCTCAAGAGTGAGATAGGATGGAAAAGCAAAGGGCACGGCCGCGTCACATCCTAGTTCTACTGCAGCATCAGAGGCAGAATCATGATTGGCTGTGGTTGGCGTTTACGGAAAAACCTAATTGTTCCTACGATTACGTTCACCTTCAATGTCATCTACGCTTTGACTGTGTTGCCGGCTAAAGAGTGTCTTGGAAGCCTGGTAAAAAAAACAGAGAGGTAGACTCAGATGAACTCTGGGTAAACTTAAACATCAGATTTGATGTCACTGGTGTTCAAACCCAAGCAATGTAGGAATGGTTTAACCAAATGAGTGCCTACCAATCTATCCAAACAGGTGCATATGTTAACAGAACAAATACCTAAATTGCCAGAGTCAATTCAATGCCTAATTAATGGCATAAAAAAACGATGGGTTAGCTCCAGTTCTGATGAAACGGTTCTGCTGGATTTGATCCCGGCACGGGCCGGTGCCATCAGACAGGGTGGGGATTTAGAAGGAGGAGACGAGACCCACGTAGTGAAAGAGAACCGCTGCATTACTCACACACATTTCCCCACTATCTCTTCCACTGATCTCTATTGTCCCAATCGTTCCCTCAGTCCGACTCAAATTGTGTCTCTCGTTTGGGCCCCGCTTTCCCGCTCTCTCGCCTCTCTCCTTTCGTCGCCTGAGTCATCTGTCCCTTGTGTTGATAAGTGGCTGCCCCGTGTAGAGAATAAATCAGGTTTCCGACTGGCGAAGGCTGCCAGGGAAGGAGAGTCATTTACCAAAAGGACTGGGAGATTTCCTGGAAGCGGGCCCTTTGGTTAATCAAAGCGTCCTGCCAGAAGGACAACATATTGACACGGGTATAAAAGGCTGGATTTTCTAGCATTATAATTCACAATATTAATTACCATCCCGCATTATCTGAATTGTATTGGTACATTTAAGGTACATTTATTTAGATCAGGGGGAACTATCTTATTTCTTTCCAGGCATTACTAAGCTATATAAAGGGATTTAAGTTAAAATGAGAGAGCAGAGAACAGGACTAAGCTATATAAAGGGATATAAGTTAAAAATGAGAGACCAGAGGACAGGACTAAGCTATATAAAGGGATATAAGTTAAAATGAGAGAGCAGAGGACATGACTAAGCTATATAAAGGGATATAAGTTAAAATGAGAGACCAGAGGACAGGACTAAGCTATATAAAGGGATATAAGTTAAAATGAGAGACCAGAGGACAGGACTAAGCTATATAAAGGGATATAAGTTAAAATGAGAGAGCAGAGGACATGACTAAGCTATATAAAGGGATATAAGTTAAAAATGAGAGACCAGAGGACAGGACTAAGCTATATAAAGGGATATAAGTTAAAATGAGAGACCAGAGGACAGGACTAAGCTATATAAAGGGATATAAGTTAAAATGAGAGAGCAGAGGACAGGACTAAGCTATATAAAGGGATATAAGTTAAAATGAGAGACCAGAGGACAGGACTAAGCTATATAAAGGGATATAAGTTAAAATGAGAGACCAGAGGACAGGACTAAGCTATATAAAGGGATATAAGTTAAAATGAGAGAGCAGAGGACAGGACTAAGCTATATAAAGGGATATAAGTTAAAATGAGAGACCAGAGGACAGGACTAAGCTATATAAAGGGATATAAGTTAAAATGAGAGAGCAGAGGACAGGACTAAGCTATATAAAGGGATATAAGTTAAAATGAGAGACCAGAGGACAGGACTAAGCTATATAAAGGGATATAAGTTAAAATGAGAGAGCAGAGGACAGGACTAAGCTATATAAAGGGATATAAGTTAAAATGAGAGACCAGAGGACAGGACTAAGCTATATAAAGGGATATAAGTTAAAAATGAGAGACCAGAGGACAGGACTAAGCTATATAAAGGGATATAAGTTAAAAATGAGAGACCAGAGGACAGGACTGGTGAACTCGATGCAGTAGAACTGTGTGCCAGACGCACGTTGATTTGTCTTTGAATTGTTTAATGTGGACAATGGCATACATTGTGTTAGTGAGCGTAATGTGAAATTCTCTCTAATTTCCTCCAACTTCACAGTGAGTCAACAGTAAATTGGTAACAGCCGGAACTAAGTATTTATTGTGCTGAAAAAGCACAAACTACAGGTGCAATTAGGCCTGTGCGACCTGAGGAACAAGGTGCATATCAATTATGAGGGTTGAAAAAAAGGTTTATGACATAATGCTCCTTTTATTTCGCTCAGAGAGCAACGTTCCCATTTTGTTCGAGTCTATCCCTCAGTAGATTAGGTTTTTTCTACCTCGGATCGCTGGTGGTGACAAACTGAAAAACTGTCAACTGCCCGTTTTGTTTACACACCGGGTCCAGCATGTCGGCGAATACGGCAAACAGAAACCATTACTGACATCCTTTCACTGGCAGAAGGCACGTAGACCTCACGAATCCACGCCGGCGACAGATGGCCCAGTTTATTAGAGCCAACGGAAAACGGCGCGAGCGTTCGCCGGGGCCAATTCCAACCGGCCAATCTTTCTACCCACGTCACACAGGCCCGTGTCGCTCGTTGTAAATCAGACAGGGTTCCACCCCTCGCTCCTTTATGTGTGTGCCTTCCTGCGCGCGTGTGTCGGCCCCCCTTGGTCCCCGGAGCCCTGCCTCAGTGGCCCTTTAGCCAAACAGCACGCTCTTTCTGTTGCGTAGCTGCGCCGGTGTCCAGGTGTCAAGGCTAAGCGCTAACCCCTCAGGTGGAGTTACTATTCGCTTGTGTTCAGTCAAACTGTCAGTGTACTTTCACAGACGCATCAGTTGGACGGGCTGTTGGACACGCGGTCTGTTTAGACACGTCAGGTGAATTGTATTTAATATCGACACACTATCAAAACGGAATAATATTTGTCCCAGGCGGATCAATCTGAGAGGTCATTTGATTTGTTTTGTCACTAACAAGTGGTGTTAGATAAATACGACGACAAATGTCACTGTTGGCGTGAAAGTAATTCCCACCAGACGAGGAACGACCTGGCACAAACCTTTCTGTCAGCGTGACATTTCATCCAGTGAAATTCTTTATTGAGGCATATTATATTAAAATGTTGACTCAAAATCTCACATTCATTCTCTGGTCAACAAGCACTGACCTCCATTTCCAATGATGACATTTATGCAGAAACACTTGTTTTTTTTTCCATTTCCAGTAATACAGTTTATGGAAACAGATGATCTATAATGTAGCAAATTCAAATTAGTTTTAGCACCTATGTATGAATAAACATCTTTTGAAGACATAGTTTAATGTGTCTTTATTGCATCTTTTATGCATAGAAAACTGCAAAAGACGTGGCTTTCAGATGCGTTGGTTGTGTGTTTGTGTCTCCAACCGTTTTGTCCCTGCATTTATTTTCATAATAAGACAACTCACAGTCTAGAGAACAGCGCTGGCTGTGGTTTATAAATTATTGATATTGATTATTGTTCGGCTTTAACTGTCCATCAGCAATAACTTGCTTGTATTGCAGTTTTTTTGAATTTAGTCTTTCTTACACTGGATCAAACAGCATTCCACAAACCCTCGTTAGGTTTTTGGGAGATATATTTGGAAAGAATCGAGGCTTTGTGTTTGCCAAATAGTTTGTGCCAGTGCACCAAACCTCAGGAAAGGAGGTCTGAAACTAAGGATATTGGTAAAAACATCCCCTCAAAAAACACCCAACTTCAAGACAAAATACAATTGAAAAAGTGTTTGTATTTCTGTGTTTGATCCTTTCACACTGTAAAAATGCAATGATATTGTGTATTTCTCCTCTAGTAATTGATGTTGCTCTCTAAGAAGACATGTCAAGTGTTATACTGTTACATAAAGAATCTGAAAACCAGAACAATGACCCAACTCGCCCGATTCTACCAAGGATCTATGCACCGATAATAGAACGATATTGATCTGCCAAATAGGCAGCTTGGGCACTTATCATTGGCATGAAACAAGTCTGCCGATCGATAACAGGCGTAGTTAGAAAGCCCCCTCAGCTTTGAGAACAAACTTTCAGTTGGAGAGTGAGTTATTGTGGTTGTTGATGAGCCACGTGAATGAGGACCGCTGGTCACTTAGATTATTCCTGACGGGTGCCAGATAAAAACATATGGGGGGGGGGGGCAGTTACTCAGTCGCATCCAGATGTTCCGGTGCTCAAGCGCAGATGCTGTCGGTTGCCATGGAAGCGGTCTCCTTTTTGTGGATCCTCTTTTCCGTAAACGTTCCACGTGGCACATCGGGCCGAGGGTAAAAAGGCAGAGCGCCTCTGCATGTACCTCTGTATGTACCTCTGTGTGTACCTCTGCGTGTACCTCTGCGTGTACCTCTGCTTGTACCTCTGCGTGTACCTCTGCATGTACCTCTGCATTGCCAGCACCTCAAGTCTTCTCCTTAGAAAACAAATCAACTAAACTGAGGTATCGACGTAGTGACATTTCGATTTATTTACCAAAACCAGGTTACCAGATATGTGTTCGCATCGCCCCCTCTGGCTTCGTTTGAAAGCTGCCCCATTCTATCACACTCTGTCTCCGTGTCTTTTGTATAATGGCTCTTCTACAAAATAACATCCTGTCCCAAAATCAGTTGAGGTATTATCCTGCAACGCTGCCAAGCATATTGTATGGAACGCCTCTTGCTTTTTTACCTAGTTTTTCACTTTAAACATGATCTCCTGTCCTTCCTTCTTCTCTATCTACTCACAATTATTCACTACCTTCTCTCTATCTCAATAGCTCCTCTCCGTTCTTCTTGGGTTTTCCTCCATACCTTCTGTCTCTCCTATATATTTTTATATATTTTCTTTATTGTCTTTCACTACCTTGTATCTCTACCTCGTCTAGCTTTTTCAAACTCCTGGCTCTCTAGCCTCTCTCTATGGCTTCTGTCTAGTCTCCTAGTCCAACCAACTCACAGTTACAGGCAGAACTATTGAGTAATCAAACACTGCAAGTGTTCATGAGATTCAAATTAGTGGAGTTCTTTGCAGCAACCCAAGGACCCAAAGCCAGAACCAGCCCTCTTTTTCAGCCTTGTAATGACTTAATGGGACAGCTGGCTCTGATATCGCTCACTGCTTGCAAAGTCACTTTAAATGTTGTCAGGGTTGGGAACTCTAGCCCACTTCATGGGGTCCATAGAGGGCTGCCAGGGCATGACAGCCATCTAGATTCATCTTGCTGCCATTTGGCTGCTGGGCTTTTGTTGGCTCCTCATTTAGTGGCAGCTGTCTAGTGTTTCCCTAATTGGGGAGCCTATTTAAGTTAGGTGTCTGGAAGCCACTTTTGTGGTTTATTGGTTTATGTTACTTGGTATGTGTTGCTGTCATTATGTGTTTGTTGTTTTTGTAAGAGTTTACATTAAATAAAACTACAATAAGTTCCAGAAAAGCTCTGTGTTTGCATCCTCCACATCCCAGCACCGTGACAGACGTTGTTTAAGGGATTCCTCCACTTGCCCAAAACACAACCCCCCTATAACACCAGCCGTATATAATTATATTAGCCATGGTCTAAGATGCACTACAAACCTGGAAAAACACAACAAACAGTGGAATATTGCCTGCAAAAAAAATATTATTTAAAACTGGGTTCTGACCATAGAGTGGTTTTACATTTCCATTTCCAGTTCCCTATTATTTCAGTCTGTGGTAGATAAATAGAGGCTTATTTGACCATAGAAATGTCTTAATTATTCAACATTGAAGCCCTGCTCATCTGACTACACGTTTATCTCCGGCGTTTAAGGAGTGAAAATCCTCAGGCCATTGAAACAGCAGGTAATGAGAGGCATTCCTTAGCAAAGTGAAACTGAAGTGCGATCAAATACATTATATAGTTGTAGTGACCAACGTTATTTTTTTAAGCTCATATATCTAAGAATGATTGCACGACTAACATCCTGAAGAGGACCTATTGAGCAGATAATGGATATATATAATATATATTTTGAAGTCAAATCACACGCTCCTTAAAATGTTTTCATCTATTTTCCTTCCGTTCCTAGCCTTTGTCGCTCCTCTTCTCTTTCCCACCCACTCCGCCCCCAGCTCTGTCAGCTTAGCCAATTGATTCCCCGTTCTTGATTCCCCGGTCGCTCAGGGAGACAAACGACTGCGTGACACAGCCAATAGACTCATATATAGCGGTCACACCGGGGCGGTACCAGGAATAGCTCCGTACAACTTTGGCACATAAAGCTACGACAAATCATGTTTTCGCCTGAAATACTTACATATCAGAAATGTCCTAAGCTGTTCCCCTTATAAAGTCAGACGAGACCCAGGCTCGTCTTCTCGTTTAAGTTTGGGACTTTTAATTGAATATGATGTCATGCCCACGTGGGAGCCGGGAGAGTAGACGACAAGCAACCGTTTAAGGCTCGAGAAAAGTAACTCAAATCAACGGGAAAGAGTCTACGCCTGAATTTATATCGCCCGCTTCTCATGATAAAAACGATGGTGAATTTAAAACAAATTCACGGAAAACAGTGAACGTTGATCGTCCGACGGGATTTCTTATATAAATGTGCTGGCGACAAAGTTGCATTTGTCTGCGTAAAGGTAACAAACAACTAATTCTCCATCGAAAATTCACAAAGCCCTGATCCAATAATCCCACGTTGAATATCAAAACGAATATCATTACATTTTAGGAATAACTACAAGATAAAGATTTAGGTATTGCTAACTAAGAGCAAATTGTTCACTGATGGTCTTAGGTCACTCTAACTACAGGCACACTAACTACAGGCCCACTAACTACAGGCACTCTACAGGCACTCTAACTACAGGCACTCTAACTACAGGCACTCTAACTACAGGCACTCTAACTACAGGCACTCTAACTACAGGCACACTAACTACAGGCACACTAATCACAGGCACTCTAACTACAGGCACACTAACTACAAGCACTCTAACTACAGGCACTCTACAGGCACTCTAACTACAGGCACTCTAACTACAGGCACTCTAACTACAGGCACTCTACAGGCACTCTAACTACAGGCACTCTTACTACAGGCACTCTAAGGCACACTAACTACAGGCACACTAACTAGGTGACTCTAACTACAGGCACACTAACTACAGGCACACTAACTACAGGCACACTAACTAGGTGACTCTAACTACAGGCACACTAACTACAGGCACACTAACTACAGGCACACTAACTAGGTCACTCTAACTACAGGCACTCTACAGGCACTCTAACTACAGGCACACTAACTACAGGCACTCTAACTACAGGCACACTAACTACAGGCACACTAACTACAGGCACTCTAACTACAGGCACACTAACTACAAGCACTCTAACTACAGGCACTCTACAGGCACTCTAACTACAGGCACTCTTACTACAGGCACTCTAACTACAGGCACACTAACTAGGTCACTCTAACTACAGGCACTCTTACTACAGGCACTCTAACTACAGGCACTCTAACTACAGGCACTCTAACTACAGGCACACTAACTACAGGCACTCTAACTACACGCACTCTTACTACAGCCACTCTAACTACAGGCACTCTAACTACAGGCACTCTAAGGCACACTAACTACAGGCACACTAACTAGGTCACTCTAACTACAGGCACTCTAACTACAGGCACTCTAAGGCACACTAACTACAGGCACACTAACTAGGTGACTCTAACTACAGGCACACTAACTACAGGCACACTAACTACAGGCACACTCACTACAGGCACACTAACTACAGGGCGCTCAGAACATGTCGGTATCCTCATCCTCCCTTTCCTGCTCTTCCTCTCCGCTGTGACCACTTCCTGTCTGTCCGTCGGGACCCGAACCAGTCAATATCTGGACCGCACGATTATCTAATGAAAGTCACGTACATCCTGTCCACGGAGCTCCCAATATGGAATATTGGAGATATCGACTGCGTGTTTATGGTTCAGTTCAGGGGCGCTGCCCAGAAAGCACTTAATTCCTCACAGTTTTGAAATAACAATGAAGCACTCAAGTACATTTTACCACCGCTTAAATTGAGTCGCCTCTCCGCTGAAGTCTCCCTTAAACTATGCGTCGCTATTCGGTGTAGGAGGTGCCCAAGGAGTTATTTGTGGTGTGCTGTTTAAATGAGCGAGTGTCCGGGGACAATTTGTTCTGTTTTCTGCCCAACCCTGACAATTGCGGCTGACCTTTGCGCCCGCCGCAGTAACCTTAATGGTCTTGGCCTGCAGTAAGTCTATGCCAGCGGAGCGTTCTGCACAAGCTCCTCACACCTGCAAACACATCCCCAGAAGTAGCGGCAGCCATTTAGCGGAGGACATGAAGGGGGTTTGTCACGTCAAAGTGAGCGCAGCAGGTTCTCCCACTGCCAAACGAACAGCGACCCAATGCTTTAGTCAAGTTCTGATTATTTTACTGTCTGGCGAAGCACACGGTTGAAACGAGCAGCTTTGTTACACCAAAATAATTGGCTACTGGGCTGCTACAAAGAAAACCTTCAACTTTGTCTGAGTAATAAAACACACCCTGATGTTTTGAAATAATTCCTGTTCAGTAAGGAGGTGATTCGGCAAAAACACACATTCTTATGATGTATTGTATATTATTTAACCATGCAAAAAACATGACAATATACGGTATGGTGTGATATTTGTCTGGATTGGGTAGTTATTACAGGTTAGAAAGAATAATCTTGACAATAAAAACCCCAAATGCAATGGTCTCTTAAGACAGGCTGACTGGCTAAATCCATTCATACCACAGTGAATAAATAACTAGAAATCATGTCTACAAAATAATACCAAAGTAAATAGCAGCATGTGAAGGAGTTATTTAAGTTAAGTATGTAACAACATTTGCTCAAACAAACTGTACATTACAGAACATGCTTAATGACGAAGAACGAATGAATGAAGAACTCTAAAAGCATGTGGAAAGACATTATTTCTTCTGATGGGACCAAAGTATTAGGCCTAAAAGTGCTACATCTGGTGGAATAAGGTAGCGCTCATCACCTGGCAAATACCATCAAGCACGGTGGTGGGAGCATCGAGCTGTGGGGATGCTTTTCAGCAGTAAGGACTGGAAGCCTGGTCAGGATTAAGAAAAGGATGCAAAAACAGAGCTGTTCCGATCCAGAGCACACAGGACCCCAGACTAGGGTCAATATTAATCTTTCAACACAGATATGCCTGAAGCCCACAGCCGAGACAACTCTGGAGTGGATGCCGACCAAGTCTGTGAATGTCCTTGAATGACCCAGCCAAAGCTTTGATTGAAACGTATTTAACATCTGTCAGGAAACGTAAAGTTCACCAACGCCCCCATCCAACCTGATAGAGCAAGATAAGATCTTCATGTATAAATGGGAGAAACTGTCCAAATCCACGTTCTAAAAGCACGAAAAGGAAGTCAAAGAGCTTCCAGTTACGATATTGTCTATTATTAACTCCTTGAGTAACTTCTCTTGCCTTCAATGGAAGCAGGCCATATGATTGTCCGGTTATGTAGGGTTATGTAGGGTTATGTAGGGTTATGTAGGGTTATGTAGGGTTATGTAGGGTTATGTAGGGTTATGTAGGGTTATGTAGGGAATGTTCTAACCTAAACTGAGACCCAACCATGGACCCTACGTTGACTTTGTTAATCAGTAATGGGACAGAAATTGTATGTCCCCATGACAATGGACTCTTTGCGTGGGGGGGGCTGTGTGCATATCTGGCACAGACATGGACATGGAATGTGTAAACCAATCAGGAGGCATCCTCTGTGACTAGTCACATCTCATTTGAATTGAACTGCAAAAAACATACCATGAAAAAAACTATTTAACACAATTTTTGAAACAGCCTTTCCGCTCTGCGATTTCTACCCGTCCACATCCATTCATGGGTGACTGTTGCCTGTTTCCTGAACCTCCGTGAAATCATCCCTCAGCCTTTGACAATTTCAACCAGACGTATCATTTAAAGAACCTAATTACCTTCACATTTTAGCAGGAGCGAAAAGAGTGAACATAACAAGAGCTAATTGGAACCAGCTGCTAATTGCTCACACGCGTCACGAGGGCAAATCAAGCTTCTATAAGCGTGCGGCCCTTTACGTCGTCATCCGAGCGCTCGCCAAATACGAGATCTTTTGTTTTGGGTATATATTCATATGTTCACCATGTAGTCACGGTGTATTGCGTCATTCTTGTAGGAAGCACCATAATATATCCACACATCGATTGAATATTCAATGCGTTTCAGCAATACTCTAAGTCAACGTTTGCTGTTGTCTGACAGTGAGCATCAGTTATTTTTTCATTTCTACAGATATTTGCATTTATAGCACTCCCACTGTCCTGTTTTCCTCAAGTATCTTCACTTGCTTTTGTTTTTGCCTCTGGTGCAACAATTTATCATGGTGGTAAAAACACAAACGAATACCACGGGGTCATAAAATAATTAAAGTTGTATCATATGTTTTTGTTCATTGCAGTACCATTGTACTAATTCCATTGTGCTGCATTCAGTAATTTAGACAATGTTTGAGCGGTGGGTTGGATAAATCATGGCATTGGCCTGGGATTTTTACACATTATCACTTCAGGGATTTCATTAAACTGAACTAACACTTTAAACCACTAGGCAACCTGCCAGCCCAATAATGCACCACTGTGATATTATTTTAAATAAATTACATTTATTTTATAAAGCCCTTTTTACAACAATTTTTTTTACAAAGTGCACCCAGTTTGAACCCGACAGAGCACACATCAACGAGTTGATACACAGCGACTAGGAAAAACTCCCTGATAGGTCGATTTTGGAAGAAATCTAGAGAGGAACCAGGCTCTGATGGGTGACAAGGTGACCTGGCCGTGCCAGGTGAACTTATAATAGTATAGATTTGTAAGTAGTTCCTAAGTGCACGATGGTACTATCCTACTTCAGAGCTAAACTCTAAAGCATTTCTGAATCTAGACTAGACTAGAGGATACCGTGTAACGATGGCGACGGCAGCTTCATGGTAGCAGAGAAGTTATGGTACAAAGAGGTGTGCATAAAGTGTGCAAGCATGTAACTACATAAAGAAGAAGAACGGTGATTCATTTTCCACAACGATGGGTGCATTCTTACTGATCTAATTGCTTTGTTAACTTGTGCATCATAGCACCGACATATCTGCCCTATCTGCCCTATCTGCCCTATCTGCCCTATCTGCCCTATCTGCCCTATCTGCCCTATCTGCCATATCTGCCCTATCTGCCCTATCTGACATATCTGCCCTATCTGCCCTATCTGCCCTATCTGCCCTATCTGCCCTATCTGCCCTATCTGCCCTATCTGCCCTATCTGCCCTATCTGCCCTATCTGCCCTATCTGCCCTATCTGCCCTATCTGCCCTATCTGCCCTATCTGCCATATCTGCCCTATCTGCCCTATCTGCCCTATCTGCCCTATCTGCCCTATCTGCCCTATCTGCCCTATCTGCCCTATCTGCCCTATCTGCCCTATCTGCCCTGCCCCGACAGAACTGACCTATCTGAGTGGCACCATTGACCTACCTGAGTGGCACCACTGACCTATCTGAGTGGCACCACTGACCTATCAGAGTGGCACCATTGACCTATCTGAGTGGCACCACTGACCTATCTGAGTGGCACCACTGACCTATCTGCCCTGCCCCGACACCACTGAGACACTTTAAGCACTCATCTATGGGAACCCTGACCAGGATTCAAAGTCCTAGAGCCAGTTGACCTGCAGGACAGGGACCTGCAATGCATCCCTTTGGGTTCATTAAACATGTTCATTAAACACGTTCACTAAATAACTACTATACCCAACCAAATACCCAACCAAATACCCGACAAATACCCAACAAATACCCAACAAATACCCAACAAATACCCAACAGATACGTAACAAATACCCAACAAATACCCAACAGATACGTAACAAATACCCAACAAATACCCAACAAATACCCGACAAATACCCAACAGATACCTAACAAATACCCAACAAATACCCGACAAATACCCGACAAATACCCAACAAATGCACCATTATGGGAATAAAATACCCGTGCAACTGATTCGTTCTGGCGCGACCACCAAGTGATCAGGATGACGGCAAAGCCCGGGTCCAAACGGCTCAGTGGGTAAAGGGGCTCACCTCGGGCACGCTGGCTGATATCCGTGATGAGGTTCTCATAGTGGATGTTCTTCTCGTTGAAGACCAGGTCCGCCGTGGTGACGTTGTACTGCAGCAGGCTCTTGTACAGGCCCTCGGCCGTGAAGTAGTACGGCCGGTCGTCCTCTCTGTTGTCGAGGAACATGATCATGCCGTGCCTGTGCCAGCCGAAATGACGGTGCAGACACACCCCGAACTCGCCCAGTTTCTTGTGCGTCGGACCCGTGTTGGTGATGGACGCGTACATGTCGAAGCCGGTGGCCGCCGCCCCGGCCGTAACCATGGGAACGTCCCAGTGGCTCGTGAAGCGGCCGACGGGCGACGCCGAGTAGTGGCAGCCGGGCCCGATGAAGGCCCACGGGTCGTAGAAGAACTTGAAGTCGACCGCCACCAGGGGCGCCACCGAGTCCGAGCAGACGCCGTCCTTGTTCTCGCTGCTGTTGAATATGATCCGCAGCCTGTGGCCCGGCAACAGGTCCGGGTTGTCGTTCACACGCTCCAGAGCCCGGTACAGCGCCGGACCCACTCGAGGCCAGGCCCATGGGTAATCGGTGTTGCTCAAAGGCAAGATGGCCGCCAGTGTCACATTCTGTGGCTCCAAATGTTGCTCGGGCGACGGCTTGAGTTGTAGCGGTTCGGACCGGACGAGCGGGAAAAGCAGAAAGAGCAGAAAAACAGCCAGTCCTCCGTGCCAACGCAGGGTCGTCGTCGTTTGCATCGCTGGCTTCAGCCCGAGCCTCACCGTCCGTCAACGGGCCACTGGCTGGAAAACACACACAGCAAACGGACTGTTGATTTATAACATAACATCATATTTCATGCTGTGTGTGTGCGTGTGTGTGTGTGTGTGTGTGTGTGTGTGTGTGTGCGTGTGTGCGTGTGTGTGTGTGTGTGTGTGTGCGTGTGCGTGTGCGTGTGCGTGTGCGTGTGTGTGTGTGTGTGTGTGTGTGTGTGTGTGCGTGTGTGTGTGTGTGTGTGTGTGTGTGTGTGTGTGTGTGTGTGTGTGTGCGTGTGTGTGTGCATTTCAATGGTCCCTGTGAGTGATTTAGGATCACTCCAGACTTCCAGAGCATATTTACCTTAATTAATGAATATAATTTGCATTACAGCGACTTTTTTGAGACCACATATTCAGAACAACTCAGTAGCCTACCTATTAAAAATATAGTCTTTATACTCTAGGAAGTTTATTTGTGAGATAACTTAGATAACCTCTCAACATTTCATCTTGAACACAAATTCTTATTTAGACATTTCTCTGAGAACGGAAAAATGCAATTATCTGTTCTAATTGAAATGATTGTATGTACCTTAATTTCCTTGGTGATGGCTCGTTGTTCCGCGTATCTCCTCCACAGATCCAGTCCAGAAGCAACAGCTGTTTGCGTCTCCCAGCGACTATCCTGTCAACAGCAGATCCACGACAGAGAAGTGGTCGAGATGTATATCCGTGGTGCCCCACGCCTTCAGTTCAGGTTGAATTCAGATTACAACTGATTTCATGAATTCAGAAACATTTAGTCCATCTGGTAGAACGCAGGCAACGAATCCAATGGGTAAAGGCAATATGTGATGACTTTCTCTTCAGAAATGTATAGGCAGGCACAATAATCCAGCTTTAAAAACAACACAATTCCAACACAGTTGTTGCTGTCGCTGTAAATGTGATGACAGCAATAGTTCAAGAGTTCCATAAATGAAAAAGTCAAATGTTGACACCAGCTTGAGCAAAGTTGATCCGAGGCGATAACAGCCGACAGCCGGCAACCAAACCATTATTTCTCGTGTGCGCGGTGTTTCCTGTGCTTACATAGACGTGAACTCAGCAAGGAGCAGTGGCACAGAGCAGGAGCTCTCCTCCCTCTCTCTCCCTCCCTCTCTCTCTCCCTCCCTCTCTCTCTCCCTCTCTCTCTCTCTCTCTCTCTCTCCCTCTCTCTCCCTCTCTCTCTCTCTCTCCCTCCCTCTCCCTCTCTCTCTCTCTCCCTCCCTCTCTCTCTCCCTCTCTCTTTCCCCCTCTCTCTCTTTCCCTCCCCCTCTCTCCCCCTCCCTCTCTCCCTCCCTCTCTCCTTCTCTCCCTTTCCTCACAAATAAGCTTACAGGAGCTCTGTACTTAAGGTCTAACCAGTGTATGTGTGTGTACGCTCTGTACGGACCTAGAGAGAAGAGGCTTTTCCCGCATAGGCTATATAATTTTATTGCCATGTGTCAACAATGACAGAGGATTACTGCGGAAGGTATGGATGGCAAGTTGTCTGTCTCCATGTGTGATTTATATCAAACCAAAAGCTGCATGTGTGTGTGTGTGTGTGTGTGTGTGTGAACACGCACAATTGTTGCTCAGCAAGTCAATGTGATACTGACCAATGAAATAAAATTCCTCCGCGCCCAAGCGGGCAAATCACCAGCTGGTACCTCTACCATACCCTATATATTAGGTAACATTTAGTTGCGGATTATTAGGTCCTTGGAAAAACATTCATCCCGTCTACGAAAGCATGTGTTTAATCAATGTCCTCGAAAAATTCTCCAGGTTGCGCCACTAAAGTGTCTCCCATATTTCTCAAACTTGATGAGTACAACCCGTCCTACAAAAACGCGTGTTGCTGGATGCAGGAACAAATGTACATTTCCGGAGGTTAAGAAGAGAGGTTCCCGTTGATACGTGTTTTTGATAATACTTAGCTTCGATTGAATAGGCTACAATAAATGTAGTTCATAATAATTTTCTTTCTTGACATGTGAATTTATAACAGGTCTAAAAGATTGATAAACTAAATTTAGAAAATCTAAATGAAATTAGCTAATTCTTTTTGTCATACGTCGAGCGGCGTAGTGTGGTTAAAGCCATTCGCAGAGTCAGGTATCCGTTTTGCACAGGGTTTATTAATGACCAACACACAAAACCAACCGAGTACGGCGAAAAAAGGACTAACTGGTTAAATGGAAATAATAGTGCGCATACACAGCGACTTCTACAACATCTACACAACAGTTCGTCAAAACACATCTAACACTCACCTCTAATTACAACGTGACATAGAACAATGCTAAGCAAGGAGTGACTTGCTAGCGACCCCTTTATATCCCCCATGATTACAATTACAAACAGCCGTGAGACAAACGTAAACAAGGAAGTGAAACAAGGAAGTGCATCACCGAAATATGTCCGTGTAGCAACGCCACCACACCAATCGTGACAGTATCCCCCACTAAAAGGCTAGCTTCCCAGATAGCCGAACGGAACCACAAAAACAAAACAAGGGAGCAACAGGAAGAGAACCCACAGTCAAACCCAAAAGGGTCAGTCCAGGACCGCAGGTCCAGCCCTGAATAGGCCTCGGTGGGCCGACCGCCATCTTGTGCGGCCAAGAGGCCGCCATCTTGTGCGGCTCAGAGGCCGCCATCTTGTGCGGCCCAGAGGCCGCCATCTTGTGCGGCCCAGAGGCCGCCATCTTGTGCGGCCCAGAGGCCGCCATCTTGTGCGGCCCAGAGGCCGCCATCTTGTGCGGCCCAGAGGCCGCCATCTTGTGCGGCTCAGAGGCCGCCATCTTGTGCGGCTCAGAGGCCGCCATCTTGTGCGGCTGAGAGACCGGCGTCGTAGCGGCGGCCATCGTGGGTGACATGGCGGCGGCCATCGTGGGCGAAGTGTCGGCAGGGATAGGGAACACCCCGGGAGGCCAGGAGGATGAAGGAGAGGACACTCCGGGAGGCTAGGCGGAGGAAGGAGGGGACACTCCGGGAGGCCAGGCGGAGGAAGGAGGGGACACTCCGGGAGGCCAGGCGGAGGAAGGAGGGGCATCGTCGCTGAGGCCATCTCGGGCGTCGCTGAGGCCATCTCGGGCGTCGCTGATGCCATCTCGGGCGTCGCTGAGGCCATCTCGGGCGTCGCTGAGTCCATCTCGGGCGTCGCTGAGGCCATCTCGGGCGCAGGCGTCGCTGAGGCCATCTCGGGCGCAGGCGTCGCTGAAGCCATCTCGGGCGCAGGCGTAGCTGAGGCCATCTCGGGATGGTGTTCTTTCCCCACCTGCTGGCTGGGTCCAGCGCTTAGGTTCTCCCTCACGGTCCCCCTAGAACACCCCTCTAGCACCCCCCCAATTTTTTTATAGGGGAGCCTTCTGGGTGCTCCATAGAACAGTTCTTTGGAGGACCGTGAACCCGTTGTGGCTAGCCCTGGTAGCCTCTTCTGCCCGCCCCAGCTGACGTCTGATGTTACCGGGACTAGTCGACTGAGGACGGGATCCCATAGCAGGGCGTCTTCCAGGGAGTCCTCCTCCACTCTCTCGTAGACCGCCTCATCATCATCCGATGAGAGGGAGTCGGACCCCCAATCACCCTGCCAGGTGTAGCGCCGTTCACATTGCTCCGTGGGGTAACGGTGAGCTTCATACCTCGGAGCGCTATAGCTTGCCCCTCCCAGGAATCCACTCACCGTCCGGCTCTGCGGGCTTCTTGGGCGGCTTAGCATTCTGTCATACATCGAGCGGCGTAGTGTGGTTAAAGCCATTCGCAGAGTCAGGTATCCGTTTTGCACAGGGTTTATTAATGACCAACACACAAAACCAACCGAGTACGGCGAAAAAAGGACTAACTGGTTAAATGGAAATAATAGTGCGCATACACAGCGACTTCTACAACATCTACACAACAGTTCGTCAAAACACATCTAACACTCACCTCTAATTACAACGTGACATAGAACAATGCTAAGCAAGGAGTGACTTGCTAGCGACCCCTTTATATCCCCCATGATTACAATTACAAACAGCCGTGAGACAAACGTAAACAAGGAAGTGAAACAAGGAAGTGCATCACCGAAATATGTCCGTGTAGCAACGCCACCACACCAATCGTGACACTTTTAGAATTAACTAATTTACTTTAAGTACTTTCGATTGTTTTTACTTCTATCTGAGTAGTTTTATATACCAGTGGATTTTTTAAAACTTCAGTCAAATTTCATGAATGTGACACATCAACTTGAGTAGAAATTTCAGCACTTTGGATGGACTGAGCTGGCGTGGTTGATCTTTATGTACATCCAATTGTTCTTCAATAATATAAACGTTTAACAAGCTGAGTAAGACCTCTGCAAAAACGAAGTGCAAGGTTAACTGTGACATTGCATTATGGTATTAGAAGCACATAATTGTTTATTGACCTCTGCTAATGGACATGAGTCAACAAACAATTGAACTGTACTAACCCTAACCCTAACCCTAACCCTAACCCTAACCCTAACCCTAACCCTCACTTGTTCAGTCATGGTATAACTCCCGCTTTTTAATCACAAGCTCATTTTAACTGATCAATGTTCTCCGTCTTTTAACCAAAATTAAAACATCTGATTATTGTCGATTCTGGTGATTTATGGTCACCTAGTCTTTCATCTCCACTGGACTCTGTTTTTGTTTTAGCCTGTCTCCCGAGTTTTGCCGGCACGCTTGCCTCCCTGACAAACAAACTTCCAAACTGACGGGAAATCACGAGCACCCGCTGGCTTCCCGGATGTCCAGAGGCGGAAGAGCGTGTGCAGAGAGCCGCCAAGCGGAGGGGACGCGTCCCGTGTCACGGCCGTGACGTAAATCCCTCGCGGAATGTGTGCCGCCCGACCCTCCGATAGTAAGTGAGGTCACGTCGCTCGCGCACGCTCTCTTGGCGTCCGTCTGAGCCGTTTGCTGCCCGTTGACCCCTCCATTCTTCGGCACGACCAGCCGGCGGCAGGACTTCAAAAGGTGGCAGGACACAGCTACCAAAACAGGATGTGATGCATTTGCAGACTACCCCTCCCCTGTGCCTCTTCCTGGGTATTATCGCTGATTACCCCCCCCCACACACACACACACACACACACATCCACCCCCTCCCTCTGTCTTTAACTCCGTGCACTCAGGTTATTGGCTGTCACACTAAACCCCCCCACACACACACCCAACTGTTTCTGTGCTGTTTTGCTTTCCTCCCACTGTTGATGAGTCTCCTCCTGCACTCCCACTAGATTTTTTCGCTCAACCGTGGTCGTAGGCGATGACGCCTCACCTCATCTCTGGGTGCTCTTACCCGTCCTCCAGGCTGTCCTTTTGAACCTGCCGACACACACAATTCCATGGCTGCTAATGATCTCATCGAGTGTAATAGAGAACGGACGACAGAACGCGGCCGTGGTGACTGGAACTGGCGTCGTGTGGCATGCCCGCGTGTGGTAGAGCCCATTTCTGGGTCTGTATGTCTTCATCTTGCAATCGAAGAAAACAATTAATTCACACTGGCTGTCATTTGCTTCCACGCGGTTCCAACATCATGCGGAAACGCTAATGATGCATTGGCTGACCGGCTGCGTATGTGTGCGGGGGAGTCATTTAGCTCGTGCAAATCATTCCGATCTCACAAGTTCTAATTCTGGTCAGCTACCGTATATGCGAGCTGGTGAGATCAGCATGGAACATAAAGAACTCCCAGCTGTTCAATGGACTCGAAACGTTCCAGAACTGATTCAACCTATCGACTAAACATCAAGCTCTTGATTAATAAAGCATGAATTCGGGGACACAGCAGCATTCGTAAACATCTTGTTTTCCCAGAGGGGAGGTTTGAGAACTGCTGCACTTCTTGAAGATTAGCTCATTCTTTCATCCAGCAATGACCACCTCAGTCATTTGGGACTCTGGGGGCTGGCAATTCCCTTTCTGGCTCTGGAGGTTAGGACTATAAGAGTAGAGTACCTTTTTGGCCTCACCTTTTGTATTATAAAAATGACCAACGTGTGGGCTGCTAGCAGTTATAGCAGTGATTATCAGGGAGCAACACTACCAGGATTTTGGATAGGGACGTCTAGGTGTTTTCAGTCTGGCTTTCTGGGTTGGCAATTTGTGTGATATTGTCTGCACTGCAGTAAAAATTTACTTTGTGTTCTTCGGATGGTTACCAATAGGCAGTATCGGTAGTGAAAACAATGGTGGTCCACAGACTGACAAACCAGGCACGAACATTTCCACAGAGACCAATATAGGCATCCATTATTTCCAGAAGAAGGAAGTGATCAATGGTGTTGAAGGCAGCACTAAGGTCAAGAACATATGGACAGATGCAGTCTTTGTGTCTTGCCACTAAAAGGTCATTTTCAACCTTCACAAGCGCAGTTTCAGTACTATGAAAACCTGGTTGTTTAGGTCCGAACGAAGAACTAATTTAAAGGAAAAAACTAAAACCTGCACACACTAGGCCCTCCGTAAAATCAGTTTGACACTTCGGGTCTTAGATGCAGGCAATTATAGAAGCAATTTTGTTGGCTTTTTCAAGAGGATTCCCAACTAAGTGAAGGAAGTGTGACGTGTATTGGAAGGTATCGCTGTCAAACTCAACCTAACGAAATGATTCATATGTGATTATGTTCGTCTGTCTGGCTCTATGGTTTTGTGCAGCTGCTCTCTATTACATAGAGTGGGTCAGAGCTGACCAACAGAGCTGATCAACAGAGCTGATCAACAGAGCTGACCAACAGAGCTGATCAACAGAGCTGACCAACAGAGCTGATCAACAGAGCTGACCAACAGAGCTGACCAACAGAGCTGACCAACAGAGCTGACCAACAGAGCTGACCAACAGAGCTGATCAACAGAGCTGACCAACAGAGCTGACCAACAGAGCTGACCAACAGAGCTGACCAACAGAGCTGACCAACAGAGCTGATCAACAGAGCTGACCAACAGAGCTGACCAACAGAGCTGATCAACAGAGCTGACCAACAGAGCTGACCAACAGAGCTGATCAACAGAGCTGATCAACAGAGCTGACCAACAGAGCTGACCAACAGAGCTGACCAACAGCTTAATGTTTTGGCTCATCAGTGTATCTGGATAATGTGTTGCCATGGCATCGGATTAACTGTCCAAAAACTGCTTTTCCCTTAATTAGCTGTTTTTGGGATTCATATTCTGGTGGGTGATTTAGATGATGCATATCATGTGATCATTATTTTTCATTTCATGTGGAGTTTACAGGCTTTTTAAATTTAGTGGACACGCATACCTTTCTCCCTCAGAAAATGTCTTTAAAAATAGCCAAACTGTCCTCTACTGATGGTTATAAATAGGGATTTGAATAGCTGAACACAGCAAAGCATTAACATTCAGAGATTTATTAAAATAAAAAAAGGTTTACAAAATGCCTCATTTTGATATCCTCTTAAAACAAAGTCAGATAGACGATCATTGAACGATTCACTGAAATTAATGATGCCCAATAATTGTCTTCAATATTAAAGCACAGAGAAGGCACACCTCTTCAACAACACAGGCGCACACCTCTGATAATATGGGTATGAGAATATTTATACAGTGTCCTGTATTGGCGGGTGAATTGTAAGACAAAAACTGCATGGAGATTTGCAAAAAAAAAAATGATTAAGAAGTACATTTGTATTCACCATTTCACTTCTTCCATTTTTAATTAAAGCATGTGTCACAGATAAACAGTCAAATTAATTAGTTTAAAATGCACAATAAAATTACTAGTCTGTAAGGTGAAGCCAGATCGTGGTGCCCAGTGGACAAAACGTAGCCCGTTAATTTCCACTGGGTATAATGAAAAAGTGTCTTAATTATCCTGCAGATTTTTTTAGCAGGGATTTAAGAGATTAGGTTGAACTCATAAATTCATTTGTGGCGATATACGTTTTGTTTAGCGTTCGACTATGTGAGGCCACCTGTAGTTGTATGCATTCGTTCACAACCTTTTTTAAACCTCCCATTTATGGGCTGCCTGGGTGATATGTGGTGCCAGAGCTGAATGTATAAGTAGAGTCACTTTCATACCTCAGTTAGGATTATGGGAAAGTGAGTGGCGCAGTTAAAGTAGTTCAGCTCTGCTATAACAATTTGAAGCAGCCACTGCGATATGGCAAATCAGCTCTGAACACTACGCCTGGAAAGTGTTTCTATGTCCTGAAAAGGTATTTGACAAAATATCAGTATTCTAAGTACAGTATTTACTACTTCACAAGAACGCCACCAACGCATTAACTCGTCTGAGGAATATTTCAGTAAGCGTTATAAAGCTTAGTGCCAACTTGATTTCTTTGTCGTTTCCACGAGAGAATGAGGTATTAATGAAGGAATTAGCTTGCTGGACGGTGACTTTGAAGAACTATGAAATGTAGCTCAACTGCATTACTTGCGAAGGACACAAATCCGCATAAATGGGAGTGGGAAGTGAGATCACAGAGCGTTACTCGTACACAATGAGGTCAGAGGTCACCTGGTGGTATAATTACAAGTCAATGAAATGCCAGTGCGCAGCATGTCCTCCTATCATGTTGGAAAATACACATCGTAATTGAAGTCACAGACAGCGCATTGTTGTCTTGATTATACCTCGTTCAAATATTAGCATTTTAATCATTCCATTCTAATTCAAGTCAGGGAAGATGAAAAGCTTTTTGTACTGTGCACAGTGGGGGGTTATGGCAAAAAAGACACAAATATATTCACCAAAAGAGAAAGCACACAGATACAATTTGAAGGTCATCTATCTTGAGACGATTTAGATCATGTTTGAGTTGGTACCCAGGAGTTGATGAATATATAATGCAGCTGACGTTGACTCTGTCACGACACATGGGTGTAGTGTGGCAGAAAGATTCAGAAGCGGAGATGATCTCTGTCACGACGCATGGATGGAACCCAACTTGCCAGAACCGTGACAATCTCTCTGTAAGGAGACTGAGTGGTACTAATGATCTCCGATCCAATAGAATAGTATTCTATTCTCCCATCTACCAGACCCATTTCAGTCACCTAGACTCCCAGACTTGTGGGTTTCAGGTTGGATTTCTGGAGGCTGAAACTTGATTTAACTTACAAGCTCCGGATCTTATATTTAATTTCTGTACGTGGACATTAAATCCCTGTGGATTCTATACCTTTAAAATAATATATACTGTGTTTATATGAATGTACCAAAATACATTGTGTGAGGATGGTCGAGCAAGTTAAACAACGCTTTTCTCTTGACACAGTTAAACAGCGGATGGGGTTATCTTTATTCATCGGCCTTGTAACATTAAAAGTATCATCCCAAAAGTATCATTCCAAAAGTATCACCCCAAAAGTATCATCCCAAAAGTATCACCCCAAAAGTATCACTTCAAAAGTATCATCCCAAAAGTATCATCCCAAAAGTATCATCCCAAAAGTATCACCCCAAAAATATCACCCCAAAAATATCACCCCAAATGTATCATCCCAAAAGTATCATCTCAAAAGTATCACCCCAAAAGTATTACCCCAAAAGTATCACTTCAAAAGTATCACCCCAAAAGTATTACCCCAAAAGTATCACCCCAAAAGTATCACCCCAAAAGTATCATCTCAAAGGTATCACCCCAAAAATATCACCCCAAAAATATCACCCCAAAAGTATCACCCCAAAAGTATCATCCCAAAAGTATCATCTCAAAAGTATCACCCCAAAAGTATAATCTCAAATGTATCACCCCAAAAGTATCACCCCAAAAGTATCACCCCAACAAGCGGGCGGAGATTCCAGGAAGAACATCTTCGATCATTTCTGTTTCGCACGAAAATACCATCGACATGTGTAATCTCGAAGCAGGAAATAATGGCAAAGTCAATGTGGTACTTTGGTCAGAACCAAGCATGCCGGCATGGCAAATGAAGGATATGTTGAGCATCAAGTGGGTGGAAGAAATTGAGTGGATTCGGCAGCACACTGTAAGGGAACATTTCTGTGCGTGCCTTCGCTCTCAGCCTCGTGCCGCCATGGTAACCCATTGGATTACCAGCTGTTTATTAACAGCCTCCCATCTCAGACAATGTTAAAGGCATGTGTGATAAGTGCCACGACACAGGATTGTGCCAACCTAACCGTTCCAACCGTGTTCATGAGAGGGTGATTAGGTAAAAGTACTGTAATTATCCAGGCATATTGGAAAGACCAACGTGGCCATATGTTCAATGTACACTGTGGATGACACTCTCCACACTCTAGTCAATAGTTCATCACATTTTTATATGATATGACTGCAAGCTAATGATGTGGATTTGACACCATGTGACTGCGTCAGCTGCAGCAGCACCACATCCTCTTAGTGACATTCAATGAGGACTAATATTGACGCGATGCCAAGGAGTAATACGACGCCGAATGAGATAACGGGAGGACCCGAGTCACTAGGACAGTGATTTGATAGATGTCAAAGGTGTCAAAGTTACTCTCAAGGATTTTCTTTCAACCCACGCTTCGAATGGGACTAACGCCGAAGGAGGAGCTATGTATGCAAATTAGGTTCTATTCACGCTTCGAATGGGACTAACGCCGAAGGAGGAGCTATGTATGCAAATTAGGTTCTATTCACGCTTCGAATGGGACTAACGCCGAAGGAGGAGCTATTTATGCAAATTAGGTTCTCTGATGTTATTAACGACACAGGCGTCACTACGTAGTAAACAAAGGTTTTGGCACCTTCATAACCCGTTGTACCAGGCTTTGGGTCACTGTAACGCATCTCTACACTCTCAGAGTGCAATTGCTGCCATCTTTGAATAAATATGACGTCAAAGCCCACGAATCCTGCCCATGGTCGTCTCTCCTTTCAGCACATCATCACAAAATCGACATCATCTCCATGCCAATAGCCTTCTTGAAAGGGTTGCAACTGGGGAAAAAAACGATTTATTGAAGGCCAGTAACATATGTAAGTGCCTAGAGTCGCAAAAAGGTCCAGATGGAGAGATTAAACTAAAAGAAAGCTTTTGACCCAGACTAGTCAGCAATGTAAACAATAACACATATGCAGAAAATGACCTAGGTATTGTAAAACATGGTTGTGGATCATTAATTTGAATCCATGAAAAGAATTTAAAAAAAAAAATTGTTAATTGAATAAAATATATTGTCAGACGACCGGACTTTGGAGCAATACTAGAATGTTGCCTGGTTCGATGAGTCATTATTTCTTTTTTGCATCAAGTGGACAGCCATGTATATGTGTGCTGTTTACCCGGGGGAAGTGATGGCACCAGGATGCACTCTGGGAAGACGACAAGCCGGTGGAGGGAGCTTGATGCCCTGGGCAATGTTCTGCGGGGGAACCCCTGGTCAGGGCATTCATGTGGATGTCAATTTGACATGTATTTCAGCAGGATAATGTACCCAAGAATGGTTTGAGGAACATTATGAAGAGGTCAAGGCATTTGCCCTGACCTTAACGTGAAGAAAGACTGACTTACCTCAGAGTAGCTTCGGAACACTTCTATCCTATTTTTTGCACTATTTTAACGCAGGTTCCTGAGTGATTGTCCGGTTGTTACAGTTCCAGATAAGTAAACCCCTACATGGTGATTTTCTTCCACTGGAAACCAATTTCATACAATGTGCATTTTCCCCTGCTGGTTTCCAGGCAATGTTGTAATTTTGAGCTCTTTCTAGGATTGTGTTAACTAGGCAAGAGGCATTGAGCAGGAGTTCCAGGCGGAAATATTTTCTCAGCTGTTTGTTCCTAAGGGAATCTTTTTAAATATTGCAGCTAACACCGATTCACCTAGAATCATTGTCTTTCTTCTGAGAGATCTGTACTGTACCATAAACTATGTTAGTTTACAGAGAACTCGTTTTCGAAGGACCCCAGGGAAAGGATGTAATCTGAAGACTTACCCAGCATGTTATACCTGGGATAACATGTGAAACACATGGAGCTTCTTCATTCATTTGTCTTTTCTTTTAATATTATGTCATACATCTTTACATTCTACACAGTGACCATAAGCAAGTCTAAACCAGGGACCAGACCACTGTATTTTTGGCAAAAGGTCCAAACAGCGTTAAAGGTAACTGTTAGATAAAATATGGTGTCTAAAACATGATGGCAGCTAGTAACTAAAGACATGAAGAAACTCTAAATGCATAACGGTTTAAATTAGAAGAACAGTTATGTTTAATACAATCAAAACCAAGGACATTTTGAGGCCACCTGGAACTAAAGAACTGGTTCACACTAACTATATGTCTAAATCCACTCAGGAAAGGGTTAAAGCAGACACCCATGGACCAGAGAGTATGGATGTCTTCGAGATCTGGTTGTATTTAATTAAGCCGTCTGTGTGATCCATCAGGGGTGTGGATGAGATAGGTCAGTACCTTATAATTACAGATGTGTGCAGATGTATCTGTCGTCCACAAAATGGCTTCCACGCGTCTGCCAGGTGTCCACAAGCCGTCCAAATCAGATTCCGATCAATGATCTTTGACCAATCAAAAGTGAATTAGTATCACAGTCAACAAGTGCCGAATCCGGCTGCACGTGTGAACACTGCCACAGAGGCCAATAAGGAAAAGCAGTCAACGTAAGAACGAGATCTGTTATTATGACTAAGGAGAATGCGATTCATCACGTTACCCGTAAAACAGACGATCAAGTACAGGGTGATCAGTCACTGTTACAACTGGTCTTAGAACAGTGTTACACCATGTAGTCACAGTTGATACATCACACCAAAGGAGATTCCAGAAACAAATGACTGCTTGGCTGCAGTCTTCAATAACCTTTATTGTGGCGCCATCTACAGGCATTCGGTGGTACTAACCCTAACCCTCGGGTGTTAAATCATTTACTTCTGTGGTGTGAATATAATTTACTACTGGGGAGTTAAATCCTTTACTCATGTGGTGTGAATATAATTTACTACTGGGGAGTTAAATCATTTACTCATGGGGTGTGAATATAGTTTACTACTGGGGAGTTAAAGTAATTTGCATTATCTTGAATGATGTCTGAGTATTACTGGTATTCTTTACCTTTAAAACTACAAAGACATACATTTCAAGTAATCTGGTGTTTTTTTCCACTGACATGGTCACACATTTCCTTCCTGGAACAAAGTTCAGTGCTGAGTCCTTGTACAAACCGTGAACAGCAGAATAGATGTAAGAAAACAACTCGGAGGCAGATATAAATTTCCAAATTGCAAAGTGTGCAAAGGTAGTTTTAATAAACAAATGCAGATGATTTGATAAGATGATTTGAAAAGACTCAGGCAAATTTTTTTTTTACAAAGATTGTGAAAAAGTCCTAGTTCTAACACCCAGCCTGAGACCCGACAGAGCACGCATCAACAAGTTGATACACAGCGGCTAGGAAAAACTCCCTGATGGGTCAAATTTAGGAAGAAACCTAGAGAGGAGCCAGGCTCTGAAGGATGGTCAGTCCTCTTCTGACCGTGCTGGGTGAACTTTTAGTGGTTTAATAATTATTATTTTTTATGCCATGAGTCCAATAATGTAAAAGAAGAGAGAGGCTGGGCAAACACGGAAAAAACACAAAGGCTAGCTTGGGTCTCCGGAATCTACAATGCAGTTGGTGCAGCAGCAAATATAGAATAATCTGAAAGAGAAAATAAGATATTATTGAAAAAAGCTCTGCAGCTATTAATGTTTTTTTCTCCACAGCAAATATCGTCTCCAGATTTGTGCAAAAACCAACGTTTAACAACACCTACGTGCAAAGATGTGCAGTAATAATTACAAGTACACGTACGATAACTACTACATAATGTTTATAATTAAACCCAAAATTAACTTTAGATATATATTGTTCTGCAAAAGCAACACAGTAAATTATTAAATGCAGTTTATCTTAGTTGTTTTCCATCTACCTTCCTTCCTTATTTACCTCTGCATTTGGCTGGTTTTGGCTGCTTCTTTGAATCTGGGGGTGGACGTTTGGACATTGTGCGGCTTTCTAGCTTGGGCACTGGTGTATTCACAAGTTGAAAGTGGTACTTCCTGCTTTTCTCCTCCTGTTTCAATTTGCGCTGTTTGATTTTATTTTTCAGCTGGCCAAAAATACTCTCAGACTGACGGATGTCTTCACTGGTATCTTTGCCTGTCTGACCAGAAATACCAGCCAGTCCATTTGACTTTACCCTTGCCTCAATTACGTCAAATACGGAATAAACTGAAAGAGAAAAGTTGTTAGTAATGTAGCTATATCTTAACAACACCTAAGTGCAAAGATGTGCAGTAATAATTACAAGTATACTAACTTCACATGTTCATAATTAAACCTACAATTAACATTAGATATGTACTGTTCTGGAAAAGCTACACAATACATTATTAAATGCAGTTTATCTTAGTTGTTTAGCCTCAATCTCCCTCTACCTTCTATCCACATTTACCTTTGCGTTTGGCGGGTTTTGTTTTCTTCATGCTTTTGATGCTTTTTTTCAGCCGGCCAAAAATTGAATCTGACATCCCGTCAAATGATGAATCATCTGAAAGAGAAAATATGATAGTATTGAAAAAAAGCACTGCAGCTACCAATGTCTCTACAGCAAAAATAAATGTGCATAAACTATGGCTCAATATGTGATGTAGATGTCATGTAATTATAAGGATACCTCTCCTATTCTCCACTTGTTTGGCTTTGGGTGGGTTTAACCTCTTTCTCAGCTTGTCAAAAAACATTTCTGACATTGTTTCAGATTTCCTCCTCTCTGCCTCCATCTCTGCCTCCATCTCTGCCTCCACTCTGGGCCTCTCTTTCAGGCTTTCGTTTCTCATCCCCTGGTCTTCATCCACTCTTCTCCTCTCTGCCTCCAGCTCTCTCTCCCATTCTTTAAGTATGTCATTTCCTACCCTCTGTTCATTCTCCATTCTCTTCCTCTCTGCCCTCAGCTTCTGCCTCACTTTGAGGTTCTCTTCTCTCCTTATTTCAATTTCGACCCATCTCTCTGTCTCTGTCTCCATCTCGCTCACCCGTTCTTCAAGTCTCTCTGCACTCCTGCATTGATCAGACTTTGACATACTCTCGTCTTCGATCAAGGTTGTTACAGTACTGCAGAGACTTCCATCAAATTCTTTCATGAAGCCATCCTCGGTGTCATGAAGATGCTTCTCCATGAAATTGGCCTTCTCGGAAAACAGGATCTCCACTGTCTCCTTATCCAACCACGTTTTTAAATCAAACGTATCCTACAAATAAAAACGATTTGATTAGGCACAATTAGAATAAAATCTGGCACTCATCTTAACAAACCTGTACTTCTGCAGGTTTTTATCTACGGGGCATTAGTGAAGCACCATGATAGGATATGAACGGGAAATACATTAAACAATTTTCAAATCAGTTCAGGGAAAGAAGAAGCTCAGATTAACAATTTTAAAAAGTAAAGCCAGTGTAACATCTGCCTTTTAAATGTATAATCTACCTCTGGCGTTAACTAAAAAGCCTTTTTGAAACAAGTTAGAAACCTCTTAGACAACAATTGGCAGAGGTGGTTGAATATCTTGCCAGAATCCAACCTTTTCAAGCCGTAACAACTCCTGCCTCCAATATTTGTTTCAATTAAAACTACTTCACATTACTAACTCATCATTATGAATATTAACAAAAACACTTACCATTACTCTTGTCCTCTCTAATCCTTGTTGTCCTTTTTCCTCAAAGTCCATCTATAGTATGAAGTGTAACTAAATACGTATAGTATGAAGATATAAGAAAAGGAAGATTATAAAACTCTATCTAAAATGTATATCAAACGGCTAATAACTAATACACGAACAGCTCTCTTCAAGGTTTCAACTCACATCTGGAGTGTGTGGAAGAAGAACCCAGCTTATATAGAGCTCCTGCCTTTGTGATGTCATAATGCCTTTTAATGCCTCCATTAGGAGGGAACATATTAGCGTGGCGATTAAAACCCCCGGAAAGTAACGAAAAAGCACGATGTTGAATGGGAAAATAAATCATATTTGGACCTTGGGTGCAAACTGCAAAATAATAAATGTGACCAGATCCATTCCAGTCATCAGAAAAAATCACGTATTTTAATTGCTGGTGGTAGACGGGCATTTATGAATATAAATATAGATAGAAAAGTGATTTAACATATAGATACACATTTCTCTTATATCCCTTGCAGACGAACTAGTAAATAGATGTTTAACTTACTGTCAGTTAATTTAGTTATCTTGAAAACCTGGACAATACTGGCACATGTATTCACGCTCCATGGGATATTTATTGCCATGGTAAGATATCTTTTAAGGGGCGTCAATGGGTTCACCATGTAAAGACCACATGGTACATACTGTATATGCCCCTAGTGGTGGTGTTTGGTGCTGCAGGTTGCAAAAGGCAGAAATCCCTGCGTTTGATATCATGAGTATGTGTTTGGCATGGGCCATCACTAAGATACAAACCAAAACCAAACAGTGGCTTTTTGTTTTAGTTAAATTAACAGATCGACCATAAAACATATTTGAACAGCACACATGAGGATGAGTCGACGACTGAAACAACGACAGGGGATTCAGATGAGGCAGAACACCAGTGGCCTCACGTTCAAACTATGATTTAACTTAAGCCTGTCAAAAATAATTACTACTTTGTGCAAATGTTCAGTTGCAAATGTTGTAGTGATCAACAACACCATTTAAGCAAGAAAATAGTTCAAGTACAGTTCATTGGCCTTCTTGATGATTTTTGCCAAATAAGTTGAACTCCGACCCCAATTGTGTCCCGTTGTCATGGTGCTTTTTTTGTTTGAGCCCACCTGGCGCACCTCTTCGATTTGCTGAAACGAGGGGTTGGTCACTAACTCACGCTGTTAACGCACTCTGCTAAACACATTATATATTGTAACCGGACTGTGACGGTGCAGTCGCCTCTACGAAGGTGCAGAACTCACCACTTCAAAGTTGCCAGGGGCGACGATGAGGTTGTCGATGACGTTGTTGATCTTGGTGACCAGAGATAAGATGGAAGACTGAAAAGAGCAGAAATTTGTATATAGTCACACATCGGTTGTCTGAACGTTTGCCACAATTCCTGAAAATATAAAATGTCTTCAGCCAGGTGAGGGCTTTTAACATCAAATATCTATCTGGAAAGTGCCTCTAGAACATCATAACAATTGTAAGTAGTAACCGTCCCATTAATTCGATCCCAGGAGGTAGTTTGACTGTGTTTTGTCTTACTCCACACCCATGACCTGTCCAGTTTGGTAAAGCCTGTCAGGAGTTGCCTCCCACCAGCATAGCTCTCAGGGTTCATTGAGGTACACAAGCTCCCTTACCACGACAAGATAACAGTCACAAGGGAGTTTTTTTCATATTTTTTAACTAACAGTTATTAAACATGTCAAATTAATACTGAGAGGTGGGGGAAACAAAAATAAGATTAATAAATTACCAATGACTAATACTGAATGTCAATAAGAACAGATCCAGAGGCAACAGCGACTCTGGCTGACACAGCCATGGAACCATGACAAACAGAAAGTATCTCAGACAATACTAAGGAACTAAACTGAAAATGTCACAGTGATAGTCTGGTGACAAAATAAAACATGATGTGGCGATGTGGCGAGGGGAAGCCGAGCCATAGGCCTACACCGGAAAAAATAGAGGACTAACACTGGCAAAAGAAACATGCAAATAGGATCTAGCAGGGGCACCTACATAGGCATGTGCAACTGAGTCCATATCTGAAGCACTTACACCTTCCAGTACCTGCCTTGTTGCACCCACATTTAGTCAACTCCCAACAACTCACTGCAAAAGGTGGAAGTGGAGTCCAGAAGACTTTCCACTCTTCGTCCATTTTTAAACCATCCCCATTCGGATGGACTCTGCATTTGTGGCTGTCGCTTCAATGCCTGTCCCCACATGTATCCAGCCTCATGGTCTTTGAGTGCTGCTTGTATTGGTGGGATCAAGTCATATTGTCTTTGCTTTCTGGCAAAGAGATCAAGCCTGGCCTCATTCACAGTGGTGACATCGCTGGACCTGTCATACATTAGCACGACAAATCTACAAAGCTTTCAGGTCACTATCCTTCACTGCAGAGGGACATTTGCTGAGTCTTGCAAATGTGTGTAGCCAGGTGGTAGGAAGCCACAGTGTTGTTTTTGTTTGGTCCACTAGGTGGCAGCTGTTAGGTTTGGACAGGGAAGTGGGAAAATGATTTTACATGAGTAAAGAGAGGGTTGGCGCACGACAGTGACTAGTAGAACACCATGTGGGATTTGACTGGCGATATAAGGGTAAATAATGTTTAATTTGTTAAAAGTACATAAACCATAGAATGCAACGGTGGTCAAGTTTAATTGTTATTTTGATGTGAGTGTGACTGAACGCATAGTTAACGATGTGAAAGGTTTCATATTGCACCACGAGGCTGCTAGCTTGGCTAGTAGTGTTTTACTGGATTATATGTTAACTGTGGTATATATGCTCTTTTGTTTTATTTTATAATTCAGCCACTACCGTTTTTTGTATTACAATAATGCTTTTGTTGTTCAATAAATCTCATCAGGATAAATTACCCCAACATTAGTTTGTGTCCTGTAGTTACACTTTACCACAGGCTACACATTTTGGTACCAGGAGTGTGGTCCTGATAGCTTAAACAGGGATAGTTAAATACAAAAACGGTAGTGGTGAAGAGTGCTGCAGTGTGAGGGAGGACGGACGACATCGACGGAGGGGATTTGAGACAACGGACAGAGAAGCCTGGAGTTGCTGTTCCAGTACTGGACTGCCATGATCCGGAGGACGTCGAGGACCATCACAGATCAACGGGGAAAACCATCCAGATTGTTCCAGCACGTGTTAAGAGACTGTTTATATTCTACAGTACATCCTTGAACTGAAAAATAATAATCTACAATGTCAGAGTCATCAGAAGATGAGTGCACTCCTGTTATAGACTTGCAGTCGCAACTGACAGAGTTAAGTAGAAAACATGATGAAGCAATGGCAACTATTGCTGCACTAGGTTGAGCACCTACCAGGTCCTATGTGTATGTACCTAGAGAGCGACAGTTCCAGCCTTTTAGTGGTGACGTCGAAAAGGATGGTCGGCCTGTAGAAGAGTTCATTGAAGAAATAGAACGTGTAATTCGAGCTAGAAATCAGAATAGTGAAGAAACTATAGATCTCATTATGTCTCTGTTAAGGGCTCAGCCTTAAAATAAATTAGATTACGTATGGGTGGGAGTGCAAGCAGCCCAGTGAGATTCTGACATATTTAAGGTTGACTTATACGGAGAAGCGCAGTGCATCTCAGCTCTTACACACATTCTATGGCCGTCAGCAGCGAGAGGGAGAGGATTTCCGTGATTGTTCACATGCACTCTCTCAGATACTTACCTCCGTACTTAGGCAAGAACAGGATACGGTTTCTGAAGATTCATTTGATAAAACTGTCCGGAATCAGTTCATTGAGGGTGTTGTAGATATCACACTGAAAAGAGAGCTGCGGAAGTTGGTGAGAAAGAGGCCCCAGGCGACTTTGTTTGATGTACGTGAGGAAGCTATCACCTGGTCCTTAGAGGACCAGCCCTGTAACAGTAGGACAGACAATACGAAAATTGCGACAAAACAGGAAAGGATTCTCAGTGTGCCTCAGCTATCTGGTTGGAAGATGTTCTGAAAGTGGTAGCTGAGCAGAGTAAGGCCATTGGAGAATTGACAAATGCAGTCAGGGAACTCGCTCTGAACAAGGAAAAGGCTAGTTATGATGCAGGTGGTAAACCTAGGTTCAAACCCCAGTTCACTGAAGATGGGCAGCCCATCTGTTTTAAGTGTAAAGGGGTGGGACACATTTCAAGACAGTGTCCTAAGAAGGGTGGATTTGCAAGTGGGTCCTTTACCACATCTGCTGCGAGTGTGCAGGAAAACTAGCCCCCTCGGTTGCTAAGAGCCAGGCAATACGAGGGAGAGCGGTGGGCTCACACCATAGGACTTGCAGTCGTGACAGGATTTTTGAGCATGCGGTAGGCAAATGTCCAGTCCTAGAGTTAAAGATTGGCGGGGTTGGTGCAAACTGTTTGCTGGATACTGGGAGCCAGGTGAGCACTATCACAGAGCCCTTTTTCAGAGAACACCTACTGGGGATTCAGATGAGGCAGAACACCAGTGGCCTCACGTTCAAACTATGATTTAACTTAAGCCTGTCAAAAATAATTACTACTTTGTGCAAATGTTCAGTTGCAAATGTTGTAGTGATCAACAACACCATTTAAGCAAGAAAATAGTTCAAGTACAGTTCATTGGCCTTCTTGATGATTTTTGCCAAATAAGTTGAACTCCGACCCCAATTGTGTCCCGTTGTCATGGTGCTTTTTTTGTTTGAGCCCACCTGGCGCACCTCTTCGATTTGCTGAAACGAGGGGTTGGTCACTAACTCACGCTGTTAACGCACTCTGCTAAACACATTATATATTGTAACCGGACTGTGACGGTGCAGTCGCCTCTACGAAGGTGCAGAACTCACCACTTCAAAGTTGCCAGGGGCGACGATGAGGTTGTCGATGACGTTGTTGATCTTGGTGACCAGAGATAAGATGGAAGACTGAAAAGAGCAGAAATTTGTATATAGTCACACATCGGTTGTCTGAACGTTTGCCACAATTCCTGAAAATATAAAATGTCTTCAGCCAGGTGAGGGCTTTTAACATCAAATATCTATCTGGAAAGTGCCTCTAGAACATCATAACAATTGTAAGTAGTAACCGTCCCATTAATTCGATCCCAGGAGGTAGTTTGACTGTGTTTTGTCTTACTCCACACCCATGACCTGTCCAGTTTGGTAAAGCCTGTCAGGAGTTGCCTCCCACCAGCATAGCTCTCAGGGTTCATTGAGGTACACAAGCTCCCTTACCACGACAAGATAACAGTCACAAGGGAGTTTTTTTCATATTTTTTAACTAACAGTTATTAAACATGTCAAATTAATACTGAGAGGTGGGGGAAACAAAAATAAGATTAATAAATTACCAATGACTAATACTGAATGTCAATAAGAACAGATCCAGAGGCAACAGCGACTCTGGCTGACACAGCCATGGAACCATGACAAACAGAAAGTATCTCAGACAATACTAAGGAACTAAACTGAAAATGTCACAGTGATAGTCTGGTGACAAAATAAAACATGATGTGGCGATGTGGCGAGGGGAAGCCGAGCCATAGGCCTACACCGGAAAAAATAGAGGACTAACACTGGCAAAAGAAACATGCAAATAGGATCTAGCAGGGGCACCTACATAGGCATGTGCAACTGAGTCCATATCTGAAGCACTTACACCTTCCAGTACCTGCCTTGTTGCACCCACATTTAGTCAACTCCCAACAACTCACTGCAAAAGGTGGAAGTGGAGTCCAGAAGACTTTCCACTCTTCGTCCATTTTTAAACCATCCCCATTCGGATGGACTCTGCATTTGTGGCTGTCGCTTCAATGCCTGTCCCCACATGTATCCAGCCTCATGGTCTTTGAGTGCTGCTTGTATTGGTGGGATCAAGTCATATTGTCTTTGCTTTCTGGCAAAGAGATCAAGCCTGGCCTCATTCACAGTGGTGACATCGCTGGACCTGTCATACATTAGCACGACAAATCTACAAAGCTTTCAGGTCACTATCCTTCACTGCAGAGGGACATTTGCTGAGTCTTGCAAATGTGTGTAGCCAGGTGGTAGGAAGCCACAGTGTTGTTTTTGTTTGGTCCACTAGGTGGCAGCTGTTAGGTTTGGACAGGGAAGTGGGAAAATGATTTTACATGAGTAAAGAGAGGGTTGGCGCACGACAGTGACTAGTAGAACACCATGTGGGATTTGACTGGCGATATAAGGGTAAATAATGTTTAATTTGTTAAAAGTACATAAACCATAGAATGCAACGGTGGTCAAGTTTAATTGTTATTTTGATGTGAGTGTGACTGAACGCATAGTTAACGATGTGAAAGGTTTCATATTGCACCACGAGGCTGCTAGCTTGGCTAGTAGTGTTTTACTGGATTATATGTTAACTGTGGTATATATGCTCTTTTGTTTTATTTTATAATTCAGCCACTACCGTTTTTGTATTACAATAATGCTTTTGTTGTTCAATAAATCTCATCAGGATAAATTACCCCAACATTAGTTTGTGTCCTGTAGTTACACTTTACCACAGGCTACACATTTTGGTACCAGGAGTGTGGTCCTGATAGCTTAAACAGGGATAGTTAAATACAAAAACGGTAGTGGTGAAGAGTGCTGCAGTGTGAGGGAGGACGGACGACATCGACGGAGGGGATTTGAGACAACGGACAGAGAAGCCTGGAGTTGCTGTTCCAGTACTGGACTGCCATGATCCGGAGGACGTCGAGGACCATCACAGATCAACGGGGAAAACCATCCAGATTGTTCCAGCACGTGTTAAGAGACTGTTTATATTCTACAGTACATCCTTGAACTGAAAAATAATAATCTACAATGTCAGAGTCATCAGAAGATGAGTGCACTCCTGTTATAGACTTGCAGTCGCAACTGACAGAGTTAAGTAGAAAACATGATGAAGCAATGGCAACTATTGCTGCACTAGGTTGAGCACCTACCAGGTCCTATGTGTATGTACCTAGAGAGCGACAGTTCCAGCCTTTTAGTGGTGACGTCGAAAAGGATGGTCGGCCTGTAGAAGAGTTCATTGAAGAAATAGAACGTGTAATTCGAGCTAGAAATCAGAATAGTGAAGAAACTATAGATCTCATTATGTCTCTGTTAAGGGGCTCAGCCTTAAAATAAATTAGATTACGTATGGGTGGGGAGTGCAAGCAGCCCAGTGAGATTCTGACATATTTAAGGTTGACTTATACGGAGAAGCGCAGTGCATCTCAGCTCTTACACACATTCTATGGCCGTCAGCAGCGAGAGGGAGAGGATTTCCGTGATTGTTCACATGCACTCTCTCAGATACTTACCTCCGTACTTAGGCAAGAACAGGATACGGTTTCTGAAGATTCATTTGATAAAACTGTCCGGAATCAGTTCATTGAGGGTGTTGTAGATATCACACTGAAAAGAGAGCTGCGGAAGTTGGTGAGAAAGAGGCCCCAGGCGACTTTGTTTGATGTACGTGAGGAAGCTATCACCTGGTCCTTAGAGGACCAGCCCTGTAACAGTAGGACAGACAATACGAAAATTGCGACAAAACAGGAAAGGATTCTCAGTGTGCCTCAGCTATCTGGTTGGAAGATGTTCTGAAAGTGGTAGCTGAGCAGAGTAAGGCCATTGGAGAATTGACAAATGCAGTCAGGGAACTCGCTCTGAACAAGGAAAAGGCTAGTTATGATGCAGGTGGTAAACCTAGGTTCAAACCCCAGTTCACTGAAGATGGGCAGCCCATCTGTTTTAAGTGTAAAGGGGTGGGACACATTTCAAGACAGTGTCCTAAGAAGGGTGGATTTGCAAGTGGGTCCTTTACCACATCTGCTGCGAGTGTGCAGGAAAACTAGCCCCCTCGGTTGCTAAGAGCCAGGCAATACGAGGGAGAGCGGTGGGCTCACACCATAGGACTTGCAGTCGTGACAGGATTTTTGAGCATGCGGTAGGCAAATGTCCAGTCCTAGAGTTAAAGATTGGCGGGGTTGGTGCAAACTGTTTGCTGGATACTGGGAGCCAGGTGAGCACTATCACAGAGCCCTTTTTCAGAGAACACCTACTGGGGAAGAATGAAGACATGTTTTCTACAGCAGGGTGGCTCAAGATAACTGCAGCTAATTGGCTAGACATCCCCTATCTAGGTTATCTTGAGTTAGATGTAGAAACTATGGGGATGACTATACCTGGGTGTGGCTTTCTGGTAGTCAAGAACCCTTGTAATTCGGAAACTGCAGTACCAGGTCTCATTGGAATGAATATTATCAGCCGATGAAGACAACTTGTTCAGGCTGAGTTTGATTCAAGTCTAGGCGGGGAACTGGATTCTGATTGGAGAGAAGTTTTCCAGCGAGTACAACAATGTGATGTTAAGGGGAAAACATCGGTTGCACGGATAGCTAGTAGAAAGGCAATACACATACCTGCATTTTCTGTAGCTACAGTCGATGCAAGGGGAAGGAAAACAACCCGGGGAGAAGGCAGTAAGATGTTGTTGGAGCAAGGTAACGTTCCACTGCAGAGCGGAAACTAGAAACTAGAACTCCTCGCGTTAAAGTGGGCTGTTACAGAAAAGTTTAGAGGTTATCTACTAGGCTCAAAATTCACTGTGATAACAGACAACAACCCCCTGTGTCATCTCTCCACAGCCAAGCTAGGGGCTATTGAGCAGAGATGGGTGGCACAATTAGCTGTGTTTGATTTCGAGGTTAAGTACCGTCCTGGGCGCTGCAATGCAGCTGCGGATGCCCTCTCTAGGCAGCCATTTGCAGGGGAGCCTGAGGCTGCCTATGATGACGCTGAATTTGACGGCTGCACAGCAATTTGTAATATCATTCGGAAGGGAACTGCACCGGAGTCTGACTTAGTGACAGCTGGGGTCAAGTGTTGTGAAGTTAGGCAGATTTGGGTCGCGCAGCATGCATCGGACAGTGATGATAGTAAGTCACAAGGCAACACTGCTCCCGGGATATTCTAAAGAGGAACAGCGGAAGTTTTAAGACACAGACCCTATAATCGGTGTGATCAGAAAGTTTTTGGACAGGCAGAAGAAACCTAGTCACCTTGAGAGGTTGGGTTTGACAAAGCCAGTTCTGTCCATGTTGAAGCAGTGGCATCGGCTTAAAGAGCTACATGGGTTGTTGTACCGCGTGATTGAGGATGCCCATGTAGGTGAATGTCACCAGCTGTTGTTACCGGTTTGCTTACAAGGACCAGTCCTGGAAAGTGTGCATGACGGCATGGGACACCAGGGGATAGAACGCACACAGAATCTACTCAGACAGAGATGCTTCTGGGCTGGAATGTATGTAGATGTTGAGCGGTGGGTGAAGAGATGCCAGAGATGCATTTTAACCAAAATGCCACAGCCTAAGATACATGCTCCCATAAAACCATTTTTAGCATCGCGCTAGAAGTTGTTGCAGTGGATTTCACGGTCCTGGAGCCTGCATCAGACGGTCGCGAAAATGTGTTAGTGGTGACGGATGTTTTCACTAAGTTCACTCAAGCATTCCCCACTCGGGACCAAAAAGCAAATACTACAGCTAAGGTTCTACTCAAGGAGTGGTGTCTGAAGTACGGGGTACCTGAGAGGTTACATTCTGACCAAGGGAGAAACTTCGAAAGTGAGGTGATCAGGGAGCTGTGTAAGCTGTACGGAGTCAAGAAAACACGCACAACGCCCCATCACCCTGAGGGAAATGCTCAATGTGAAAGGTTTAATAGGACCCTTCACGATCTCCTACGCACACTGCCAACAGAAAAGAAGCGCCGTTGGCCAGAACAGCTACCTGAGTTGGTGCACGCATACAATGTGACTCTTCATGCAACCACAGGCTACTCACCATATTACCTGCTTTTTGGGGTGCATCCCCATCTTCCTGTTGATGCGTTGTTAGGGCAGGAGCAGGTGCTTGATAACACACACGACTGGCTAGTTGTTCACCAAGAGCGGTTAAAGGAAGCACACACACGGGCCAAGGAGTACACAGAACGGAAAGCAGCAGAGAGGGTTGAGTTCCAAAAAGACAAAGTGTACTGTCCACCTACTGACGTGGGTCAGCTGGTATGCTTACGTCACAGGCCAAAGGGAAGGAACAAGATTCAGGATGTTTGGGGTTTGACTGTGTACAGGGTGATCGAGGTATAGGGCACTACGCATGCTGTTGAGCCGCTGGAGGGTGGGCCTGTACACAGGGTTCACAGGGCTAATCTAAGGCCATGTGTGGGAAGTTGTCCTGTCCCTGGGCTTAGTAGGAGAGGAGCCAATAATAGTACACCAGTGGCTATTGGTGTAGTTCCCTCTGAGTCCTTGCCAGAGCCTGATGAGCCAGAGTCAGTGGTTGTAGAGGAAGTCTCCTATCATGGAACACTCAACCAGAAGGATACAGAGTATGTGACTACTGCGAGTGGTTATAAAGATGTTATTGGGGAGCGAGGTGCACAAGAGGAGATACAAGAAGATGAGCTTGGGGAGAAATCGGATGTTAAAGTGCCTGTTCCTGCTCCTCGCTGAAGTAAGAGGGCAAATGCTGGGGTACACTCTAATCCATTTAGAGCTCCTAAGTCAGCTTGTAGTGCTGCTGTAGTCCGGAAACTTGGGCTCAGGTTATTGGCAGTTTGGGTACGATGTTCTTCAGGGAAGCAGTACGGGAGGTTGAGAATGTAATCTCGGTCACCGAGGACGGTGTCCGTTGAGGCAGGGGAGAATGTAGCCAGGTGGTAGGAAGCCACAGTGTTGTTTTTGTTTGGTCCACTAGGTGGCAGCTGTTAGGTTTGGACAGGGAAGTGGGAAAAGGATTTTACAGAGAGGGTTGGCGCACGACAGTGACTAGTAAAACACCATGTGGGATTTGACTGGCGATATAAGGCCACTACCGTTTTTTGTATTACAATAATGCTTTGGGTGTTCAATAAATCTCATCAGGATAAATTACCCCAACATTAGTTTGTGTCCTGTAGTTGCACTTTACCACAGGCTACAAAAACCAAGGTCATTTTGAGGCCACCTGGAACTAAAGAACTGGTTCACACTGACTAGATGTCTAAATCCACTCAGGAAAGGGTTAAAGCAGACACCAATGGACCAAAGAGTATGGATGTCTTCGAGATCTGGTTGTATTTAATTAAGCCGTCTGTGTGATCCATCAGGGGTGTGGATGAGATAGGTCAGTACCTTATAAGTGCAGATGTGTGCATGTCTCTGTCGTCCACAAAATGGCTTCCGTCCAAATCAGATTCCGATCAATGATCTTTGACCAATCAAAAGTGAATTAGTATCACAGCCAACAAGTGCCGAATCCGGCTGCACGTGTGAACACTGCCACAGAGGCCAGTAAGGAAAAGCAATCAACATAAGAATGAGATCTGTGATTATGACTAAGGAGAATGCGATTCATCACAGGACATTTAATCATTGAGTCCATGACGTTACCCGTAAAACAGACGATCAAGTACAGGGTGATCAGTCACTGTTACAACTGGTCTTAGAACAGTGTTACACCATGTAGTCACAGTTGATACATCACACCAAAGGGGATTCCAGAAACAAATGACTGCTTGGCTGCAGTCTTCAATAACCTTTATTGTGGCGCCATCTACAGGCATTCGGGGGTACTAACCCTCGGGTGTTAAATCATTTACTCCTGTGGTGTGAATATAATTTACTACTGGGGAGTTAAATCCTTTACTCATGTGGTGTGAATATAATTTACTACTGGGGAGTTAAATCATTTACTCATGGGGTGTGAATATAGTTTACTACTGGGGAGTTAAAGTAATTTGCATTATCTTGAATGATGTCTGAGTATTACTGGTATTACTGGTATTCTTTACCTTTAAAACTACAAAGACATACATTTCAAGTAATCTGGTGTTTTTTTCCACTGACATGGTCACACATTTCCTTCCTGGAACAAAGTTCAGTGCTGAGTCCTTGTACAAACCGTGAACAGCAGAATAGATGTAAGAAAACAACTCGGAGGCAGATGTAAATTTCCAAATTGCAAAGTGTGCAAAGGTAGTTTTAATAAACAAATGCAGATGATTTGATAAGATGATTTGAAAAGACTCAGGCAAATTTTTCTTGGGTCTCCGGAATCTACAATGCAGTTGGTGCAGCAGCAAATATAGAATAATCTGAAAGAGAAAATAAGATATTATTGAAAAAAGCTCTGCAGCTATTAATGTTTTTTTCTCCACAGCAAATATCGTCTCCAGATTTGTGCAAAAACCAACGTTTAACAACAACTACGTGCAAAGATGTGCAGTAATAATTACAAGTACACGTACGATAACTACTACATAATGTTTATAATTAAACCCCAAATTAACTTTAGATATATATTGTTCTGCAAAAGCAACACAGTAAATTATTAAATGCAGTTTATCTTAGTTGTTTTCCATCTACCTTCCTTCCTTATTTACCTTTGCATTTGGCTGGTTTTGGCTGCTTCTTTGAATCTGGGGGTGGACGTTTGGACGTTGTGCGGCTTTCTAGCTTGGGCACTGGTGTGTTCACGAGTTGAAAGTGGTACTTCCTGCTTTTCTCCTCCTGTTTCAATTTGCACTGTTTGATTTTATTTTTCAGCTGGCCAAAAATACTCTCAGACTGACGGATGTCTTCACTGGTATCTTTGCCTGTCTGACCAGAAATACCAGCCAGTCCATTTGACTTTACCCTTGCCTCAATTACGTCAAATACGGAATAAACTGAAAGAGAAAAGTTGTTAGTAATGTAGCTATATCTTAACAACACCTAAGTGCAAAGATGTGCAGTAATAATTACAAGTATACTAACTTCACATGTTCATAATTAAACCTACAATCAACATTAGATACGTACTGTTCTGGAAAAGCTCCACAATAAATTATTAAATGCAGTTTATCTTAGTTGTTTAGCCTCAATCTCCCTCTACCTTCTATCCACATTTACCTTTGTGTTTGGTGGGTTTTGTTTTCTTCATGCTTTTGATGCTTTTTTTCAGCCGGCCAAAAATTGAATCTGACATCCCGTCAAATGATGAATCATCTGGAAGAGAAAATATGTTAGTATTGAGAAAACGCACTGCAGCTACCAATGTCTCTACAGCAAAAATAAATGTGCATAAACTATGGCTCAATATGTGATGTAGATGTCATGTAATTATAAGGATACCTCTCCTATTCTCCACTTGTTTGGCTTTGGGTGGGTTTAACCTCTTTCTCAGCTTGTCAAAAAATGTTTCTGACATTGTTTCAGATTTCCTTCTCTCTGCCTCCACTCTGGGCCTCTCTTTCAGGCTTTCGTTTCTCATCCCCTGGTCTTCATCCATTCTCTTCCTCTCTGCCCTCAGCTTCTGCCTCACTTTGAGGTTCTCTTCTCTCCTCCTTATTTCAATTTCGACCCATCTCTCTGTCTCCATCTCGCTCACCCGTTCTTCAAGTCTCTCTGCACTCCTCCATTGATCAGACTTTGACATACTCTCGTCTTCGATCAAGGTTGTTACAGTACTGCAGAGACTTCCATCAAGGTCTTTCATGAAGCCATCCTCGGTGTCATGAAGATGCTTCTCCATGAAATTGGCCTTCTCGGAAAACAGGATCTCCACTGTCTCCTTATCCAACCACGTTTTTAAATCAAACGTATCCTACAAATAAAAAAGATTTGATTAGGCACAATTAGTATAAAATCTGGCACTCATATTAACAAACCTGTACTTCTGCAGGTTTTTATCTACGGGGCATTAGTGAAGCACCATGACAGCATACGAACGGGAAATACATTAAACAATTTTCAAATCAAGTCAGGGAAAGAAGAAGCTCAGATTAACAATTTTAAAAAGTAAAGCCAGTGTAACATCTGCCTTTTAAATGTATTATCTACCTCCGGCGCTAACTAACAAGCCTTTTTGAAACAAGTTAGAAACCTCTTAGACAACAATTGGCAGAGGTGGTTGAATATCTTGCCAGAATCCAACCTTTTCAAGCCGTAACAACTCCTGCCTCCAATATTTGTTTCAATTAAAACTACTTCACATTACTAACTCATCATTATGAATATTAACAAAAACACTTACCATTACTCTTGTCCTCTCTAATCCTTGTTGTCCTTTTTCCTCAAAGTCCATCTATAGTATGAAGTGTAACTAAATACGTATAGTATGAAGATATAAGAAAAGGAAGATTATAAAACTCTATCTAAAATGTATATCAAACGGCTAATAACTAATACACGAACAGCTCTCTTCAAGGTTTCAACTCACATCTGGAGTGTGTGGAAGAAGAACCCAGCTTATATAGAGCTCCTGCCTTTGTGATGTCATAATGCCTTTTAATGCCTCCATTAGGAGGGAACATATTAGCGTGGCGATTAAAACACCCGGAAAGTAACGAAAAAGCACGATGTTGAATGGGAAAATAAATCGAAATAATGTGACCACATCCATTCCAGTAATCAGAAAAAATCGCATATTTTAATTGCTGATGGTAGAAAAGTGATTTAACACATAGATACACATTTCTCTTATATCCCTTGCAGACGAACTAGTATATAGATGTTTAACTTACTGTCGATTAATTTAGTTCTCGAAAACCTGGACAATACTGGCACATGTATTCCCGCTCCATAGGATATTTATTTACAAGGTAAGATATCTTTTAAGGGGCATCAATGGGTTCACCATATAGAGACGACATGGTACATACTGTATATGCCCCTAGTGGTGGTGTTTGGTGCTGCAGGTTGCAAAAGGCAGAAATCTCTGCGTTTGATATCATGTGTATGTGTTTGGCATGGGCCATCACTAAGATACAAACCGAAACCAAACAGTGGCTTTTTGTTTTAGTTAAATTAACAGATCGACCCCTTTAGACATACTTGAACAGCACACAAGAGGATGAGTCGATGACTGAAACAGGGGATTCAGATGAGGCAGAACACCAGTGGCCTCACGTTCAAACTATGCTTTAACTTAATCCTCTAGATTAGAATTTTGTGAATATATAGTGAGCTGGAGCTCTAAAACAAACATGGAAATCCCTTAATGTCACCACAAATGTTAATTTGCTTCGTTAATCTGGGTTGTTCACAGAGCTGTTCTAATCACAAGACCACTTAGTGAAATAGAATAGTGTATACTTGTAAAAATTATTTATGGCCAATGTGTTACATATGCATTTGTTCTTTCTATCAGAAATCCCAATTTGGTATGATCTTAGTTACCATATAGACATATACCAACACTTAACAATAAAAGGTCAATTACTACATCATTCATCAATCCATATCTGAAATCAAATGTCATATTAATGCCTAATTGCAATATTTCCATGAAAGAAAAGAGGCAGCATAAAATAAAAAGATGTTTAATTTAGACATAATTCGTGTTACAAAGTAAAAACCACACAAAGACATGGAATAAAACTTGATAGCGACACCCTCCACTTCTTACCAAAGGCCAAGACCTTCAATCTCGTTCAGGACATTGAAGACCAACAGTCTATATGAAAGTATATTTGTCCAATTGGCGTACTGGTCCAGGTCGATGGAGTCATTTCATTATTAGTGGATGTGAAAGTCAACTTGACGTGGACATGATAACAGCTCAAGCAAAAAGGCTCAGGTCTAAAAAAAAAAAAGAAAGTTTTACACGACGTGACACAGGATCCTCTGGAAGGGAGAAGAGGGGAAATTAGAACTCAGATTTAATTGTGTAGTTAAATGGTTTTGTGCCGGTGTTACTTCGCAAACTGTCACATGACTTGGGAATGCAATTATTTTCCTTTTGTAGTTGAATGTTAATTTGAGTAACCGAATTCAAAAACATGACTGGCATCTGCTCCCAGCAGCCAAGCAACACAAAATCATAGAAAATATGTTACGCCGCTGCGGCTGACGTTAGCATTTTACGCTATTAAAACCATTATAGAAGTTGCCACAAGCTAGGCAGCTAGCTAGCTCACTATTAGCACAATACATGTTCTGTGAAAGGTCACTTGTACCTGGCAGCTAATTGAAAGATATTTTTCAGCCCAGGTCCTCCTCACTCCTGGGTCTCCATGATTTCATCCTCTCCATCTCCTGCCTCCTCTAGCGCCTCATCCTCTTCCTCCTTCCTCTCTGGCGGCTTTTCATACGCCTTCTCTGAAGGCGTGACTATTACACCGTCCCACGTGGACATTTCCGATGCGAGGTCTGGGAAAAAAAGAGGAATTAGCTCGACTTGGTTACGTATGTGTGTGTCCACGTGTGTGTGTCCATGTGTGTGTGTGTGCAAGAGAGAGAGAAAGATAAAGAGATACATACAGCTGGCATCACCCTCCAGACCGAGTATCTTCCTGTACCCTCCATGGGAAAGTACCCGTACCAACGTCTGAGCAGTAAAACAGACCATGTCCTAAAAAATAAAAACACGTTTTCCACAGACCAAATAGTCAATTTCCTGACACTACAGACATCCCATCCTCTCAGCGTAAAAATAAACTGATTCGTTGATTCGCTACGGCAACCTAACGCAACTGTCCGCATTAAACCAACTGAAACAAACCAAACTAATATGAACCACAGTGGACAGTAACAAGTCCATCCTGTAGGTCAGAGCACAGCTCCCAGCACCATAAAGACCGCCGAGCTAAAGGGCATGGCTGCTGTCTTACCTGTTGCTCCAGGGTCATGACAGTGTGAACCCGGAAGTTGCCACTCTCACATGGGTCTGTGATGCCCACTGAGCCTGGCAGGAAAAGCCCAGCGGCCAACATCTGTAAGCATCGTCTAAAAGGGGCAACAGAACCGTAAGGCACAGACAGCATATTATCATGGACAGTCACATATCATTTAGAGAAATTCACAAAAATGTTTGGTTACACTTGGTTGTAACGCTAATGAAAACATTGGCTACAAATACCAATTGAAGAAACAGACAAGAAATGGTATCTGATGGCAAAAGGTAAGAAACACACCTGAGGTACATAGACAGAGAAGGGAGACTCACCTGTAAGCCACGTTCAGTGACAGGGGCTGTCTTGAAGGGTTGTTCATCACAGCCGAATGGCCCTAATAGGGAAAACAACATTTAAATCGTCATGCATTGCTGCTTTAAAGGAGTAACTTCCAGTTACCAAGGAAACGGTAGCAAGGACAAATGGTTCTGTGGTGTGCTAATGCTAAAGATTCCCCTCAACCCCCCAAAAAACAATGTGTAAATTCTATAATGCACTAAATGCACGATAAATCTCACACACACACACACACACACACACACACACACACTCTCTCTAGAGTAGATCATGTAAAACTATGGACCAGTACAATGGAATCACCAGTAAAACTATGGCCAATAAACTGGACTCACCAGTAGATCCACGATCCAGGGAGTGAGGGGCTCAAACCCGGGGAAACGCACCCTCAGGTCTTTCAGTAAACGAATCAACACTTTCACCCTAAACAACAATCAGGTGTTAAACACTTAAAAAAACACGAGTAAGAATTTCATACAGTATTTACGATGCACACAACTTAATCACAATACTAAAATAACAGTACTTTTTTTAAACTTAAAACACAGGATGTGTTTCTTGATCAGGTAAAATAAACACAACAGAGTCTTACGTAGATTGGGAGGCATTCTCCTCAAACCAGCGTGCATGACGGATGGCAGCCAGAGCACTCTGAAGCACCTTAATGTCCACTGTAAACAACATAAATCACACATTTATCAGTGCTCACAGTGCCTCAGTACTCACACTGCGCCTCAGTCTAACAGTACTCACACTGCGCCTCAGTCTAACAGTACTCACACTGCGCCTCAGTCTAACAGTACTCACACTGCGCCTCAGTCTAACAGTACTCACAGTGCGCCTCAGTCTAACAGTACTCACACTGCGCCTCAGTCTAACAGTACTCACACTGCGCCTCAGTCTAACAGTACTCACACTGCGCCTCAGTCTAACAGTACTCACAGTGCGCCTCAGTCTAACAGTACTCACACTGCGCCTCAGTCTAACAGTACTCACACTGCGCCTCAGTCTAACAGTACTCACACTGCGCCTCAGTCTAACAGTACTCACACTGCGCCTCAGTCTAACAGTACTCACACTGCGCCTCAGTCTAACAGTACTCACACAGTGCCTCAGTCTAACAGTACTCACACTGCGCCTCAGTCTAACAGTACTCACAGTGCGCCTCAGTCTAACAGTACTCACAGTGCGCCTCAGTCTAACAGTACTCTCACAGCGCCTCAGTCTAACAGTACTCACAGTGCGCCTCAGTCTAACAGTACTCACAGTGCGCCTCAGTCTAACAGTACTCACAGTGCGCCTCAGTCTAACAGTACTCACAGTGCCTCAGTCTAACAGTACTCACAGTGCGCCTCAGTCTAACAGTACTCACAGTGCGCCTCAGTCTAACAGTACTCACAGTGCCTCAGTCTAACAGTACTCACAGTGCCTCAGTCTAACAGTACTCACAGTGCAGTTCGGGGTCCAGTTTGCGCAGGTTAGGGGGGACTGTTGTAATGAGGATCTTCACAGTGGCGTCAGCAGAGCTGATCTCAAATCCTGTCTCATTGGTCAGCATGGATAGAACTAAGACAGAGAGAAATAAATGGTGAGCGGCAGAAATAGGAAATGAATAACGACAATACGACACATCCCATTATTTCGGCCAACGTAATGCTAAACATTATTTACGGTGCAGGAATTGCCCGCTACACAGCATAACAAATCAAATGATTCAGAAACAATATCTACAGAGATTGCAATACAGCAAGAAATCTGTAACAGGGTCACCTTCAGCCGGATCTTGCGTGCGGAGGGTCTCCACCACTTTGTTGCCGAGAGCCGCAACAGCCTCCACTGAATAAAACACAGTTTTAATCACCGGGGCCCCAACAATGGAACCAACACAAAAAGAAACACAGTCCGCGATGAAGAACTTGAAGATTAGCACGGCAACTCGCAATCAATATCCGGTATATAAAGGTTCATGCTGAGACGTTAGGGCGACGTACAAAAACCTGTAAATCAATTAACGTCAAAAAGGGGGACGAGGACTCACATGTGGGCAGGATCTTGAGAATGACCACCAGGTCGGCGACGTTGTGTCCCGTTGTCATGGTGCCTTTTTTGTACGAGCCCACCTGGCGCACCTCTTCGATTTGCTGAAACGAGGGGTTGGTCACTAACTCACGCTGTTAACGCACTCCGCTAAACACATTATCCGGTAACCGGACTGTGACGGTGCAGTCGCCTCTACGGAGGTGCAGAACTCACCACTTCAAAGTTGCCAGGGGCGACGATGAGGTTGTCGATGACGTTGTTGATCTTGGTGACCAGAGATAAGATGGAAGACTGAAAAGAGCAGAAATTAGTATGTAGTCACAGAGGGGTTGTCTGAACGTTTGCCACAATTCATGAAAAATGACAGTGTATTTTAAATGTCTTCAGCCAGGTGAGGGCTTTTGACATCAAATATCTATCTGGAAAGTGCCTCTAGAACATCGTAACAATTGTAAGTAGTAACCGTCTCATTAATTTGAGCCCGGGAATATGTTGTCAATGGCAATTTGCATGGGGAGGGAGATTGTGTGTCTATGTGTGTGATTGGGGGTTCCCCACCTGTACTGCAGGTGTGGGGTTGAGGTCAGTGACTATTTGCATGGGGAGGGAGATTGTGTGTGTGTGTGTGTGTGTGTGTGATTGTGGGTTCCCCACCTGTTCTGCAGGTGTGGGGCTGAGGTCTTGGTTCCTCTTCAGTAGACACTCACTGAAGGCGGTCTCATCCGCAGCCGGCTTCACTCTGGGAAAGGCCATCTCACACTGAAAACAAACAACAACACACAGAGGCAACTCAGCACAATCCACTTGATATCACCATCGGGGCAACGGCAACGGTATTACTTTAACTAGACGCCCGACATTTGACTAGAGCTTTAGACCGTTGTGTTTCACTAGTTTAGCTGACCTCCATAACCAAGTTCAGTACAGTTTAAATAGGTACACAACACAATCAGTAGCTATTTGGGTAAAAGTGAGCTAACATTACGCATCACCACGGACACTTTAACACAACAGATAACGGAAGTAGAGTAGGTTAAAAAGAAATGCACGTCATAAAAAGACAATACTTACCACATAGAAGTCAAATGGAATGTGTGGGACAAATGGGCGATACCTAAAACAAAAGACCAAAGAAGATTGACGTATTATACGTTTGGCCACAAATTATTTCGTTAAATTCAGTTGGCATAGCGACATAGTATTGACTTAGCTGGGGGGGGGGGATGTCCCACTGTGCATTCATCAATTGACAGCTGTAAGATGCTCTGAATAAGAGTGTCAGTTAACTAAATGTACAAAATGTTAAAGGCCTACATAATTATTGGACTGCCTAACTCTACAGCTGTGTAAGCATAGAAGAAAATACGGTACACATAAGACAGATGTCCTTAAACGAGTACTGGTACCGTACACTTCAACACAGTAAACTATTACAAACCAGTATTATAATAACATAGAAAGTTTTATTCTAGTAGCACTCACCCTTGCACTAGTCCTCCACGGGACCCGAACCGGCCACCCCGGCCCCTGCCCCTTTCGCCTCTGAAATAGATAAACATTAGAAGGTTAATACATTAACCGATTTTAGATAATGTGTATGCAAATCAAATCCGCATCATACCTCATTCCAATAGAAATGTGCTGAAGAAGTAGTATTAGATAGCTACTGTAGTCGATTGCATTTCATACCTAACAGGCTAAATGCTAATAAGCTAACGAGCTACTGTTCATTCATTCATGTTTGGACAACATAAACACATAGCTAATGCGGGCAGTATATGGTTTATCGAACAAATTCTAGCAAAAACATGAATAGATAGTCCTTTCCATAATAGATTACAACTAACTACGAGTTTACAGCAATAGAATAAATAATAGTAACTAGCTGCTACATATTACTATCCATCTCCCTAACAAAGGTGGCTAGTTGGGCTAGTAATAGTACCCCAAACCGGCTCAATTAATTCCTGCATGCATATTTCACTGTCTAATTATTTAATATTAACAATTGGTTAATAATTAATTAATCATTAAATTCATGGATATACAGTACCTCATTGCGTAAGACGTTTTGCTGTTTTAATGTATATATTGAAAGAGAAATCCCCAAACCACCGACGGCGGTCAACCAGCTGCAGTGTTCAGGGCCCAACACGTCACATCCGTTGAGTACCTGGCTTTAACCATGACGCGCAGGAACTTAGCGCTCGGCGGAAATGGCCATTTACAGCAGGATTCCTAAGCCGCCCGAAGAGCAGAGTGGCGCAGCGGAAGCGTGCTGGGCCCATAACCCAGAGGTCGATGGATCGAAACCATCCTCTGCTAATTTTTCATTTTTTTTGTTCCAAAAGGGAGAATAGATTTTTGTCATTATATTTGGTTTCTTAAAAATATATATATACTGTTAACATCTTACAATGTCAAAGTGATTCATTTTGTATTGTTTCATATATCTGCTCTATTTTTTTTCAAACATTATAAAGCTTTCATTGGCAGTGTAGTAGCAAATTTTAACCATGCTCACTTGTGCTACCATGATCTAATTCTCCCTGAAGGCGTTTTGTTCAAAGACAAATAGTAGTTATATCGCCAAGCTGAATGAAAGCAATTTGTGTTTATATTGGTTTATATTGGTTAACCATTTTGTACATAACTTTTTACACACCCCGTATTTATAAAGAAAATTGAAGCTAGTTAAATAATTGTGGCATGTTTTTCTGGTTATGCGTATTATGTCAAATTCTTTTAGCAGCGACATGAGAGCTGTCTGCTGTCAATATCCAGCCTGTATCGGATTTGCATTTGCCCTGAAAGCATTAAGATTCAGTCAACACGAAGACCAAATAGGCGTCCGTCAATAAAGGCATTAATTGGACGAATAGCCATAAACAAGAAACGTTACCAACGATATTGGCTTGAATAACAGCGTTCGGAAGATTCATAAGGGCTGAGCTCAGAAATTACTAACTCTGGTTTGCCAAGGGACACGTGCACGGATCACAGCAAAATCCAGACCACAATGATCAGTATCAGTCATTCGGATTAGGAACACAGACCAGGAGGTAAGTCTGACACGCGTCACCCAATACAGCTCCCCACAGGATATAATGCAAGAAGCAAACGCGTCAAGTTCATAACTAACCTAATATTATCCCAAATTTAAATCATAAATTTTAAATTAGAGCTAAAATGAAAAAAATGCCAATTCCTCCCAACAACTACAGGGCACCGGGAAAAAGATCAGATTTCAATCCGAAGTCCGTTAGAACGCACAAACCAAGCTGTATGTCAGCCACTGTATCGGTGTTGTAGATGAGGAAACAAACACACAAGCGTTAAGAGAAAATTACAATATAAAATGTATTCTCTAGTCTATGACAATAACCAGGTGGTAGAGGGACTTACATTGCATTTTCAGATTAGATTGCATCTATCGGGAGGAAACAATCAACCCTTGGGAGTGTAGTCCAACACAACAACTACAGCTTTTAAAAGAGCATTTAGAAACACAACTAACACCAGGAGGAAATTCACACACACGTGCAACTTTGATGGAAATATTGTCCAACCGCCATTGTAATTTCACCCATTTGGTTTGTCCAACATCCAGAAAACACTTTTTGGGGAAGTAAACCAAGGACATTCATCCCACTTCAGTTAAAAGCAGTAACAAAGGCAACTTCGTCGACTACAACAGAGTAATGAAAAAAAAATATTGTACATCTTAAGCCAAATTGTACAAGCGCCATTTCTTTCAATAGAAAACAATATCTTCTAGATTTGTGGTGTCTGTATTTTTCACTTACAAAATCATTATCACTGCCACAACAACGGAATCTATGACAGAACTGTGAACAAAAAAATATAATTTTTAAAAGTGTTACAAAATAAGTAAATGCAAGCACTTAATATGGACAGACATGTAACTTGTAATTATCCAATTCAGCTTCATAAACAGATCTTGCCAAGAGACAGCCGGGTCCAAACAGGTCATCTTATAGCACAGGTCCTTCAAAGTTCTTAGTCCAATCTGTGTAGTCCTTCCAAGTCCATAAAGTTGCGTTCTCCATGCACTTTGAGGACCGCTTTTAAACAGAGCAGTTGTTGACTCTACATTGATAACTGATGACACGGTCAAGTCGACATTCATTCAGGACGCCAGTCCACTTCAAACTGTTCTCTTCATAGACCCTCATATTGACTGAGGACACATGTGTGGGAGTTTACATACATGGGGTTTATCGTCGTGGCTGTGTGGTAGAACAATACAAGCATGAGTCATATCAGTCCTGTCTTAGTGTGGACATGTGAAAGGAGTCCATGACCTGGGTGGCGTCCCGGGTTTACTCCATGCCCTCTGGGTCAGCCTGGGCCATGTAAGCATCCAGCTCAGCATCCAGATTGCCCTTTGTCTTGGACATATAGGCGTCCAACTGGTTGTCCAGCTGTTCGCGGGTCATCCCTGGGGCACCCCCCCTGCCACGGCCCCCCCTGCCGCGACCACGGCCAGTACCCCTGCCGGGAAAACCACCACGCCCGCGCAGACCACCGCGCCCTGAAAGAAGAAGGTGGTCAATGAACTGCCGGTGTAGAATAAATGAGGCAAGTGGTGTGTAAACCAATGACCAGGCCCTCACCTCTGGCTCCTACTCCTCTACCAGCTCCTCTGCCGACAGGACCTCCACGGCCGGCCGGCCCCCCTCTCTGACGCATACCTCTACGGAACGCCACACGACCTGGACCTCCTCGGCCTCGCATCGGAACCATGCCTTGAGAAAGGCGATTTCCTGTCAGGACAGGAAGTCATAAGAGAGATGTTCACTTCTAGCACAATAGCCAAAAATCGTTTGAACGCAAAGCCTTTAACCCAGCCATACCTGAAGCAGAAGAACTTGACAAGCATGTCCGACTTAATGCCAACCTAATATTTTGTCACTCACATTACCTGCCATTCAAATGCTACAGAAACGCAACCAATTACACAATAAACCCTACAATAGTAAACGTTGAACTAGCTATTGTGTTGTATTGGAGTCTAAAGCACCCCCGTCAACCTTCATTAACCACCGGTTATATATGCAGACACTACGAATGATTGTGGGGTGTGTAGATAAGTGGACAGTACAGCTGTTGGAACCATAAACACATGCTCACTGGCCCAACAGGTGCAGATATGCCGACCAATCAGGGCGACAGGTGGTTGGAGGGCTGAACACACGACTGACTGCCATGTTCCCCCCAGGCTGAAGGCGTGATGACAAAACCAGCCATACCCTGATTGACAGCACCAGCTAGACTAAGAGTAGGTGAGTTACACAACACTGCAGGGAATCCAGTAGGCTTGTAGACCGACTTAATATTACAATAATATCCCCCCATGCGAAAAGGCAAAATTACAAATCGAACACCAAAGTAGCAAATGCACAAGGCTTGATAAGTCACATTTCTTCAAACCACATTAGGAGCCAAGTGTTCATATGTAAAAGACAACCCCCATACCTCTCAGACCCAAAGCTCCTCTTAGGGCTCCCCTGCCACGGCCCCTCAAGCCCCCTCTGGTCATCCCCCGCATGCCTCCAACGGCGAACCCACGGCCTCCGGCGCCACCCCTCATCAAGGCCCCGATGGGCCGGCCCAGCCTGGCTTGGATGTTGCTCTTCCCCAGGCGCTGCTTCAAGCTCTGGAAAGAAGATGGGGAAGCCATATAGATGGAGTCAGGGTAAATCCATGACACATTCACTAAAGTATCACATAAACATTTCTCAACTTGGCATTCAGCCTGTTTTTATCAGCCTGTTAAACTGGACAAGGACAGAGAGAGGAGCTTGTCTCACCTGCTTGTGGTGCAGAGCGGCCTGCACAGAGGGCCTGTTCTCCATCTGCTGGGCGAGGCGCCGGTTCCGGGCGCTGGCCATGTGCTGCTGCTGCATGGTGGCGCGCACGCTCACCGCCGCCGGTGCCTTGTTCTTCAGCATGGTGGTGAAGCTTTGGAAGGGGGCGGGGACAGAGACGGAGGGGGGAGAGAGAATACGGAGGGGGAGGAGGGTTCCAAATCAAGTCATTTCTCATACCATGGACGTGGTCACGAGGACCCATGCCCACGCTTGTCGGCACTTCACCCTCTTGCTCTCTCTCATAGTTAAGCATTTGACAACCCAAATTGCCTTGCGGAAGCCATTCCGGCAGATTGCAGGTGCAAGTGAAATAAAGTAGGTAGAAAAGTCAGTAAAAAAAGGTTTAGGAGGCAGAGTAAGAAGAGCGAGTAAGGATAGCATAAAATGAGAAGGAAAAGAGGATGATAAGAGAAGAGTGATCGCCTCTTACAGGCCTCCCACCAACCCGGTTCTGATGCGATCAGCCTGGCGAAGGTTGGAGGCCCAGGACTGGAGGGGTATCTGGTAACCCAGCCACTTACAGCCCGGACCGTGCCTTGTGGTCACAAAACGTGCGAGATTAGACGGGAAAGGGACAGAGAGAAGAGCTGGGGAAACGGGGTGGGGGGGTTTGGACACGTCCGAGCTAGGACTGGGCACCTAGTCTCAGAGAAAGACTTCACAGAAAAGAGAATAGGAAATGGGAGTGGCATCAAAGAGAAGGAAGACAAATGGCTTAAACAGTCATTTTGCAGAGAGAGAGAGTCGTGTGTAGAGAGGGTGGGAGAGGTGTGGAAGGGCACGCGTGGCACCGCTCCACTTCATTGGTTGGGCCTCTCCCATACGTACAGCATATAATGGCACTGCACGACACACAGAGAGGAGGAGTGCCTGGGCATGTCAGGAGTGCGACCGGTGCCCATTCTAGGACAGTCGCCTTACCAAGCATTACCGTTACCCTCTCTCCTTAGGTCCAATTGTGCGCTGCTCAACCAAAAGGTCAGCTGGAAGCACCACGGGTGCCCACCCAGGCGCCGCCAGTTCGCCCGTTGAATTTCGACAAACGCAGAACGCAACGGGCCCTTTGGGATGAGCAGCGCACACGTCGGCCTCAGGTAGTCTAGCGTCCGTGTCTGGTCAGGTCCCCAACAGTGGCCTTCCGTAGTAGAGCACACTAGGGCCGTCTGTACCACAGTATCGCCCTCGGCCTCGCCTAGTGCTGTCATGGTACGTAGCGCTCCTCACCGCTCATTCAGCGACTGCTTGGTGGTGCTTTTCAGCACAACTTTTTGGGAGGAGGGAGCACTCATTTTTGACTTCACTGGAACGCCTGAGGAAATGAAGGAAAAGGTAGGAAAGAAAAGAGTAATATTTTAGGTCAGGGTTTTTGGGCAATATGGCTAGCAAATCTCAGAAGTTATGGTAAATTACTAGTAATAACAAATGTGTTATATCCTCGCCAACAAACCGACCTTATATTATTACCAGCTAGACCCTTTACATGAACACCACATCATAACACGACAAAAACGCAACCAGATGGAAAAGTCTAAATAAAAGTAGTCGCCATGTCGTTAGTGAAATGAGCAATTCTGAGAATTAAATTAGCTAATTTAACTGACTTCGATTGACAAACGAAGCTGCTAGGAACATCGTTTGTATGGCAATGCTAGCAAGCTAACGTCGCTAATTAGCATTACTAGCAGTCAGCGAGCTAGCCTGGCTAGCATTCGAGTAATCCGTCTAGACAACGTAACCAATAGCTACCTAAAAATAAATGTAATCTTAATAACACAATCGACATGCATCAAACGACACCAGAAACTCACTTTGATCGTTGTGTATGCCAGTTCTTCAGTATTAACGCTATCCGACTTGGCTAGCCAGCTAGCTGCGTTCGTGGTCTTCGTTGTGCGATAAAGCAGTTAGCTAGTAGCAGTTAGCTAATCGAACGTTACAATAATGTCATTAACTCCGTACGGTACGAAAACAAATCTGGATGCTCTTCTTCCTTGTTGGTGTATTCTGTCGATGCCCTTTCCGATACAATTAAAATAGAAACTACAATAGCTAGATAAAGCGACAAAAAATTGTTGTAGTTGTTAAAAAATATTAAAACCGAGGACACCCTAGTCTCCCTCTCTCCCTTGTTTCCTCACAAAATGGGGCGCACACTGACGCAACGGAGGAAAATGGAGAGGTTTTATAGCTACGTCACAGAGTTGCTTTCTGTAATGGTTTATTTTTTCAGCTTTACAACTTTATTTTACTTCAAAATTAGACCACACCATTTCTCTTGCCTTTCGTACCGTTTTTTTTTTTTTTTATTGAACACCAAGAACAGAACAAAAACTGAATATACATCTACAATGGCATTGGGAAATACAGGTAGATGAGTATTAAACAAAGCACGTATCAGTTATTAAAATAAATAATAGTAATAACAACAACAACAACACACAAAGGGGTCTCTTTATTCCTTTTTTAAGAGATCAAGGTATCTTATTATTCCCGTCAATTTCTGGGCTTTTATACTTTTCATACATTCCAACGCTGGAAAGACTTCCTGTATTGGTTTCTACTTCCTGTATTGGTTTGTGTTTGTTGTCACGTGTTCTGGGGAGCAACATGGCTGCCTTGGTGGTTGTCGAGACGCCGTCCGGGAAGGATGCGATTGCAGAGGGACTGCTTGATCTCTTGAAGCCAGCTGTCCAACAGCTGGATATTCATGTGCATTCAGTAAGGTGGGTAGCTTGCTAGATATGTGTGCTTTAAAGTCAAATTAACTGTCAATGCTGTCGACTTTTGTTCTCAGCTAGCTTGCTAACACGTTAGCCACCTAACCATCATCACGGGACACTGTTAATTCATAGGGGAGATCAGATCTGAATGTGTACTTCCCTGTCAACGTTGTCTGCTAAAATTAACGAAATACAAATTAAATAAAATAAAATAAACAATTTTGTTGTTTTAATCATTGTACTTGTTTGGACTGTGACTAATGTGCTTTACATACGTTTTCTTTTAGGGAAAGCCAAGTGGAACTACGAGAACACATAGACAATTTAGCCACAGGTACAATTCTTTGGTTTTGCTGTTTTTGTCATGTCCTTATGGGGGACCTGGCATGTAGAGGTTACTGGGTTAATGCACTGTCTGGGTTAATGCACTGTCTGCTTGACAGGAAACGTGAGTGCTTGCGGCTGTGGTATATCTAAGTAAATGTATGCCCTTATTGCTATTATAAGCTGGTTTCTGACTAAACAAGAACAAACAGGTAAACAACATGTTTTCTTCAATCTATCTGTGATGGACAATAGCCATGGTATATGGAAGCAATAACGAATGAGAGTATGTGGCATATGTCCTATACACCTGCACATTAAAAGCACAGTAAGTCATCTCAAGGGGTTTATTGTCGATATATCAGAGCTAAGCACTCTGTCCAGGTACTCCCGTGATGCGTATTGCCTACGAGCCGCATGTACACCCCCTTATCTCATACAACTACTAATGCTTTCGAATCGGCATTCAGGGTTCCAACTAAAAGGTTATGAGATGGCATAAGAGGAAATAAGTATTGCTTGTATAGCTATTCTTAGTGCAATATGTTTGGTTTGAACATTTGAACCAAAACCCTCTCTGGTCTAGTTCTTTCGAAAATCAATATATATATATATATATGTATGTATGTATGTATATGTGTATATGTATATGTATGAAATAATAAAAAAAACACTGGATTTAGTTATATACTAAATTAATCAATGTTTTGCATGAAATCAGAAGTTTGTTATCATAACGAAATGGCCATGTTGGTTTGTAGCTAAACTATATGTAGCATAATATGTACATTTATTGGAGGTACATGCTCTGTTGGGTTCAGACTGGGTGTTTGTAAAAGCACTTTGTGACAACTTTGTTGTATAAAGGGCTTTATAAAATAAATTTGATTAATTGATGGAAGTGTGCTGCATGTCTGTCACACTAATCTCATACTTTTATTTTCAGAGTTGTGCAGGATTAATGATCACCAGAAGGTGGCGCTAGACCTAGACCCCTATGTGAAGAAACTGCTGAATGCTAGACGCAGAGTTGTGCTGGTCAACAACATACTACAAAATGCTCAGGTCAGTGGCTTTAGCTAACAGCTTAGGTTATAATATATTTCTTCTTAACCTAAAAAGTATTTGATTCTGTTAATATGATTTATCTGGCAAATGTTACTGCGTCACAATGGAATAACCTACTCAAACATGTTTGTTTTTTACGAAAAACATGAAATATTGTGTATTTACCTGTTTAATGACACTTAGACAAGTGCAAACAAAAGAAATAATGTAAATGGAAACCATACGTTTTGGTTACATGTCAGGTAATGTAATACCTGCACTGTCTGTTACTGTCCGTGCATAGAAACCGCATTTATTTTTATTTGCTTGTTTTTCGGCTGTTCCTTTATGAAACTTTCAGGGAGGTTTGGAGGTGTAGTTTGTAGCTACTACTAGCATCTCATTGTGTAGCTACTACTAGCATCTCATTGTGTAGCTACTACTAGCATCTCATTGTGTAGCTACTACTAGCATCTCATTGTGTAGCTACTACTAGCATCTCATTGTGTAGCTACTACTAGCATCTCATTGTGTAGCTACAACTAGCGTCTCATTGCGTAGCGACTACTAGCGTCTTATTGCGTAGCGACTACTAGCGTCTCATTGCGTAGCGACTACTAGCGTCTCATTGCGTAGCTACTACTAGCGTCTCATTGCGTAGCTACTACTAGCGTGTCATTGCGTAGCTACTACTAGCGTCTCATTGCGTAGCTACTACTAGCGTCTCATTGCGTAGCTACTACTAGCGTCTCATTGCGTAGCTACTACTAGCGTCTCATTGCGTAGCTACTACTAGCGTCTCATTGCGTAGCTACTACTAGCGTCTCATTGCGTAGCTACTACTAGCGTCTCATTGCGTAGCGACTACTAGCGTCTCATTGCGTAGCTACTACTAGCGTCTCATTGCGTAGCGACTACTAGCGTCTCATTGCGCAGCTACTACTAGCATCTCATTGCGTAGCTCCTACTATCATCTAGGGCTGCAACAACGAATCGATAAAAATCGATTATTAAAAAAGTTTGCAACAAATTTCGTTATCGACACACGCCACTCAGTCGCGGAGATAAAATTGAGTTGAGTGCGGTGCGGAGCCGTAACGTTGTTTTGATGTCGGAGTCGGCAAAATCAGTTCGACCGAAGTCATCCAATGTGTGGGGGCATTTCACACTAAATACTGTACATCAAAAAAGTGTGTTAATTGCAAGATATGCAAAAGCGGCATGACGTATGGCACGGGAGCAACACGGTGATGATACAGCACCTTAAACGGAAACACGTTGGAGTCCTTGATGCGGAGAGTTTGTGTGTGTGTCTGCGAGTGCGAGTGGATGTTCACATTATCTCTTTGAATGTGGACAATACATTATTACACCTGCCGAGAGTTTCAGACAGAAAAGGCTAACCTTTAGATATGGATTTGGCCCCACCTTCCCTTCTAATTATAATATAATTGTGTGTTTACACCATAAGTTAGTTGTATAAGACGCACAGGAATGATTACTCTCCTACTGGTGTGTTCCCCCTTATATTCAGAAATAATTTTAATCCACAAATATTGAGATTATTTCGGAAGCAATCGGTGGACTCTGAAATTGATTTCCGAACTGCGTCTGCAGTTTATATGGGTGATTCCTGATGACGACAAACACGTGGCACAAAAACTGTGAGGGAATGAGGCTGCTGATGAATCCTTGAATTCCCAGTCAAGTTCACATAATCTAATGCAGGAATAACTGCAGTTCAAAATGTTCCCCATGGTCTTCGTGATACTACATACCAGTGACATTTCAGAAACCGTACTTCACGCCAGTTGAACTGGATAAATGCACACAAAAATGGCATTCCGCTAACAGAAAAAAACGAATTTAAAGGGATGTTATGGTCTTGTGAAATGCTGACCCTTTTGCCGAAAACATTTTGGTTCTGTTATCTGAAAACGTAAACAGCTTGGCACTCATCTTTCCTCTGTTATGTTTGTTTGGAAATACTAATAATAGAGATGGTTATCAGAAGAAAATGTGTGTAACCTAGCATTTATAGTGGCTAAGAATTGACTTCAACGGGGGGGAGAAGGATTATCCTCCCAGAATGCCACAGAGATTGGCAGAAATTAAGCCATGTTCCAGTGGATTTGATTCATCGCAAGATGGTCAGATCTGGATACCTGCGATCGATTACTGTTAGATAAAAGAAGTGAATATTTAACACATACATGGTAAGAAACCGCATTAGGTCATCCCAACCAACAGTGCGGCCCTGCCTGGGTTCTGTGAGATCTGACGCCTTGTGGATCGGGATTTTTAACCCATGTCTATTACACACAGAGCATATAACACATTTCTTTGAGGTTCTGATGTGGGGTGTGAGAGTTTTGGGCTGGGCTTTCCCCCTGCTAGATAAACAATCTGTTTTCTGTACAACGGCCGGGTTGGTTTATTGGTCCGGGTGTTTGACCGGCGAATGTGTTAGACTGATATTAATTGTGTCTATATACAACATGTATAGATGTAACTTGTGTAGGATGAGTGGCTGTTTCTTACTTCCAGTCCCGGTACTTCATGTCATCTGCTTTTTCCATGACGATGAGTGTTGAGGATCGGAATGTTAGCTAAAGACACGGTTTCTCATATTACTGTTCTACTTTAGTTTTTGGATTTTGGTGTAGTCGCACCAAAGAACAGATCACTTGCGGTGAAATCTAAAGCAATTCAAATGTTTCGCTTTCTCTCCGTCCAGGAACGGCTGCGACGACTCAATCACAACGTTGCCAAGGAGACAGCGCGCCGGAAGACCATGCTGGAGACGTCCGGAGCGTTCACCACGCGGTCGCCAAGTAAACCATGACCCTAAGCCTCAATACGCAGCCTCGAACAAACTACTGACCGTGTCCGGGACTGAGTTACATTTTCACATTTAAATCTGCACCCAAGTGGGATGTAGCATTGGCCACATCAGCAGTGAGACTCTCTGTTCTCATGGACTAAGGCGTCGCTGAGTTTATTCGCTTAAACACCCAGCTCACATTTCTACTTCGGGGAGTTGTGAACACTGTGTACAGTCAAACTAATCTTCTAGTTAACAATAAGCCAAAGGCGCAATCAAGTGAGTTCCTGTTTAGAGATAACTTCAAATGTTAGAATTGTCCGAGATGAAATTAATATTGCAAATGCGTTTTTGATAACGTTCAAGTCATCGTACTTTTCAGTATGTGTAATGTTTCGCTGTGGCCTCAAGAGGGCCACAGTTATCAGTTATCCATGTTATCCGTGACACAGAGTTAACAGTTATCAGTTATCTTTGACACTGATTTGGGCTTGACAATTCATTTTCACACAGTATTTCCAGAAAGTTTTAGCATGGCCTGACATGTGGATAAAATACAAATTCTAATATTTTCTTGCAAGGATTGTGGATCCGTGGCTAACTAGTTAACTTAAACGGTACGTTTTGAAAGAAAATATGAGTTCATACATGTTAGTACTTTGGCCTTTAGTTGTTTTTTTTGTCTAACCCCTTCAGTCCGGGAGTATGTGTCTGAATTATTTTGTGAGCTATGCTGACAGGTATGTTGTTGATGAACCCAGTAGCTCTCTAGGGTGTAAATATTTTTGTCACTGTGAATGTTTGGAAACACAGTCGTCACTGTTTCACGCTTCTAGCAGCTGATATGCAAACCTGTCAGATATGGTATGTCAGACTTTGTTTGCCAATGTTAATGGCAACATCTGCACTCTGTTTTTTGCTAATGAATAAAACAGAATAAACACTTTACCAGTGCTTTACATCATGTAATTTGTGTATACTCTGCTTTTGTGTAAACATGTTCAAACGTGGCAGGATCATATGGTATCTGTGTTGTGAACAGTCAGAGCAGTTTCGTGACATAATGAGCTACAGGGAAGTGGTTTGACACTACAATGAAACGTGCCACAGCGGTCAAATATTTACTTTGATGTGTTCCGCAAGCCGTTTTAGTTGGATGAAGATGACAAATCAGTTTCTAAGTTCCAGGTAAGTGGTGGCGAGTCAGTGTGCTAAATACCACTTGTTTTCAAGAATTTTAGCAGTAAACTTTAACGAGATATTTAGAGCAAAAATAATTTGAGTCACATTTCTTTAAACAGGTAATTCCTGCTAACAATCTCTTGAGTCTTTTATAAACCCTATATTTCTGTAGAATAAATTAATTTAAATCTTTTGCATGTGTTTTTATGCCACCAGAGACAGGGTTTGGGGCTAATCGGATTTGACCTATGTTGACTGCTTGTCTATTAGCATTACTGATAGCGATCATTTCGGATCAATGTGATGTTGATTTGTTCAAAGCCATTTGTTAGAACAGCCTGGTCCAATTTATTTTTGTGCCGTCTCTAGTTGCTACGGTAATTTAGATACCAGCCGATCTGAGACTGGGATAGAATCGCCTCTGCCTTTTTTAAATAAGTCTTTCACCTGCGTACCTTCTTTGGCATCGCCGTCCTGCATAATTGGATCAGTTGTAAAATGCAAGGTATGTCTCCTCCTATGTCAATAATGAATGTTTTGTAATGAGAGAAGGAGAAGAGGGGGGTTGAAGGTGACCCAAGTTGGGTTTGAGCTGGGTGGCGGGAATGGGAGAGAGAGAGGGATTTAAGACAGGGGCTAAGGTCAAGAGGTCAAAGCTGGTGGAGGAGCTGAGGGCGATTTATTTATTTGTTTAAAAATAAGGAATTGCCTGAGTTTAAGTTTTACGGTGACATCGTCTGCGGCGTAGGTTTGGGACAGACACAAGAATAGCGAGATCCCAGAAGACCTGTTGCCAGGTGAAGGCTCAGATTAAAGCCCAAGTACAAAACGTACGTGACCTTGGTGCACTTTGAATTGTGCTCTTTGAGGTGACAGGTTGGTTGTCCTTTCCACTGCTTCCCCAATGGTGTGTTCATGCCCTTGTCTTGTTGCCAATGGTGCCAACCAAACCGTTCTGCTTCTGATCACATTACTCGCTCAATCAGGATGTGTCATTGATGTGCATAAAGGAGATCTGTATTCGGGCTAATGACTAGATTTGAGCTTGCCGGCACCAAAACTTCTACAGGGACGTTCTAGACTGCAATACAACCATGTGCGACCATCCTTTGCCCAACCAGGACGATGCTAAGATAATTTGTGCCAATGCCAATTTGTCCTGTCCTGGTATGCTGAGATAAGGTAAAGAACCTGGTTGTTAATTGCAAAATCCATGTGCCACTCATGAGTCACAGGACTGGTATAATTGGTCGGATCATTAGTGCTCCCTGGGGTACATGTTTGTCTGAACTACGATAGTGACCGTAAAGCAAATATATGACCCCCCCCCAAAAAATATGGCTCTTTATCACCATGCAACTGTGTTGTGTCACTGTGGATTGCACCTGTTCAGTTGAACCGAAAATTACCCTAGAGCCACTAGAGTGTTGGACGAGTTGTAGATGGGGCAGTCTGTAGGCGTAGTTGTAGATGTAGATGGGGAGGTCTGTAGTTGTAGATGTAGATGGGGAGGTCTGTAGTTGTAGATGTAGATAGGGCAGTCTGCACTTTAATTATTAGTAGGACTATTAGTGGATTGTTGGGTGGGGGGTGAGTGTGTTGGGCAGAGGGGCGTGGTAATCTCGCCAGCGCCACTTTAAAAAAACAGTCGCGCCGGTATGTCAATCTAGACGCGACCCAGACAGACCTCCGCCCCGGGGGCCCAGCGGTGAGATCCGCCTCGCCATTGGCTGAGAGCTGCCATTCGTTCGAGACCGGACGCCCGATTGGCTGCGGATCGACGAGACACGATGTCTGCCCCCTTTTGTTATTGTGCGGAGCGCTAGGAGAGGCTTCGGGGAGAAAGCAGGATGCCCGACGCGGAGGCAGCGACGCTGATAGTCTGATATCGACTGGTATAGAAACAGATAGCCCAGGAGGGGTGGAAGGGAATCCGGAATACCAGCACGAATAGCCACTACCTCCCTTCAAATCCCTCTGTACTCCGGCTGATGTGTAAGTAGTGTCGGTTTATCAAATAATGCCAGGCGAGCTCTCAAATCCAACCAAATAAGACCGGCAAAATAGCCGGATTGCTTATTTGTGTCAACCGGGAGTGTGTCAATGTTTCCCGGGGCTTGTGATACGCTCGTCTCGGCTGCTTGCATGTCGAAGGACCCGGTCCTGCGGTGATTTCACTGGTTGTGTGACTGTCCATGTTTTTTGGGGTGGTAGTTAATGACATTTTGCCCTCTATCTTCTCAACTTCTAGTGCTCCATTAACACTATTGTTGAATGTAGCACTGCGTTAATTATACAATCATTCAACGTATCAATTGATTGATACATTGATACATTGTCGCAAACGTTCTATCGTCGCTATGGGGATTTCTTTACATGTTTACGCGATGGCTCAGAGGTCGTGACGCGACATGACTATATATGGTGCGGCTGCGTCGCCTTCTGGCCGAAAGACCCCGTAAGATGGATGTAACCGACCCACGGGTTGAATATGGCTGAGATTGAGTTACACTTATGCAGAAGGTTACAATTTGTGCACATTTTATTCACATGCACGGATCCTTTCGGTTGCCCCGAGACTGGCAGGTGCGTGCAACCGACAATGACACATAGGCCATCATCAAATGGCAAATCTGATTTTTCAGTCGATGTGTTGTGAGCAGAGACTGGCACCATCGGCTCACTAGTTTGCAACATAAGCATAGACTAATGTCGGCAAAATGGTTACCATATATGTATATGCATGTAATATGCAATTTGTGGACCATAATATTGGGATCATGTTATGTCATGTTACTATTCGAAAATATTGTAAAATGTTACCTTCCAAATTGGGCATCCCCGAGAAAGCTAAGCAACAGGCCAAAAGCCCCCCCCGCACCCTTAATTATATAATTTATTTTATTCGCATATTCATATCACACACGGAAAAAACGAATATGTACATAAGCTTAATTAAACAGTGGTGGAAGGCAGAAAGTAATCTGGGTACGCCTACGTATGTGCCATTTCAACCATTTATTTTTCCTATTTAAATAAATAGCGGGACGAGCAGAACTGGAGGCGTTTTTATTTGTACTAGTTATAACCTATTAGTTACTGTGCATCTGATAATTGTGAGGTAGGCCATAAATTAGTTAAAGAAATACATCTCAACATTTCATGGCTTATTAGTTTCTTAGACAGACGCATAAATGAATATCGGAATTATGGAATGGTAATTCATGTTTTATTTTTAGCCAGTCCTAATATTGGTCAGTCTGCAGTTGTTCTGACAACAGGTTCATAGAGAGTCCCAAGATCTGCAGGATACCCTGTTTGGCTTAATCCTAGAGTAAACCAGATTCAATTTAATGTTCTCATCACACCAAATGTTTCTCTTTTCATCATATTACTTTCCATCTCCATCGGAGGAATGTCCGTACAGTCACACTGGATACTTCTCACATTAGCTCAGTGTTAGAGGGCCACATTCACCGTGACTGCTTTAAAAAAACAACTGTCAACGCAATGCCATTCTACTCTATGTAAGCCTCAGGCTACAACACCAACTCTGTGTTTGTTGGCTTATTCACTACATCCAGAATAATGAAGACACACATTAGATATTAATACATGCTCTGGTCTGTTTCGTGTTTTACAAGCTGTGTCATTGAATGTTTACACACACACACAGACACACAGACACACAGACACACAGACACACACACACACACACACACACACACACACACACACACACACACACACACACACACACAGGTATCCTGGGACTTTTTCCTCACAGCCTGGAGCCATGTTGTTGTGCGAGAATTTTTCCAAAATGACACATATTAAGATAATGAGAGGAGGGAGAACATGGTGTCACTTCCTGTCAGATTAGCCATGAAGCTGCTAACAGGTTCTGATGGATCTGTCATGGCAGAATTAGCTTTGGTGTGTTTCTGAGGCACACATGGCTTGGCTTCTGTTCTACTATGGAGTATCCAGTAGTGCCATTATGTTTTTTTTGGGCTAAATAGTTGCAAAACTGATCTAATACAATATGTAATGTAATTTAATGTGTGGTATTTTTTACCTTCATTTTCTCCCATTCCGGTATATCCGATATCTACTAAGTGCAATTCCCTCTTGTTGCTTTCCCTCATGGCCGCAACCATCAAAGGTCAAAGGTTGAGATGCGATCTTTAGGGCCATTCTTATCATGCTGGTCGTTCAACGGAATACTCACCGGGGCCTGCGCCCATGGAGGAGAATACATTCAAGGGCCAATGAAAACGATTGAGCTTGTAGGTGCCAGATTTATCTCGAGAAGTCGCCAGGGTGCGTGAAGGCAACACCCTCGACACTGTCCCGGAGAGTTTGAGCACGGCAACGCACAAGCCCCAGCGGCACGGCTGGTGTGTGGCGCCGCCAGAATTCAAAATGTATTTCACCCCAGTGATTTCACCCCCTTTCGGGTTTGGGATTGTCTGACATTAAAAAAGAAATTTCACATTTCGGTTCTGGACATTTTGAAATGCGTCGCTCGCAGTTCAGGGACGGGAAGCCTCGAAATCAACATTTCTTATTGGACAAGTTTTGATCGTTTCGCTTGGCTTAACCCAGTGTTTTGAAATTTTGTTTTCAAAAATGTTTTTTGATGCGCTCAAATAAAGTAGTTGAGTTATGTCGCTTATTGAACATGGGTGACTCGATTCACTCCTATAATCAAATGGACATTTTGCTAGTTACACTGCCCCGTTAGCATGTTGTCCTCCTTCACTCAATAACTTATTGAACATGGGTGACTCGATTCACTCCTATAATCAAATGGACATTTTGCTAGTTACACTGCCCCGTTAGCATGTTGTCCTCCTTCGTCATTATGATTCTTATAACGCATTATAATGAGGTTACTCCCAGGAAGCCCTTCAACAGATCCCAGTCAATGATACAATCTTCCAGAATAGGTTTCTACGGGATAATAAAAGCCAGATCCTGGAGACTCGGATCCAGACGTGCTAGCTGGGTCGGTAATGGAATGTAGCAGCGTAGGCAGAGATACTGCATCGACATAAATAAATGATATAAATAATAATAATAAATAAAGAAGCACATTATATTAAATGCAACCCTGTGACTGTTTCTTGAAAATAGATATGAGGAAGCTAGGCCAGTTGGACCTTTTATTATCTTATTGGCATTTCAGTCATCTGGAAATTACTCTCCTCAAATCACATGTGCATACCCCTAGTGTGTGTGTGTACGACACAATATTACTTAACACTTGTCCGTGCTCATTAAAGCTGTATGTTTGTGGTATTTGTGTAACAATGTCCTTATGTGGAGCCCTATTTCAAATGAAATAGTTGTCATATAATTACAATAATAGTCAAATGTCTAATGACAGGATATTGTCATTGTGTGCACTTTAAGCGTAATGACGAAAGCGTTATGACATGTTGATGTTTGCCACTTACACCTCTCTCACCCCCTCCCCCCATCGCTCACCTCCCCCCCTCCCTCTCCCCTTCTCACTCCTTTTCTCCCTCAATCTCTCACCCCCACCCTCTCTCACACCCACCCTCTCCCTCTATCTCTCCCTCTCTCTCCCTCCCTCTCTCTCCCCCCCTCTCTCTCACCCCCTCTCTCTCTCTCTCCCCCCCCTCTCTCCTCCCCCTCTTCTCTCTCTCTCCTCCCCCTCTCTCACCCCACCCTTCCCCTCCCTCTCTCTCTCTCTCTCTCTCTCCCCCTCTCTCTCTCCCTCTCTCTCTCTCCCTCTCTCTCTCCTCCCCCTCTCTCTCTCCCTCTCTCTCACCCCCCTCTCTCTCCCTCTCTCTCACCCCCTCTCTCTCACCCCCTCTCTCACCCCCTCTCTCTCACCCCTCTCTCTCACCCCCTCTCTCACCCCCACCCCCACCATCTCCTTCGACAGCATCATGTCGGTGAACGCCCCAAGCAGCAACGACGCCTGCCTGAGCATCGTGCACAGCCTCATGTGCCACCGGCAGGGCGGCGAGAACGAGGGCTTCGCCAAGCGGGCCATCGAGAGCCTGGTGAAGAAGCTGAAGGAGAAGAAGGACGAGCTGGACTCGCTGATCACCGCCATCACCACCAATGGAGTTCACCCCAGCAAGTGTGTCACCATCCAGAGGACGCTGGACGGACGCCTGCAGGTGGGTCACATTGTAGACAGAGCACACCAGAGATAATAGCATGTCAGTTGGTTTACGCATTTGGAAATATATATATATATATCTATATATATAGAAATAATATTGTCAAAAAAATGGATGGGGGTGAACCCACAAATGGAGTGGCCTGGGGCGTACAGTAAAGTGTTGACCAAGGCCAGTAGACAAACGAGGAGCTGCTAATTTCTACAAACGCTATGAGGTTTCAGTCAGATAAGCCTCGCTAATGTCGGCTAATGCTACAACGTTACCAGGCAGCTGACTGTGAGGCTAACGCTATAGAGTTACCGACAGCTGGAAGTCTCACTACTTCGAGTAAACGCCAAACGTGTTGGCTAACAGTCTGGTCAGCTAATCTGGCTAGTGCCTTAATATAATGTGAGACAAAGGGATGCCTGTTGTTAGCCATTAACACCTCAGTATTACTGAGGGGAACGTTCTCCAGTGGTGGTTGGGTCCACGTGGCTATTAGGGATGCTAATGCTACGCTATAGCTGCTAGCATTAGCTGAAACAATACGCCTGATAGACATTGTTGTGTTTAACAGTGGACGTCTTGGTTATAGTACCTCATTGTGAGAGTTTATTTAGAAACCCCATCAGTACAGGGGGGAGGAGAACTGGAGAAGCAGTGAAAGTTGTTTTGTCTGAGGCACAGGAAAGGGGCCGGGTTAATCTGAGGCAGTCTGTTTTGGCTGTGTGTGTGTGTGTGTGTGTGTGTGTACATGCAGCCCTGCAATGGAAATAGAGAGAAGCTGTAAATTCAATACGCCCTCACAGACTAAATCCCAACTGCTGAGTGAAGACATCATGTCTCACCTTGTTTGACCTTCTCCCCAGCAAGAGGGAGAGAGACTGGAGGAGACGAAGAGGGCAGAGCGCGGGAGGGAGAGAAAGAGGAAAAGGAGAGAGGATGAGAGAGGGAGGGAGGGAGAGAGAGAGATCTAAAGACATTACAGTGCCTCCGAACGCTCACTGTATCATCTATCCACATATTCTCTCTCTCTCACTCATCTCCTTCTCTCTTCTCTCTCTCATCTCCTTCTCTCTTCTCTCATCTCCTTCTCTTCTCTCTCATCTCCTTCTCTCTTCTCTCATCTCTCTCTCATCTCCTTCTCTCATCTCCTCTCTCTCCTCTCTCTCATCTCCTCTCTCTCTCTCCCTTCTCTCATCTCCTTCTCTCTTCTCTCTCACCCACCTCTTTTTCTCTACTCTCCCCCCCACCTTCTTCTATGTTCTCTGTCTCACATCCACCTCCCTCTCCCTCTCTCTCTCTCACTCACACCCACATCCTCTCTCTCTCACTCTCTCTCTCACCACCTCCGTATCTTTTCTCTCTCACCCACAGTGTTTAACAATATGATATTTATAGCCAGAAATCCTACTGTTTTCTACATTCTTGACGTAGATTTACAGGGAATCCAGATAGAGTTGACTAAAATTAGTTCCACGTTTATCTCTATGGCTCCATTCATTTACCCTGTACCTCATATTTACCACTCTGTCTGTTGGTCTTGTTCAATTAATAAAGCTTTATTGGAATGAAAAACATTTGTTCACATTAAGAAAGAAAGTGTCAAATGCGCATGTGAAATGAATATAGGTTAGGTAAAATAAATTATGAATAAATATTATATTAAGTATATGATATTATTAGCTGAATTATTTACGGTGTTGTTAAAATGTGCGGGTATTTAATGTACGCGTGACTAGGGAAAATATATTGAGATAAATAATTAGCATGTTTCCAATGTTGTCCGTGCTTCTCGGATTTTCATTTTCTCATGACAACAAATCCCAAATATCGCTGCTGTGATTGTGCAGTGTGGTGTTTTGTCTAACAAATCTGGAAGTTTATCTATGTTTGATTTGTTTTCATGTCTATTTAATCCCTGGTCAATATGTGCCTCTAATGTGGTTCTAGATTTGGCAGTATATTATAAAGGGAATCTTTGTTTGTGGCTCAGTTGAGTCGGTTGTCTATCAATCGGAAGGTTGGTGGTTCGATCCCCGGTTCCTCCTGGGAAATTGTCGAGGTGTCCATGAGCAAGACACCTAACCCCAGCTGCTCCTGGCGAGCCTGCAGTGGCATTGCATGGTAGACGCGGTCGTCAGTGTGTGAATGAATGGGTGAATGTGACGCAGGATCTGTAAAGCGCTTTGGATAAAGGTGCTATATAAAAGCGCAGCATTTACCATTTATTTACCATTTTCACCTCATTGTTTTCAGTTGCTCACTGAGTCTATATTCTATGTAATTAGTTACGTTTTCTCTGAATTTCGATTCTGATGATTTGATTCTGTGTGCTCTCTGTTTTACGGTAAGGTAAGCATTCCGATTAGCTATGTTGTTTCGGTGGATTCTTTCCTGTGTCTCAAATAGACCTCTCACGATTTGGTTGGGTTTAACTGTGTTGCTGTCCTGGGGCTCTGTGAGGTCTGGTTGGGTTTGTGAACAGAGCTAAAGAGAGCTCAACTTTTGGTTTTGCACTGTACTTGGAGGAAACATGAGCAGTGTTGTTCATTCAGAAAAAAACAGACATTTCATTTGTGATTCTGGTAAGTTGAGGAAAGCAACTGCAGCCATTATGTTATGCAGTTTGCCAAATGATTATTATACAGGTTGAAAAGACTGTGTCAGACCCAACCCCTGAAGGAAGAATTATGTTTATATCGTTTTCTGTCATCCAGGACACATTTTTATAACCAATTAAGCAAAATATGACATTCCTTTTGTTTTGTTGGTGTCTCATTTTATTCATGGTGTGTCTTATTGTTCTAGTATGAAGCCAATTGGAGATTTGATCAGGATATAGTTTTTTCTAGAAACAATACAGCCAAGGAAGTTGCTTGTTCACTTAGATCAGCTTTATTTGTTGGCCTATTTTTCCTGCTCATTTCGTGGACTTGTTTTATTGTCTCGTTAAAGTTTGTTTCTTCTTACTACAATGCTTAAATAATCAGGACGTTTTTAACTGCATATGCGCTAGAGGTGAACACATTTCAGGCACAACTGTCATTTAGCTCTCTGTCTCTCTCTGTCTCCCGCTTCGTCTTTCTAGGTTGCAGGTAGAAAAGGCTTCCCCCATGTGATTTATGCCAGACTGTGGCGCTGGCCAGACCTGCACAAAAACGAGCTGAAGCACGTGAAATTCTGCCAATACGCCTTCGACCTCAAGTATGACAACGTGTGTGTCAACCCCTACCACTACGAGCGAGTGGTTTCCCCTGGCATTGGTAGGTCTGCTCAACGGCTTAAAGCGATTTCTCATCCCACCGCATGTTGCCTAATGTATAACCAGACAAATATAATTAACGTTGACTGAGAATGAGATTGACATTCGGACAATTCAACCTACATAGAAATGATACGAGTATTTAGGTCAGACGCTAACAACCCATTTTTTCCTCTTCTCTTTCATCTGCATTCGTTCAAAGTTGGTCTCAGTCTCCAAAATACTGGTGAGTCTTCTATCATAGCTCTGCGACAACTGAGTCCCGGCCTGTTAAGTCCGACTTGTTTTCCTTAAACTAATTTCACACGACCGGTCCTTGAGGCATATTGCCAAGATGCGCTAATCCGCTGTAGTTAAGAATCTGCCGGTACTGTGCTGGAATAATATGACGTGAAAAGAAATTATCATTACCAGTTTGGTTTGGCGCATTAGCCTGGAAATACAGTTGTGAAACACCCCTGCAACACGTTGGACTTAGCAGTACCAAGGCCTCATTGTCGGAGAGCCAAAAACCACATGATTTGTACATCGTTTCATCTTTGACTGTGTGTGAATGTCTTCCCATGGCGTTCGCCGCGTGTGATTAATGCCACTGTTCTACCGTGCCGTTGGTAGCCCTCTCCATGTCTCCGTTAGGCGCCCCCGGCAGGCTGATCAAGGAGGAGTACATTCATGACTGCATCCAGATGGACATGGCGCCGGGCATGTCTCCGACGGACCACCCTCATCCCCACCAGGGGGCGCTCAAGCTCCCGCCTCCGGACCACTACGGCCAGCCCCTCCCTCCTCTGCTGCTCCCTCCGGAATCGCAATGCCCCCCTTCCCCCATCACCCTCTACCCCAACATGCCCCTCTCGCCCGCAGGTAAAACGATATACATTGGCTGGAGTACATTTACGCTCCACACGTTCCTTTACTTGTATGTTTTGTAATGGTTTTAAATCCCACATAGTAACTGGAGCTATAAAAAGTGAGTGAGAGAAATAAGCATCTCATAGACGATTCTTTAGTAAAGCTTAGCGGATTGGAGTTTATATAGGTTGCCTCTAATGTGCCGTGGGTTATATTTGCTGTCGTTATAGGTTGTTGTCTATAGCTGCTGTATGACATTTGTTGAGATGCATTGAAGTAGCCCAGAACAGACACATAAAAACGTGTCAGTCTGTTCTTGTTCCGAGGAATGAAGGTTATTCCATGCGAGAAATCGCCAAGAAAACAAGGACATTTTTCCTTTTTCGAACTAACTTTTCTAACTGACCCCAAGCGTTTAAACATTCGAATTGTGGCAAATATGAGCGTATCCGTTTGTCTCAATGTAGCACAGTGCATTGGTCCCAATTATAACGCTGTTGAAAGTATCCTCTGTTGGACTGTACACTGTTGTGTTTTATCTAGTGTTTAATGTAGCTCTGGAGGTATAGCAAGCAAAAATGGCATAAATCCTACTCCTAAGGCTCGTTTATTGCTTTATGTTCTGTTTTCTAAAATATCTGTATTATGGTCGGGATAAATCCAGAGTTCTGGCCGGCCCGTAAAGGGCAAGAACGGGCCGATGACCTCTCCAGTGTCTCTCTCCTCTCTAGCGTCCGGCTCTATATTGCCTCTCCAGGGGGGCCACGGTGAGGGCCTCTTACAGATCGCCTCCCCTCAGAGTCAGGTCATGTCCCCCATGACGCCCACGCCGCCCCCCTCCACCCCGACACACGGGGCGTCGCACGGGCCGCCGCAGACTCCCCAGGCGCCCCCTCCTGGTCAGAACGGATACAACAGCTCCAAACACACACAGACACAGGCCGCGTTCCACAGTTAGTACTGCCGTACGGTTCCCACACACACACACACACACACACACACAGACACACGCACACGCACACACACACACACACACGCACACGCACACACACACACACACAGACACACACACACCACACACAGACACACACACACACACACACACACACACACACACACACACACAGGCATTCATGCAAGCACAGTCACTCAGGGAGCAATACACAAGTCATTTCAACAGCATGTTAAATCGCCATGTTGGAGATTTATTTAAATTTATTTAAAAGGTTATTTTGGCGACTTGTGTTCATTTCGTTTTCTTGTTTTGGATTTTAGCCACTTGGACAGGCAGCAGTACAGCCTCCTACACTCCCGTAGGACCCCAGCAACAGAATGGGCGTGGCCACCAACAGCCTCCTCTCCATCATCCAACCCACTACTGTAAGTTAGGCCGTTACAGTTAGTTTACTATACTCTGTTTTCTTTGTGACTAGATATAGATATGGTTATATATCTATAATAGTGTCTGAAATAGCGTCTGAAATAGCGTCTGAAATAGCGTCTGAAATAGCGTCTGAAATAGCGTTTGCTGTCTTTTCCTTTTAGGGTCTCAGCACCACAGCTCCAACTCGTTTCCTCCCCCTGTATCCAACCATCCAGGTATTACAGCACGTTAACTGTCTAGTTGCTAACCCACACACACACACACACACACACACACACACACACACACACACACACACACACACACACAGCCAGACTTGCACACACAGACATTTGTGCACACACAGCAACACGTGCACACACAGTCTCACGTGCACATTTTGTTCGTTGACATTACTCGTGTGTGTGTGTGCAGGGCCAGAGTTCTGGTGCTCCATCTCCTACTTTGAGATGGACATTCAGGTGGGGGAGATGTTCAAAGTGCCAGCCAGCTGTCCCGTGGTGACGGTGGACGGCTACGTGGATCCCTCGGGGGGAGATCGCTTTTGTCTGGGCCAGCTCAGCAACGTCCACCGCACAGACGCCAGTGAGAGAGCCAGGTTTGTGCCCCCAATACCACGTCACCAGTGTGGGTGTTAGCTACTACCATAGAAATAGAATTCATAGATAGGGTGTCCCGATTCTAGTCAGTCCCGGCTACTGATTGAGTATATTCGTATATTGGCACGACAGGAAATGAAAGCAGGAAGCGTGCCCATTTGCGCTGTGGGTCAAAGGAGCTGGCGTTAAAACAGACACTGTCTGCAGCGTGTGTCCTAGGGCGTTGAATGATACTTCTACGTTACCATGGAAACAATTTAATCAGACTACAATCCACTTTCGATTGACCTGGTGCTAGATCTGTGTCGTCTCCGTGGACTGATTTCCGTATGCGTCCATCATAATCATTTCACATAAGTGTTATAGTAATTGATCAGTCATTGTTATCCAGAGCGTCTTGCGGGAGGATTTGGGTCAAAGGCACGGCTACAGGGCAAGGATGTCAGATGATTTGGGAGAATAGGAAGGTTCCCAGCTGTCCTAGCGTAAAATGGGAAGCTGGTGCTGTTAGTTGGGTGGAAGGACAGAGAAGAGCAACGACGGAGCTCAATGGGAACTGCACTGGTATAGAAGATGAGTGGGTGAGGAGTGGTGAGGAGTGGGTGAGGAGTGGGTGAGTAGTGGATGAGGAGTGGTGAGGAGTGGATGAGGAGTGGGTGAGGAGTGGGTGAGTAATGGGTGAGGAGTGGGTGAGGGGTGGTGAGGAATGGGTGCGGAGTGGGTGAGGAGTGGGTGTGGAGTGGGTGTGGAGTGGGTGAGGAGTGGGTGAGGAGTGGGTGAGGAATGGGTGAGGAATGGGTGCGGAGTGGGTGAGGAGTGGGTGAGGAGTGGGTGAGTAGTGGGTGAGGAGTGGGTGAGGAGTGGGTGAGTAGTGTGTGAGGAGTGGGTGAGGAGTGGGTGAGGAATGGATGAGGAGTGGGTGAGGAGTGTGTGAGGAATGGGTGAGGAGTGGGTGAGGAATGGGTGAGGAGTGGGTGAGGAGTGGGTGAGGAGTGGGTGAGAGATGAGTGAGGAGTGGGTGAGGAGTGGGTGAGGAATGGATGAGTAGTGGGTGAGGAGTGGTGAGGAGTGGGTGAGGAGTGGGTGAGGAGTGGTGAGGAGTGGGTGAGGAGTGGTGAGGAATGGGTGAGGAGTGGGTGAGGAATGGGTGAGGAGTGGGTGAGGAGTGGTGAGGAATGGGTGCGGAGTGGGTGAGGAGTGGGTGAGGAATGGGTGAGGAGTGGGTGAGGAGTGGGTGAGAAATGGATGAGGAGTGGTGAGGAGTGGGTGAGGAGTGGGTGAGGAGTGGGTGAGGATTGGTGAGGAGTGGGTGAGGAATGGGTGAGGAGTGAGTGAGGAGTGGGTGAGGAATGGGTGAGGAGTGGGTGAGAGATGGGTGAGAGATGGGTGAGGAGTGGGTGAGGAGTGGGTGTGGAGTGGGTGTGGAGTGGGTGAGGAGTGGGTGAGGAGTGGGTGAGAGATGAGTGAGGAGTGGGTGAGGAGTGGGTGAGGAGTGGGTGAGGAGTGGGTGAGGAATGGTTGAGTAGTGGGTGAGGAGTGGGTGAGGAGTGGGTGAGGAATGGTTGAGGAGTGGGTGAGGAGTGGGTGAGGAGTGTGTGAGTAGTGGGTGAGGAGTGGGTAAGGAGTGGGTGTGGAGTGGGTGAGAGATGAGTGATGAATGGTTTAGGAGTGGGTGAGGAATGGATGAGTAGTGGGTGAGGAATGGGTGAGGAGTGGGTGAGGAGTGGTTGAGGAGTGGGTGAGGAGTGGTGGGTGAGGAGTGGGTGAGGAGTGGGTGAGGAGTGGGTGAGGAGTGGGTGAGAGATGAGTGAGGAGTGGGTGAGGAATGGTTGAGGAGTGGGTGAGGAATGATTGAGGAGTGGGTGAGGAATGGATGAGTAGTGGGTGAGGAATGGGTGAGGAATGGGTGCGGAGTGGGTGCGGAGTGGGTGCGGAGTGGGTGAGGAGTGGGTGAGGAGTGGGTGAGGAATGGGTGAGGAGTGGGTGAGTAGTGGGTGAGGAATGGGTGAGGAGTGGGTGAGGAATGGTTGAGGAATGGTTGAGGAGTGAGTGAGGAGTGGGTGAGGAATGGGTGAGGAGTGGGTGAGGAGTGGGTGAGTAGTGGGTGAGGAATGGGTGAGGAGTGGGTGAGGAATGGTTGAGGAGTGGCTGAGGAGTGGGTGAGGAGTGGCTGAGGAGTGAGTGAGGAGTGGGTGAGGAATGGGTGAGGAGTGGGTGAGGAGTGAGTGAAAAGTGGGTGAGGGATAGATGAAGGCCTCCTGATATTCCGGAGGAGGGGATGGGATCACAGGTCATCATCCCCACCATCTCTCTCGAGCAGGTTGCACATCGGTAAAGGGGTGCAGCTGGAGTGCCGTGGCGAGGGCGACGTGTGGATGCGCTGCATGAGCGACCACGCCGTGTTCGTGCAGAGCTACTACCTGGATCGGGAGGCGGGCCGAGCGCCGGGCGACGCCGTCCACAAAATCTACCCTGGCGCCTACATCAAGGTGCGCGACGGGACTGCCTCATTGTCTCACTCGGCGACCGCTTCGCGACGTACTTTCATTCATGCCTCGGTTAGGGGTTGTGACCTCGGGTTGTTCTCGCCCATGCAGGTGTTCGACCTGAGACAGTGTCACCGGCAGATGCAGCAACAGGCGGCCACGGCACAGGCGGCGGCGGCGGCACAGGCGGCAGCCGTGGCTGGCAACATCCCTGGCCCAGGCAGCGTTGGGGGTATCGCCCCGGCAGTGAGTAAGTACTCAAGTCATTCAACCAATGGTGTAAAACTTGAGCACAGGCCGCCACAGTGTCTTTTATATATTGAGAAACTTTTTCATTTAATGCGCAATTTTGTATAATACAAAGTCTTGGTTGCAAGGTTGTTGTTTTTTAAATCACAATTGGTCCAAGGGTTGACCCCTGTGGGACGCCACATCTTTTATATACAGTGTCTTTTATATTGAGAAACCTTTTAATTTCATTAACATTTTGTATAATTCAAAATCTTGGTTGCAAGGTCGTTGTTTTTTAAATCACAATTGGGCCAAGGGTTGAGCCCTGTAGGACGCCAGATTTATTTTAAGCTCCTCCTCATTTCGCTTATACCCCCAGGTCTCTCTGCAGCAGCGGGGATAGGCGTGGACGACCTCCGGCGGCTGTGTATTCTGCGCCTGAGCTTTGTAAAGGGCTGGGGGCCTGACTACCCCCGGCAGAGCATCAAACACACCCCTTGCTGGGTGGAGGTCCACCTGCATCGGGCCCTGCAGCTCCTGGACGAGGTACTACACACCATGCCATTGGCCGATCCCGGACCCGCCAACTGAGTTGAGGCAAAGAAGACCCGTTCCATACGGAGTTAAAAAAGTACAATCATACACACACCGATTACAACTCTGGACCGTGCATTCGGACAAACACACACTGATACGTGCACCGACGGATACAGGCAGGCGTATGGGTGTTGATTTTTTTTCTATACAAAAGTGTTTAAAGCCACGTGAAGGTTAACCGCGATTGTCATACGGACTCCAGCGGCCAAAAACACTGCGCTCTGCCTAACCACTTGTCTCTATGACAGGCTCGCAAACCACTCTAACCAAACCACATGTCTGCGGGCATACGGACATAAAACTATTGATGTCCTTAGCGTACGTTCCATGTTTTGTGAACATTCGTCATTTTTGCACAGCTCCCGAACGCTAAAAACCGCTGAGCAGCCCGGACCTCGGAAATACATTTCATCAAGGTTCTTTATTGTAGTCGAAACGTACGTGCTGTCGTAATATAAGAGTGTGCTTTAGAGTTTCAGTGTTTCTTAACATGATCCAAGCACTTTGGTATTCTTCAAATCACACACAATTCACGCTTGCTTATTTCCTGTCCTGCGTTCCAGCCGGGATACAAGCAAAGACATACGCATATGTTACAGATCCAGAGAACCCAAAGAACTTGACCTAGACAACTCATGAACCGTGCGACGGTCGAGCATCTCACGGAAAAACTCTGCCGCGCTTACAGAGGTTAACGAAGAAGCTATATAAAAAGGAGAGAATCCAGATCGATGGAAGAGATGTTTGTTTCATTGACCAATAGCTTGAGAACCTCGGAAGAACACTGGAGCGACGGAACCAGGGTCCAATTGATCCCAGCCAACCATTTGTCATCTCTGTGTTGTGTGGTGCTCTCCTGTGTGTGGACATCAAGTCAAATAGCTAGTCATTGTTAACATTGATAGCTAGTTAGCCCCATATTAAAACCGGGCGTCTTTCTCAAGCTAATTTATTTTCCTACCAAAAGGTGGACGGGAAAAAAAAACATTTAAAAAAAATCCAGCTTTAAATGAGTGGTGTTTGTGCTTGTGATGAAGCAGTAGAGTGTGTGTATTCAAACATTTCGCCATACGGTAGAAGACCAAAGCCAGAATACCTCATAATAACAGCGTCAACCCACAATTTGTCTTTTCAACCAACCAAAAATGGTCAGTTCCCCATTACAGCCACTTAGAAACTTGGTGGTTTGATTTCTGAATGCTGATTGGCTGAAAGTCATGGTATATGAGACTGTATCTATCGGTTGTGACATCACCTCTAACAGTACTAAGGCTGTAATACAGTAGCAACTAAGCTTTAAATGTTGAAATCCAGTTAACATGTGCATAGAGTATAAACAAATAATAACTTTATATATATATATGTAGTATACATATATATGTATGTATATATATATATTAAATTGTAATAGGTTGTCCCAACTTCAGATACAACGACTAATTCTCAGTATGTTTAAATCAGTCCAGAGTAGTATCACTTATATGGTTAGTCTTTTTGACAAACATAACTTTTTAAAATTGGAAAACACGAGTCCTATGTGCTTTTTTTGCATTTATACATATTAGGTGCTCTAGTTTGGGTTAGAATCTACTTCAAGCTTACTAACGTGAGGTTATGACAGATGTTCTTACATTGGTGCATACTATGATATGTAAGCTAATCATTGAAGATTAGCTGTCAAATTAGCGATATTTATTCCTTTATCGTTTTACCGATTGGCTGATTGTAAAATTGCTATATGACAGATTTTCAGGCAAGCCTTGATGATTTGGGTTCAAATACCTGGACCAAATGCGAACCTTTCCTCAAATCGGAACAGGAACATGAGTTATTTTATTGACAGACAAAACATTAGGCTCCTTGCTTCCTGTACTCGGGTGAATTTGATACCTGTGCCTTTCCGTTCTTCGAGTCAGGCTGTTCAGGGATTTACGTTACAGAAACCGGGGCTTATGTCGTTCTTAAGTAGGGTCGCTCCAGAGCGTTCGAGTTTCGTCCAGTCGGAGTGGGATTTCTCCTAAGCCTACACGTTCACGACGTACCCTATGCAAGGTCAAAATGGTCAACTCCCTCCACCCCATAGTAGACAAACCAGAGGATGTTCTCGCTGTTTTTGTTAAAAACGGTATTTTACAAAATGTTTTATTGATAATTAAAGATTAAGCCTAACCTGCAGGGTTGAAAAAACGTTGGCTCAGGTTGTGTTGAAGTTGGAAGTAAGTCTTTATGTAATTGTCGTCATCGATCACCACTTTTTGAATCGTGAACAGCCAGTTTTACTCACTGTTTGTGATTTGTGCCTTTAGTTTTAGTCAAAGTAGATGATGCACTTCTCGCTGGATTGTAACACAAATACGACACAACTCCTTTCGTTGTCTGTAGATTTACAGAATCATGATTTACGGGTCGTCATCTTGGTCGGTCTATCTCCTGCGATGGTCAGCGGAGGGGAGACATTAGAAGATTACGCAGACTACTTTTGTCTCCGTTTCATTATGCGTTGCTAATCAATTTGCTAATCAGCGAAGCAATAAGAAGTGAAATGTGTTAATCTGTCCTGCCCCGTTATACGATGGTTCCCTCAGGTACCGTGTCCCTACTGTTAATTATTATTATTACTACACCGGTCTGCTTTAGAATTGATACTGTTTGACAGTTGTACCCCAAATATCATTATACGGGAGCCCTTGTGATTTGGTTTTGCCTTCGATAAATATTAATTCCCCATGGTGTCTAATTGTATTTGTGAATTCTGGGGTTCCTTGGAAGTACACGTGCACTCCACAATCTCACGTTATTTAATGAGTCGTTCGCTTGGGATCCACGTGTCCGGAACGGTTACGTATTAAGGAATTTAAAGGTGGTTCTAAGCTAGCGTTGCTTTATCAGTGGCACGGCTTCTCAGTATTCTGCCCCGCCTTGTCTCCCGACAATCCAGTCATTAACGCTTGAGACCCAAGTCGTGTTCCTACTCCATCTGACCCAAGTCAAACCTGAGGTCTGTCCCAGGAGGCAGTGCAGGGCGAGATGGACGATCTCTCAACAGGAATCATACCTCATTCCGTACACAAATGACCTATTTCAATTTTAAACAGACGATATATATATAGACGGTATGTTTAAGTGTGAATTCACTCAAATTGGCTATTTTATGGGTATTGTTATTTCTATTATGGTTGTAATTATTTTATCGTAAAAAGGACGTGCTGCTCTTGTAATGTTGACTGTACACCAAAGTGAAATAAAAATACAGCATTGTCATTTTGATACAAACATTGTTTCGTTGTGTGTTGCCACTGTTCAAATTAATTGTTGATTGTTTAGTTGGAAGACTCAAGTCCTACATGTGTACACATTCTGAAATGTAATTCATAATAATTCTCTGCAAAGAAAAGCCCAGAGACAAAGTTTCAGATAACCAGACTGCCAATGTTGTTCTATATGTAAGACTTCTTTAAAAAACTTTTTAAACTTTTTAAACATTGAAGTTTCTAAAATGTCATAGAATCAACGCTCATTTGTGATGACAATTTAGAGAGCTTAAACAGAGAAATAACATTTATGTACAGTACAGTATAAACAGAGAGATATCATTTATAGTTATAGTACAGTATATTCAGAGAGATAACATTGATATGTACACAGTACAGTATAAACAGAGAGATAACATGTATAGGTACAGTACAGTATAAACAGAGAGATTACATTTATAAGTACAGTACAGTATAAACTGAGATGTTATGCTTGGTTTGACATAAATAATAATGCAAAAACTGTTCACTGGTTGAACACTAGAGGGTAGTATTTCTCTATCCAGCATTGGTAAGCCATACGGTTTCTTTCCTGGCCGTGCTCCATTCTTTTGCTACTCTATACTGCCATCTACTGCATACATTTCTTAGAGTGGCATTGCATATTTCAAAAGAAGTGTGCAATTCCAAAGATGCTGCAGTGTCTTAAATATTCAGAGCCTTCTGACCCTAAACCCATACCGTTAATCCTAACTTTGATTCTGAGTTATGTATTCACTAGGTGGCAGTATAAAGTAGTCTGAGAAAACATCGGGGATTAGCCAGCTTTGCTTACAATGTATTTGAAAAGTATTCAGACCGTCTTACGTTTTCCACATTATGTTACAAAACAGCCTTATGCTAAAATTAAATGTTATATTCTACCATCATTAATCCAAACACAAAACCAATAAAGTCAAAGTAAAACACGTTTTAAGAAAGTTTTTCAAATCTAAAAAACGACTAAACAGGAATACCACATACATAAATATTCTGACTGTGGGCTATGACACTCAAGTCATTTGATGCAGTGCTCCAACACGCTCTATTTTGGGTGAAATATCCCTTAAAAAGCCTGGTGATATATATTTGGTCAATGAATGTCCCACTAAATGCAAACCAGATGGGATCGCTTATTGCAGCAAAATACAGACAATGTCAGCAGCAAAGTACTCTCACACCATCACGCCTCCTACTCCTCCACATTTATTTGGACTAATAAACGTATCCTCTGCATCAGATATAACTCTGGGTCTTCCTTTACATCATCATAGCGCTTCATGTTTTTTGTAACTGCGCTAGAGGAAACATTCAAAGTTTTTGACGTATTTTCGATTTGTTGACCAAGACTTATAATATCTTGTTTCTTATTCACGCTGTTTTTGAAATAATATGGAGGTGCATAGTACAGACCGTGGTCTTCTGTATATGAACATCACTTTGTCACAACAAAACTGATATCCTCAAAAGCATTAAAGACCAAGAGAATGTCAAGGACAGATCAACACTATCACGAAGGTTCACTTTGTTAAAGAATAAAAAAATAAAATGTTTTTGACACTTTTTTGGTTACTCCTTGATTCCATACATGTGTTTATTTTATAGTTTGGTGTATTCACTGTTATTCTACAATTTAGAAAATAGTCAAAATAAATGTCTAAACTTTTGTCTGGTACTGAATATTAAATTATAATTTAAACATATGGATATACACCAATGCAGGTATGTTCATACTTCCCAAAACGTTTATAGAAAAAAATAATTCAAAACATTGACCCTGAATTGGTGGTGAATACTCAAAAAAGTAGGTTTCAAAACTAAACATAGTTGATAATTATATATATTATACCATAATAATATATGATAATTATGATAATAATATATATTATACCATAATTAATTTTCATATATTATAATTCAATTATAATTTATTTCGGATTCAGAGTCATGGGAGTGGTCGCGTACGTCATTTCGCCCGGGGCGGAGTCAAAATGTGCCCTGAACGAGATTTCGGACAGCTTGTTCCGGTCTCACTCCGCCGCGGCTGGTTGCGTGGCGACGAGTGTGTGGGAGGGGCAAAGCCCGTGCTCATTTCCGGGAGCGCATCATAGAAAAAGGCAAAACACTAGTTTATTAGACCTAAAGGGAAATAGGACTGTGCAACATCGTCTATCCGTCGCTTGGCTGATACCTAGGGATAATCTAGTTAATGGAAATAAAATAGGCCGAGATTTTGCTATTTTTTTTCAATTTAACACCCAAATGGCTGAGATAACCAATTTAAAACCAGCTCATGGTAAGTAAGACACAACATATGTGGGTTATTTTAATTTTATTAAATCACGAAAATTACCTGTCTGTACTGAATGCCAACCCTCTGGTGTACGATAACGGATGAGAAATAAGGTTATTTGATATTCAGAATGATGTGTTGGGCTCGGAAGGCGGGTGTGTCTAATATCTATACGTTTAAAAAATGTAAAGAAATAATGTATAAAATGCAAAACGCTCGATTTATTTTATATCTGAAATTATATAGCATTTGTCTATTTAATATTTCTTTCGATGTGATAATGTGTAGCCATGCATTGAGGTTGAAAATTGTGAAGTTTTTTTCTGTAACATAAATTATTCGGATCATTTTGAACCATTATTTTGAAGACATGGAATAAAATCGTAGAATATGGAATTAGGAATTAGGTCGCACTTTATATTGGCAGTGTTTAATGGGACTGTTTTGTGAACCCAGGCCTGTTATAAGGTCTCGACTGCATGTCAACAATGCAAACATGTTTAAGACGACGAGTGCATGTTCTATAGGAAAAGACAAGCCTATAATAAATAGTTATTCTGCTTTCTGCCAATACATAATTTGCATATAGTCTACATGTGTGCGTGCATTAATTCAGATTTGATCCAGTAGGAAGAACGTTAATGGCACGGAATGTTGTTGGCTGTGTTGTCTGCGAAACATTTGACAGGATGTGAAAAAACAAATGCGATGTAAGATGTGCCCTCTCCATATTTACAATATTTAATGGGCTTTACTGCGCGTGTGGTGGAGAGGATGGTGACGTGATGTCTATTTCTGGGGCTTAGGATGAACTGTGCCTGTTATTGATCCACACCTAATTCCTGAACTGCATGGACCCTTATCCAGGACAGAACATTTGGGCATGGTGGGTGGTGGTCCAGATGTCCCGGCATGCATATCCCACTGCTGCCCTGAAGTCTCATCTTCCATTGTAATCTAGTTATATTTGCAGCATTGACTGATGTTTTGCCAATGACGCACCACTCCCCTCTCAGTGTTAAAAGCCAGATTGGGGCTTAATTCCGGACAGAATATATGATGCAATGTAGAAAATGCCCGGGGGATGACTGAACAAAATGTCATCCCTTAACCGTGTCACATTTATATATTTATAACCTAATGCAAATAAAAATATGGGTTTAAAGTTTCTCAACAGTACACGATACACAACAAGTGCAAGAAAACAGGACGACCCAATGAAACATAACACCTAAACAGAAACCATGCATCTATGCTCTTAGTCTTTCATCCAGAAACTAAATGAGCTCCTAGATATGAGATGTTCTCTGCAGTGGATGTGGAGAGACATTCATGCGTGGTGACTTGAGCCTCTAATGTCAGAGTTGCTTGTTCAGGAAAGGGCGTGTCTCATCATTTTTTATCTTAATTTGTCAAAAATGTATCTGCGGTTGTTTAATTATTGTCAAGTATTATCCCTCGCCTAACAACTACTGTAATTATTACCCAGAGCATATTGCATGACCTTTGTTTTGTGATTAATGTGCAGATGTGCAATTGAGGCCAGTGCCAAAGCTGTGCAGGGAAAATCAGGAGACTCCCTGAGGGCTTTTTACTACTGAGCCGAGTTGAGACAACCCGAAGTGTAGATCGCCTCTGAGAAGACCTGTTCACGCATCTGTTAGCTGTCAGAACTGTTCTGAAAAGGACAATGTGAAAAAAGATCTCATTCTGCCCTTTAGGAAGGTAGTTAGCCTTTTTTCCCCTTAGAAAAACCCAGTTAGGAATAATTAAAATCACAGAAGCATGGTGGAAATTAGGATTAACAAGAAAAGCCATTTCACACCCAAGGTAGATTTGGGTAAGAAAATACTTGAATACATTGAAATTGTCACTTAGAGTGTCCATTATGTAGAACGTATATCTAAATCCAACCTGGTTATCAAGCAGTCTAATAACAGAGACTTATCCATGGCTATACATACATTAAAACCCATCGCCAAAAAACCAATGGAAACCTCCTTAAAATTACCTTTTTAATGAAGCTAAACAGAGTTGGTTCGGGAGTTATCAAGTTTATGAACAATATTGAAACAAAGATACATTTTTTTATATCATAATAAAAACAAATGGGTGATATGAATTATGCAAATAAATGTAATATTATTGTTCATGTGTCTGCTGTATCATTTAGATATTCGGCATGAGGGTGTTTGGTTATGGCCAGTATAGCTCAACTAAACATGCCGTTTTAATGCTTAACGCAATGCGCAGTACAGCCCTTATTCGTGGTATATTGGTCACAACTATTACTCCAAAGATGCCTTAAAGATTGCAAATGCAGTCTGAACAGCAACAATAAATGTTTCCATAACCAATAGTATACAGTTTAATATATCACGTGACTTTCAGCCAATCAGCATTCAGTTATTAATCCTTCCTGTTAACAGGTTGTCATAGAAAATGGCGGACTTTGTAGCTAATATTGCAGATGATGTTCGTTATCCAAAATAGACACATGGACCGAGTAGATAGTTGTGACGACGATAGATGTGTGGGTTGTCAGTCTTCGATGTAAAAAAGACGGATGCAGTATTTTGAGATCAAATCTTAGCGTAGGAGGTGAAGTGCCTGAACGGCTGGAAAAGAGTTAATCAATGAATAGCAAAATACGAGCCGTCTCAAGGACATTTTGCTATAGTCTTGTCAATCCAATCAAATCTAATCAGACATACATGAATACATTATGCAGTTCTGCATCTGCCTCTCTACGGGATATATTCCGATCGTCTTTTTTGTTTGTGTTATGTAAATGGTAGAGACCTGTCAGTGGTTAAATTAAACAGACCGCCTTGGGAAAGCTACGGATTGGGAACACATTCATTTGTCCTTTGATATGTTCAGCTCACAAATGAGGCTAAATAAGTGTCTCTTAAAGTCTAGTTTGGATTTAAAATAACTATCGTCCGTGTTACATACAGATTTGCTTTAGTATACAAATATTTTGAGTGATAAGAATTCTGATCCGAAATCCGAAGGATAAAGGATCGAGATCGTTGTCTTGATATTGTAGGACAACGACAGATGCACGCCCACTAGAGGTGAACACATTTGCTGGCTAGCGACCAAACTGAGCATACAGGTGCTATAGTAGCTGCGTGAGTACACTGAGTCAGGGCAGTCGCTGTCCAGCATGCATCCGCCCACGCTGGGCTGTGGTGAGCCAATTTGGCAACCCTCTGCTGGACCCCCTGGGGTCGTTGGTGAGCAGTGACCGTGGTACGAACGTATGGTCACGGTGACGCCGTTGCACTGCCACGCAGTGACTGAATACACGGTGTTACTCAGGCGCGTCACAGCGGAGTCGTCACTAATCTTTATGTCATTGGGAGACAACATTTAAACAGAACTGTTCAAGAGACATGCGGAAATACTTTGAATACTTTTTAAAATCTCCCATATAGATTAACCAGACCACTAAAAACTAGCCAGATTGTGACCATAGCTAAGTTACAAAATGTTTGACATTATGTCATTGGTTAAATGAGTAAGGCTTTACTCTTTAATATAAAGTCTTGGGGATCATGTTGACCTTTTGATGTATCTTGACCTTTCAATATCGTTAATACTTACTGGAATACTTACTGTTGGAATAATCAAAATGATCGTTCTTTCACAAATCTATCAAGACAAACAGGCAAACAAACATTATTTCTTAGGTTCTTCAGATTCGCTGCAATTTTTGCAGTTGAAATCTTGTACACATTTTCTGGAATTCATTTTAATACTGCAGCATTTATGATCTTTTGGTGAAATATACCATTTAAAGACAAATTTTTATCGCTTACAAACTACGTTGTGTTCCTGTTTAGTGCTCTGTGGTCTGTTGTCCGGATGCGGGTTGGGTGAACTCAGTGACACGCAGTCTTGCCTCTCCTTCTTTCCGCGGCCTGTCAGACATAGCTGCAGTGTCACTGCTGAAAAAACCTCTGGTGAATTAATGCCGTGGCGACTGGTGTCACATTGACAAGCTACGTTCAGTTGATAAATGGCCCACTCCCCTGCTCACGACAAGATGTCTGCCTGTATCACTCATCTTCCCACAGAATGAAGAAACGCACACAGAGTAGGTTAGCATTTTGTGGCACGGGGTTAAGCTAATCTATCAACTTACTCTTGTGGGAAGCCGAGTAGCAGTGATTCGACGTGAGTGTGTTGACGGCAGCCGAGGAGATGTCGTCTATGGTCACAGACAAGAGATTTGTCTTTTTTTAAAATGTGTGTTGATAAAAACGATGACAGCATCATTAATGTTAGTGTTTGGGCTATATACGGACAAATACAGATAACTGTATATAGCTAAAGTGGCTAATAAGCGTTTCTTTCCACACTGACATCACAATTTCTTTAACTTTCCACAACTTCATTTACGAGTTAGAGTAATCATGTGTGTAGATTGTTAGAGAAAACATGGATCCATTTTAAATGTCGAACATCCGTAATCGTACGTCGGACATATCCGTAATCGTACGTCGGACATATCCGTAATCGTACGTCGGACATATCCGTAATCGTACGTCGGACATATCCTTAATCGTACGTCGGACATATCCGTAATCGTACGTCGGACATATCCGTAATCGTACGTCGGACATATCCGTAATTGTACGTCGGACATATCCGTCATCGTACGTCGGACATATCCGTAAGCGTACGTCAGACATATTCTTAATCGTACGTCGGACATATCCGTCATCGTACGTCGGACATATCCGTAATCGTACGTCAGACATATCCTTAATCGTACGTGGGACATATCCGTAATCGTACGTCGGACATATCCGTAATCGTACGTCGGACATATCCGTAATCGTACGTCAGACATATCCGTAATCGTACGTCGGACATATCCGTAATCGTACGCTCCTCGTTTCCTCCTGTCTTCTGTACCATGACTAGCTCCTCGCCCCAAGCTAACCCCCTGCTCCTTTTCCACCTCGCCTCCACGCTCCACTGTATTCCAGTTCCACACTCCCCCGCTATCAGCATCTCGTATGAATCAGACAATAGACTCATTGCCTGTGATTAACAATTAACTGCAGTCTGTTAATCACAGGCGCCGCCGTGCTTGTGTATGGACACGAGTATCACCACACACACACACACACACACACAGTTTTTCATGGAAGCATTGACGTTTCTTTCCGATTCATACACCTGCTTTGAAAGAAGGAACTGGGTGGAAGGGCCATCGTTTAGTTAAGGAGTAAACCAACCGTCTGTTTCTTCATCTTTTTATTTCCCTCTTCCTCTCAGATTCCCGTCACTCTCCAAATCATCATTGTCTCTCCCTCGCTTCCTGTGAAGGGCTCAGCTGTGTAAAAGAGATGACATCATGTAATTCAGATCTCACCGGAGTGGCGATGACTAATGGATTAAAGAGTCTTTGTCTAGTGGCCTGCAAGATGAAAATACAGTGATGGGTGTGGCCTGCTGGATACTATGAAAATACAGTGATGGGTGTGGCCAGCTGGACACTATGAAAATACAGTGATGGGTGTGGCCAGCTGGACACTATGAAAATACAGTGATGGGTGTGGCCAGCTGGACACTATGAAAATACAGTGATGGGTGTGGCCAGCTGGATACTATGAAAATACAGTGATGGGTGTGGCCATATGAACAAATAGATGATACAGTGGCTAGAGCTAGCTGGCTTGAGGCCAGAAACAGTGGTGGGGTGGCCAGCTAGACAGTAAAACGATACAGTGGGTTTATAAGAGAGATAAAAAGATAGGGTGGCCAGGCAGATCATTGCCGTGGGGGAACAGAAGAGGAGGGAAAGCAGAATGTCTTTGTCTAGGGGCGGGCGAGGCCAGCTAGACACTAGAGAATTAGACAGTGTCTGAAACGTGGCTGGAACGAGCTAGCCTGGCTGTGTTCTTTCTTTTTATCCTTGATACGAGCAACTTCACGCTGTTAAAAAGTGTGGCACGTCCTCAGTTGTAGGTATTGACTCAGTTCTCATTCTTCTGTCTGGCACGTTGGCACTCGACCCCACGTCTGGGTTCTAGCTACGGTTCTTATGTCACCCGGGTGGTCTCCATGCTAACAGCCACGCCCCTCCTCTCTCCAATTCATTATTTTTTCCCGGCACTCTCTGGCCTCCGCGGGAGCTTTGAGTTATAACCAGTTAATCCTGTTGTGACTAGATTTACAACCGGCGTTGTGTTTGTTTTTCTACTACGTCTCTGTATTGTCGAGCTATTAAGAGCTTCGTCTGTCATACAACTGGATGAGTGCCTGCTAAATCCGACCAGATTTTGTCCTCCAGCCATGTAGCTAAGCTCCTCAAACAGACTTCACTGCTGGAGATGAATATTGTCAGCTAACGTCCAAGATAAACCCTCCACATACATTACTGCTGGTCTAAGATCTGTCCGTCTCCATCTGGAATTACCAAGTGCAGTTTAGCCTGATAAAACAAAGCTAAGTGCTACGCTTAGGTGCATGCAGAAAACGAGTAAACGCACTGGATATCGCAAAATAACTATTGTAGTCAATGGAGAACCCCGGGCATCTGTCATCTCTGATTTATTACACAGGCAGGTTATATTAGGCGTATGTGGGCATGTTGTATTAGGCGTATGTGGCGATATGAATGTGTCATTTGTGACCGGGTTAATTCAGGTCATTTATTTCTACCACTGTATATGACCTGGGAGCTCTCAACAATCACATTAAATCTGTATTAAACCGTTGGGTGTGGTGTGGCCTCCTTAATTATTATATCTTATTGCCGTCAACATGGCATCTGTTCTGTAGGGAGAGAAAAGTCTTCAAAACCACCCAAATAGAGTGAATGACCGTGAGCTGCCATGCGACTTTTAAGTGCCACTCTCTGGAAAAAACGCGCCATGTCGGATGATTCGTTTACATTCATCGGGATTCGTTTGAGTCTGTGTTGATTCACTGAGATGTAGTGAGTGATTCATTCCAGAGGCAGACTTGACCACTGGTGCAGCGTCGTCGAATACAGTCGATGTTACTGTTCAAAATGGCTGCAGTTACAGAACGAGTCCAGGCAAACACACATGAGCAACGTCTGTTCGTTAACTCACTGAGTCATTTAATGTCTTAAACCTGTCAGTAAACAAAAATACATAAAAAAGGAGATTGAGGTTGCATGATAACGGCATGCATAATTTAGACAACATATTTATTTATTTAGTCGTTTATACATCAGTGACTGTTAGATATGTGGGTTTATCTTTATGACAGTTTATTCTGTAATTGCTCTTGTGTTTATGTTCTGTGTGCTGTGTTGATAGCATAGTTTAGAAATGTTCCCATGATACCTGGAGCTGTGTGACTTTTAGTTAGAACTGAAATGAACACGGCGGAAAATACTAAGAAGCTCCTGAGTCTTCATTACATCTGGGATCATTGCAGCATTACAGAAGTGTGTGTGTTAAGCTACACGCATGTGCACACACACAAACACACACACACACACACACACACACACACACACACACACACATGATCTCTATAGTCTAGACAATAATTGCATAAATCATCAGTGTTATTGCGCTGAGCTTGACAGAACACTATATTCCACTGGTCTCTGTTCCAATTAAAAGAGCATGGCAGAACATCATATCTTTATGGTCCCTGCCCTAATAAGATTATTGTAGAATCTCATATGTTTATGGTCCCTGCCCTGATAAGAGTATGGCAGAATCTCATATGTTTATGGTCCCTGCCCTGATAAGAGTATGGCAGAATCTCATATGTTTATGGTCCCTGCCCTGATAAGAGTATGGCAGAATCTCATATGTTTATGGTCCCTGCCCTGATAAGAGTATGGCAGAATCTCATATGTTTATGGTCCCTGCCCTGATAAGAGTATGGCAGAATCTCATATCTTTATGGTCCCTGCCCTGATAAGAGCATGGCAGAACATCATATCTTTATGGTCCCTGCCCTAATAAGATTATGGCAGAATCTCATAACTTTATGGTCCCTGCCCTGATGAGAGTATGGCAGAATCTCATATGTTTATGGTCCCTGACCTGATAAGAGTATGGCAGAATCTCATATCTTGATGGTTAGTCTGTGTGTGTGTGTGTGTGTGTGTGTGTGTGTGTGTGTGTGTGTGTGTGTGTGTGTGTGTGTGTGTGTGTGTGTGTGTGTGTGTGTGTGTGTGTGTGTGTGTGTGTGTGTGTGTGTGTGTGTGTGTGTGTGTGTGTGTGTGTGTGTGTGTGTGTGCGTGCGTGCGTGCGTATCTGTGTTTGTTGGTGTTTGTGTGTCGGTGTGCCAGGCCGGATATGCGTGTACTTCTGGTCACTGGTTTAGGGCTCCTTGTGTGGGAATGAGGGAACACACATCCTGTTCTCATCCGCCTCTGGGTTCCTGGGTGAATTTGGAATTCCAGTCAGCTGCAACCTGCTTGACAGGAGAGTGTCCCTGCTGTTGCCTGGGTGATCTGAACACCAGGACACTGGGGCCACATTTGAAGAGAGAGAGGGGATTTTAGTGTTACGCAAGAGACGGCAGTAAAGCAATGGAAAAGGAATGTTATGGGGTGAAAGTGTTCAATTTGAAGAAGACGTTTAAAACTGAACAAGGGGACGAATCTGGCCAGGTTTCCATGACGGTGAACATGCAAACATAAAAGCAACAAGTGACACAGAGTTTAAACAGTAGCAAGAGGACAGAGAACCCACTACTTTATTTAAAGACGGGCATTGTGTTTCTGTCAATCAGTTCTTGATCAAATGGGACCATCGTCAGCACAAACTAGTAATGGACATGCCAAAGGATCAGCTGGTAGCACTTAGCACTTAGCACTTAGCCGTGCTTCAGCCAATGGCTCAGAAAGCTACCATGATGCTGCTGTTGAAAGGCCATGGTCTTGTTTGTGTGTGAGTATGTTATGTATATCTACAAGGGCCTCCAGGGTGATTGGACCCGTTGGTGAAGATATGCGAAAAAAATGCTAAAAACTCTGTGCATTTAGTTCTTTGTGCACGCTCCCTCGCTAAGATAACTGCTCTGAATCTTTTATAATGAGCTGGGAGAACACATGACACAGGATATGAGAACATTCATGCATGCAGAATTTCTCCAGATCCTTCAGAGTCCTTGGCCCTCACTTGTGGTATATTAGCAGAACAATATAATGAAGCCATTTTCCCAGAGCCAGTCTGCTTCCCAGGGCTAGTCTGCTTCCGGGAGCCAGTCTGTTTTCCAGAGCCAGTCTGCTTCCCAGGGCTAGTCTGCTTCCCAGAGCCAGTCTGCTTCCCAGAGCCAGTCTGCTTCCCAGGGCTAGTCTGCTTCCCAGGGCCAGAGCCAGTCTGCTTCCCGGAGCCAGTCTGCTTCCCGGAGCCAGTCTGCTTCCCGGAGCCAGTCTGCTTCCCGGAGCCAGTCTGCTTCCCGGAGCCAGTCTGCTTCCCGGAGCCAGTCTGCTTCCCGGAGCCAGTCTGTTACCCAGACAACCTTTCATATTCATATTTATACACTTATAACCTGTATGCTCCTGTTTCATAAGGGCATTACATTTACTTTCATGTTTGTGAAAGGCTTTGGAAAGCCCTACTATTCCTAATACAGTGACCAGTCCGTGTTTCCGGAATGGGATCATGGTATTCCCAGTGTGAATGAGGCAGCATCTTACCTTGTTAAAATTCAACAGTCAAGTCGACGTAAAGGAAGTGACTATAGAAACGTGACTAACCGTTCTCTGTGTCTTGGCTCTCTCCCTTCCTCCGGCTCTTACCGGCCTCTCAGAGGTGTCCCCGGTTCTGGCGGGTTTCCTGGGCGCCGGGGTCCTGGTGGTGTCCGTCACGGTTGCCGTCTTCCTCTGGACCTGTTGCCAGCGCCGTTACCGCCAGATGACAGGCATCTACAAGCTCCAATCCGGGCCCCGGGACCCAGCAGTGGACCCGCCCTACAAGTTCATCCACATGCTCAAGGGCATCAGTATCTACCCGGAGACGCTCAGCAACAAGAAGATCGTCCGCGTGGGACGACGCCCGGGTTCCTCGCGGCGAAGCGGCGGATCCGGCGTCGAGTGGGGTCGTAACGGCGAGCGGGCGAGAGAAGGTGGAGGGCGGGTGATCGTGGTGGACGCCGACCCGGAAACGGGCCTCCTCAGCGGCTCCGCCCACCTGCAGATGAGCCACCTGCTGCCACCTGCTGGTCAGCCGATGTTAGAGCGGGCGCTGCCCATCCGCTCAGACTACTGCTGCCTGGAGAGTAGCTCCGGTGGTAACAGCAGTAGCAGTAGTTGTGATGCCAGCAAGACGACATCGCCCTTCACTCCATGCCAGGGGGAGGGCACCAACACGCCACCCGCTGCCCTGGGCACCCTCAGCTTGGCCGTGGACTATAACTTCCCCAAGAAGGCCCTGGTGGTGACCATCATCGGCGCCCACGGTCTCCCCGCTGTCGACGAGCAGACGGGCGGCTCGGACCCCTACGTGAAGATGACCATACTGCCGGAGAAGAAGCATCGGGTCAAGGTGACTCTTGTTCCTCTGAAGGTTTCTTTCGACCTGCAGAGTTTATCATTTCCACAGCTCACTTTTTAAAATGAGAAGGTATAGAATATATCTATTGACAGGATGGACATGTTTTTTTGGCATTACCGCACATTGAAAGTCACATACACATTCAAGTAATTCTGTCTTCTTACAGTTTTAAAACATCATTCCATCGTTTGACACATTCAGTTTATGATTAAAGCATTTCTGCCAACGTACGATGGGGTAAACAGGTTTGGGTATTTTCCGGGCAGAATCCCGTTGGCAACCGGGGTTTAAAGTCTATTGTGTCGCCCGGGTCATCTGTATGTGTTCTGTTATTGTTAACGCGTAAGTGGGAATGTTTTTGACGTGTAAATGGTAATGTTTGACACATAACTGGGAATGTCTTTGACGTGTAACTGGGAATGTTTGACACATAACTGGGAATGTTTGACGTGTAACTGGGGATGTTTGACGTGTACATGGGAATGTTTGACGTGTAACTGGGAATGTTTGACGTGTAACTGGGAATGTTTGACGTGTAACTGGGAATGTTTGACGTGTAACTGGGAATGTTTGACGTGTAACTGGGAATGTTTGACGTGTAACTGGGAATGTTTGAAACATAACTGGGAATGTTTGATGTGTAACTGGGAATGTTTGACACATAACTGGGAATGTTTGACGTGTAACTGGGGATGTTTGACGTGTACATGGGAATGTTTAACGTGTAACTGGGAATGTTTGACGTGTAACTGGGAATGTTTGACGTGTAACTGGGAATGTTTGCCGTGTAACTGGGAATGTTTGAAACATAACTGGGAATGTTTGATGTGTAACTGGGAATGTTTGACCAACAACTTGGAATGTTTGACGTTTAACTGGGAATGTTTGACCAACAACTTGGAATGTTTGACGTATAAATGGGAATGTTTGAAACATAACTGGGAATGTTTGATGTGTAACTGGGAATGTTTGACCAACAACTTGGAATGTTTGACGTGTAACTGGGAATGTTTGACCAACAACTTGGAATGTTTGACGTATAAATGGGAATGTTTGACACATAACTAGGAATGTTTGACGTGCAACTGGGAACGTTTGACGTGCAACTGGGAATGTCGCGCGGACTGACTTCCGACCGGTTGCTCTGCAGACCCGTGTTCTGAGGAAGACTCTGGAGCCGGTGTTTGATGAGACGTTCACCTTCTACGGCGTGGCATACAGCACGCTGCCCGACCTCACCCTGCACTTCCTGGTGCTCAGCTTCGATCGCTTTGCCCGCGACGACGTCATCGGGGAGGCGGCTGTCCCGCTGACCGGGCTGGACCCCAGCACCGGACGAGTCCACATGACCCAGCAGATCAGCAAGAGACACATTCAGGTGAGACTCAGAGGAAACTCGTTTACCTTTATGGGGGAGGTTAGGAGGAACAGCGGGAGAGGAGCAATTAGACGATGTGACCGGTGGAGAACGGATGGAGGACGGACAAAAAGATTACGATGAGACGAGGAAAAAGGGAGGGAGCAAAAGGTGTGGTGAGGAGCTGAACGAAGATATGGACAGAAGGAGTACAATGGAATAAGAGAGGGGAGGAAGAGGAGGCGGTTGTTATGCTGTTACGAGCCGCAACACTAAAGGTGTAGACGGAGGAGGTGGGAGAGAAGGGGAGGAAGAGGAGGCGGTTGTTATGCTGTTACGAGCCGCAACACTAAAGGTGTAGACGGAGGAGGTGGGAGAGAAGGGGAGGAAGAGGAGGCGGTTGTTATGCTGTTACGAGGAGGTGGGTGGAGGAAGGAGAGAATAAATGGGAAAATTAGAATGATAAATCGTTATATACAATATAAAATCCATCAGGCCAGGCTGTTATTTGGCTATTGCAGATTTACTGTTGCCAACCTGCAATCTCTCCTGCATTTAATCTTTATTACACACGTTTATACGTCTAGAGCGTGTGTGTGTGTGTGTGTGTGTGTGTCTGTGTGTGTGTGTGTCTGTGTGTGTGTCTGTGTGTGTCTGTGCGTGTCTGTGTGTGTGTCTGTGTGTGTGTGTGTCTGTGTGTGTCTGTGCGTGTCTGTGTGTGTGTGTCTGTGCGTGTCTGTGTGTGTGTGTGTCTGTGTGTCTGTGCGTGTGTGTGTGTGTGTGTGAGTGTGTGTGTGTGTGTGTATTGATTGGAGGCCCATTAGGGCCGTAAAAGCACAGATGGGATGGTGTATCTCTGACTGTAGGAGGGCATCCATCAGAGTCAGCAGCGGAAACAAAAGCTTCATTCCCACATCATTAGACATGATCAAGAGAGGGAGAGAAAGAGAGAGAAAGAGAGAGAGAGAGAGAGAGAGAGAGAGGGAGAGAGAGGGAGAGAGAGAGGGAGAGAGAGGGAGAGAGAGAGGGAGAGGGAGAGAGAGAGAGAGAGAGAGAGAGAGAGAGAGACACACACACAGACTGACACTGTAGCATTTGAGACCTTATGCCTGTTTGGAGGGTCCATGAATAACCGCCAGCCACCAGGCCCACCCAAGGGTGAACGGGCGAGAGAGGATTAGAGAGAGTGGAGGACGTTTAAACGTACGAATGTGATCTCTCTTTCAAGTTCATACAGTAGACAGCCACTGTTCTTCAAAGAGAGTTGACACTATCATGCACATGAACAAGCGTGCGCGCACACACACACACACACACACACACACACACACACACACACACACACACACACACACACACACACACACACACACACACATAACACATGAAAAAACATTAAAGCATAACTACCATTCCCGGACCTCACTAAGCCTGTCATGCGAGACCGTACACTCTTAGAAGTAAAGGTGTCTGGTAGGACATTTAGGGCTTTTAAAATTGTCTAAACCTGTGAAATCTTTCCAGTTCACCGAGGTATCTCAAAGGAGCACTGTGTAAAGGTTTAAGCCGGAGCCTATTTGTGTGGAGTTTTTCAACGAACACATCGTAAAGGTTGGAGACTAACAAGACCTTAACCACCTGTTACTGTAAATGTCATTGATGCCAGTTGTGTTTTTTTCCAAACACTCTATTTAAAATGTTGCTTTAGGATGTATGCATATTATAGTTGGCAATCCACTTATACAGACAATCAGCCTTCTCAACTGAATCTCAATGCACTCAGACACAATTTCACCAGCTTCTTCTTTTACGGAGACTCCATCTTCTCTTCTCTCGCTCTCTTTTGATTTGTCTCTCTCTCTCTCTCTCTCTCTCTCTCTCTCTCTCTCTCTCTCTCTCTCTCTCTCTCTCTCTCTCTCTCTCTCTCTCTGTCTCTCTCTCTCTCTGTCTCTCTCTCTCTCTGTCTCTCTCTCTCTCTCTTTATCTCTCCCTCTGTTGCTTATCTTGTTTCTCTCCGGTTCGGAAGAGCGTCTTCAGTTTAGTACAGCGTCCATTTTACCTCAAGCTGATGGGGTCGTTAGACAGGATGGAATCGATTGTTTGATTACAGGGAAAAAGAGTGAGAGAGTAGGTGAGGGAGGAGGGAAGTTAAAAAGAGACATAAAAAAGAGAGGGAGGGAGAAAAGAGACACGAGATTGTCTGCAGAGGAAGTAAACGAGGACAAAAAGAAAGAACAGATGGAAATAAAGAATTTGAGTGCTCAGACTATTATGCGTATGGGCTCCTGATTGGCTGCCTAAAAGGGGCGGCGCCCGGTGTTCTTATTTATTCTGATTTCAGATTCCTCTCAGCTACCTGGTTGTGTTTGTGAACACCGGCATGACAACTTTTCTCTGTCAAATAAACATTTCCCCTGTAGTCTAACACCAGAATTAATTATTCATTTTATGCTAATTGGCAAAAGACTATTCCTGTAAATGAAAGCTGTTTGAATAACTTAACTTCTTCTGTAACTCGCGGACATGCTTTTTGCTCGGTATTTGGTGTGTCTTAAACTGCTGTGGACTTTAATTACACGTCTTTATTAGAACAGATCTTCCATTCCCTCCTGGTGCTTCTAAATGAGATGTGACATTAAGTTCTGCTCGCTAATGAAAAAGCTACCGATACATTGGGTAGACCTGTGGACTGTTAAGAGACTCTCTACGTACGTCATACTTTGCAGATCCTCGTGCAGATGGTGGTGGATTTTCACGCAAACGCACCCAAATGCATGAACACACACACACATGCGCACACACACACACATGCGCACACACACACACACACACACACACACACACACACACACACACACACACACACAAACACACACACATACGCGCACCGACACACACACACGCACACACACACATACACACCGACAGATACATGTCCTGGGATACACTCACTTTCTCAGTGCAAGTTTAGCCTTGGGCCGCCTCCCACTGAGCGTTACCATGGTGACGCCTAGGAGTTCTGTAGGAATCCACAGTCTTAGAAAAGAGAGAGAGTGAGAAAGAGAGAGAGAGAGTGAGATATCAAAGTAGTGGAACAAAGTGAGAACGAGAGAAAAACAGAACGATGAAGAGAACCACGAAGAGATCAAGTCTACAGTGGATTGTGAACGTATACACACCCAGAACATTCAGAAAGAAATCCTTCAATTTAATTCATGTTTACACAATAAACAATAATTTATAACAACAAACCAAAAGTGGGCTAATGTTTTAATTATAAATGTCCTCCGATTAACGTCTTGCCAAGCTGTTCTGCTTTTTATTACGCTCCTCGCTCAACCGGAAATAATAATCTGGGCGAAACGCAGCATTTGAGCCTGTAGGCACCCAAATCAATTCAATGCAGCCCGGCCCGACATCCGAGCGTAAACGAGCTCAGAGACAAGTTTGCCACACAATCTGCTGTATCCCCATGAGCTCAGTGATGTTATATATTATATGTTATATATTATATGATATATTATATGTCTAACGCAGGCTTACTTTAGGGGTAACTCACCATGGTATTCCGAGGTGCCCCGTCTCTACATCTGGGTCTCTGGACTGTTCGTGTTGTCTGTTCTGCTCTGTTAGCACTGTTTCGTGTACGTCTTAAAATGTGTGTTTTTAACATATGCAAATTTCAACATATGCAGGATGTTGTGTGTGTGTATATATAATATTATATTTTCTAAATGTCATTTGATGGCAGAACATGACTGCTAGGTGTGTAGTTGAGCGAGCCTATTGTACACTGTATTAGTGTTATTGTCATCGAGGGATGCTGTCTTTAGTGTGTGTGTGTGTGTTCTAACTTTGTGTGTTTGTTGTGTTTTCTCTGCAGTGTGTCAGTCGTGGCGAGCTGCTTGTGTCTCTGTCTTACCATCCTGTCACTCAAAGGCTCAACGTGGTGGTGCTGAAGGCCAAACACTTACCTAATATGGACATCACAGGCCTATCAGGCAGTAAGTACCACACACACACACACACACACATACACACACACACACACACACACACACACACACACACACACACAGTACGGTACAGGAACACACAAACACACACACTCTCACCCCTCTGTCCCCCTCCCTTCCTCCCCCACAGACCCCTACGTGAAAGTGAACGTGTTCTACGGTCGGAAGCGCATCGCCAAGAAGAAGACGCACGTGAAGAAGTGCACGCTCGACCCCGTGTTCAACGAGTCGTTCGTCTACGGCGTCCCCGCCGAGCTGCTGGCCGACGTGTCCGTCGAGTTCCTGGTGGTCGACTTCGACCGGACCACCAAGAACGAGGTGGTGGGCCGTCTGACGCTGGGCGGGCAGAGCCCGATGCCCACTGGGGTCACCCACTGGCGAGAGGTCTGCGACAACCCGCGGCGACAGATTGCCAAGTGGCACAATCTCGTTGAGTTTTAGGGGCGCTCTCCGGCCTGTTTTTCTTTCGAAAATCGGTATTCGGGCGAGAAATCCACCGTCGCTATTTACGTCCAGTTCTCTCAGAAAAAAAAAATGAAGAAAACGTAAACCCACCCCGACTGACGAAGAGACCACCGTAGACTCGCCCGGCACAGGCTGATATGGTCGGACCACTACAATGGTGAAAATCAACCGCCAAGGCGACCACAGCGGTCGAGAAAAATATGACCAGACTTTCACGAATCACCGACGTCAAAAACATGGAGCGCTTAACACACCAAAATTGAAATGTACATACGTGAATAAATCCAGTGTTTTCGATGTGGTCTCGCCGTTTAGGGGTGTGTGTTAGGGGTCCGGCTGTGGTTCGTCCAATCAGAGTGAGAGTATAACCCCCCCTCCTTTCTCAAGCTCCTCCCATCCTACATATTGTTGGTGTACATCTTTGATTTGTAGCATGCTGAGCAAATACACAAGCTAATCTAGTGGAACGTTTCCCTTGTCTGTGATTCCACTGGACAGGAGGTTTTACACTGGCACTGCACACCACTGGAAGGGTTTATGGAGGGTAATAAGAGGGTGTGGACGGGAGGGATTTTTACAAGGATTTTAATTAAAAACATTCATGCACATTTATGGGGCGGGAATAGATTCTATATTAAAATATTAAAATGGGACCTACGTATTTTGAGTTGGGGGCAGGTAAGGCTATTGGGATTTTGGGACTAAATCACCCCTCAGATGTATCTTTCTATGTAGCTTAATGTTTTAGCTGTACAATTCTGCAGCAACAACATCCATGAACCATAATAGACAGACTAAACTGCATGGGTCAAGGTATTTTCAGGGTTCAAGCCAGCTCGCTTATTTTACTGCATGGGTTAGTTTTCAAGGGTTCAGGGTTCAAGCCAGCTCGCTTATTTTGCTGTATGGGTCAGGGTTCAAGCCAGCTCGCTTATTTTACTGCATGGGTTAGTTTTCAAGGGTTCAGGGTTCAAGCCAGCTCGCTTATTTTGTTGCATGGGTTAGTTTTCAAGGGTTCAGGGTTCAAGCCAGCTCGCATATTTTATTTGCGCCAGTCAAGCACAAAATGGAGACATTCATGGGTCAGTGTACATACAGCATGTGTGTGAGAAGTGATTATTTCTTCTCATCTCCACCTCTCGTCTGATTTCTTTTCGGGCGAGCTGACGTGATTGGTTGAGTGGCTGTAGCCATGGTTATTACTGATGAGATTCTCCACTGGCCTATCATCCGAGAGAGAGAGAGATTTGTAGTTCATTAGTGTTTCTCTGGTCATTTAACTCGTCATGCTCTTTCCTGGCAACTTCTCTCTTACTCTCTCTCGCTTGGTCATTGCTGTCTTTCTGCATTGCGCTCCCCCCGATTCTGTCAGATATAATATTAACACTTTGATGGTTACTGGTGACTGTCGATTAACGGAGGTCAAGCTTTCGGCGCACTTGACGTATCTCTGCTCTCGATGTGTCACCGTATGTGTACTCCGTTAACCTCCCTAGACTTCCACACTGGTAAACACGATCTATTTCACTGGCCTTGGATGTGCTCTCACAGCGAGGCTAGCATGAGGCACATATCAGTGTTGTGTAGACATAATAGAGAGATGTAATGTCACTGTCAATGTGCAGTGGGTAGTTATGTCCTTATCTAGGTGACATCATTTTACAAGGACCTTAAGTGGACATTAGACTGTACCCACAGCCAACCTGCGCACTGGCAAATGTTTTGTATATTTGTCCAATGCCCATAGCAAACATATAGTTGCATCACTGGTTAAATAATTATACTTTTTTGCTATGGAACTTATTTTGCTCTCATGCTACTTTTTGAAAAGGAACAACATCTATTTGTACATAATGTAACATAGAAGGCTAATATCTTGTTTTTTTGCTATCAAATTGCTGTGTGTGATATCTGTCTTCTTCGTCCCTTCCCCCGGTCACCGTCTTTTTAGGAAAACATCACTTTCCCCATTCAGTTCATCCAATTCTTGCACAGTTCAAGTCCTAACAGCCTTGAGGTATGAAAAAGGTATGAAAACTCAAATAGATGCATGCACAGTATCTTCAGTTGTTATCAAAACTTATTGTCGAGGCGACTCGTTGAAACAATATTAAACAGTCATTAAGAAGCATTGTGTATCGGCGACCATTTAGTTTTGTTTTTAATCATAATGGTATGTATGATATATTGTTTCATCTGTGATAAATCTAGAGGAAGACCTTTGCCTTTCCTTTTGTCTGTATAAGAGGTTTCCAGTGTGGGGCGTGATTGAACAAGGGGATATGAGAGCTTTTTAAAATGAGGTTAAATTGCATTGCCTCTTAACACCAGAACAGCCTGGAACACCAACCTAGTCTTCACCTGGGCAAAGATGTCGCTTGGATGTGTTTGTATGTGTGTTTATTTACGTGAATGCCCATGTCTATTCGGGTGTTTGTGTATTTGTAGCTTTACAACGCCGGGAGGAAATTAGAGTTTGTGTTTATCATGCCGCAAAGAATTTTAAAAGTGCGGCTGCTGTTTAAAGGAGCACCCATGCACACTTAGGTCCTCACAAAAAACGACCGAATCCAGAACATTATTATCCAGGAACGACAGAAGGACGGAACTGCATACATTTCAAATTAGATGCACTATCAGTATGTGAACAGGGCAGCTTCTGGTGAATAATGTGGATGTTTACCTCAGTTCACTCCAGGCTACATATTGCATGAAGCTACAGGCTCTCGATCAGCCAGCTTCCTGACATAAACTACTACCCTGTAAAATATTACAGCTACTACAGACCCGCGATGGGTATCCTGGAGCGAAGGGTAGTCGTATTACGGTCTACTGGGAGCACAGGGCCAAACGGCACATCCGCGTCGGCGCCGAGAAGCTAACGCGGTTGCGGTGGAATAGTGCGGTGTCATCTAAATTCATTCTCACGCACTTCTGGGGGAGTTAAACGGCACAGTTAGACGCAGGGAAATGTGCAGTGAGCAGGGCTTGTTTAATATTTCAGAGCCTCGTTTCCGTCGACATGACAGTATTCCCCGGGTTGGAAGGAATGTCCCTTATTTAAATGCCAGTGGAAATGTGGCATAAAAAGGTTCAAAATGAGAGGATAGGGAAGAATGGAAAGAGCAATGATTGTGTAAAATGATTGCAGGTCTAAGGTCTGTGCTTGGTCAAAACGTTTAGTTCTGTATGTTTTGACAGATATTACCGGTGCCTGTGGACAGTTGCGGCCACATTACCCAGTCAGCATTTCTTTTTGTAAATAGCTCACAGAGCACTCTGCAACAATCCTTTGTAAAAAAAAAAGAAAGAAAATGTCTTCGTTACCCTCTGTTTTGCTGGCCACACCCTGAACCCATATCATGCCTTTCTTAGTGATATCTAAATGGTATACGTTTTGTTAATGGCTGTTTGTTCCTAAGCACTAACCAGGCAGACGCGTAGCCCAATGTCACTCGTCTTTGCTGTTGCTATCCCAGAAATAACAACGCGCTCCCTTCCTCCGTCTCTCCTCACTGTAAATGTGTTCATTTGTCGAGGTGCCTTTCTTTTTCCCGGCCCGAACCCGGTCCCGCTCACCTGTGCACACCTTTCTTCCTTTAGCCTCCCTGTTCCTTTCACGCCAGCCAATCCAAACCCGTTTACCGTTGTGTGTTGTACAGACAAAATGGAGGTGCAAATGTGACGAGAAATCAATCCGTCGTGGTTCTTGGTCATAGCTGAAGGTCATGACGTGTCTGTTTCGTGGAGGAGAAATGCAAAATAAGACGAGTCCTCTGAAATGTGTTTTAACCGCATAACGCTTTTAAGTCTAGGCTAAATATATTACACTTGTGCTGACTTGTATCTTAAATTTGTTTACACAATGACTGTGCAAATAAAAGAAACCTGATACACTATTTTGTTTCTGCTTAGTTGGAGTTTACAACTTAAAAGTGAATGCCATACAGTCAATTTTGCACTTGTGGTTGGATGCCATCTGCATTTCGTTGTACTGTACTACAGTTGAATCTAATTTGATCCAGTGTGACACTTCAAGAGCCTGATGGTTTTCAGTTCATCATTATTTGCACACAGGTGGGGTTACAAGTCTAAAGTCTCTGATTATCCAGTTGAAATACATTATTGAATGGAAACGGTTGGGTTGAATACCCCTTCAGGAGTATATACAAAATCTGCTGCAACATCTTACATGTTAAACATGAAAGCATGTCAGGTGTCTGCAGAGTGGCTTGTTAGGGTGAAATTGTTAGGGTGAAAGAGTCGGGCGGTTGAGCTGGTCTCTGTGTCGTGGGCCATGACAAATGCTGAAGATTTTTACTCACACAACATGAAGTTAAGGGAGTAAAGCATTAAGCAGCCTGTTGATGACGTCAGTTCAAAGAACCACATACACTGTTGCATAGAATTCACTGTATAGGAAAAAAAATAAAATAAAAAGTCAGTAACAGCTGAATTTTTTTAAAATATCTGTTAACATACACCCCAGGACCGGTGAGTGAACACTAAAGGTAGTGCACATTATCTGTACATTTGGAATATAATTAGAGTAATTTGTATTGTGTATTAAATAGTTAATAAATGTGTTATAATCTCTAGTCTGCACTCCTGTACAGCTGGTGGCGACAATGCATTTATGAATTTACAAAAATACAGAACAAGAAAAAGAAGAAGAGGGGGGCGAGAAAGAGAGAGAAGGGGGGGTGGGACCTCGTGACGTAGCGTTTACAGTCGCTGGGAACTTTGTAACAACAATTTGTCGGACATCAACAACAACAACAACATGTACTTAGGACTAATTTCTCCTATTATGATGAAACGAGTACAGTGACACCGGTGAGTGAGTATTTCGTATTTGTCTTGGTGAATGTAAAAAAAAATATATCGCATTTTTCATAGTCAGCGATGACATTGTTTGTCCCTGAAATAACTTAATTACACGGAACAATGTTTCCAATTTCGGTGTATAATTACAATAAAACAGTGTATGTTTGGATAGAGAAAATGAATGGATCCCAGGACGCGCAGCTTAGAGTGAATTGAATACCGAAAAATATTTTTTTAAAGTTTCTTTAAATGTAATTTTCATTTTTTAAGTATGACTAGTTCAAACTAACTTTATTGTAGTCACACACTTAATTGAACTAGATGCCAATTTCAGCCGCCTTAATAGTTTATCCGGTTAAGTAGCCATATGTGTATATAATAATATATTATATATTATTATTATATGTGTATATAAAGTAGCCATATATATATTTATGACATAACATACATATTATAGAGGCTATTATATATTTGAAGTGATTGCAGTTATTTTCACTACAACTTTATGTCCGAGATTCAACGACCTGAAACAATCTTTTTCCTTGTTTAGGAAATATTTTAATCTTGTTGTCCGCAAAAAGATTGTATCCGAATCATCTTTTGAAAACTGTTTACTGTAACATCATGAATGGTGAAACCTATTAAAGTAACCCATTAATATAGTCGGACATAGCCTCGGTTGCCTCCAAAACTGGTCTTGAATCCGGCCATTAATTGCAATAACAACTTCTGGGCCTGATTCTCCTGAAGCCTGGACACTCCCTTGAAACGCCCCGGGCCTTGTGTGCATGTAGCCAAGGCGATGAATGGAGCCACTACCCGGCAGTATAGCCGAGACTACCACAATACCAGGGTGCCCATTATCTGGCTGCGAACGGAAATTGATGTCTATTTTTAACCCCCCAAAGACTTGTCTGTTCTCTCTGTCTCTGTCCCGACCACAATGGACCTCCTTTGTGAAATGTTTAGTTTTTGCATTCCATCAGTGGAGGAATGTCACCCCTGAAACATACCATATAGCCTAGGTTTAATCGGATGACAAGAAAATCCTATGTGTGTGCCTATCTAGGCATTTATAAACACATCAGTGGGTAGGCTGTTTTTATAAATAAGTAAGAAGTGCTATGTTTTTACAGGAAACCCATGCATACTTATATGATTAATTCCTGATGGTGAAATTACAGTTTTATATAGTCTGATGTTGTGAAATTGTAATGCTGTTATGTTGGGTTACATTAAGGCAGGGCAACATTGCTGTGGTAAATGACCTATAATAGTTTTGGTGACATTGCCGAGGTGGTTTTTGGTAGATGTCACACCTTCTCCCTGCATCAAGAAGTCACATGACTTCAAGTCTATTTAATGTGAGTCGGTTCCTCTTTCTGCAGGCTGCTACATAGACCAGTTTTATAACTTAAGAGTCATCTGACTTGCATAAGTGAACACACACACACACACTTCAATAGTGGCCTATTCAGATTTGAGTTTAGAGTTGATGGTGTTTTATTTTTTCGTGGTGGCAAAGCAGAGCGACTGTTGACTGTATAGATCCACTTTTTTAGATCCACCCTTCTGTCTCATCGATATCGAATAGATCTGCCGGGTCAGTGGACTAACTTTCAATGAATATTGATGTTTAAGTCTGGGTCTGTGATTGTGTGTGTGTGTGTGTGTGTGTGTGTTTCAATCTCTCTCCATCCCCTCCATTCTATTGTCAATTTGTCCTATGCTTTGCCGTAATGAAACTGACCGTAGGTTTGCACTTTAATAAACTGGTATCAGAAAAGTGTGTGTGTGTGTGTGTGTGTGTGTGTGTGTGTGTGCGTGTGTCTGTGCACAGGGTCGTCTAGTACTCATAGTTTCTCTATCTCTCTCCTTAAACTGGTATCATAAATGTTTCTGTGTGTGTGCGTGTGCACAGGGTCGTCTATTGCTCATAGTGTCTCTACTCTATATATATATTATATATTATTATTATATATACTCTATATCTCTACTCTATATATAGCTTATATTATATATTATTATTATGTATACTCTATATATCTACTTCATATATATAGCTTATATATTATTATTATTATTATATATACTCTATATCTCTACTCTATATCTCTCCTAGCGGAAATGGAGTCGGCCCGAGGCTCCGGTGGTCTCTCCCGCGAGTACAAGCTGGTGATGCTGGGAGAGGGAGGAGTCGGGAAGAGCGGTGAAAACTCATACACACACGCACGTTCGCGTGCGCGCACACACACACACACACACACACACACACACACACTTGCACAATAAGAATTAAATGCACATCTTACTTAATGATTATCTTTGCTTCTGACTGCTTTTACTATGACTTTTATTTAATGCTACTTTGTTGATGGAGGCAGAGAGGCAGAGAGGCAGAGAGGCAGAGAGGCAGAGAGACAGAGAGACAGAGAGGCAGAGAGACAGAGAGGCAGAGAGACAGAGAGGCAGAGAGACAGAGAGGCAGAGAGGCAGAGAGACAGAGAGGCAGAGAGGCAGTAAGTCATGGGTGTTGGCCACCTTCTACTGCGGTCTGGGGTGTCATTTGTTTGCCTGTTGTCAGCAAGACAAGTCTGTGCCTAGCAACCACCTTCCCCCTCCTGGTTATTGTTGCCGTGGAGACTGGCAGAGTTTACCTGCAATAGGTACACAGCAAGGTAGTAAAAACATCAGAAAGAGGGAGGAGATTGATGGACGATGTGACTGGTCTTCAAAACAAACCGGAATTAGAATTTTATTCGTGCCTGGTGTTGTTGTGAAGGCTAGTGTAGGCGTACATTTGCTAAAGCGGGAGAGGTCGGAGTGGGAGTGTGTGTGTGAGCGTGCACGTGTGTGTGTGCGTGTCTGTCTGTGTGTGTTAAGCGCTGCCTTGATGGAGTTAAGCTATTAGATGTGTCTGTTAGAGATACATGCCCAGTTATGTAACGGTCCCCTGCCTCGTTCTTCTCCTTCAGCTCTGCTCTTTTATCGTTGACTGCCGTTCTTTCCCGCAGCATATCTAATGAACTGCTGCAGTGCCCACTGCGGGTTTTACTGTTTCTAAAAAGCGTCTGAAAATCATCTCTCTCCTCAGCCATCATAATGCAGTTTATCAGCCACAGGTTTCCAGAAGACCACGACCCAACCATAGGTGAGGGCGTGCTGCGTTTCAAAACGCACCTGTGGCATTGTGTTGGGCCGCTCGTATTTGCCTAAAAAACAGCAGCAGTGCAGCGTTTGTTGTATCGCCGTGTGTTGTTCTGTATAACTGTTGAAATACCACTCTATGTCCTTCCCAGAGGACGCATACAAGACCCAGATCCGTATCGACGACGAACCGGCCAACCTTGACATCCTGGACACAGCCGGACAGGTAGGCATTCTCGGAAGAGGCTAAATCCTGACACGTGCCTCCCTGCAGCTACGTCTCAATAGTTCTGCGGGTTCTTTGCCTCCTCACCTTTGTATCGGTTGACCACACGTGAGATATGATATCAGTACGAATCAATATGGTCAAATGCTTGGCTTTTCCATATATGGTCAAATGCTTGGCTTTTCCATATATGGTGTGAAACCTTTCACCTTTCCGGTTATTCTCATTGGCCCAATTCTCGCTTGTTTGTTTGTTTTCGTTTTAACTAAATCTTTTGGACCTCCCTGTCACATCTCTCAATTCAAATCTGCAAATGTCTGAGGCAGGACAAGCCTCTTGTAATAATCCTTTGTTTCTGTTACATCAGTGCCCCCTCTTTTCTTTACAAACTCCCGTTAAGCATCGCTCACATCATCTCCGTTTTCTTTCACACATTTGCATAATCTCTCTTTCTCGCCCTCTCCACACAGCGCCATCTCCCCGTCATCCGTAGACTCACGCGCCCTTTCGGATACGAGTCACTTTCCATAAATGGCCATTTATCGAAAGAAAGGGAAAAGTTTACATGAGTGGTTCTCCCTCTGTGGTTTAATACCATATGTATCATGTGCCCCAGCCGATTGGACAATGTGTTCAGCGAGTGACATACTGTCACTCGTCGGTTCAGCCTTTGACAGATTAAGCGGCTGAATAAGCGATTCTCCATCCATCGCCCCTACCCACATACGGGTGAACCGATAACACGAGCGGATGAGTATTTCTCCTTAATCCTTCCTGTATATTCTCCCCTTTTGTTTTTGCCTTCCGCACATGCTCCGCCCAGGCCGAGTTCACTGCCATGCGGGACCAATACATGCGTGCGGGTGAGGGCTTCATCATCTCCTACTCCATCACGGATCGGCGGAGTTTACAAGAGGCCCGTCAGTTCAAGCAGCTCATTGACCGGGTGCGTCGTACTGCCCACACGCCCGTGGTACTGGTCGGCAACAAGTCTGACCTGCACAATCTCCGACAGGTGAGAAATGGGCGATGATTTAGGCGGTGCCGTTTGTTTTACCCGCTCTGACCGCATGGTTTTATGTCCTCTTCACACAATTTCTAGCTGACAGTTTTCTTGTGTCACTAGTATGAGTATTGATGTTTCCCCTGTGGATGTGTTGGGTATTTTAACAAGACTGAGAATCTAATTTTACCACTAAGAATGGCAAGTTGTAGATTTTACACATTTATTTGTGAGGTACACACTTCGATGAGCCTGTGTTGCCACAAGCTGTTCTGTCTGTTTGTTTTTGTCATTTTGTATGATTCATATTTCTCCTCCACTCCACTAGGTGTCAGTAGAGGAGGGAAAAGAGTTGGCCCGTGAGTTCCACTGCCCTTTCTTCGAGACCTCCGCGGCATTCCGCCTCAACATCGACGAGGTATTTGCCGCCCTGGTCCGTCAGATCCGCCAACGCGAGGCAGAGTCGGTCCGCGGCAGCGAGAGGAAGACGAGGAGAAGCCACTCGTTCTGGAGCCGCATGCGATTTACCTTCCGCAGGAAACAGCACTCAGAGCACTGAGAGGCTAACTGTGGGAACCCTGTCCTCCAGGTGTACCCTCACAGCCCCAAATCCTAGTCCCTACCCCCAACAGGAGACCGATGACTCCTATCCGAGTTAGATTAGGAGTGTTCGCAATGGGCAACTAAACTAACGATCATCCCTGAACAGATTAGCCAATCTGTGCACGTTAGCAAAGATAGGAACCCGGGCTGATGTCCCCAAATACGGCAGAGAATATTGAGATGGTCTTAGAGTAGGTGAGGTGGCGCAAGTCCTGAGGAGGGAACTTGAAGATTGATTTAGAGGCCCTTTTAATTTGGCATAAACTGTCGACATTGAGTTGTCATTGACAGTCAAATAAATGGCAAAGTGGTCAAAGCACTTGTTTTTACACTCCAGCATCTAATCACGACTCTGTGTACTCGTGCTTTTTGATGAAAGAAAAGAAAAACCTTTCGCAAAACCGCGAAATTGTGCCTTATGACATTTGTCTGTTGCTGATATGTCTACACACCTGTCCGCAACCTCGATATATGGCGGACAAATGAATATTTTGGTAACTTAAAAATGGAAGGTCTCTACAGAAGTTCATTCTCTATACCCAAGGCCACAGTGCTAATTCACATTCATGTTGAATACCGCTTGCCTTGAGTGATGGCTAGGCTAGGCTATAAACAAGTAAAGCGAGTCTGACTTGGATGACAAGGCGTTGTTTAATTTGGATGCATTTCTTTTCATATTTCATACCTGTGAAAATGTATTTAACAATGCATTTTATACTTACATAAAATTTTTTTAAGACATTTCTGAATTGAGTGCAGCTCATGCCTCTATCAGAGAGCCGTTTGTGATTGAATAAACTCAAATACACCAAGGGTCCCTGAGAATTCAGAATATCTTACCAGTCCCCGAAAAAATATACAGTCAATGATAGTGGAGAAATACATTCTGAGACCATTTACTGTGGCTTAATGTTCTCTCTGTATTTCAAATGAAATAAGCATTAGTTGTGGTTTACTGTTTGTCACCGGACATGTCTGTTATTGGGAGTTGGCTACTTGGTAGTGGCTAGCGGGTGTAGGCTAACTTTAGCCCTTTGGATGTTAGCAAGGAGTGTTTATGGTGCCAATACGTGAATGAGCATTACCTAAATATGGTCGATCGATTTATACTGGACTGAATTAGACTGGAAGTTGGCATGGGCAATACATTGATTCCATCCATATTACATAACGATCACTGGATTTATTTTTATTTTTAGAATGGAATTCAATGGTTGTAGCTGCCACTTTTATTTTGATATTTCTACTGTGTGGCCTGTTTGTTAATACAATGCAAGGTCCAGCATCTCTCCAGAGTGACACACACTTCTTTATTTACCCACCGATCTGTTGTACGTCGGTTGTGCGCGTATTATTTCAGCACTCCATGGATCTGGTAGTGAGCGCCACATAGGAAATAGGCTTTTAATATGTGTTGTGTGTTTTGTTTTATTTTCTGTGATCAGGATTTTTGTTTCCTTAATTTATTTTCTATTAACATGCTCAAATTAAATGCGATCCCAGTTTTCAACTCTGTGTCTGTATGTTTTTACATTGTCTATTTTTAAAATGGGTTTAAAAGTATAGCTAACATTACAGTTATGAGTTATGGATATATTTATGGTTTGTGTAAGTTTATCAAATAGTATAATTGTTAATCCTCTGAGTGTTTTCCTCTGGGTGTGCGTCGCCCCCTACCGGCAGTATGAGGTTTTGCATATAAAATAAGCTACAGCCATCATCATATATTATACCCTGTCTCGGTTGCTCATATTCATATAGTTAGAGACTTTTTGTTGTCAAAAGGAGCATTTACATATTTTAACTTTTTCAATTGGGGCCACGGATCAGTTACTCCCATAACCTTCTGAAAAACGACTTGGAGCCGTCTCTGGTACAGTCAGCAAGGTATTTCCATCCAGTAGGTGGCGGTCAACATTAAAAAAAGAACGCAAAAAGAACAACAATCAGTTTGTCCTTTTAGCAACTCCGTCCGTCCGTCGGTGAGTGAAGGAGACGCGAAGTTATTTTGAAGCTAACTTTAGCAGCAGCACTTGTGCTAATGTAAACTTTCATAATATATTTCCACAAATGCAAAAGTGTCTCACGAATGTTCGGGAAACGTTGTGCACATATTGTACTTCTGCAAAAACAACTAAACAGCTGTTGCTAAAGGACGGGCTATAAACTTGCTTGCTAACGCGCTGGTAGCTCCAGACCTACAGGCCTCATCCGCGGTGTCTGGTGATACCAATACCCGGTCGCAAGCATGGACACCTGGGTCCGATTCAACGCGCAGAGCCAAGCCAAGGAGCGGGTGTTCAGGTACAGTGGCAGTACGGATTGACCTCACAGCTTCGGGGTAGTAGCATTGTAGCTTGCTAACTCAAATGTATACATATCAGAATCAGAAAAGTGTTTAATCTCCATGAATGTATTTACAGACCAGTAATTTACTTTGGCAGGAAGGGTTTTATATAAAACGTATGAATAGAACACTAAATTATACCAAGGGGATAGTAATATGCATAATGCTATACACAATAGTATACAAGTAAGCAACAAAGTGCAAAATCAGGCAATGTGCAAATGGAATGGGTCAGAGTTCAAGGCTTGTTTGCACCCCTGGCCTTGTTGAGGTCATAATCAGCTGGAAGGTTTTATACATTTCTATTATACTCAAGTCAAAACTAATGGACATTTTATTATCCAAACAAACAAAAATCCTGGCACGTAATAAGTTACTCATTAACTTATTGCATAACTTATTAGGGTGACCTTTTGTACAGTACTGAATCGTTTAACTCTGAACTTTGCCAATACTTGCCACTAGTACTTGTCACTGCTTGCCTGACTATTTCATCACTAGTAATCCATAGCTGCTTTGCATTTCATACATCATACTGACAGTTGAATGAAATCACGCGTTGCCCTTGATAAAACAACAAATGGTAGATAAAGTAAAAAAAGAACCTGCTTGAGCATATCTGTTGCACGATGCAAAACAATGAATGACCATCTATACTGTGGCATCTATATTTCACAAATTGTATTCATTTTCTGGTCACACAGGGCTGCACAGTACGCATGCACGTTGCTAGGCTACGGTCTGCAGAAAGGCGGGGCCAGTGTTGAGTTCTTGAAGACCGTAAAACAACTGGAAGCTCATATGAGTCTGACTAGAAAGTGTGAGTCCCTGTTGCGCCTCTGTACCGTTGCGTCTCTGTCTCTCTAATGTGGTTTAGAACTCTGTGGATCTTTTTATGGGCTCAATGAAGTCCCCCCGGTTCTTATGGCTCTCTCCTTCCCAGTGATGCGTCTGGGGAACTCTGCCGAGGCCGTGGAGGCTGCGAAGCGCGCCGTGCACCTCTCGGATTGCGTGTTGCGCCTTTGCTTGACCGTGGCCCACCTTAACCGGGCCATGTACTTTGCCTGTGACAATGTTCTCTGGGCCGGCAAGGCGGGCCTCCTTCCCGAACTGGACCAAGACAAGTGGAGCCAGAGATCGTTTAGGTAACATAACGCAGGACATGACAAATATCTTGCGTCTTATACACACCGGTCCGATGGTTTTCTCCTGTCTTCGTCTTTTCTTCTGAAGGTATTACCTGTTCGCCCTCATCCTCAACCTGACCCGGGACGCCTACGAGATCCGTCTGCTTATGGAGCGCGAGTCTCGCTCCTCCCACGGCGGCTCGAAGGCCACCTGGGACTCCTCCCCTTCCTCCTCCTCGCCCCTGGAAAACCTCTCTCATCCGTCCTCCTCGTCCCTCCCTTTGGGCGCCGTGTCTCTTCTCTCCAGGCGCGTCTCCAGACAGTTCCGGCTGCTGGTGACGGTGCTGCGCGCCAACCCGCCGCTGCTCCTGGACCTGCTGAAGAACACGTGTGACGTGTTCATTCCTCTAGATCGTCTGGGCATCTACCCCAGCGGGCAGGGCTTTGTCGGGGCATGCGGCCTGGCCTCCTCCGTCCTCTCCATTCTTACCATAGTTCACCCCTGGCTCAAGCTCAAACCTTAAAGAAACCAAAAAAGGCCCAATTTGAACGTTCTCCTCGTTCAAGGCTCGGCGGATGATTTTTAGCTGAACATTGTACGTCCCCGGGTAGAAGTCTGAGACTGTCAACGGATGCAGCATGATACTAAAGCATGAGTTCTGTGCACTGCTCATCCGGGAGTGCATTTTTCCCACTCAGTTTTTATGGAAGGGCAATATTTCCGGTAGGTCGTGCACTAATGGATGACGGTTGACCGAAACGGTTCCATCTCGAGTCAAGAGGTGACTCAGTTGAGTGGATAATGGGAATTCTGTATTTCCTATCCAGGCAACGGTTAACAAAAGAACCAATATCTGTTTTGGGCAGGTAGTTCAGAAGGGAGTGGATTTAGTTTTCAGGTAGAACTTTGTTAGTTCGCAGCACGTATTGTATTGTAAACCCCTCGAGGCCCATCCGGGCCTGGGTAAATCTCAACTAGAGGTCTTTATGAAATGACGGCAGGAGGAAGTGCAAGCCCTCGCAGACACGTTAGCTTTGCGGCGCACATGACAACCCCAATCTGTGGACGGATTATGCGATTGATTTATACTACGGCTGTTTAAAGCATTTCAAATTGAACTCTATTCTTGCAGGTACTATTTCTGTCCTGTTGCAATTGGGAATCGTTTGGCGTCTGTCGTCTAATAGTAACCCTTTGGACCGTCAAACATTAATCAAACATTAATTTCGATGGAGAGATGCAGTGAAATGTCTTCCCTTTCTGTATGCGGGTGTCTTGTAATATAGCCTCTAAGTGGAAGTCGTTTATGGGGCTGTACTGAATTAGAAAGGAAACCGCTTGTAGTTTGGTGGTAATATGTCCTCAGAGTAGACTGATTAACATTTATGCATGTATGCAATGAATAAGAAAGTGTTTGTGAAAGTCTTGCAAATGGCTTATGTAGATGCAGACTGGCGTCTAAAGATTTTTATTTCGTATAACTAATTGGTTGACTCACCTGAAAGTAAATGTACTTGTACATTAGCTAGGCTACTTGAGATAATTAGTTTAACTTTCCTGCATAAATGGTATGTATTAATGCCATGCTATTGAACCTAATGTGACTGGTACTATGTTCGATATTCCTGTGTATTCAGCAGTCTTGAACACTGCCGTGTGATAAAGCCATGCTTTCAAGCCGCTTTTGACTTTTTCCGTTGTATAGGTTGAGCTGTTACTAGCGTAGTGCTAGTAATCTCCTCTTCCTCACCGATTAATACCTCTGTATAGGTTTAATCTGATGATGCAGAATCATATCGGACTGTATGAAATGTATGGTTTTGTAAATAATACAGTGAAATTAACAGTTTTTCTGAGTGATTTGTTACAATTATATTCCTCAGTGAGTGGGGGTGATCTTTGTAGAGACATTAATAATATTTTTTGGGTTCTGTCTTGATGCTTATTGCGCCACCTGTGCTGATGTGTTGCCACTGTGTGGCAAATGTTTTCACTAAATAAATGCTTTGACTTTAAAATTAAATGTCGGCTGTGTCTGTAATGTCAATTGTCAAGGTATATTCGTTAACTGTTGGCTCAAGACTTGGTGGACTATGCTACCCTAAGCTTTTTCTAATTAGTGAGTACCTTTGACAGAGCCTGGGGGGACACCGTCAGCGAGAACATCCGATTTCTGGGCTTTAAAAATCTACGGAAACGACATAAATGTCTCTTGTGCAGCATTTGTGAATCACTGCGGATTAGGTCGAGCAGATGAGTGAAGGAAGTTTTTTATAGAGCCGCCTCGTATACATTTCTTCATGTGGCGGAGGATGTGTGTGTGTGGCTGTGTGCCCCTTGTGTTATTGAGAGGCTCTGACCTTCTATAACACCCTTAACATTTTGTGACATGCCACTCATTTACAGTCGGGGACATGCACCAATCAGGGTGGGAAATGATAATCAGCTGATTTGTTGTGAGGAAGGAACATGATATGTGTTTTCAGTTCTGAAAAAGTTAGTCTGTCATGTATTATCACCACAAGAGGGCGGCCAAGCTCAGCGAATATTTAAAGTTCAATTAATTAACATCAGTTCTGGAATCAGGGTTTCGCTGACATGTGACTGAAGAGCTCATTTAACGTTCCATTGGTTGAGCTCTTATTTCATTAATTCAGTTGTCTTCATTGCAAAGCCCTGGCCTTGAGACGTTCCATGGCGCAGGAAGAACATGCATGTATTAACTGTGGCGCTCTTACACCAATACGTAAACAGTACTGGGGACATCCCTCCAGATCCTCACAGCCCCTGAGGTCTGGAGTGCCAATACGTAGACTGTACTGGGGACATCCCTCCAGATCCTCACAGCCCCTGAGGTCTGGAGTGCCAATACGTAGACTGTACTGGGGACATCCCTCCAGATCCTCACAACCCCTGAGGTCTGGAGTGCCAATACGTAAACTGTACTGGGGACATCCCTCCAGATCCTCACAGCCTCTGAGGTCTGGAGTGCCAATACGTAAACTGTACTGGGGACATCCCTCCAGATCCTCACAGCCTCTGTTCATGAGGTCTTGAGGGGGGCTAATTGAGGGGCTAATTGAAACTGATACGCCAGTGAACAGTACCACCTCTTAAGTCAAACAGTGGTTTCTTAGACTATTTATTGCGCTCTTCTAAGAATCGGAAGAGGAATGTCAACAATGGCTTGACTGAAGTGGTCAGAGAAGAATGTGAGTGATTTAATGTCCGAGAAATGTTTGCTTTCCAGCGGTTAGATTTAATAGCACTTCATCAATGCATGCGTGCAGTGCGTTTGTGAATTAGTGCATGTTGGAGTGCGTTTGTGAATTAGTGCATGTAGGAGTGTGTTTGTGAATTAGTGCATATAGGAGTGCATTTGTGAGTTTCACTTCAGACTTTTCAGACAGTAGGTAAATAGCACCGTGGCGTCCGTATCACAACGTGGTGATAGACGCTGAAATGCATTGTGGGTCACCGTGTAGCCCTAACCATCCCAATATGTAAGGTCATAGGTCACAACCAGGAACTGCATCATTCTGCGAACCACAGATTATGCATAAGATCTTTTTGATGGCATAATATATTAATAATCTAATTAATAAATGCCTTGTTATTTCAGGTGATCTAGAGACATGGTCACAAGCTAAAACAGGCCTGTAAATCAGAATACGTTGAAGCAATACTATGTGGTTGTGAATCATTTATTGGATTATTTGGATACATTTACACACATTATTTATATCCGTTCAAACGTTGCTATCCACCATCGTTTCTGCGTTAACATGTGAGCCAATATTATCCAGTGGGTGTTAAAGTAGCACGCTGAAACCTTTAATCGTCTATGCCATGATTAATATGAGGTTGGGGTTTTTGCAGGTGCGTTCATGGTCATGACAGTCGAAGGAACTATGCCAATGTTCTTTAATTGAGTTAGTGGGCTCTGTCGGTGAACCCTGGATGTGTTTCTGCGATGATTTATGCTTAAGTCGGTGCCTGTAGCTACGTGTGTTTTTAGTCACTCGGATAGATTTTCTAAGAACGTCTCTAACAGGATAACACACCTGACAACATATGGGAGAACACATTTAACGATCCTGTGTGTCTTTGGTCACGAGTCTGCCGAGTGTTTATGTTGTATATTAATGAACAGTAATTATGTTTGGGTGAAGACCTTTATTGGGTCCCGAACGGGTTTGATGCATTGGACATTTCGGGGTTTACTGCACTGTGTGTGATGGGGTTTCTTGATTGTTTTCCTGTGATCTGCTGCTTTTCTGTCGTGCTCACATGCAATCGCGCGCTGGCTGTGGGTCAATGTTTGGCCTGTCTATTTAGTTTGTGTGTCATACCGCCTTCTGCTTTCCTGCTTGTTTACATCAGTCTGAATCAGCAGCTGTTAATTACACCTACGTTAATTCCTATTTTTCTCTTTCCTCATGCTTTCGGCTCCTGGTGCATATGTTAATCTGTCTTGCCGTGGGCTGTATAAAAAAAACAGGAACGGGGGCGTACCTAACTAATTAAGCCCTTTGAGAGAATATGGAAAATATTATCTGGCCGAATCAGACCAAAATCAAACTATTATGGCTCAATTCCAAGCACCACCATTGGGGCGAACGAGGTGCCTCGCAACACCTGGCTAATACCGTTTCCATGGTGAAGCATTGGGTGGGAGCGTCATGCTATGGGTTTGCTTTTCAACATCAAGATTTGGTAAAGAATGAACAGCAAAATACGAAGAGGTTCTTGAAGAAAACCTAATCTGTAGCGCAGAGGATGTCAGTGTCTGGCTATAGGATTCACCCTTCATCATGAGAACGAGCTATATCAAACAGCCTATGCCATGTCGGAGCGGTTTCGGGACATATGCGGATGTCAGTGGAATGCCCCGCGCCGAAGCCAGGACTTGAACGTATATCTTGTTTAATATTCCACTGCTTGAGATCCTGTTCCTTTAATACAGTAGTCTTTATTCAATGGTTTTCTGTTGTTGACAGATTGTTTGTGAAACATAATGAATGAATAACAAATATTCAAAAGAATCCCACTCACTCGCTCCACCACATCTCCTCCTTTTCTTCCCTGCTCTCTCGCTACCTTCCAGCCACTCTCTTTGCTTTCATCAGCTGCTACTCAGATTGCGAGCCCAATTGTGTGTTCTCATGAGCTCATGGTTTCTTCACTTCAGGGAGTGTAATGCAACAATCCACTGTTTGTTTAGCTGAAGTCATTTGTTTGACCGATTCTCTTCGCGATTCAAATGTAAGGTTGTCATGGCGATAATTATTTTCGTTTCTTCGCGGTCGAGGAAGAATGGCGAGCTTTGTCATTGGTACAGAGCGGGGTGGGCAGATATAACAGGTTGTTTATTATTTACCCAGGTGTGTGTGTGTGTGTGTGTACAAGTGTTTATTTTCAATGCTTAGGTGTTCAAGTGGTCATCTGTATTCACCTGCCCTTAACACTTGCTGCGCCATAGAAATAATGTACCCACCTACTTTGCCAGTCAGTGGAGAAATTCTGGATCCATGTCGGCCAATGTATTCCTCCATTGCTTTCTTTTGTGCAATACCACTATGAACTGGAGGTGCTGGAAAATTATCTTCAATCCTAATCTTGCTGTTTGCTGTTTGTGTTTTTGCTAAAGCGGAATAAGTGTCCGATGGCAACCAATTTGGGGCCAGGATTAAGGACTAAGGTACTACAGAACCACGGCCGACTGCCACCTACCCAGAACCCTCATCTCACTCCACAGATTTGTGCTCCTGGTTCTGCAGGTGGCCACACACACTTGCCACCATTGTGTTCTGGCCGGACCCCCTCCCGAGAGGACCTTCTGTTTATCGTTTCGACTGAATGAATGTGTTTCAGCGCTGGGATACTGTTGCTTCTTATCTCCACAGATAACGGACAACAGCGCTATCTAAACGCTGCAGGGACTAAAATCAACGGCGGAGAGAAAGGGGCTATTTGTCCCGCGTGTTTTGCAGCAACCCCTAATTCTTATATCCCTTTCGTGCAACTAAGGGCTGGAGGACTAATTTGGGGCACACAGAGAGAGCTTAGTTGTGAGGTAATACGCTGAGGTCATTTAATTCAATCACTTCACCAGCGTTTACATTTCCCTGTCCTCAATCTCTCCCCTCTCCCACATCACCTCGAGAGCACTTCCTGAGATTGACAGCTTGAAGGCGACCACCCACAGAGCTGTCGTATGGAGAGAACGCTGGACCAGGGACAATGTATCCATGGTGACACTTTTTCCTGCAGGTAAACGACACCCTTGGTCTGACTGGCTGCTAGACTGTGCTTTCTTCTGATTGGAACCTCCATCTTTAAGTAACGGGGAAGATAATGGCGTGATGGTTAGTGTGATTGTGTGAGGCCTGGGTTATCAAGCGCTGGGAACACGGCTCAGGTTGACCCGAATCGACGTGAGCCGCCATAGATGCAGCGACATGATCAAAGGAACTAGATCCATGAACTAGTCCATAATGTAAAAGGAACACACAAACAACAATGTTAATTAAACAATCACCATCGTCTTGACGATCAGGCTGTCGGTCGCTATGGTAACTGACGCGTATCCACGTTATCCCGGAAGCAGTCCGGCTACACAGCTACATCTGCCTGTGTCCACGGCTACATCTGCCTGTGTCCACGGCTACATCTGCCTGTGTCCACGGCTACATCTGCCTGTGTCCACGGCTACATCTGCCTGTGTCCACGGCTACATCTGCCTGTGTCCACGGCTACATCTGCCTGTGTCCACGGCTACATCTGCCTGTGTCCACGGCTACATCTGCCTGTGTCCACGGCTACATCTGCCTGTGTCCACGGCTACATCTGCCTGTGTCCACGGCTACATCTGCCTGTGTCCACGGCTACATCTGCCTGTGTCCACGGCTACATCTGCCTGTGTCCACGGCTACATCTGCCTGTGTCCACGGCTACATCTGCCTGTGTCCACGGCTACATCTGCCTGTGTCCACGGCTACATATGCCTGTGTCCACGGCTACATCTGCATGTGTCCTCATCTACATCTGCCTGTGTCCACGGCTAAATCTGCATGTGTCCACGGCTACATCTGCCTGTGTCCACGGCTACATCTGCCTGCGTCCACGGCTACATCTGCCTGTGTCCACGGCTACATCTGCCTGTGTCCACGGCTACATCTGCCTGTGTCCACAGCTGTGCCCCTTCACTCACTCATTACCATCAGGCCTTCTCTCTACACGGCTCATTTCCCCTCACTAAAAATAGTCCGTAGACGCTGAGAAAACCATCGCTCCTGACAGCGGGAATATGGGGACGGTATGTGCAATTACGGAGACGGAGGTAGTCGGTACGTGACAGGCCAAACCTCCAGGGAGCTCCGAATACCAGCCCAGCCGCCATCCTCCGTCCTCTGTGTTATTCCTTTTGTTTATCGAGAGTTGAAAATAAGGCGGCTACGTGCCCGGCAACAGGCTGTGTGTCGGACGGTTGTGTGCGGAGCATCTGTCAATCCCTTGTCGTTTGGGGGCAGATGGAGGGGTTAAGTGGGCGAGTGATCGTCTGGGTAGATATGGCTTACAGCTGTGTGCCTACGTGAGGAATGGAGCTCCCCGTCAAGGCCAGAGGGGACGGAAAAAAATACCGGAAGCAGGCTGGTCTTTGTTCACAGACCGAAGTGTAAGGGCACATCTTCAACCGCGCCGATTTGATCAGATATAGGCTTCAACTATAAATGCTCCACAGGTCGGCTCGATCAAAATGCCTTCTTCATTTCGATAATTGAGCTGTATGTAGTGCTGGAGCGACAAGCTCAGAATAAAGGCCCAGAGATGGCTCAGTAAAGACTCACATTGAACTGTGTGTGGTGAAACATCTGGGACATACTGTCATCTTAGACCGATATGGATCCAAATCGAGGCCCAATTAGAGTTAACCGCTCACCAGGGAACTGCAAACGCGCACGAGTCCGCTGGCTAGAAGCGGTGCGAAATAACACAATGTAATCCGCGTCCCCATGAGTAATAGTGGCAGCTGGTTGCTGTTAGTCTGAGATAATCTATCCAGTGAGATACATATCATTAGAAACAATCGTCTATGTGGACCGGGGCGGTCCTGCGTTCTGCGTCGCTGCATCCAATATTCAGCCCGCTGCTCTGTCAGCAAACGTATTCTCCTCTATCTTAAACATCTCTGTTCATAAAGCATCCACATGCCTTCAGAGGTTTTATATATATATATATATATATATTTGAAAAGTAAACCAAAATATAATAAACGGCTGTAACAAAATGTAGTATTTAGACCTTTTTGCTTTTTTACCGTTTGATTGATATCCAGATGACATTTAAGATTAGAACCTGCTTCCTAATTGCAGACATTTTCACTTCGGTGTGTCGTACTCACTTTTGTTGCCAGCGGTTTAGACGTTAATGGCTGTTTGTTGAGTTATATCGAGGGGACAGCAAATGTACACTGTTATACAAGCTGTACACTCACTACTCAACATTGTAGCAGTGTCATTCCTTCAGTGTTGTCACATGAAAAGATATAATCAAATATCTAGAAAACTGTGAGGGTGTACTCACTTTTGTGGGACACTGACTGTACGTCATCCCAGTCGATACAAGTTTCTGGAAGAAAAAAAACAACGTAGCAGAATATAATGGTTACTTTGGAGGCCATGCTCAGTGTCTCCATGCTCAGTGTCTCCATGCTCAGTGTCTCCATGCTCAGTGTCTCCATGCTCAGTGTCTCCATGCTCAGTGTCTCCATGCTCAGTGTCTCCATGCTCAGTGTCTCCATGCTCAGTGTCTTCATGCTCAGTGTCTCTCTGTTCTACCGGGACCGGACCAGTGGTTCTCCTCCTCATCAACCGTGACCGAATGGGTCCGACAGAGGTCATGTGGCTGCAGGCTGCTCTAAAGCACGCCCTCTGGGTCGCCCCTCTAAAGCACGCCCTCTGGGTCGCCCCTCTAAAGCACGCCCTCTGGGTTGCCCCTCTAAAGCACGCCCTCTGGGTCGCCCCTCTAAAGCACGCCCTCTGGGTCGCCCCTCTAAAGCACGCCCTCTGGGTCGCCCCTCTAAAGCACGCCCTCTGGGTCGCCCCTCTAAAGCACGCCCTCTGGGTCGCCCCTCTAAAGCACGCCCTCTGGGTCGCCCCTCTAAAGCACGCCCTCTGGGTCGCCCCTCTAAAGCACGCCCTCTGGGTCGCCCCTCTAAAGCACGCCCTCTGGGTCGCCCCTCTAAAGCACGCCCTCTGGGTCGCCCCTCTAAAGCACGCCCTCTGGGTCGCCCCTCTAAAGCACGCCCTCTGGGTCGCCCCTCTAAAGCACGCCCTCTGGGTCGCCCCTCTAAAGCATGCCCTCTGGGTCGCCCCTCTAAAGCACGCCCTCTGGGTCGCCCTTCTAAAGCACGCCCTCTGGGTCGCCCCTCTAAAGCACGCCCTCTGGGTCGCTCCTCTAAAGCACGCCCTCTGGGTCGCTCCTCTTATGTAAGAGGCTGTTGGCTCTGCAGTCTATCTGAAGGCACTACAGTGGGTGGCCATTGCCCAGATTAGCTGTAATGGCCTTTTGGTCTGCAGGCTGGGACAAAAGGTTCTCGCTTTCTGCCCCAGGTGCCGTGCGTTGTTCGAACGAATTAACTACAAAAGCGTTTAGCTGTCAGCTTTTGGACTCTTTTTAAAACGTGTCTCTGTCTTCCATAAGAGAACAGATGTTGCATTTACAAACTGTCTTCGCGCTGCTCACACAGACCAAAGTGTCCGCACGATTGCGAATTGCCGCTTTTACACACTCTTTGCCCTGACGTCACCCGGAGCTGTACTAAAACTGGCTTGTGTGCACGCTTTGAGATAACATAACTTAAGTTTCTCTGGATAAGATATCTGCTAAATGACTGAAACGCCAGCGGTAATATTGTTTTTACGTTGTCATTAGGTTTCGGAATCAGCAGTTTGGTTTGTCTTTATTTAGCTCCCATGTGCCACTTCTGGTTCTGGATCGGTTCACCCACCAACTATGGCCCGTTCCCAAACCCGATCCTGGCAGGCACGTACGCACTTCAAACCTATTTGGACAGGCAACACATCCGGTTCCCAAACTCTGTATGACCTCGAATCTCAAAATAGAGGAACATAAGGCTACCTCCCCCGAAAAAGATTCCTGAGGTTTTTCAAATTGTCATTATGCCCCCTACCCCCCCTGCTGACCCGTTTGTTGCCATGTCAGATATCTTGGGCGAGTTTCTAAATCGTTAGTGCCTTTCTGGACACGACAATGTTGGACGTGAGTGACGTTCGACGGGATGAGAATAAACATAATGCATTTTGCCGTATGCGACTGATTTAATGCCTTTGTGGGTTACTGGATGTTGTGTCTCTGTGGCACATCCGTCTGAGGGAACACTCAGATCCTCTTTCTTTGTCGCGCCGTGTTTTTCAATGTTCTTTGTATCTCTTCTCCGGACCCGGAGAACAATTTGTTCTGGCTGTCTTTCGGAGAGAGTTTTGAGGGGAGGAGATGTTTTAGAAATCTCAAAGAAATGGCTACTTTGGCACTGCTGTCTATGCTGAGGAGAATCTGTAAGTGTCTAATGTAAATATAAGAGTACACTCATTTGAGATGGACAATATCTCAGGCCCTGGTAATTATTGTCTGGTACTTTGTTCTTGTTTACAGTTAATTTTTCATGGCCTATTTAAAGTCGTGGGAATGTCTTTGTTTTCAGACCTGCTGGTGTTCTTTTCTTTTGAACAGTTTGTCGCTTCTATTCCTGGGAGTAAAACACGCGCACCAGACACTACATTTATAACAAAATGTCCCTGTCATGTGGGATGTTGTGGAGTAGAAAGTTCCCCCATGAACGATTTCTTTGTCTTGTTGGTCTGTCATCAAACAGGACTAACTCAGTGTGATTTAAGCTGTATCAGGTTTGGGACGTGGTTCTTCACGTGCGATTCCTCCAGTGTGATTTCTCCTGTGTGATTCCTCCAGTGTGATTCCTCCTGTGTGTTCCCTCACATGACTTGACCAGTGCCTCACTGTCTCAGTTGGCAAACGCCTTATAAATATGCTGTTTGGATCATTAAGAGGTTAGCCTCCATGGAAAACCTGCATTTAGGCTTTGCCTTATATCCAAAACGTTCGGTTAAATCCGTCCAGGTTTACATTTTCACAGTTGACAGATGACTCTTGGGCTTAGTACACAAGAACATGGACCATCTCTTAACAGACATTTATCACCTGTCCATGTAACTAACAAATCCAGCAACACCATGACTGAGAATTAATCTACTTCTCTCTGATAATTATCATTGATCATCTCTAAAGTAGTCTACTTGTTTTTAATTAGTTTCAAGCTGAAATGTATTCAAATAAAAAATTGTGATTTGAGGGATTCTTATCCCCTAGCAATGTAATTATCTGTAATTACCACGCGGCTCGGAGCTGGTATTTTTTACTCACGGTAGGTGAGCATGTAATATCCAGCGACAGTAGAGCCTTTTCCTCGTTCAATTCAACTTTTTCTCCAGGGAAATTCTGTGGTCCTAATCACCAGATTACACTGACAGATAACTGAAGAATGGATTGTAATGCCTTTAAAGCTCTGGTAAATAAAGACCTCTAAGTGAAGTAGGCAAACATGTCGTAAGTGTTAGTTTGACTTTGTATTGTATACCTGCTTTTCACACAGTCAATGTTTGCCTTGCTGTCTTGTACAGTATAATATACAGTGACAGGGAAAATAAGCAGATTCTCAATAGTTGTATACTTATAAAAAAAACTTGAACCAAAGCCTACTCTTAAATACATGGGACCAAATTTAAACAAAAACACAGGATCTGTATATTGCTTTCATGTATTCGATAAACAACACAGTTATTCAACAGCCAGACCATTATCTCAAAGACGATCAGTTATTGTCATATCTGAATATCGTTACTACTAACGACGTGGTCGAGGGTGGTCGGTGACACTGGAAAGCCAAATCTAATTAGAAATATTAGCATTCCCTCTTTGCCACTTAGACCTGTATCTCTGTGGCTCGTCTACCACGCGTTACATATGTTCTCGCCCTCGTTCTGGGTTCTTGCTTGATTCAATGTTGCCAACAGCAACTGGAAGGTGACCTCGTTTATGCATGAGTAAGGACTGATGGCCGAAACGTGATAAAGACTCTTTCGTTTATGTGAACGTGCGTGTGTGCGTGCGTGCGTTCAGCATGTGAACGTGGGTGTTCGCTCACTGTACTCACAGGGAGTGTGTGTGAATACAGTGTATGTAGAGTGTGTTGTGTTCTCTTGTTTTCTTGCTCTAGCTAGCATCTAGACGGGCCTAATCTTTACGTCGTATTGCCATGTACCTTAAAACCCCCAACGGGGGGGGGATTGTCTGAACGACGTTTCTCTGATCTGTGGTCAGATCTGCTAGCATCCCTCGCGTTCATCAATTATTCTCTTAAGTGTTTGCATCTCCAATCGTTTCCTAGTCTTTCTTTCCTTGTACTCTTCTGGAGAAGTGAGGTACAGCCACTGACTGAGTGTTTAAATTAGCTGTTGACTGAAGTGTTACTGTTCGCATAATCGGATTTAATAAAAACAAATCAATAGCACAATTCAAATGTTGAGGAAATTCCAGTGGCGAACATGACGTCCAGCCCACACTATTGGGGAATCTGCCAAGTATTATGTTCTGCTTTAAACCAACGTTTCCTCTGAGTGTCAGAGGAAACAAAAGAATCAGACAGAGTCATCCGATTGATTTTACAAGAATCGATACCAATGGAGAATCACTTAGCATGGGTTTCCTCTTATCTTACGAAAACAAATGTTCAGTCCAGTGAAGCCGCAGCCCGTCGCCCAGTTAGAATATCGACTGTTGTCAAGGTCAAAGGGTCAAGCCCCTCTTATCCACATGCAGAGCGTCTGACATCTGGGGACGTTATTTGAATACAGCCGCCGGCGTTAGCGATCAGTGGCGCAGGTGCTGTGCGGGACGCTAACGGTTCGTGTGGATTGAGAAGCTCACACTTGGCCAGGCCAGGTGCACAAGGAGAGAGAGGAGGGCTCTGTGTTACCCTCCTGCGCCCTGTGTGGCACGAGGACCCTGCTATGTGTGGAATGCCAGACCGGAGGGGGCCCAAGGTGCCCGTTGGAATGCCTGGAATGGTTCTCTTCCTCCGTTCTTGGGTCTTGGGGACAGTCCGCGCAGAGAAGTGACCTCACCAATGTTTATTTGCTCACAGGGTGATGTGTTCAGTTTCGACTAAGTCGCTTTTCCTTTTTTAGATCACCACCAGGAGGTCGGCCCGGTTACTCATTAGCGGCCCCACGTCGTGTTTCTTTACTGCTGCTCTCCCAGGGTGAGCGGAGAGCAAAGTTGAAGTTTATTGTGAATTCTACTTTGGGATTTGTTCGCTTGCTTTCGGTGGCCTCTAGCCAATAGGTGGAGACTTAGACAGAGTTTGGCTTGGACGGTAGTTGGTGGGTGAAAACACAGGACATTTTTAACCAGTGACAACCCAGCCAGGGAAGACAATTCATGACCAAACGATGCCCCAGACGAACAAAGTCTGCTGTACCAGCATTATAAGGATTATTATTAGGATTATGTGTTGTCACTAAATAAGCTCTCGGACAAATCACTCAGTCCTGTGTGTGTGTGTGTGTGTGTGTGTGTGTGTGTGTGTGTCAAAGTGCAATGAGAAATGTCCGCTTGCGTGGCCCTCCCACATGTTCCTAGTTTATACAGCCCACACTTGCACGTGTACACACACACACACCATGTTTACATAACAACAGGACAAATTGATTTTCTAAACCTAACCATCAAACCTTTATGCCTAAACCTAACCATCAAACCGTTATGCCTAAACCTAACCCCCTCATTTCCTCTCAAGTAACCACAAATATAAACTAAAACGTAGCGCTTCTCTGCATTCACGTGAGCGTTGTGTGGGTCTGTGAGTCAGGCTAGGATACGTACAGTAGCTACATTTGTTCGTTTCTTGCTTCGTACGGAACGGAGCACTTGGCCGGCTGTAACGCGGTGCCAAGCACATTCCAGTCGATTTAATAAGGAGTTTAATGATTGGCTGACTCCGCTGGGGGTCCACTGGTCGCCACGGCGTTGTGGACATTGACCTGATCATCACCTACCAAACAGAGAAGCTTTCCAATATCTCAGCGGGGGGGACATTGAAAAAAGGCACCTAACTGCTGAAATGGACTTTCTAACACTCAATAAACGAAAAGAGCGCACGTAAAGTCATTTTTCCGGGGTGGAAAAGCACATTACAACTGTGGATGTCTTGCCAATACGCACAATGGGAGTTGGGTTGACTGTTAAATTGTTTTATCGAAGTAAGATCAGCAGACCTGAACGCAAAAACAAGAGAGATAATGTAGAAACTTGCTAAAAATGTGTTTATTTCTAAAGGTTTGCCCTCTCAATCAATAAACCTCTCTTTCTCACACACACACATGCACATGTACGCACAAACACACACACGCACACAGCAGATAATCAGAGAGTGTGTGGCTACAAGGACACACTCACACAGGTAGCACATCTTTTCTGTGCGTTAGCAACCTCGTAATTCCTTAAACCAGGAAAGGTCTCTATTGACTGATTATAGGGAACTGCGATTAATATTCTTGTTTTACTATACTTGGGAGGAAATAAAAAGGAACATTTGAATTTGAGGCAACGTTTCACTTGTTTTCAGAAATGTTTTATATTTAAAGCTTAGGGGTTTAAGGGAAAGTTATGGGTTAGAATTCAACTATATGGGTAAGTGGTTAGATTAAGTGTTAAGGATATGTTAGTGTTAGAGATTTTGAGTACTTTTTGAAAAACCTGCAGTACAATTGTGGTTTGAGGTTTTTTAGGTTTAGGAATTTATGGTTTGGTTTAGGGTTATATGTTATTATGTATTTCCGACGTTCTATTTCCAATAAACGTATGCAGACTAAATGTACCAGCCAATAATACTTAGTCTCCAATCCAATCTGTCTGTTTTTGCCATGTGAAGTATCGCGAATGCAATCATTTCGTCGTTAGACTTAACCCGCGGAAAGCGCTTTTATATTTATATAAGCTATATGCTAGAGCATTCCGCATGGATTTCACCCGCTGATGTGTACAAGGCGCTCAGGGACACTGTTTTTCTACGTGACTGGGTTTCTGTAACTCCGGCAGAGATTCATAAACAGACTCCGAGGTTTGCAGAGCTCCTGGGCATATCTCATGTTGACACCGGGGTCATGTTTGTTTCAAACCACCGGGAACAAAAGAACAAGAGACAGAGAGTTCTTGAACCTGTTTGAAAAAAGCACACAACTTGACATTTTCTTTTGCTTCCGATACCGCAGCTACACCCACACAAAGACACAGACACAGACACACACACAGACCAAATTCTCTGTCTAGGTTCAAGTGAGTTTAAATTAAATTTAGAAGGATAGCTCAGGGGTCAGCTTCTCCTCTAGGCTCTTATTAGATAACAAACAGTAATCAAATCTTGCCTCCATCCAACCAGTGGTCTGGTAATTAGAACATCTTGTCCCTTGACCTCTAACCCTAACCCAACAGGAGTAAAATCCTAAAGAGGCTCAACGTTTGGTATCGGAGGGAAAAGGTGGCTTCATTGTACAGTGAAGTGTTTGGACAGTTACAAATGTGTTGTTTTGTTTGGCTCTGTATTCTGGCCCTTGAGATTAGTGTTTATATACCGTGATGACTATGGGATTAAAGTGTTTGGACGACTTTGGTAGAGAGATGTGTTGGTCGGCATCGTTAGCGTGTGAACGCGAGAGCTGTGCATTTGGAGTCTTGATTCAAGATTTTGCATTTGCATTTGGAGTCTTCAGTCTAGATTTTGCCTTTGCATTTGGAGTCGGTTGCCGGAGTCTGATGCCACGAGGACAAAACAGAGGTAAATCCAGGTCAAGACGGCCATCATGAGACAGATATTTAAAAATATGTTGATTGGTGAACATCAACATTTTAAATTACATTACATTAAGAAGAACAAGTGAAACATTGATGTGCTTTGCAATGGGAAATTACCAGGTAAACCAATGAAGACTTTGATTTTGGGTGACCAAAGAACAGGAGTCCTCAGATTAAAGATCCTGTCAGATTATAACTGACAGTCAGGCACATTTACCCTAATTTCAAATCCGAAGTGCTGGAATGCAGAGCAAAAAACACAATGGACTTATTACCGTCCAAACGCTTGGAGTTCAGTGTAAGTTGGAAATCCCTGAAAACTTTATGTTCCTAACACGCCCACACACAAACACACACACACAAACACACACACGAACAAACACACACACTAACATACGGTCCATGACTCAGAAAGCTGGTACCACACCATCTGTCTGTAAAATAAACGGTTGTGTAACACAAACAAGCCGGTCTCCCCGGCCTGTGTCTGAGCGTCATAGACTGAGAGGGCGGAGGTGGGCATGTGTAGCCCTCGCGAGCGTGTGTGTGTGTGTACGTTTGCGTGTTGGCGGTGTGTGTTAGAGTGTGCTCGTTAATGACGCGAGGTGTGTTCCTTCGCTCCTTCCCTGGCCCAGGCGAAGCCCCCTTGAAAACGCGTCTTCCGGAGAATCCTCGCTGTAACGTGGTGATGAAAAAACGCCTGCTGCTTGGGGCCCCCGTGACCTAAACCCCCCCCCAATCGAGTCGGCCTAATGGGGTCTTTCCTGCACTGTTCGCCTGCTCTGCCGACGGCGTGGGTGAAGTCGCGTGGGCGAGAGAGACCGTCGGCAACGGCGACGGACCTGGTTGCCACGGACAACGTGTTCCCCATCTCCGTTCCGTGCCGCCCCTATGACATCACGGCAGAACTGCGGTCGGGCCGTCAGGATTCCGCCCACCTGTTACAAGTGTCAACGACGGTGTTGTTGCCATGAGCTGTCCTCATCCATATTCATGAGCAGTGATTTGTTGTTTGCTTGCGTCACGTTTCCGGGGGCAGCAGCAACGGGGAGTGTTTTATAACTGGAGAGAATATGACCTCCGCTTATGACCTGCACAGATTTGTTTTTTACCAGGATGCCCTATTATTAAACTAACCGTGGTGCTTATGACAATATTTGCATAGGGGTTACATGAGCTCAACACGAGCCTGCATGATTTTATATCCTCCGCTTGTTTAAATGACATCTTACCACTGGTATCCAACATGGTACCTAGTCTGTAGAGACCTCATTTGTCATGGTCATGTTATTGTTTCTTTGTGGAATACATCCCTCCATTCCACACCATCCAAGTTACCAAACACCATTGCCCGTTATATCCAATTTACCAAACACCATTGCCCGTTATATCCAAGTTACCAAACACCATTGCCAATTATCTCTGATGTACATCCAGTGTTGCATGTATGTGCTGTTCTTATCTTATAAGTAACAAGAAAACATTTCATTGAAAATTTTGAAATTCCAATAACCCCCCCAGCCGGAGCTGTGGGCTACATTCCCCATATTACCGTCGGTCGTCATGGACACCGTTGATGGGATGCCAGAAGCTGTCACATACAGTACTTCAATCTAAATACCGATCTATCCCTTCAGAAAGACCTCGTGAGTCTGTCGTAGTTACCGTGCGGAACCACATCTGCCCCGGGTGACACAAGTGTGGGGAATTAATCACCTCCGCTGACGTTTAGGTGAAATCGATCATTAATTACGGTGTTATTGTACAAAATAAGATGGAGATTATGTCTAGTGTTCAGAAGGCGAGAAGACAAATCGTGTTTAGACAGTTGAGACTTCATTCTCTCTCTTGCAGCACTTTCTTGGAAAGGTTAAGGAGAGCCCGAAGGAAGACGTCTCTCCTGAACAACAGAACTGACCCTGAGTTTTTACTGTTTTACACGTGAAACGCTCCCCGGGAAATAAGCTCTGAGGAAGTACACTACTCTGTCACTGCTCCTCTGTTTCTTTTAGGGTGTCTGTCATCATGGGATTGGCCAATGGCCAAAATAATAAATATAAAAACTAATCAAAACGTTTCCAGTGTGTGACCTGACAGAGTTCATGGGTTTCTAAGTAATGGATCAGGAAGGAGGACTGACATGCACAAATATGAATGAATTTGGGGTGTGAAAAGACATGTTAGGGGAGGATTCAGAAAGGTTTAAGATATAAACGTGACTGGAAAACCCTTCTGACCTAACGAGAAGCAATCTTTCTGCAAAAGTAGCCAGGCACACGCTGGTCAGTACATCAGACGTGACTGGTTGAGGGATTGATGTGGACCTGCACAGAGAAACCAGTCCAACGCGCCGGTTTCTACAATCAACAACACTGGGCACCATTGATTAATGGAATCAATAGGTCAATCAATGAGTTCACACTTTAGACAGACGTGTATACGGAGAATACAAGATCGGGAGATATGTCTCACGTTAGAACAATAAGCTTCAGAGAACGCTTCCGATTTAAGATCATTGAAGGTGAAGTACTAACAGCCTAACGAGCCCTCCCCCCGGAGAACCACTGCGTGTGCAGGTTTTGGCACTGGCACTGCTGAGCACTGTAATGCCTGATTCTGCTAGTCTTTAGGGTTCTGCCTGATTTTCAGACATGCTCGTCTCTGTTCCCAGCTTTGGCACAACAGCACCCGTGGCTACCGTTGAGAAGTCGATTTTGATGAGGCCAGTGTGGGATGTGTGGGTGTGGTAACTAGCGAACCCCACAAGTCACCATGAGGTTGTCACTCAACATCCAACACTTAACGTTGCACAGTCCGACAGGATCCAGTGTGTGTGTGTGTGAGTGTGTGTGTGTGTATTGTCAGGAACAGTTCTAGACATAACTCTTCGAGATCCTGAGGTAACAGGGGGCCCCCTAATCAAATTCTGCCCGGGGCCCCTAAAAGCCTAGGGCCGACACTGTGTATTGTGAGCGAACAACCGAATGTAGCAGAAACACCTGAGCGGGTCTGATGGAAAGCACGAGATCCAGTGTTTCACGGCACCACCACCTATTTTCCCTCGGCTTTCTAAAGATTCCTAGCGTTCCTGCCCGCCCCGCTGACACCGGCCAGGGAATAAGTGAGGTGTCCCAGGCTGAGCTCCTTTGATGTGAACGAAAATGTTTGTTCCCATTTCGTTGGATCGGTTCAGTCGAACGCAGCACAGGAAATGGCTTTGAAGGGCAGCAGAAGTGCAAAGGCTTCTGGGTGATTGACTGCGTTTCCCTTGTAGTTGACCTTGGTTAGAGGGTCAGGGTTGATGGTGAAACTCGGGATAATCTGTGGGATTACGTTTGTAAAGCTCTGTCCTGCTTCCGTCGGGCCGCATTGACAGAATTCTTTGAGAGATTTCTGATTTATTAGAGAACAATAAAAGGATCAACTTTTTTCCACATTCTTCTTTTGAAATGGTCAAGTGTAAAATGCTTGGCATGTCATGGACTTCACTGTGTATCTGTTCAGGTAAACTTGGAGAAGAGGATCCATGTTTTGATAAATTATTGGTCTCATCTGTGTGGCGTCTGTTGACTAGCACTAAGTGGTTTGGTTAATATTTTCCTCAGGTTGGTTGTGTGAGATCATTTACCCGTTTCTTAAGAGTTCATAAAACGTACCTCCAGCATTCTAGCTTGACAATTACAGTCCCAAGAACCAGACTTTCTGAAAGAGTTGGTTAAACATTTTATTAACAAACCGAAGGACATAAAGTTATCTGTAGTATATACACTTTGTACAGTTAAAGTCAAATGACTTTATATATATATATGTATAAAAAAATGACTGCCCACCACTTAAAACTCACTATACATTATCAAATGTACAGCTCACAGATACAGACCGGTATTGGCATTAACATCCTAAAGGTGGAGGATGTTACCCTAATTGATGGCGTTTTTAGATTCCTTGAAGTTTAATTAATATAGTTGACATGAAACAGCCCCCAAACAACAAGGTGTCATGTATATCAATGCAGACTAATTAAAGATCAAACCATTCTAAATTATGAGGCTACACACTGTCCATATTGCATATTTTGTGAACAGTTGTCAAAATTTGATTGTCCTAATTGATCAACCAGGCCTGACCTAAAGGCTGCAGACCAACCAGGCCTGACCTAAAGGCTGCAGACCAACCAGGCCTGACCTAAAGGCTGCAGACCAACCAGGCCTGACCTAAAGGCTGCAGACCAACCAGGCCTGACCTAAAGGCTGCAGACCAACCCGGCCTGACCTAAAGGCTGCAGACCAACCAGGCCTGACCTAAAGGCTGCAGACTTCCCAGAATAATATATGTTCAGACATGGAATCATTTCAGACGAATCGTTCTCTTTCAGATTGTCATTCAATTCAGGCTGGCAGGAACCATATTTGCGCATGGGCAGTTAAATGCACCCCGGGTGCATGAACTTTTTCCAATATGGAAACGTAATCGTGGACAAGTCCTGGAGCTTTCAGATGCAGAACAACCATCTCAGTGTCTCTCGTTGGAAATCACTCCGTCCTTTTGCGCCCGAAAACCGCAGACATGCTCCTCACGATGCCCTTGATCCCGGCTGCGCCTTTCTTGTGCGTCCTGGCCTCCCGGATGAGGTCGAGCAGCTCGTGGAACACCAACAGGACCCCGTGATAGGTCTCCGCGGCGGAGATCTCGAAGAACCCGCAGTCGTTGGAGAGCGCCAGCATGCGTCCGTCCTCGCTGGACACGGTGCGCCGGTGCCGCAGGTCGCGTTTATTCCCCACGATGATGACGGGAGGCGCGCCCGGGCACTTGGTGCCTTTGGCCTGACGGATGCGCCGCGCCTGTTGCGCAACCAGGCTGAAACTGGCGCAGTCGCAGATGCTGTAGACCAAGATGAACCCGTCTGCCCACTGGAGTTGACGGTCACTGATGTGTCCGGTGACCTCACCATTCTATAACGCACACATAAGAAAAAATATACATGATGTGACTGTATATGAAAATGAGCAATTACAGAACTGGTCGAATAAATTAATTTCGCAATGTTATGGTCTGTGCTTTTTAACTTACCTGGGGGCAAAGGGAGTCCCACACATTAAAGCAAATCTCCCGTCCGTCTATTTTGTCATTGTGACTGTAGATGGATTCTGCAAAACAAAAAAAACACAAAAAGGAGTTTATATACATGTGCTTTAGTCCAGAGAGCAATTTTAGTATGACTTTGATTTATTAAAAATACACGTTTAAAGGGGGTCGAGCACTTACCAATATTGCCATATTCGCCAATAAATCTTCTGGTGAGGAATCGTACAGTGAGAGCTGATGACAGAAAGCAACATAATAAATTAATGACATTGTTTTTATGTGTTGGGTGCTATAGGACAACTATTCTTTTGACATCACCTAGTTTTAATTACAATTGTCAAACGTAAAATTCATCAATACATTATTGATAAATAAATAATAATAATTGTTCTGTTAATTGTGCCTACCTGATTTCCCGACACTTTCAGCTCCAAGTAATAATATATTGACTTCCACCTTTTGCTGTCCACCTTCCATTGCTTTATTGTGTTGAACAACCATTTGTTTAACGCACACGCTTCCCTTATAACTGCTTAGAGTCCTCCGGAGTGAAGTTTACAGTAACTAAGGATTCGTGGGATGGCTATTTATGAGCGGTAGGCGGGCCATGTTGGTTGATTGACAGATATAACAGACCAGTGAGAAGTTGGTGCGCTTGTAGAACTCCGTTGGCCAATCAGAAAGCCAATGAGAGCGGAAGTATCACGGATGGTTCCCCCTTTCTCATAGTTGAGATCATAGAAATACATTCTATGGTTGAGATCATAGACATAATAAGACATACTCATTGTACTTATGATGCAAATATTGTTTGTATTGATGTTTTATTTGTTTTTGTTTTATTATTATTATTATATATTTTTTATAAATCTTTATTAAATCTTTACGATACAAACAGTTAAAAAAGCAAACAGAGTCATAAACGTACACGATTTGGGAACCAATCAACCGGACGCATATTACGTTGCCTTTCCTTGTGAATAATGGCACCCCGTGGTGACGAGGCATTTTTAATTAAAAGTCGATCATATGGTTTAAAAGTACAAACAAATAGATAGTAGATGTTCACCAGCCCGTATGCAAACAACGGACACCAAATCGTTTTATTTTCAACAAAATACAAAGTGAAGAACCTCAAAACAAAACGTGAATTATTCCTCAGTGTAAAAATAAGGGTTCATCAAACCATGCATATATATATATATATATATATATATATAAATAAAAGTATTTGGTCACATTATATCTTGTGTGAGATGCATTTGCCTGACCCCTTCTCAAGAGAGCTCAGATTCCACACCATGGTCACTCTTGTTCTGTACTCCTGTATGCCATCGTGCCCTCCACTGCCCCCTGGTGGGGATTAACGAGAAGCAAAAGAGGCAAGATGCCCTGGGACGTTGTCCTGTGTCCTGGGATGAATCTTTAGCCCGTCTTTAACCACCAGGATAAGCAGCTGATATGGAGTCTGCCTGAAGACTTTGAACACAGCCCATCCATATATTTGTTGACTCTTCTGGTCATCTTAACATGCAATAATAAGGTTGGCACAACCACATTACTGGCCACCCCTCTAGGCCACACCAAGTTATTTTTTTACCAGCAGAGATATTAGGTTGGGTTTCAGTGTAAGCACTTTATAAAAACTGCTGATCGATTAAGGGATTAATATAAAATATTTGCAGCTCGGCACAAGGCGGTTTACAGAGAGGTGTAGAGCCCACACTGATACTGGCACTGATACTGATACTGGTACTGATACTGGCACCGCTACTGGCACCGATACTGGCACCGATACTGGCAGTGTATTTGCAAATGAATCATCTTGCTCTGGAAATTCCATATCTCACTGTCTACATCACCTGCGGTAAACAGTTTCTAGATCATTTTAGTGTGATACGTCATACATAACATGTGCACACACGTACAAAGTCAGGTAGTGACACATTTATAACATTTTTAATTCATATTGTATTAATTCAGTACAGGCAAATGGTAATTGAGCATATTTTACAATACGGGCTGCATACATGTTTTTACATATTTAATCAATTTGGTGATGTGTCTGTTAGTATTAGTATTAATTGGAAATCCACTTTGTATACTCTGGGTCGTAACTAGGATACAATGTATACAGTACAAGACATGTTTGGACAGACCTACTCATTGACAGGTATTTCTTTATTTTAATTTTATTGTTTTGTGACTGCGCCGGCAGAAACCTTTAAATTCTTGAAGTCTTCCAGTTGAACTGACCCATTAGTTCTTAAGAAATTCTGGACAGTTTTTCGGGTGTTTGCTTATTTCAGGTGCTCTGGCCATAATGTGGACAGCTATTGTGTAGAGACATAACGCTGATCTTCCCGTCACAATACAACCGTTAGCCTGAAACACATTTAGATGGAAAGAAATTCCACAACTTCACTTTTAACAAGGCACAGCTCACTCAGCTGACTTTAGATGTATTTTGATTTAACACTTTCCTGGTACCTACATCATTCCATGTGTGACTTTATGGGTTTGAATGTTTTTCCCTCTTAAAAAGAAAATGAAGAAGTACCATGAATAAGTCGGTGTCCAAACTTCTGCCAGGTACTCGCATTGCAGCGGAAATAGCATGACTCATAATCTCGAGCCAGGCAAATCCGCCGCTGACAGACGTATCGCCAAAAGCTTCGCCCGAGTGAGCAGAAAGATAAAAACGGCTGCCGAACGCTTCGCTTCTGACATTCACCACCCAATTAAAACGGTAACATTTCACTAAGTTTGCATAAAACACAACATTATGCCGACACCTTTACGCCATCTAGGAAAAAGGGACTTCAATCAAACTCGCTGCTGAGCTGCAACTGAAAGCCCTCCAAGTGTTCCTTCAACCGCTCCCTCACCTCACCGCTTTCCAAACTAGCCCTGCCGTCCGTGTGAGGGCCCTGCCCATCAGACGCTAACGAAACCCCCGGCCCTCCGGCCTCTAAACACAGCACCTCCTTCTCCACCACAAAGCCGCTAGTAAATCCGTTCTCCGACGCCAGTACCGTGTCTTCTGCAACTCCCCTCGCGCCGACGCCACTCTTCAGCCGGTCGTCGCCGTCTACTGGCATGAGAAGCAGCGAGCCTTCAGCTCCCTCCTGAATCCAGAAAACCTGCTGCTCCAGCCCCTGGCCGACCGGCGACTCGGACCCCACGGGGTTCAGGTCTGTGAGGAGTAGGCCAGACTGCGAGGCCGGGCCCGGATGCAGGAACTGAACACCGTCGCGGGTCTCCTGAAGCGCCGCTCCATTCGAGGGCAACAGGCTGCCCGGGGACGGTGCTTGTAACGTGGGTATGGACAGAGGGCTGTAGTTGAGTTCCACGCCTGCGGCTTTCTCGGGTGGCTGCTCCACCACGACCACCTGCACGTTTGCGCCCGTTTCCGACGCACCACAGTAGTAGTAGCAGCTTTCGTAGGCGTCCGCTGGAGCCCCGGCCGCCGTTCTGTCCTCACCGACCTGTTGAGCTTGGGCCTTCTTTGCGATGCCGCCGCCGCCTCCTCCTCCTCTGCGGCCGTCTCGGCTCCTCTCGTCGACGGGTCCCTCTGCACTTTTCCTTATCTGGGAGCTTCCTCTGGACACGTTCACCCTGATTTCATCTCGCCCCCTCCCGCAGTAGAAGCAGCACCCCGCATCCTCTTCCAAGCCGGCCTTAGTTTCTGTTGTCCGAACCCGTCCTTCCCAATCCATCGATTCCCCAGGTCGGTCTTCAAATAGCCCCAATTCCTCGGACACCGCGTCGACCTCAGTCTCCTCAGGCCTGGCCGGGCCACCGCCTCCTTCCGCCCCTTCTCCACTTTGACCCCTCCTGGCCTTCGCTCCATCACGGGGTCGAAGCAGGGTGTGTTTCAGGCGGTTCTCTCGGAGGCGCAGGAGCGCATTTCGCAGACGGTTCTCCCGGCGCCTGGCTGCGCTGAGCAGACGCAGGGACTTCTCCAGGCTGTCGATGGCGCGGTCGTAACGCTTCCGCCACACCAGGGGGCAGTGCTGAGCGTAGCTGTGTTCCTTGGCCAGGTAAAAGCCGGGCAGCGGCGGGAGGCGCATCATGTATCGTGACGGGGAATGAGGACGAGGAGATGATGGAGAGCCAGGGTCCTCTTCACGTGACGCATCTGAGGGTTCTTGAGGGGAACTTGGTGGGTTCTCTACAATCTGCATGGACGTCCCATGAGAGGGAGGGAGGGACTGAGCTCCAGTCTGATCTGTCGGGTTATTCGTTTCCCCGTTGGGCGTCACGATGCTCGAAACTTGTCCTGCGCCAACAAGATTTTTTCCTTCCGTTTCTTCTTGCGTACCGTTCCGGCTGTCCACTTTCAGAGGGCTGCAGCTTCTACAAGGAACACATTGCACATGTGTCTTTGAGCGACGGGTACAACAGCGACACATTTATAAAACATAAGTTGCATGCGCACTAGGGCCACACAATCGTTTAAATCAGACGAGTGACATGTCCATATGACAAGAACATGCAGTTAAAAAAAAAATAAAAAATCTGCTTTTTAAGTTAAATCACATTTTTATTCAATTGCCGCAGTCTCCCAACCACACCGACGGTTAGAGAATGAGCGTGTGTAATCGTCTGTCATGACAATATCACGCTGATTCCACTCAGTTGTGTCGCACACAAGCACCCAGCAGTCTGGTCAGGTTGGAATGACCTTACAGTTCACTGGGTCAAGACCGGAGACACACAAACCATCGCTTTCATTCATCATCTACCCACACACTGTCTCTGGGTAAATATATAGCACTTCACACAAACATCTAAATTGTGTTCTGTGTCATGTTCAAGAGTGGGTTGAAGTTGAAGAGCTGGCTCAATAACATCTCTCCCAAATAGTGTGCAGCCCAAATGACTATCATCACAGTCCACACTGTACAAACAGTTCCATATCCATAAAGACAGTACAACGCAAACAACAGTTACATTAACTGCTTCTTATTTTACCTATTCGCCGGGCTTACGGGAGTCGTCGCCTTGTCTTTGCATCTGGAAGGTTTCCCCGATCCTTTGCCCGACGGCTGCGGGAAAAAGACTGTGGGCAACGCGTTGTCCTTTAGCCGCCTGTACCCGCTGTGTAAAGTTATCAGATGGTAGGATTAGGAGAACCTTCAACGGTGGAAGCTAAAGCTATCTCTGACCCAGTGCTGTTTACCGCTTATGTCTAGATCACTGCATGAATAAAAACTTAGTGTTAAGGAGCCGATTCTTTACACATTCTTTACACAACTCCTATTAAGGTCTTTACTTTAGATACAACTATCTACAACGTAATTTGGGCGTGTATCGAGGTTACCTCTGTGGGAGTTATTTTATAACCTGTGTCTGTATTTTAACATTCATTACATATTTCAATTATATGGAATTGTTTTAGGACAGTGTACTACATCAAAAAACACTTTTGCAAGGCAGCGACACTTACGGGTCCTCTAACAAAATGTGTAGTAGCTCACGAGTTGGTTATTCAATCAGCCTGAAATTTGCATGACAATGCTGCCCTCTGGTGGACAACATCTAAAGTGTCATTTTAGGCGCAGATTGATATTTTGGCCTGGGTCTCAACAGGGTTTAAGGCAACCTTCACTAGCAAGCAAGTGGTGAAGTGAATCCCACAGCTTTTCTCCAGTCTCCGCATCACACAAAACAATGGATAGGCGTGCCTAATGATATCATGCATGCATTTGTTTCATGGAACTTTGAGTGACTCACTACACACCTGACTCCTGAGAGTTCAAAGCTCTCTGGGGTGAAGTGCTTGGAGCAGAAATAGATGAAGGCACTCTGGGGGTCCCACGGACCCTGGCCCTGTGGACCCATGCGGTGAGAGTTGACGATCCACAGGCTCCGACGTGCGGTTCCACGCTTTGGCAACCTTGCAAACACGGGAACTTAAGGAAGGCATGCAATATATCCATGGCACAGCAAGACATTGAAGTAGGTCAGGTTGATTTTTAAATGTTCTGTGCTAGGACAAATATCAAAAGCTGACACAACTTAAGGCGTTTATCCTTTTCTGCCATAGTAGCTAATGGATTTAGCAATGTTCCCTACTGATTGGGTTTACCTGTGAAAGGTAATGCCAGCCTTACGATTCTCCCTGGTGTCACGGGATTTGCATCCACCAGCTGAGCAATGTCTAGGCATCTGAGAAGAATAACAAAAAACTGAGAGGAAAATACAGGTGAGGGGTCAAGGTTGAAACAAGCACTGAACCTGTAGTCAAATGTAAATGTTAAGCATTTAAGCAGGCTTGCCACGCCCACTGAATTCACACAACCAATTACAATGCCTGTTATATTTATAATAACATGTTAGTTATTTTGCAAATGTCCAGAGAAACGTACGGCATGTAGTTAAGATGTTTCCAAGTGGAATTTCCAAAACTTAGTAGTACAGCTGAGTAATTTCCTTGGTAATCGCCAAAAGACACTGCTAAAAAACTATACAAAAAATAAACAATTTGTACAGCAATGATACATTGATAGCTTACTTGTTCACCCAAACTTTATAAATGTATAACATATCTGGCTTGGTAATTAGAAACACAGGGAACTGTAATAAACAAATAATGAGGACAGATTACACATGCTCAGTAATTTACATATTTCGTTTCTACATCGGATATTTCTTTGTAACTTTTTTCATATAGGAGAGTTGAACGAAGAGCCGTTTGGGTCAAATGAAACAGTCGCTTCGCCTATTACGTGACGTCATTACGTACCTACGTCCTCGTGAATGGCTCGGCTCTCAATCAGAAAGCTCGCATAACTTTACATTTTCTGTCGAGACGGGATTAGTAGTCCGAATTGGACCCTTAAAAAACATTTTACATGTGTGCGCGCACTGGTAGTGGAGCAAAATGCACGATTCACCACGTTGCCAATTATTATATAATTCACATATTTTTAAAATCTGCACATGTATATAGGTTCCATTTGTTATTCGATAAACTGCTCCTGCTGTTGTTCATTATCCGTTGTCGTCGGCACAACAAATAAGACTAATAACCTTAAATGACTTGGTGTTTACTGTGGAAAACTAGTCGTAGCTTTAAGCTAATATAGCTTTGCGCAGAAAAATATAATCTGCGTTTTAAAGAAGATACTTTGCCTCTTTCCTGTCAGATATCAAACTACCGTTTGGATATTAACACTAACATATTATTCCGTTTTGCATGTGGCATCTTTAAAAGTGCATTACTTGAGGAATTACCTTAAAACGCAATCTTCTGACCTCACGAAGATGGCCGCCTTGTTCTTCCTCATCCCGTATGACGACTCGAGTAAGGCCCGCCTCCTTTTATTTTCACCCAATGAATGCATGACGTTACAGCCGTTGGGTTAGATAATATCCTATTACATTATTTTTTTAACTAATTCAGATTAATTTTGGGAGAATTGGAATCTAGGAATTTGTCTGTTGTTGTTCAGATGATCCAACTGCTAGATTATCTACCCATAACTAATGTTTTTCTCAATAGGAACACACCAGAAACAATCAATTTGAGATGCCATTGCAATACTGTAACCTCTTTGGACATCTTACACCTTAGTTTCAAATTACTTCTGTTGACCTTGAGAATTGTATTACATCAAAAGTGATGTGAATTCACATAATCTTTGCGGCATTTTTTTATGTGATTATATTTAATATGTTTGCTGTTTACTATAAACTGGGCTTTATAATCATATAAGTCACTGTCTGGAAGAAGCAATGCATTTGTTAATAGCAGCTCTTATTTCTAGGACATTAACAGGATGCCCATTTCACTTTTACATCAAGTCATTTAGACGTTCCTTATTGGTTCTGGTCTCCAGATTGACACCCAGAAGTAAATTTGATTCGTGTGTGCAAGAAGTTTTATAGGTTATGTGGGTTCCTTTTTTTAAATCTTTGCCAATTACCAAATTTTATTTGTTGTCTTTATTAATGTTCAGGTTATACTTCAAGTCCAATCCCCAGTTTCTCTATTGTACAGAATAATGCCTTGTAAGCTCTACCCTCTAACCTTATCTAATTAAATGTGTTATCATATCAAACAGTCACGTGTCGAAGGACCGAACTGGACTGTCTTTGTTCTGTCTTTGTTCATACACCCTTCAGAAAACACTCTTCTCTATTTTCTGGTGATTATGAATAGTAGCAACTCTAAAAAAACATAGAAAGTCAGAATGAGGACCCTTCATTTTTACCAACTCCTCTTCCTCCTTCAGGTTTCTTTGACCCTATCGTCCACGGTGGCAGGTGAGAAGCATTGTCGATCAAAACAACATGCTTTTATTTGGGTTCCATAGAGAAATCATTTTGTATTTTCAATGTTTTTGCATTAATGCGATTAGTTAATAGTCCCATGACAAGCTAAATTGTATTTATTGTGGTTCTGTCCTGATTCATCTCACTCAAACAAATATGCTTATTGGACGTGCTTTAATAAACACATCCAGTATGAGTATTCCTTGCAGCTGACATACATTCGTTTCACAAAATCGACTGCACACAAACCTCATGTTAACAATAGTTGGACAATGTTTGTATTTTAAATTATATCCTACAATATGCTTGTAATATGTTTGTCCAGGCACAAACTGGATAACCCATAACGCCACAGTTGACTCCCCGACAACTGAGAGGTAAGGAATAAAAAAACAAGGTCAGACAGCACACTTTTCTTGTTATTAATTTGGTATTTGAATTTAGATTTATTCAAAATAATAAGGGGGAAAAGTGTAGCATAATACAAATATCATGCCTGAATCACATTGGGGAAAATAAGTAATGTGATGATTTTTGATATCTTACATATATTTTCCAACTAAGTTTTCGTTTTCATAGGCTCCCACCATCTAAAAAGACTCCGCTGGATTTTGTCCCGTCAGAGAAATGCTCAGAAGATGCTGGACCAGGTGCTGATTTACATGAGCATATCAAGCCAATTATTAATAGTGCCAAGTTGTGTCCGATAAAAGGCCTTATCACATCTGGGTCACTCACTTGTCTGTATGCAAATGTCAGTGATGTGTCATATGGTCATGAGGTAAACGTGTCATATGGTCATGAGGTAAACGTGCCATATGGTTATGAGGTAAACGTGCCATATGGTTATGAGGTAAACGTGCCATATGGTCATGAGGTAAACGTGTCATATGGTTATGAGGTAAACGTGTCATATGGTCATGAGGTAAACGTGTCATATGGTTATGAGGTAAACGTGTCATATGGTTATGAGGTAAACGTGCCATATGGTTATGAGGTAAACGTGTCATATGGTCATGAGGTAAACGTGCCGTATGGTCATGAGGTAAACGTGTCATATGGTCATGAGGTAAACGTGCCATATGGTTATGAGGTAAACGTGTCATATGGTCATGAGGTAAACGTGCCATATGGTTATGAGGTAAACGTGTCATATGGTCATGAGGTAAACGTGCCATATGGTTATGAGGTAAACGTGTCATATGGTCATGAGGTAAAAGTGAGGGACAGTTCTACTTATTTTGACCACCAAAATGTGGTGATCCTGGAAGATGACCCTACAGTGACCGAGTCAGCCAACTTTATCTTTGAGAAGCACCCTTTTCTGTCAACTTTGCTGATATACCACAAGGGGGAGCTTCAAGTCATCAGGGGCTATCAGACATCTCTGACCAGAGACAGTCGTGTAGTTCTAGTGTGTCACGGCAGAAAGAGCAGTGATGGGCGGGTCAGACTAGGAAACTATGTACCACAAGATCTGGCTAACATTGTGGTGGCCATGAAGATAGAAGATGGAACTTTGTCCACCATTAGCCTGGTGGTGTGTGGCCTAGGAAGGAACCTCAAGTATGCTGAACAGCTTCTGCGAGCACTCAGATCCCTCAACGTTGAGACCAAACTGGACCTGCGGACCGCTGCGCTCGCTGTTAGCCCCAGCGGACAGATAGCCACAGAAGAGGAAGGAGTCTGGAGATATAACGACGGCAGTAAGAAAATCATTGCTCGGCTGGACCAGAATGGTGACCTGTTAACCCGAGTCGAGGCGGCCAACAGAGGACAGGTCATCCTGAACTTCCAGGGACGCTCCTTGTACATACAGACTTTAGAATGGCCAACCCACCCGCAGATGTTTGTCTCGGAAGACTTGCGTAAAAAGTACACCTCCATCGACTGTCTCGAGGGGCTTACGTGGAGCCTGTTCTTTGAGGAGAACGAAAGGCGGCACGCTGTAGATTACACCCCGGGCCAACGGAACATAACCGCAGTCTGGCTGCCCGGCCTCAAACCCGCGGAGAACATTCCGATCAAGCACATTGCCACTATTCTCGATTTGCTGGTGGAGATTCGATACAACGCCAGGGAAGACGCCGACTTTGACTTGTATTACGTCCTGAACGACTGCATCTTCCAGGTTCAGAAGATGACTTTTTACGCCTCCCTGGTGGGGAAATTCATCGCTTCTGATCGTCTGGAAGAAATGGAGAAATTCACGGAGACTTTCAAGGATTGCAGGAGGTACCGTTCTCTCCAACAGCTGAGGAAAGGGCTCAAGGCGTCCGAATTCAACAACTTCTGTCGCCAGACGTTCCAGCTGCAACATTGTGTACGTGACTGCGAACGCTGGACCCATTACTTCATGGCGGCGGTTTTCACCGCGTCTGTCCGGAATTTCCGCACCTTCTCACTCTTCCTCATGACCGTCATCGCATGTGAAGTCAGCCAATCCCAGGGCTCCGACAGTCCTCTCTGCACTGCGTTTGTCGGGGATGACCACCCCATGCTCGGGGACGACCCTTGGCTGGAGCGCGGCCGACGTGGGTTCTACGGCTTTGCCGCGGGCGAAGCCGAGGTGAAGATGGACAAACGGAACACGCTCGACTGGCTCGATCAGGTGGTCGCGAAGGAAAACTTCCTCTACAGGGAGTCCAAGCGAACGATGAGCGGCGTGGACCACGACCTGAAGACGGAGCTTGACATCTTCGGTAGGGTCAAGGTCATGAATAAATACGTGTTTTCGTCCTACCTTGAATTCTTTCGAGGGACGCCAGAGGGGAAGAAGCTGGCGCGCGGTTGTAGAGCGTGAGGAGATCTTTGTGCACACGTCGATTAATTGTACAGGTTTATTATCTGAATGTGATTACCTTAGTTTGCGATGTACTAATGCAAGAAACAAAATAACTGTAGTGTATTTACAGCATACAAACACGGTTAACAGTTGTAACAGTTATAACAGTAAATTCAACTTCAAAAATGTGCGGTAGATCCGAGTGTATCAACCGTTAATTATACATTAAAATGTCCATTAATTGTAATTTGCATGATAATGAACATTTCTGGTGGCTACAAGATTTTCTTTCTGTGTAAATCTGCTTAAATTAAGATTTTACCAAAAATACAGTTTAATATTAGGTGCACAATTATAGAGTTTAATAATTGTCTTTATATTTAGCATATTTGTACAACCTTTTATAAAAAAAATATATACAATGTATTAATCATGTTTCTCTCTGGGTGTGTGTCCTTTTGGTACAGATATCCTAAAAAAAGGGAGTTGCTTTGTTTGCTTAATTACTTTAATACTTGTGCATCACCGCTGCTGACCAGGAACACTCTACAAGCCTGGCTGTTACAGAGATGCTCAGGTCGTTACTCCTGTACATTTCTCCTATACATTTCTTCATCCATTATGTTATAGAGACTCTGGACGTAACACCCAAGCATTTATTAATTTATTGCACTTATTATACTTTCTTAAGGGGACTGACCACCCCTTAGAGCATGGTTCCTCTTAAAGTTTCTTCCTAAAATCTAACCCATCAGGGTTAAGCTGTTAATACATGCTCTTTGGTGTTTTAGTGTGGGTGTTCGCACAACTATTGTTATAAAAAGGGCTTTAGAAAATACATATAATTGCTTGATTAAACCTGTTGAATGCAATAAGTGATTGTTTGTTCACCATCTTATCTACCCAGTCCTTGACTTGGGCCCTTGTTAGAAGATGGTCAAAGTTATTGGCTTCACCAGTCTTAATGTTTTATCTTATCAGTCTATATGACGATAAAAATAATTTGTCTTACTAAATTGATACAGTGATATATGTTTTTAATGTAAGAACACCCACTCTCGTTTGTTAAACAATTATCTGCCAGTTGTCATGGTTCACGGGTGTTCCCGTGTGTTCCTGTGTTGTGGTGTGCTTGTTTGTCTCCATCTTGTGGGTGTTCCTAGTGTTTCATACCTTAATTTCCCCTATTACCTTAATTTTCCCGCCCTTTTTCTCACCTGTTGCTGGTTAGTCCTCGTTATGTTTTGTATTTAGTCTTCCCTGTTTTCCTGTGTGTTTGTCGGGTCATTGTTTAAGGAACGTGGGGTTTCTGTTTCATGTCTGTTTGTGTTTCTGTTTCCGTATTGTGTACAAGTACCTACTCTTCACTTGTTCATGTGTTTAATTCATGGGAGTTTGATCATGTTCTATGTATGTCAGTTTCTTCCGGTTCTTTGTGTGGTCTTTGTATGCCCGTTTGTTTACACTTGTTAGTTTTTGGTTCTTGTATTTAGTTTCTTCTGTTATCGGTTCAGGTGAATATCCTGTTTGATTTGTGGTTTTGTTCTGTCTTGTTTAAGTTTCCAGTTCTGGTGCCTGTTTTGCCTGTCCTGGACATAATAAATACATTTAAACGGATTCTCTGCACTTGGGTCTGCTTCCGGACATCTGCCAAGGGCAGATCGTTACACCAGTAGTAAAGTAATGGTTTACCCAGATAATTCACCCAGATTTCACCAAAATACACCACAATAATGGAGCTCAATGCTGTTGCCATTTCTATTGATCTTTATTATACCATTTCATGATGTAATATGTTATCACATTGGCCGGAATAAAAAGAGTTACAAAATATAAATACAAAAATGGAATACCACAGTAGGGAGAGAGAAAACAAAACATTAAGGAAACATCCTCTGGAGACTCCAAAACGCGACTTCTATGTATTTTGATTAATAGTGGCTCTGAGAAACTTTCCACTAATGCACTCACGCCGTGTGTGTAAACTATTATTTTCGCTCTTTATTTCTTTTTAACGAGCACCATGGCTATCTTCGGTTCACGCGTTGTCCAAGCCTTCTATTTTCTAGTGGTTAGACCGGTGGAAGAGCTAAAGTAAAGACGCTCATGATTTCAGACTGGATATATTTGAATAATATGGATAGTTGGATGGAATCACAGACGCTGATGACGACACATTCTCGTAAACCATGTAGCACGGAGCTAAGAGATGAACCTGCGCAGGCACGCACTGCTATGGGAATGTACATGAGATGTCTGTAACGAAAGAGGAGTGGACTATGAGAAGTGGCGCCAACCGTCCTCGACCTTACAGCAGAAGGCAGTTACACTTGGACACCTTCTCGTTGCTGAGAAGGCCGTACTGTTTGCTGGCCAGTTGCTGGATGAACGCCCAGAAGTTCTTGAAGCTGATTCCCTCGCCGTCGGCCACGCCCATTGTCTTCATTACTTCGCCGAGGCCCTGCTCTGAGCCCGCAGCCTGGGGGAGTAAGGACGCATATGGAGACATTACGATCAATAACTAGTCAGTCATAATTAGTCAGCAGGCATTATTCATAACAGTACAAATATCTTTATTCATACTGTAGTTTAACTGCGTAACAGTTTCCAGAACGTCAGTCTTTGCTGCCCTCTAGTGGTTCTAGAGGGCAGGGAAAACTACCATAATCTTTTTTTTTAACATAGCAAATCTTCCTTTGTTCGGTAATCTGCCATTAACCAATGTTATTTAGGTTATTCTGAGATTTGACAAAGGTGCCAGTCAGGCAGATACAAACACATGGTGAACCTCCATCTGCTGAAAACAAAGGGAAATTGATTTGGGACAGATATTTCCTGTCTTGACCACAGCCCTCCAGCTGAGAAAATAGTTCAAATGATGTAATCATTACTCTCCTTTCATAAAGTATGAACATAAGGAAAAACACTTTTATAATTCCTAATTATACATACTAATGTCAATTGTAGTTTATTCTCCCTCTTTTCCCCTTACCTCATTTGCCTTTCATTTTATTCCCTATGGTAGCCTTTGTGGCACTGTGTTGCAGACATACCTCACTTGGTTGTTCAGTTTATGGTGGATAAAGTGGTTTTGGTACCGAGTCTTACTAGAATCATCCATGTTTTTTTTTGCTGTTAAAGGAAAACATCAGTGGCATTTTGTTTCCCTCTCTAGATAAAGAACCACCTGGAACATTCCATACTTGCTCATGTATTCATATTCTGACCGTTTCCTGTTTTTCACATTTGAGGATATATGCCAGGTTCATCTTGATAACTCACAATGGCCCTCAGACAGCAAAGCAACCAGTCTATTTTTGTATCCAATCCAAATTGCTTTTGCCTTTTTGCTGTTTAAATCAACCGTGAGTGTCAGATTTAGTACCTACTTTTTCCTTTAAGGCATAGAAATCAGGACAATACAATCCAGCGTGGGTGTTTAGAATATGTGCTAACATGATTTTAACCCAACTGGTGACTTACAGACTAAAGGCAAATTTGGATTGACGTCGAAACTGGGCTCCGACCCCTTGAGGCCTTTTGCAGATTGTTTGTTCAGGAGTTCCAGCAGGGAGAAGTTTGCATTATTCGTGTGTGATTGATTGGTTGTAGAAGTGTCAGAGCCCTTGTCCTATTGGTAGAACCGGTGGGTGTGGCTGCGGAGGGCGGGACTAATAAAACAGGGCGTTGCCGCGTGCGTACTGTACCTTGGCTAAATTGGGCAACTGGGAGGTGAGCATGCCTTTGAACTCGTCCGTTTTCAGCGTGGGGCTGTTAGTAGTCGAAGCCCCATGGAACTGTGTGACCAGGGTGTTGATGGCCTTTTCCAGGTCGGAGTACTAAAAGAGGAGGACAGAATTACACGTCAGGGTGAATTTAAAATAACGAAGAAAAGAGAATCTCGATGATAGATGAGTGAGAACGTTGTTGCGTTCTTGGGAAATGCTCCCCAAGACGTGAGCCAAGGGGTAGCAACCTCCCCTCACATCCGCCCCAAGTATTTGTCTTTTTAAACAGACGTTTGCGTCCTTCCTCAACCACGTCTCGTACATGCTTCCACGCGCCAGTTGTCCTCGCTACGCGTACGTTACACCCCGGCAGTTTCTTCTCAATAAGCCACCGGATAAGGCTGGGTTATTACAACACGGCAGCATTCCTGTCCGTACATATCTGTTCCGTTCACTCGAGTGTTTGGAATTGCGCCTCTCACAGTATCTGTGTAACAAAAGTCGCAGTGTAACAAAACGACTGTGTGTGATGATTTTAGACCAGATAGTATTCTAACGCCTGCATGTCGAGGTAACTGTGAAATGTGCCCCTGTCACTGTTTATCTTCAGGGCGTGCACCAGAGCACTTTAGAAATGAGGAGGAATCAGTGGTGACTGGAAACTGTCTTCACCTATCTAGTAAAGCAGGATCCTCTAAAAACGCTGGTCTGTCTGCCAGATCTGGGCCACTTTCACGTCTGATCAATGAGAAAGATTTCAGAACCAAAATTAAAGGTTACAGAATATTTGTCCTGAGCGTTTAGTGCTGTCAGTCAATGTCACCCAACCTGCAAGTTTGAGCAAATCATAGCTGCTAGAAGGGACATGTTCCCTGTGCTTTTCTGTTTCGAGTCAGTTCACCCGAAGCACCCAAAATCTGCTCTATGCTTCTCAGCAGTGCATTTAAACAACAATGTATGGATTTGATGCAGATATCCTACTAATAATTACTGTAAGTGCAACTGTGTAAAATTCACTAAAGTAATCTTAACGCTCAGAAGTATGTTCTGAATTCACTTAACAACTCAAACAGCTCCACAACGACTTATGTCAACATTTCATTGTTTCAACTTTAAATTCAATCCAACACCACAAAACTGACATTCTCAAAAAGGGAAATACACGCGTGCGTTTCCCTTTTTGAGGGCGTCGTTTTTTTCATTCACTCACCGTAGCGCATTGTGAGATTATAATATTGTAATTGTACCATGCGGCTGGATTTTTGTACCAGTTTGAGAAAAAAAGTGCTCCCACAAAAGATACCCGTCTTGCGGTTTATAATTGAAGAATAAAGTTCCATAGCCTTGTCTTAAAGACTACATGGAATTAATTGAGATATTCATGAACGATCACTTCTGTTGGCAGATTGGAAGTAATTTGTTGAATAAAAGACAGAATCACACGTGGTGTCTTTGGCCTAAGACCAGTATGGTGTTGTGAGACACTTTCCTGATGTTTCCACAGATTGCTCACTTCAGCCAACACATCTGATCGTATGTAGATATTAGACCCACATTGCTACAGAGCTGTCTGTATCTGTATATCTAACCCTTCACCCCTCACTTCAGATCATTCCCACACACCTTAAGCCCAAAGGCGTGGAAGGTCTATTGGAACAATGGCTTTTTTATTTGCCGTCTTTCGTCAATACGAAAGTTGTGAGAAATTCCTGCCGTGTGAGGTATTGGCTTAACCAGCTTAGTCGACCAGTCAGTCGACTCATACAGTATCTTTTCCCACATGTCTTTTAGCCAAACCCAGCCTGCTATCTGTCTTGATAGGACTGAACTAACTTATGTGAGGACAAGGCATTCAAAGCCTTGTTAAAACGTGACAATTGTTTTCAAAGCAATGTCACTGCAATTGTTTACATGGCTAATATGACTAGAGACTAGTTGAAGACAAAAGATGACAAAAAGGTCATATCATGACATGGTCATATCCGTTTTGCGATGGTTGTCGTACCAGGCTAATATGCTCTGTTCACAATAGCCTGGAAACTGGGTCATTACTCTCTTAATAATAGCCTGGGCAGGGTCTATATGGCCGGAGCTGTGTTGACGGAATGAGCAGAGACTGATCGCCACCTCGTGCTTTCCATTTCCTCACAGAGACAATTGACAACCCCTGGCTCCATAGTCAACATATGGCCTACATTAATTTGTTGTTGTCCACATTCTTTTGCAGAGCGTATTCACTCACGCCTGTATTTAAATACATCTAAAATATACCCAGTGAGACGAATATGGCTAATCCAGACATGAAAAATCGGGTTATATGCACGTTGAAAATACTTATTTTCTGGTGCATGAAATGGGTTGCATAGCAATGCAGACAGAATTGGTTTACATTGAAGACTTTAATTTCTTTTTAAAATAGCAAATCGTGGCCAATCTTAACAATGGAGTGTGGAAGCTGATATATTCCAACTGTCACAGACACTTAAATGAGCTTTTTCAAAAGCTTAACAACTGACAGTGATCACGTCCAAGCCAAGGCTCTCAGACATACAGTAAAACTAGAACAACCTTTTCAATAATGATATCAAATGGTTTTTGGTATTTATATCTCTGTTCTTCGGTACGTCTAGCTCTTTGCTACATCTATGGGTTTGACCCTGCCACTGCACTTAGTGAGGAACGGGCACCTTGCAAATGCCAGGCACTGTCATGTTCAGGACTCGGGTGACAGCAAGATGGTGGTGTTCGGTTGCTCCTCCCATTCCGAAATGTTTGTGAGGAATCCCTGTGGCACCGAAAAATCCCCTAAATGTGAGCAGACGGTAACGGCTGAAAGGGATCGAGTCATTTGAATGCACTGACTCACTGAACGTGTCTGCTAAAAGTCCTTTTGTTGTAAATGGAAAAAGAAACCCTGGCAAGCCACTGTACTCTGCTATAGTTCACTAAAAGTGTTAATCTGTGCCATTCAAACATGGACACGTATCACTGGTTTAGATTGGATTCTGTCTTAACCAAATCTGAATCATGGGAGTCTATCTATGAGACAAATTCAGGCGTGTCCGGACCAGACGGCCATGGACATAAACTGTATGTCCAGATCAATCAAATGCCTTTTGAACATTCATAGACCTCGTTTTTGACACTTGCTGGGTGTCATTTATATTTTGATTGACATTCCCACAGCCCAGAAACCATTATGTTAAAATGATAGTCTTGTGCATGTTTTAACCACAGTATTTGCTTACCAACTTTTAAATACATGTATATTAGTATATGATTCTGATGTAATGCTTCAACTAAGCTCTTGAAATATTAGAAATCATATTATTTTGGAGCCAGCATACAGCCCTGTTAAGTTACACGCCCAAAAAATGCATCTAGAAGTTGCATCTGGCCACAATAAGTTGGCATGCATCTGGGGAAGTATGTTAGTATATAATACTGTCTCTGGAAACCCGCCTAATAAGCCTACTTTAGATTATATCATTCTTGTGATGTTTTAAAACAGATAGCATTTTCATAAAATGTCCTAAAAATGGGCCCACAAGCATCCAACACGAATCTGAGTGTTAATCTTGAAACTTATATCTCCTATAAAGAAAAGAAGTCCATCCGTTGCACTCAGGGCGAGAAAAGACCACATCTCTTCAAGTGAAACGTTTGACGAAAAGAAAAAACGTATATCAAGCCTACCTTTTCAGCCATTTGGATTCCTTTTGTCCGGTGCTGTTACAAAGTAAAGTTTCCTCTCTGTGTCGTTCAGTGATTGTTACTTGTTTCGCTCAGCGTTCCATTGCTTCTGTCATATTGGCAACATTCCTAAATCCTCCCACTCAACAGGAAGAAAAAAACTGCAACTGGATTCCACCCTCCGTGTCAGTCAGAGAAAGCTATGGAAAAGCCTACTGTGCACTCGCTCAGTGTGTAACCCCATGCATTTTAACTAAACACTTCACAAGGCTGAGAGTCTAAGTAATATAGAATAACAACCTTATTATAGTTCCTTTTTTGTGTGTGTTTTATAGGTTTTGGTACTGGTTTCTACGGTTTGAACTGCAGGTCCATGCAGGTCTGCGATGGAAGAAAATCAGCCCGATGATTCATTCAACATCTGGAAACCTTTAGCAAAAAGTTGGAACATGTCTGTTTTACGCAATAACAATCTGGAAGTTTTTGGTGGAGTTCTTCTATGTTGTTCCTCTATATTTCACTGTGTATAAAAGCAGAGTGTTCAGTTTAAACATTAGAGCAACTACAGTAAGAAAGGAATGTAAACCATGGAGTGATCATATTTTTATTTATGATACATTTTCTAATTTTCTGTGTTCATTTTGATGATCTTGTGGCAGGCAAAAAACCCAAACCAAATGCACTCACAATGAACACACACTATCAGATTATTGCAAGCCGGTTTAGTACTTATATTTTCATGCAGGTCAGTAGATATGGGTCTCTGTAAAACCGGGTCTTAGTCGTCTGTGTTGTAAATACAAGCAGGCCTATTTACTTAAAAACCAGTCAATCAGGATATGCAACCAGAGACCCACACCTGGGTTCAAACTACCACCTCTGTTAAACATGTGCTTCATAAAACAAAACTACAGTAATTCATATATAATATAGTATCATCTAATTTCAAGGCAAATTTCCTCCATGATGCAAAGCAAATCGGTTAAATAAGCGGGTACGGTGGCCAAATCCCCCGGGGGACGTGGGTGTGTCCATCCCAACCGAGCTTTCTTTATTCCAGGCAGACAGACACCACGCCCCAAGTTGCAGAGCCACAGGATCAAGTGGTTTTTGGAGGACTCAAGGCTGCCGGGCTCAGTATGCCAATGTAGGTTACGCTCCCTGAGAGGGTTAAGACTTATTATGTGGAAACCCGACAGTGTTAAGCAGACTAAGGGCTCGTCTACACCCAACATGTGTCTATACTAGTGTAGCCAAGTGGGCGGAACCAATGTGCGGGTTGCGTACCTGAGGGGAACAGGTTATGGGTGGCACCGTGCCAGTATTTAGCCGTGTCTGTGGTGGTCGCTAGCACCAACTGTGCTACAGAGAGGTGGCGTGTTACTCGAAATAACCGTCTGTGTTCCTGGCTGTAGCAGTATATGTTTGGTGTCGTCTGTTGTGGTAACTTTGCACATTGAGAGGGGTGTTTCGCTAAACGTTTGTCACTGTTTTTGTAAGGTTCATGTTTTTTACAAGAACCGGTAGGGTTCTTGTATTACTGAATAAATTATTGTTTTCTAAGAACTCTGGTTACCGTTGTGGCTGCTTGCCTGTTATGGGCCCAGGACCTGTTCACACTGAGTGACCAAGGGTTACACTAGTTTAAACATTAATCAATTTCAGCTGTAAAATAAGCTGTGACGTTTAATGTTGTATATTTTTCTATGTATTCGGCTCTGGGTTCGTCCCATTTGAATTCAGGAGGTGGTACCCGAGTATTACAGAACTTTCAGCATGACGTTCGCACACGCACGCACACACGCGCACGCGCGCACACACACACGTGCACGCACGCAGGCACACAGACACACGCACACACTCGCACGCACACACGCGCACACACACACACAAACACAGAGTTACTTAAATATATCTGGGCTATGCTATCCACTGTTGCAGTCCCTCGTTTAAGTAATTATTTCTTAAAACAATCGTGGCCTTTGTGTTGAAACAGTCATTATGCGTGGTCTCGTTTACATTCTCAGCATGCATGGTTGTGTCAGCGTGTGTGTGTGCGTGTGTGTGTGCGTGTGTGCGTGTCATCTTGTGGCGCATTCTTGCCAGTGTTGCAGTTGAATTTCTGTATCACTTGTTTTGTCAATCGGTTCTTATCTTTTTGACAAGTATTAACAGAACAACATCACACAGTCAGTCCGTCTAGAATCCTGCTTCTGCCACTTGTCTCCTCTTCTATTGCAGAACGAGACTGGAATAGTTTCAGTTAGTCCAGGGTGGTTTAGGGTAGAGTACTGTACTAAGTGCTAAAGTGAGAAGGAAGACACTTAAACCCAATCTCATTTGTGCTGATAGTACAGGAAAAATACATATGACCGCTTTAACTGGTTTGTATGTTGTTATAGGATGTGTATCAAAGGCTGTGTATCCAACGTATACACGTATAAACCTATAAAACTATTCTGATTGCCTCCAGCACAACACTACCTCTCTCGCTGTCCATTTTCAATCTAGATTATGTTTATTATATTATTTCTCTACAGTGAAATATATAGCAGCTATGCCAAGCAGCATATCCTCTCCTGTCAGTATCTCTCCATAATGATGGGATGCCAGAACCTGTTAGAACGTGCAGCCCGTGGCATTTACTATGTTCCCTGTCTTGTTTAAATTGGACGTAGACACATTGCTTCACAGACGTATTCCTCATGGACAGTGTCATGAGGTGAGGCACTGAAATACCCGATGAGAACTTGGCAGGAGCGCGTTTCTCAGGCAGACAAATGAAAACGAATGGGACCGTGTGGTGAAGGAGTGTCTCCAGTGAATGACGCTGTGGTCTTTCCTGATGTTCCGTCCCACTAATATGCAACTATATCTGAAAGCAGTGTGCTGGATCCTAACTGTCCCACCTTTCTGTTCATTGGGACGATCTCAATTGTTTTCTCCTCGTCTTTTCCACTTTGGTCCACTGGGTTTGGAGAAGGAGGTGATATCTTCCTTTCACATAAGTGGAAACAAAGTGAAGGGGACGTGCGAAGGGAAGCAGTGTACACTGAGATTGTTGATTTCCTACTGCCCTTATATTCTTCTTAAAAGACTGAGCAGGGCCGGCCCTGACCAATATGGTGCCCTATTGGCAAGATTTTAGCTGGTGCCCCCTTGCAATGTAGCCAATTAGTGTTTTTATTGTTTTACTCCTTTGGCACGGCTATGGATGAACGACGCCCTTAGCATATGTCTTTTTTATTTAATTTGAAAACTGCAAAAAAGTTTTATTTTCCTGTGTGATGTTGCTGCCACCTTCTGGTCGAACTATAATGTTTCAAACATGGTTCAGTCGATTTTCATATGATTTTACATGCCAAGGGGAACCCACGAGAAATGCTTCTCTCATTGTCTAGGTGTTGTTGTCTAAATAGTTTTTCATTCATGGATATTTGTTGATAGCATCATTGAAAGTGACAGGTGTATCTAAATATCATATTCAATTTACACAAAACATTCTGACCACCTGCTTAGTATGCTGTTGGTCCTCTGCCTGCCGCCAAAACCTCAATGCCTGGACTCTACAAGATCTAAAGGAATCCTGTCGTGTCTGGCACCAATGCTTTGCCTGCAAATTCCTCCCGTAACCATTGTTAAACCGGCAGAATGTGACAGAATAGCCTACGTTGCCCTCTTACATCTCTAAGCCTTGGACAGCCAACACTCAGTGGGTTGTCCCTCTTCGTCGTCTGGCCAGTACTATTTGGTCCAGGTCAAAGTCGCTCCGGTCATTACTTGACTGCGGAAACTGATTGTTGGCTTGCCATTTAATATACCCAGACCGTGACATGTACCTGAAAAAAATGATCAACACTGTTCGCTTTACTTGCATGTACGTCTGAACAACCTGAGAGGATCACGTTTTTGATGTGTCGAGATGCGTGACTATTGGTTCAGCTCTCGCTTGTCTTAAATGCATATATTGTGTCTCATATTTGACGACCACGCGGTATGCTTGTTTCAAAACAGCGTGCCAGTGTCTTTTCAGATAGTGTCTTTCTCTATACAACAAGGGAAATTAAATGACACCCAGAAACATCCTAGTAGCATTATACAGTTCACAGAGAATAAAGTGCCATATGTTTGATCTCATATTTGAGTTGCGTTACAATTCTGATAATTGTATGAGACATAGAGTTCTGTCAGTATTAGAGAGGCCTCATAATTTAAATTGTCCCTCTTTTCTTTTTTGTCCCAACTGCTGTCTTATAAACCTCTTTTCTATAATAATACAATCATTTTGATAAATAATAAGCATTCTGTCACACAGAGCATTGTCATTATCGACATAATTTCGGTCGGTCACATTTCCATTCAATTAAAACTAATATTGACTATTTTTATTTCGTTTGTGTAGTTCTTTGCCTGCAATGGTCCATTGTAAGCACTTATCACACCATCACAAATGTATTTAGGTCAAAGACAAGACCACAAGGCACATTCAGTTTAAGGAGCATTTCAGTTTGTGGTTAAACTCAAAGTGTGAAGAAATCACACAAACCATTTTTGATTAAACATTTTCGGATTTAATGCAGATACCGTAGAATTTGATTGAGACGTGTGTTGTATAAACTTTGAACATGTGCCATGTTAAAATACAAAGGTGAACAGACTATTTTCAACTACAGTTAGGAGTACAAAAGTGTCTGTTGTGTCTCAAAAAAGTAAATCCTCAAGAATTTGTTACAGACTAAATTCCATGCATTACTTTACATGTCTACGTATTATCATTGATGTTATAACATATCATCATTCAAAACCTCTCTTGTCTGATCCCATCTTGGACAAATGTGATTTTTATCTTGTACTGGCCAATTGCAAAAGGGGGGTTTAAAAACAAAAATGTTTTGCTGCGTCACGCACGGGTTAATGTGTAAAAAGGTTTATTTTTAAATTTAAAGATTTGTTTAATTTTAGACACAAAATTATCTTTTGAGGCTTAAGGTCTGGACCAGAATAAGTCTTAGTTCTAAGTACAAGATATAATAATAGCTTTATTAGTCCCCACATCGATAGTAAGTTAAGTAATATTGTGTGTGTGCCCACATGTTTATATCTGTGACTGCGTGTGTGTGTGTGTGGTGAGGTGTGAACGAGAGCCGTACATGTACTTGAATGGTTTGTCTATCCTGTCAAATAAACCCTCTTTATTATTCCGCTGAGGGAGCAAATTAACACTGACGACGTTCAACATGTTCAGAACGCTTCTAATGCTGTGTTGTGCGCTCAATTTGAAAGGTAAGATACCACAGATCAATTGAATCAAATTATTTTAACCTAATTAACGAGGCCAGTTTTATGTCAGCCTAAAGAGCAAGGAATGAGACCTCGTGCTCAGTGGCTAGGAAAAGCTTCCTCCGGGGGGGTTGGGGGGGTAAACAGATGACAAAAGCGCTTGACCTTAAAGGCCAATTTGTCAAGATGTCTCCACGCAGGGTCCAGCGGTTCGGAATTCTCATCAGTGGTCCAGCATCCGCCGGTCGTCGAGGAGACGGTCGGAAACGACATCAGCATGGACTGCGTTCTGCAGGGGCTGACGTCCTACTGTTACACTGTCGCTTGGCTGCAACTACAAAGGTGGCCGAGGACGCTGCAAGTAACGAAGAACACCAATCTGAAACACAAGTCCGGGTACCCGGCCTCAGAGAAAATATGCCCGATGTCCATCAACAATGCAACCGTCTCCGACACTGGGATTTACTACTGCGTCGTCGTCTACAACCACCAGATCTATTTAGGCAATGGCACCACGGTGATTGTCAAAGGTGAGTCCTGTAGCATTTGTAATTGGTTGTAACCATTAAACCTAGTACGCATATTTTAGCTATACTGTCAATGTTGACACACGTCTCCAATCAACCCAGGATTTGTTTTAGCTTTTCGGTGTCTCAAGTTCTACTTAAACGTTTGACCTTTAGGAGTTATGGATGTGTGCTGTGTCACTGATGCAGGGCCGTCGCTAGTGGGGTGAAAGGTGGTGACAATTATAGCGGCCCCCACTGCACAAGGGGCCCCACAAAATCCAGCAGTTATACTATATAGGCCCCTGTTATTTATAATAATAATATTAATATAAGTTCTCTGTCTGAGATCTTAATGAAAACCACAGAAACATGCGTTGTGGGGCAATATGTAAAGCGCTTTGGTGGCCCCTGGGTCTGTGAAGTGCGCTATATAAATGCAGTCCTATCCGAAGTATAGATAGTATAGGTTAGTGACAAACATTAGATGGACCCAATGAAGTTGTAAGTCCCACCCCAGCTCGTCAACTGAGCCAATCAGAGCTGATGAGACGGCAGCTCAAGTTAATGATGAACTTGGTGGAACTAGAGCAGGAAACATGATGGTAAAATGTCAGGTAAAATAAAACACAAATCAGGGGACCAGAAATGCCATGAAAAGAAGGAAATGATGAGAGGCCGGGAGAGTTACTGTGTCCCAGTTGATCAAGATCTTATTTAAGACAGATTAGTGTAGGCTATTGTTATTTATGTTGCTGCCCGATTTACTTTAGTGGGAAAAGGAAAAATACAGTCTAGTCTTTCATTACCAGCACACAGCGACATCAACCAAATTATTACGTGGTCAATATCCAGTATATTGTAGCGACCCTGGTGGTGCCGCTACTCGCTCCTCCAAATGATATATCCCTATTTGGAGCAGTGGGTAGTGGCCTCGGCTGCACAGCCATAGGGCGCTGGGCGATTTCTCCTCCAGACTTTACAATTTTTTATGGGTTTACAAAATCTTGATTTAGTGTTTGCTATCTATTTGTTTTTATATTTAATGTTATATTTGTGTATTTTGCTTTTGCAGTTCAGTAAAAACCTTTAATTATTTGTTATCTGTTCGTGTGTTCTGGCTCATAGACGGGAGAGAGGAGACTGGACTAACTGAGACCGGCTGGACACACAACAGCGATTCAGCCACAGAGTTCACTAGGAACCAGATTCTGGTCCAGCCAGAGGAGTGGGACAGAGGAGCAGAGTGCACGTGTGTGGTGGAGTTTGATGGGCAGAACATCAATAAAACTGTGCAAAAACAAGGTGACTAAAAACAATTTAAATACCAATTGCAACCTAGTTAAGACCAATAACCAATAGTAATAATGAAAATTAGAATATAACGTATATTTAACATCAACTTTACTCTAACATCATGTACTTATATCTTTGTGTGGTTTTTCATGTCCTCAGATGTTGGCGATTTGTGTTACATCACAGTATGGATGTACAGACTCCTGGGAGTAACTGCCTGGCTTCTGCTGTTGATCCTGTCTGTCATTGTGGCATTTTGCCACCGCAAACCAAGATGTATGTAGAAATAATTTTATTATTTAATATAATAATTTAGATTATTAATACATTGGTCCTGTATGATTTGCAATACATGAACTGAATGGCAGTTTGGAAAAATACTAGTAAAACAAATTGACTAATGTACTACTTGGTATAATATAACAATACCACATCAAAATATTTCACACATATTAAAATGACTTGCCCTGTACTTAACAATTAGTTTGGACTAACAGTTTAGAATATAATGTAAATAAATAAAGTAAAAACATTTTAATTAAGTACAGATGGGTTAGTCTAAATGTCTGTCATCATTCTTCTTTTTTTGTTTTCCTTTTAGCTGTCGCACCTCACAGCAAGACATAGTTCATCATAAAATGCTTAAAAGATAAGAGTTATTCTTTGATTGTACATACTCTTTGGTCAGGTATAGATTTTGTACTCTTTTTTCTAACAATGTTAATTGTAATTGGCATTAGTAATTGTAATGCCATTGAACTTCTCTGGTAAACACACTTTTTTAGATTTGATTTTTTAGACACATCTACTTTTAGATTTTGAGCGACAATGTACTTTCTTAGGTTTCAACACGATTTTCTTTATTTTTTTCAGCTAAATTTATGTGTGTTATTTCCTTGTGGTTTATTTGCACAAGTATACCACTGGAAATCCTGACAACGTGTTTGGACTATTAACTTCTCCAAAGAGGTATACGTAGTTGCAATAGCTGTGCAATTGGAATAAAAAAATCAAAGTACCAGACACACTTGTATTCTGTCCAACTACAATGTATAAAATGTTTAAATGCATCCGACGTGTTTGTCTTTCTTCATCCTACAAACAGGAAAATTACACATTTATAGTTATGTGGGTCAGATACCATTGTAAATAAATCAATTACAACAGCATAACACTTCAAGGAGAATTAGATGACATATTGTCACAAGTGATGGGTTTTGCTCGACCCACCCGGGGTGGGGTGCACTTCCGGTTTCCGGTGAGTTGTCTGGCGAAATGCACACACCAGGGATAAATTAGTATTTTTGTCTCTGGGCAATGTCACCACATTCCTGTTTATTAAATAGAAGTTACGCGACATATGTATTTTTGTGAGTGTATTGCGTATGCACAATTCGATTTCATTTGGTGTGTAGTTTTCTGTTCAATCTTTTGTTGTTTGGTTTGGCTGTTGAATAAACACCAGCGGACGTGATTCTACGCTCTGCATATGGACACACATGTTGTCTGCTGTATGTAAATGATGGGTTAATCATATTCTTATAACATGATGGGACTCGTCGCTGAGTTGTGTTTCTAGGTTGGCGTTCTCTTCGCAATTGTCAGACTAGTCGATAGGAAGTAACATCGTTGAGGTGAGAAGGTGAAGCGACAGCTTTGTACTGTCCTCTTTGTGTCCTCAAACCGTGTGGTTTGTAGATATGACTGATTGAGGTGGATTTTATGGTAAAACTCATAGGCTGACTTCTGAAGAATACCCGCATTCATGAGGAAAAAAAGTCCCCATGCAGCTAAATTAGTTTTAACGTATGGGTCTTGTAGAAACATTTCACTATGTCAATACAATTGTTTAAAATATCTTATTTACACCAACTCAATTATTGTAATAGCCATGCTGTCATAATGATGATGATCTTAATCCCATTTATACTGCCATAATGACATCATAATCCCATTTATACTGTCATAATGACATCATAATCCCATTAATACTGTCATAATGACATCATAATCCCATGCATACTGTCATGATGACATCATAATCCCAATTCCATTTTTCTTTTAAGTTTAGAATTGTGCGTTCTGCACAACTATGTTGTCTAAAGGGGCACTGTGTGGAATTATGCCTATAAACAAAAACCTGACTTGTCTCGTCTTCACAGACAACACCAGAATATAATTAGCTAGTCCAGGGCTAATAACAGAATAACAGAACTGCTAATGTCTAAAGCCAGTATAAGGAGATTACAAATCAATGCAAACTTATAGACAGAGCGGAGAGAAAGTTTAAATGTGTCATATCTCAAGGATTCATTTTATAGAATACGATTAGTTGGAACATAAACCTAAAACTGCAAATGTCTACCTCAAATCGTTGCTTGTATGTGTGATAGAAGTACCGTAAACATCTTACAAATATACACTTTGAATGGTCTGCTTCTCTGAGGTTGCAAACCGCACCGGTAGAATCAATTGTCTGCATGTCGTTAGTGCTTGCCTCAGAACCGTAACTAGGTCACAGTCATGACCACCGTAGGACCATATGGGGTGGAGAGCATTATAGAGTCTGTGGTTAAACTTAAAGGCTATACGCTATACAAATGACACACACCACTTTTGGTTCAAGCCTTTCTGAATAAATGAAAGCCAACCTATTTTAGCAAACTGAAAATGAAACACTTTATTATTTAGAGGGGGCCATTTCTCCAATCACTGTGGCGATCAACATGTACTCCATAAACAGAGTCAGAGTTTGGGCATTTTTTTAACAGTTAGGTACTGCACCAGACATTTGATTCATTAAATAAATACATTTTGCTAAATAATTACTCAGACTTTATAAACACATTTTCAACCACTTGCATTCATAAGGAATATATTTATATCACATTTCATTTTAAAACCCGTATGACTCTTTTTATATATATATATATATATTGCTGGGTAAGAGTCATACGGGTTTTAAAATGATATCCAACCTGTGTCAATTTGGTCAGTGAGGCAATGAACAGTTACAGCAGCAACACACAGCATGTGTGTGTTCGTTGTGTGTGTGTGTGTGTTCGGTGTGCGCGTGTGTGCGCGTGAGCAGCATCGGTTTATCATGCATTGATCAGACCTGCTTTATTTTGTTGCCCGGTCATATCAATCCCAATTTGCTTTTTAAAGTGTTAATTAATAAAAAGTACTTCCCTTAACATTTAAACACCAATGGGCCAAAATAGTGAAGCGAATAACGATGATCATCTCCTAACAAAAGACACACGTCACGGTCGGGGTAGATGAAATGGTAAGCGATAAAGCAGTTCCTTACAGTCAACATGTTGGGTGCAGGCGAAGGCTACCACATCTGGTCTGAACCGACAGAAGTCTGCTGTGGCACAAGTCACGGTGAATGGTAACGATGGTTACTGGAGCAATATGTCGCAACACACAATGCATCACACCTCGCTGCTGTAGGAGCAGGTGGGTGGAAGTCGTCACAACTGAATTTCCGTCAAATTGTTGCAAGTTTGTTTCGGGCTGAAGGCAAGACCATTTTTTGTTGTGGTATTGTGTCGTTAATGTGTTTTTCGTCTTAACATTAACCTTTACTGTCACCGGTCACACATGAGTTACGCAAAAAAAACATATCCAATGAAAGAGAAAGGTCAACGAGAAAGTTCAGAGGTCAGTAATATACAAAATGTGAGATAAGTACAACGGGCGAACGAATAACAGAATCGAGCAAGAATATATTAATATCTAAGACCTAATGAAAAGTTGGTCCAGAAGAGCTTCAACTATTTTTGAAACGCTGTCATACGGGTGTTTATAAATCCATTTATTGGTGACAAAGAGGACGGCACTGTGAAAGATAAAGTCTCATTAATTTAGATGAACGATTGCAGGCACTTTCACGTGACAAAATCTATCTGCGTTTAATAGGAATCTAAATGTCAGATTGTGCTGTGTGTGAAATGGTGGTGATACAGACAGTTTGTTGTCATTCATCAAATGTGCTTTATTACACAGGCCAGGGAATGTGGGACATCACTAGTGTACAAACAGATAGAAACGCCGAACAACATCAAAGGCAGTAAAACACATTCATTTAAAATAAATGTTGCTATACACAAACACTGTATAGACAATACATAGACAGCACATAGACAACACATAGCCTATAGACAACACATTGAAAATACAATTAAAGTATATACTTATGTCAGGTTTCAGTTTATAAGACAAAAAAGCCACTGAACACTTTTATGGTCTTTAAAATTAGAGATCTGTATTCACGCGTCTCCACATATTTGCGTGATCTAAAGTTGTGTACTGGACCTCCTGCGGAACAATCAGAAGGTTTATTAAGAACTGCAACAAATCTCGGAAATTGATTTAGCTCTTGCATAATAATTTAACACCAAAATGCTTTAATACTTGGCTGCAAATAGTATCCAAGCAGCACCGCTACGATTCACAATAGAATTAATTACTTTGAGTCATGAATTCTCAATCAATACATGTTCAATGAAGACAACCAAATAATGTAAAACAATCATTTTAAGGGTTTTATCAACAAATCGTGTGATTCAATATCATAAGGAAATTTAAATTCACACACTGGATTTCACAACCTTACACATTGAAGTTCACCAAATTAACTTCCCCAGATAATTTGACACTATAGCAATGAATAGACGTTATTTAGCAAATTAAAACAATTAAATCAACTTACTGTGAAGGATGATAGTACTGCGTTATTTACTTCTCCACGTCTCTCTGCGAAAATACAGGTACAGGTCAGACTATGATAAAAACCATTACAGCCACACACATCTATACTGAACACAAAGAGTTGGCACAAATCATATTTCAAAGTAATTCAATAGTTATTATAGTTAACATATTGAGGAAAAACAGCAGCCTTCATTGTAGTGAAGACCCAGTGACTTTTATAAAAACATTTTTTTTACAAACTTAATCACCAAATCTAAACCAACTGTGATAATCACCCACATCTGATTCAGGTGCGAAACTCAAAGTTAAATACATGCCCCAATACCCTCCTATAGCCCACTAGATATCCTCAGTGGAATAGGAATCGACACAGTGATTGTATTGCAGAACATTACACCCACTAAATATATCACTTACTGAATTAAAAAAACATTTTTTTTACCTGATTGATGCTGTTTTCTCTCCTTGCACGTGACTCTTTGTCTGAAATGAAAAGAAAAATGGCATGTCACGTTTACACTCAAACAATAACATGGTTTTCTATTTCAATGTTGATCGACTCTCCGACGCAAACCTTGTGTCTGCATCAGCTAGCACAGGATGTCCTATAAGGAAAATAAATATAATATCCATGTTAAAAATTTAATGTTTCTGTTTTCATGGTTAATATAAGGGCTGCAGTTTTTCCTTTTGGGTAAGAAAGCTCAATTTACAAACATCAGTGTCTGGCCCTCTTGGATGTCAGGAAGATTGGCAGTGCTGCATAAATCCAGAGGTTTTTTATTGGTCGTGAGGCATCTGCTTAGTCCGGTGTTATACACTGTCACCAACAGCATCATTTAGTCTTGATTGTATACAGTTTTGGCTAATTATTGATTATTGATTCAATCTCACCACGATGCATGCACACGGCAATTATGACGGCCACTATAATGGTGAGAACAGCAGCTGCAGAAACTCCATATAGAAGCACTGTGCATTGACCGTCGCTGTCTGTGGAGAAATCACCGACAATTATTAATCCATAGAGAGTACAGGGAGGTCCAAACATATCAATACATAAGGATGCCTTTTGGCACACTATGTTGTTTATAAAAGCAATATGTTGGCTGTACTTTAGTTATCCTCTGCTTTTAAATTTCAGCGGGTGTATGCATGTAAAGGTAATTGATGATGAAATGAAAGTAGGTCAAATATAAACTTGTAGGAAACCACTACCATTTCTTATTCTCACAGTTTTAGTGATGTTCTTCCCATCAAACTCCACCACACACGTGCACTCTGCTCCTCTGTCCCACTCCTCTGGCTGGACCAGAATCTGGTTCCTAGTGAACTCTGTGGCTGAATCGTTGTTGTTTGTCCAGCCTGACTCTGTTAGTCCAGTCTCCTCTCTCCCGTCTATGAGCCAGAACACACGGACCTGAGACGGGACCAGTTCTGGTACCAAACACACCAGAGGAACTGGGGAGCTGTCAGAGTCTGATGGGGAGAGGATTTTGATGGTGGTCGATTCAGTGCTGTTCCTTTGTCGCTCTAGCTCAAAAGACACAATTACATTATTAATATATGATTTATGGTGACAGGAAAAACATTATTAAAGTGATAATAATAAGAATTAGATACAGTTTGTTAGGTTTAACATTTAGTTTTGTGCATTGTCTTCTATAAAATATAATTTAGGGTACTAGTCAAAAGTTTGGACACATCTGCAACTTCTAGTGTATTTCTTTGCTTTCTCTACATTCCACTTTATTTTCCACTGTAGGAAAATGGTGAAGACATCAAAACAATGAAATAAGGCATTTGCAATCAGAAATATGGTTTAACGAATCATAGCATTTTTCAACATTCATTGAACTTTGCAAAAATACATTAAAATGTAAGATATTAAATTACCTGTCAAAAGAATAACTCTGGACCCATTACCAGTGTGGACCAATTCAGATTGAATTGCTGAACAATAGTACATTCCAGAGTCACTCACTTTTGCATTGGGGATGATTAAATAACATACTGTGTCTGGGCTATCTCGAGATTTATTCATTTCGTATTCAAAGTTTTTAATCTTTTTTATTGTTTGTGTCCTGGGGTCGACTTTCTGCCAAGTCACAGTGTAGCAGTAACTGATAAGCTCTTTCACATTGCATCCCAACTTCACTGTACCACCGGCCTTTAATGTCACTACTTCAGGTGTCTGGCTGATAATTGATGCTACAAAAAGTAGAAAATAAATTTGAAATCACAAGAACATACAGTTAATATCTAGTATATTTTATCGAATCTGAACATGAATAAACCATCTTGCAAAAAATAATTGAACGTGTAAAATATTCAAAATAGGATCTTAAAAGCCTTCTTTTTTGTAAATGTATATTATTTAACCTGCTAGAAATGCAGGCTACTTTATTATCATACTTTCATTAAAGTTTACAATATACTTACTTCATTGTTCAAAAAGGATTACATCTCAAAATATATTTCTGTACGTAAGGGTTGATGAGACACTAATTATCACAAGTTAACTTTTCCCAAATTAATTATCATACTTGCCTTCCAAATAATAGCTCCAGTACAGCAGAAGTAGCAGGGCTTCTGCCATCGTAGATTACCAGATATTAAAGGGTACAGACTCTATGGTATCAATCCTTCCACTCTGACGAAATGATGTCTAGTACATCAAAAAATGCTGGAGCGGAAATGAACATATCAAAAGTCCTTCCTCCAGCGAGCAAAAAAGGTCATATTCCATCATGGGCCTTTAAGTCTAGATCAAATAAAAGTGATTGTAGCATGTTATAGAGGTTGCAAAATGTCCACCGACAAAATGTAACTACATAAGAACAGCATTTACAAATGTACTCATATAGACCTATAAACAAACACGTTTCAATAATATATAGCTAGGCTCTATTAAACTAATAGATTTTTTTTCATGAAATTTTAACCAAATTTATAACCAGTTTTGAACAAAACAATATTGTACAAATAATGTAGGAATACTTTATCTTTATCTATTCTTTCAATTAGTCAAATAAAAAATGTCTTTCTGGTTAAAAGCTGATTTTCAGATTATTCTCAGTTAAGGGATAATCTTAAAAGTGCATAATGAATTTGGCGTTTAAAAGCTCTGAGACCTCTGCCCTGCCATCAGTAAAATGTATTATTAATAATATTATATTAGAACTTATGTAATTAAAAGTTAGTAATAATTTTATCGCCCTTCATTGAAATTCATATTATTAGTTCTGACACATTTTTAAGCAATATAACCAACAATTCCTCTTCAACTAGCATAATTGTTTCCTAAAGTATTGCACATTTTTAAACAGATTTCCACCAAAAAATGTCAATAGCTCTGTCCCAATATAACTTTCATCAATATAACCTATTAGGCGATAGTTTCAGATACTTGTGCTGTATCTCCAACATGTCCACGTAATTGAAAATAGCTTCTAACCAATACAATTTCAAGCAATAAAATTAAGTTTCATAGCTTCAGGGATGTTTCCTATCATCCATATTATTCTGTTTAGTTCTGACCTCAGCAAAACATGTCCTTACACCAACACCATCATTTAGTCCACTAATATAAACTTTGCATTTTTACATCAAAAACTGAAAATACCTGTAAACCCAGTAACATATTATTGATTCCATCTCACACGTAATGACAAGCTGTGACAAATGTATGTATTTTTGCCCAAATCTAATCTCACAGAAATTCACAAAATGGGTGTTTTAAAAAAAGGGAATTGGCCCTGTTCACAAAACGCCGGTGGAACAACAATCGCCCAAAACAGGTCTCACTAACAAGATCACAAGAATGTAAATATTCGGTGACAGTATTTGTCTAGGCCACGTTTCTCTGCTAAGTGAGAATGAGAAAATGTTCCAGTACAACTATATGGAACAGTTGTGCAATTTGTCCGTTTCCTCACCAGACGTGTAAAAGCGTTTCCTACACAGTTTATATATATAGGCATACACCTTTAGGGGTTGCACGGTTGCACAATGACCAACTCATAAACCATAAATCATTCGAACCCATCCCTATGACAATAATATAGCCTAGACTCGCTATGTTAATCTAATAGGCTCAACATTATTTATTTAAAATGTAATAATAAAGCGTATATAGGCTGAGTATGTAGATGTATTGTAATTCACAACACATTTTGTCATGTTGTTTGTGTTAATAGAACATATATCTGTCATCTATTCATGGCTCTGAATGCAATGATGTTGTGGTCCGATCAAAAAACAATTAACCTGTTTTTGTGAAAAACTATTAACATGTCCTTGTGAACCGGAATGCATTATATAAACCATATTTAAGAAACAAATTTAAATTAATAATTTAATGTGACAGTACAAGCTATAGGCCTGTGCTGAAATACAGACATTTAAGTCAGTCATAACACCTATAATGAAATACCAATTAATTATTTGATCACCTACATTTAGGTGAAGCAGAAAACCAACCATCTTAAATTAAAACACGGACAGACATAAGCTGGGCAGTGTAAAAATATTGCATATTCTGCCGTGCAAAACAAACACCTATAGGTGCAGCAAATGTTTGACAACTCCTGTAACTTTTGAAGTTGAAACCACAATGCAATAACCTAACAAGGTGCTGTTGACTCAACGCCCTCACATGTATGTAGAGAGACCACCATGTAGTGGTTATGTAAACTCCTAGACTGTATGCATGACAATGCTGACCTTCAACAAAACACACATGTTTGGAAATGGCCTACACCTTGAAATATTTAAAGAAGCTCTATGGTTTGAAGCTAATTTGATGCTCTGGAATAATGCTTTTAAGGGAGCTTGAGTTATTTCTGTTATTCGTGGCTGTGGGAAGATCTTTTGAACCGCAGTAGGATAATGGTGATCTATTAAATCCAGTATCTGTTTTCTTGAATAATTTTCAGTGTTGAATTACTTACCACATTGTAAAGATAAGTGAATATGAAAACTGACCGTGGAAGAAAAACTTTGTCATCCTCATGCTTGCTTCAAAGCAGATTAGTTAACGTTTGTTTTACTTATAGGACATAAAGATGAGCAAAATAAAAAAGGCATATTGGTGTGCCATTAGACCTGTGTGTGAGTGTGTGTGTGTGTGTGTGTGTGTGTGTGTGTGTGTGTGTGTGTGTGTGTGTGTGTGTGTGGTGTGTGTGGTGTGTGTGTGTGTGTGAGTGTGAGTGTGTGTGTGTGTGTGTGTGTGTGTGTGTCTGTGTGTGTGTGTGTGTGTGTGTGTGTGTCTGTGTGTCTGTGTGTGTGAGTCAGAGGGTATGCAAAATTAACATTTGTCATATTCAGACTTTTGGTATTTTGAGAGTGAAGTGGACAAGCCAAAATGTCTGATGCATCATAATTTTCTGTGATCAGGCTAACGGTAATGTAGGTAATATATTTGATTGTATTTGATTTGTAAACAATCTCAAGTTATTTCTGGCAAAATCTCTGTCACCCCATGTGTTCAAACGTTTGTGCATACTTTGAGCCATTTCAGATTTGAAAGACACAGAAACACAGGACACTAATGAGATGAAAATACATAGTTTTTTATGCTTTTCAAAGTCAGGTTATAATTAAAAAAGAATGCTTAACACTAAGTTTGTAAATTCGACTAAAACATGATATCTAATTGAAAGATAAATGCCACTTTTGGACCTTATACCTGCCCAGTCCCATTCGTTGCATTTCCCCAACACAAGCATTTGACAACAGCAACTGAAATACTGTTGGGTTCTTCAAAACGACTTTGAGGGCTCATCTGGCCTGTCATATGGGACTCGTTTGATCCTGCACAGACTGCTGATTGTGTAACATTGTTTTTTAAAGTGCAGGACTACAGACGTTGAATCAGCAGCTGACCACAGACCACAGTGGCAGCATCTCAAGCTCTACAACTCACATTCTCTATATGTTTTTTTCTCTCTCCTGTCAAGGTGTGGTAACTCAATATGATGTGCTTTTGGACACACACTGCTTTCATCAAAGCCGTTGCTTGCTTAAAACATACCGCTAGCAAGTAGAATTTCCTGGCTATTTTCTCTTGCAAGACAAACTTTCAAGCACCCAAAAGTAGCTTGAACAGATTTCACATTTGAATACTTAGACAATTGATGGAGTGTACAGTTACTATTGTTATAGTTAATATATATATATAATAACAAATATTTGACATAGTCAGAATATAGTGTTAGGGACTTATTATTGCATGGGTAGAGCAGATAAAGGAGATAATTGAGAATAAACAATTACATTTCATTTATAATAATATTGTAGCTCTCCATCCTGTTTCCCAGGTGTTGTTGACACCTGACAGATTGTACAGCGGCAACCTGTCAGTTGATGACGTGGATGATGCGTCACTTTAAATTAAATGGTGAAGAAATCTCAGTGACTTTTCTATCGCAGGCGTTTGGCCACTAGAGGGCGCTATCCATCTATGTGGTGGTGGACATGAATGACATGTTCATATCACGATTTAAAATCTTGAAGACCCGTGTGTGTATTGGTTGTACAGTGTTGTTGTTGGTTCTCAGTATTTCTGTAAGTGATCACTACATGTGTAGAAACGCACAACATTTGCAGAAACGCACAACATTTGCAGGAACAACATTTCAAATTGCTCATGCCGGAATTGCTCCAGACCATGTTGAATATTCTCTGGGGTCCAAAGGTTACCATCAATAAGATTGTGTGATAATATAAAAAAATGTTGTGTAAAGCCACTGCAATATTGTATTTTAACTTTTAATTGGCTTGTTTGAAGAGCCTAGTGGGCTGTTAGGTTATATATTGTCAACACTATATAGTCATCGACAGGGTTAGAAAAATGATTTTTCATTAAAATAATAAATGTGTCCTCCATTTGCAGTAGTTTTGGCCTTGCAGATCTCTGGCATTCAAGTTTTCAATATGTAGCCATAAGAGATTTTAACCTAGAGGCACCTCCCACAAGTTGGACTGGCTTTGATTGGACTTTGATTGGACCTGTGAGGTGTCTGTTTCTCAAAATAGTCCTGATTTGACCCTTTACCACAATGATACAGGTTCACACTTCACTGTACATGACACCTTGGGGCCGTCTTTTGTGGCATTCTCTGTTCCTTCCTTCAGGGAACAGGGGTTATACATTGGTCTCTGGGTAGAACACTGTGACGCAACACCTCCTATTTCAGAGTAGCAAAATGAAGAAGACTCCCTGAAGAGACTCCAAGGCACCTAAGAGAGAGCATGGAAGGAAGGAAGGGCAGAGGTCGCTTCTCTTTCTGCATCCTCATGGTGGTGGCGCCCCCAAGTGGCTGAGCCGAGAAAGTGTCGGTGACACACAAAGGATGATATGCAGATGTGAGTACAATTGAGAAAGGTACTCTGTAGTCCAGGGTGGTGCAGAGTTTGAAAACTGAGCAGTGTTTTATTACTCCCGAAGAAGCCAGAGTGCTGGCAAATGCATGCACACACACATGCACACGCACACACACATGCACACAAGTACACACACACACACACACACACACACATGCACACACACACATGCACGCACACAAGCACATACACACACACACACACACATGCACGCACACACACACATGCACACACACACATGCACACTCACACATGCACGCACACACACACACACACACACACACTGTGACACACATTCACTGACATTCATTTACAAATATACAGTAATTACATTTACGTAGTTATTAGTCAAATGCAATCACTTCATCACGTCTGTCACTGTTATGACCAGGCACCCTGGCCACAACATGAAGTGACCGCAAAGTCAGTTGGACTCGTTTGTCTAGGGGGTTTATTAAACAGTAGGATAACAATGCCACAAAACAGAACCTGGGAGCTTAACTACAACGAAATATAACATTGCACGGAGACCAATAACAGGCGTGGTGGCCGCAACATAGGTCTCTCCCCCACTCCTCTCCGCACGGAGTGCCTCAGCTTTAAAGGGTGTCTCCCCGCCCACTCGTTACCTGGTCACACCTGCACACAATAACAAAGGAGAACATACTGCCGAGCAGCCAAACATTAGCAAAGGAAAACAGAGCCGCCACAGGTAGTGGAGGGACGTAACAGTCACAGATTTAGAAAGTTGTCTAAATATTTTATATGAATCTGCTAATGTGTTAGAATCAGTTCAGCTTTTTAAGACACAAGAGTTTAAAAAAGACACTCTTTTTAATCAGCGTGGGTTGGTATCCAAATGTGTGGCCTGTATGCTTTGTTAACCCAGCCTTTAGATTTACCCACAAAGATTCTACAGAACGCAGCCTGTGTGCTTTACCGTGAAACACAGCTAAATATCTTTCAACTCTTCAAACCACACGACAATGAGGACAAAACAAAGACGATGCTTTACCTCCTGACTTTATAGGTGTCACTTCCTGTCCACTGCTATGGCAAACCGCCCAGATGTAGGACAGCTTAGCAAATTGATAACTGCAGCTTCTCCACAGTTTTTTATGTTACAGCTTTTTTCTAAAATGTTTTACATTAACTTCTGACATTATAAGTCTACACGCAATAAATGTAGCACATATGCAGCTGTGTGTGTGTGTGTGTGTGTAGACTGGCACTGTGTTTTACAATTATATTTTTATTTTTATCTTGGAAGGAGCATAAAAGAGCATTTACAGTTTAACATAATAGTAGATATGTTTTAGGAAAGTCTACTTTTCTGAAAAAACAATCACAACTTGAAAAGTGATCTTCTTTGAATGTATACAAATGATTTGCAATGGTTAAGAAACAATCAGAACTACTAGTACTCTTTAAATGATCACATGCCACCGCTGACAAAAATAGTTTGTACAAATAAGAAGCACTCAAACCAATTTCTTTTCATGATGAATTATCTCTTGGTTCCAATGTTCTTCAACATTTTCTTTCTCGAACAACCTGAAAATTATATTTCGAAACAGTAGTCATTTCTATTGTTGACATTAACAATAATTAAGTGCAAGTAATTTCTGAATTTGTGAGTTAATAGGTTGTTCAATTAAAGCATTGCAATCATACTGGACCAATGTAATAATATTTCTACATACATCTTGGTTTGCCACTGCAAAATGCCACAATGACAGACAGGATCAACAGCAGAAGCCAGGCAGTTACTCCCAGGAGTCTGTACATCCATACTGTGATGTAACACAACACGTCAAAGTCTGAGGACAAGAAAAACCACACAAAGATATAAGTACATGATTTTAGAGTAAAGTTGACGTTACGTTGTATTCACATTTTCATTATTACTATTGTTTATTGGTCTAAACAAGGTTGCAATTGGTATTTAAATTGTTTTTAGTCACCTTGTCTGGGGCTATGAAAAACCACACAAAGATATGTGATATTAGAGTGAAGTTAACGTTAACATATACATTATATTCTAATATACATTACTACAATAGTTATTTTGGTCTGAACAAGGTTGCAATTGGTATAAAACATGTATCACCTTGTCTTCTCACAGTTTTATTGATGTTCTGCCCATCAAACTCCACCACACACGTGCACTCTGCTCCTCTGTCCCACTTCTCTGACTGGACCAGAATCTGGTTCCTAGTGAACTCTGTGGCTGAATCGCTGTTGTCTGTCCAGCCTGACTCTGTTGGTCCAGTCTCCTCTCTCCCGTCTATGAGCCAGAACACACGGACCTGAGACGGGACCAGTTCTGGTATCAAACACACCAGAGGAACTGGGGACCCGTCATAGTCTGATGATGAGAGGATTTTGATGGTGGTGGATTCAGTGCTGTTCACTGGTCGCTCTTTATCTAAAAATACAATTCCATTATTAATATATGGACTTATGTTCACAGAAAAATTATTACTGAAGTGATAATAATAAGAATTAGATACACAGTTTGTTAGGTTTAACATTTAGATTTGTGCATTGTCTTCAATAAAATATTAGATTATATACTAGTCAAAAGTTTGGACACATCTGCAACTTCTAGGGTATGTCATTACTTTCCCTATTTTCCACTTTGTAAGAAAATGGTGAAGACATCAAAAATAGTGTTTAACGTTTCAAAACACAAGTTTACATATTTTTTTTTCATTGAACTTTGCAAAAATATATTAAAATGTAAGATATGAAATTACCTGTCAGAATAATAACTCTGGACCCATTACCAGTGAGGATCAATTCAGTTTGAGTTGCTGAACAATAGTACATTCCAGAGTCACTCACATTAGCATTAGTGATGGTTGAATTACATACTGTTGCAGAGGCGCTACGCGTTTCTCTTTTCCTTTGGTTATCAATTGTAATTGCTTTTATTGTTTGTGTCCTGGGGTCGACTTTCTGCCAAGTCACAGCGTAGCAGTAACTGAAAAGCTCTTTCACATTGCATCCCAACTTCACTGTACCACCGGCCTTTAATGCCACTACTTCAGGTGTCTGGCTGATAATTGTTGCTACAAAAAGTAGAAAAGAAATTAGAAATCACAAGAACAATCACTTCATGCCTGTTAAAATAATGTATAGAATCTCATAACTGTGGACATAAAAATGTGAACATGAACATGGTTAAACCATTTTTGCAAACAAATTCTAGATATAAATGTTTTTTTATAAGCTTTCTTCTTTGTAACTAAGATCGATATATTTTAGGTAGTAGATAGGCAAACCACTATTTAATTATCATCCTTTCATTAAAGTTTACATTTGACTTGACTAAATGTTTAAAAATAATTACTTTTTAAAATATATAAATGTACATAAGGATTGATGAGACACTTATTGTGAGGAATCCCTCTAGCGCAGCTCCACTGCCCTCTGGTGGCGGGTTTCGTCGTTCGTCGTCGCCGACGTATTAGCGGCCGCCGCCCCCTCATTTGTCACTTTGTCTAGTCCTGTCTATTGCACACACCTGGTGTTCATTCCCCATTAGTCTCCTATATAGGCTTCCTCTGTGGGGTCATGTCCTCGTGTGGTATTGTTCACTGTTGTATGTGTGTACACGCCACCCGGCGTTATATTACAGACACTTGTGTGTCTATTGTTCATATTGAGCCCTTGTTGTCGGGCATTTACCTTTAAGCGCTGTGTCGCTGGTTTTGTTTCTTTTCCTGTACTAGTGAGTACGTAGCAAGTGGCGTTGTCACGAGAGTATACATTAAAACTCATCAACGCTACGGATCCTGGGCCTGCCTCCTTTTCTTCATTCACACACCTCGCCGGCTACGAGACAGAGCTGGCGTGACAGAATACCACACCCAAAAGAAAAGGAAAGGACCATGGATCCCGCAGGACAGGCGACCCTCACCCGTCACGAGGAGATGCTCGCGTCCCTGGGAACGGCGATGGACCGGGTGATGACCACCATGGAGCGGCTGGAGAAGAGACTCCCCGATCCTGCCGCGGCGGCCACGGTTCCCTTACCGGCATCTCCACCACCGGCGGCTCGGGCGATTGCGCTCCAGCTTCCGGGGCATTATGACGGGGCAGCGGATCGCTGTCAGGGTTTTATTCTCCATCTCGAGCTGTATTTTAGCTCCCTGAACGCGGTTCCCTCAGACCACGAAAAGGTGGCTGCGTTGGTCTCTCGCCTCACTGGTAAAGCCCTCGCATGGGCTAATTCCATATGGAATGGAGGAGGGCCGATCCTCCATCAGTGGGAGGCATTCGTTCGGACCTTCCGGTCCATTTTCGACAAACCCCCTGAGGGCCGGGAGGCGGGCGAGTGCCTCTTTCACCTGAGGCAGGGGAGCCGGAGCGTTCAGGACTTCGCGTTGGAGTTTAGAACCCTGGCGGCGGGGGCTGGGTGGGGTGAGCGAGCATACATCGATGCTTTTCGGTGTAGTTTGAGACCGGACGTCCGTAAGGAGTTAGCATGCAGGGATGCCACTTTGTCCTTTGACCAACTGGTGGACATGGCAATCAAGCTGGATAACCTGCTTGCGGCTCGCGGACGTACCGGTCCGGCTCCGCTCGCTCTGCCTGGTCCCGCGGCTGCTCCCGTACCTATGGAGGTGGGAGGCGCTGCGCATCGGGAGACCGCGCGGCAGAAGGAGTGCACCTTTGTGGCAGAAGGGGGCACTCTGCTTCCCACTGTTACCAGAGGCTGGGTAGGAAGTCTGACACTTCTGCGACGCAGGTAAACGCACCTAACACCCGACTGGAACCCTCTGATGCTCATGTCACTCTACCGGTGCGTTTCCCCGGTTTTCACACCATGTCCCAGTGTAAGGCGCTAGTCGATTCAGGCGCAGCTGGGATTTTTATGGACAGGTCTTTTGCGCATACGCTGAACATTCCGCTAAAACTGTTGGACTGTCCTCGACCAATCACAGCCCTAGACAATCGTCCGCTGGGGTCTGGGGTGGTGAGGCAGGTCACAGTTCCAATCTCTATGATCTCTAATAACAATCACACCGAACATATTACTTTTCATATAATTGAGTCACCTAATTTTCCCGTGGTGTTGGGGTTGCCCTGGTTGGCGTTGCATAACCCCCAGTTTTCATGGCCTCGGAGGGTTCTAGCGGAGTGGGGACAGGAGTGTCAGGGAAGGTGTCTGGGTGTTTCCATCAATGCGACATCTGTGGAGAGTCCAGACAGTGTCTCCACTGTGCGCATTCCTCCGGAGTATAGTGATTTGGCAGTTGTATTCTCCAAACAGTTGGCTACTAAATTACCACCCCATCGTCCGGGGGATTGCGCGATAGACCTACAGGTAGGCGTTGTACCACCGCACAGTCACGTGTATCCCCTGTCCCAAGCGGAGACAGAGACGATGGAGACGTACATCTCTGAGTCATTGAGTCAGGGGATAATTCGCCATTCCACTTCTTCCGCCTCCTCGAGTTTCTTTTTTGTGAAAAAGAGAGACCGGGGGTTGCGTCCCTGTATAGACTATCGGGCATTTAATAAAATTACAGTTCGTTATCGGTATCCTCTCCCTCTGATTTCGACTGTGATAGAATCAATGCACGGGGCACGTTTTTTCACAAAACTGGATCTCAGGAGCGCGTATAATTTGGTGCGTATCCGAGAGGGAGATGAGTGGAAGACAGCCTTTAGCACCACTTCAGGGCACTATGAGTACCTGGTGATGCCGTATGGGTTAATGAATGCGCCGTCGGTTTTCCAGTCCTTTGTGAATAACCTGTTTCGGGACATGGTCGGCCACGGTGTGGTGGTGTACATTGACGACATCCTGGTGTACTCTGCTACCCGTGCGGACCATGTCTCCCTTGTTCGCAGAGTACTGGAGCGACTGAGGGAGCATGACCTATATGCCAAATTGGAGAAGTGTCTGTTTTTTCAGCGAGCAGTCTCGTTTCTCGGGTTCCACGTCACAACGCAGGGAGTGGAGATGGAGATTGATCGCGTGGCGGCCGTGCGTAATTGGCCCATTCCCACCACGGTTAAGGCGGTACAACGGTTCATCGGGTTTTCCAACTTCTATCGTAGGTTTATCCGAAACTTTGGCAAGGTAGCAGCTCCTATTACATCCCTGTTGAAGGGTGGGCCATCTCGTATTCGCTGGTCGAACGAGGCAGACTGTGCGTTTAGTGCATTGAAAACACTGTTCACCTCCGCACAGGTGTTGGCCTACCCAGATCCGTCGCTTCCGTTCATAGTGGAGGTTGACGCGTCAGAGGTTGGGATAGGTGCGGTGCTATCCCAGCACTCGGGCACGCCCCCTCAACTCCGCCCCTGTGCCTTTTACTCGCGGAAGCTCAGTGCGGCGGAGCAAAACTATGACGTAGGTGATAGGGAGCTGCTAGCTGTGGTTAAAGCTCTGTCTGAGTGGAGGCACTGGCTCGAGGGAGCGAGACACCCGTTTGTAGTCTGGACTGACCACCGTAACCTGGAGTATATTAGGGCAGCTAGGAGACTGAATCCTCGTCAGGCTAGGTGGGCGTTATTTTTTACTCGGTTTGACTTTACGATCTCGTACATTCCGGGTACAAAAAACGTCAAGGCAGACGCACTGTCCAGATTGTTTGACACCACGGATAGATATGTGGATAATTCTCCCATTTTTCCCTCTTCCTGTATAGTGGCACCGGTGGTGTGGGCGGTGGATGCGGACATCCAGCGGGCGTTACGCACAGAACCAGCTCCCCCACAATGCCCAGAGGGGCGTGTCTACGTGCCGCTGGATGTTCGTGATCGGCTGATCTGCTGGGCCCACACATCGGTGTCAACTGGACACCCTGGGATTGGTCGGACAGTGCGCTGTCTCACCAATAGATATTGGTGGCCTAGTCTGGCCAAGGATGTGAGGGTGTATGTTACCTCCTGTTCTGTATGCGCTCAGAGTAAGGCACCTAGACACCTTCCGGCGGGTAAGTTACATCCTTTGCCCGTTCCACGGCGACCATGGTCACATATTAGTGTTGATTTTTTGACTGACCTCCCTCTCTCCAAGGGTCACACTACAGTCCTGGTCGTCGTGGACCGTTTCTCAAAGGCCTGCCGCTTTCTGCCCATGCCAGGTCTCCCGACGGCCCTGCAGACCGCGGAAGCCCTGTTCACACACGTCTTCCGGCACTACGGGATCCCGGAGGACATCGTATCTGACCGGGGTCCCCAGTTTACGTCGAAGGTCTGGAGGGCGTTCATGAGACGGTTGGGGGTCTCGGTCAGTCTGACCTCTGGGTATCACCCCGAGGCTAATGGGCAGGTGGAACGAGTCAATCAGGAGATAGGGAGGTTTCTGAGGTCGTATTGCCAGGACCGGCCAGAGGAGTGGGCGGAGTTTTGCCATGGGCAGAGTATGCTCAAAACTCGCTCCGTCACTCCTCTACTGACATGTCACCTTTTCAGTGTGTCTTAGGGTATCAGCCGGTCCTGGCCCCTTGGCAGCAGAGCCAGCCCGAGACCGAGACTCCAGCGGTGGACGACTGGTTCCGGCGCGCGGAGGACACGTGGATTGTGGCTCATCGGCACCTGCAGCGCGCCGGACAACGTCAGAAGTCCGCCGCTGACCGGAGACGTAGTGACACGCCAAACTACGCTCCGGGGGATCGGGTCTGGCTCTCGACTCGAAACCTTCCGCTCCGCCTGCCCTGCCGGAAGCTGGCTCCGCGGTTTGTGGGGCCGTTTAAAGTCCTGAGGAGAGTGAACGAGGTAACCTATCGATTACAGCTGCCACCTGATTATCGAATTAATGCCTCGTTCCATGTGTCTCTCCTCAGGCCGGTGGTCGCTGGTCCCCTCCAGCAATCTGAGGTGAGAGAGGTCCCCCCACCCCCCCTGGACATTGAGGGGGGTCCGGCGTACCGTGTCAGCACCATCAGAGACTCCAGACGCCGGAGAGGGGGCCTCCAGTACCTTGTGGAGTGGGAGGGGTACGGTCCGGAGGAACGCTGTTGGGTGCCGGCGAGGGACGTACTCGATCCTACGTTAGTGGAGGCGTTCCATCGTCGGCGGCCTGATCGTCCAGCTCCGCGTCCTCCGGGTCGGCCTCTGGGTCGGCAGCGACGGACGGCTGGAGCCGCCCGTCAGGGGGGGAGTACTGTGAGGAATCCCTCTAGCGCAGCTCCACTGCCCTCTGGTGGCGGGTTTCGTCGTTCGTCGTCGCCGACGTATTAGCGGCCGCCGCCCCCTCATTTGTCACTTTGTCTAGTCCTGTCTATTGCACACACCTGGTGTTCATTCCCCATTAGTCTCCTATATAGGCTTCCTCTGTGGGGTCATGTCCTCGTGTGGTATTGTTCACTGTTGTATGTGTGTACACGCCACCCGGCGTTATATTACAGACACTTGTGTGTCTATTGTTCATATTGAGCCCTTGTTGTCGGGCATTTACCTTTAAGCGCTGTGTCGCTGGTTTTGTTTCTTTTCCTGTACTAGTGAGTACGTAGCAAGTGGCGTTGTCACGAGAGTATACATTAAAACTCATCAACGCTACGGATCCTGGGCCTGCCTCCTTTTCTTCATTCACACACCTCGCCGGCTACGAGACAGAGCCGGCGTGACACTTATCATCACAAGTTAACTTTTCCTGAATTAATTATCATACTTGCCTTCCAAAAAAGAGCACCAGCACAGCAGAAGTAGCAGGGCTTCTGCCATCGTAGATTAGCGGATATTAACAATGTTTTTGAGTCAATCCTTTCACTCTGACGAAATTAGGTCTATTACATAAAAAAATACGAGAACGATTATAAACATATAAAAAGTCTTTCCTACAGCGAGCAAAAGGGTTGTATTCTAGCAGAAGTCTACAACAAAAGCCTAAACAACTAGCGTGGTCACTGACTGAATGCCACTAACTAGACATAAGGACACAGTGGTGGTTTTAGTGATTTGAGGCCCCTATACAGAGGCAGAGTGTGGTTGAGGAAAATAAACAACGTTAGGATAACCTATTGAACCACACCAGCAACATTGTGTACGAATCTTATTTCTATATTGATTATATGGATCTGCCATTTATAAAAACACTTGCAACGCTGCCCCTTTTAATTGAGAGTAAATCAATCCATTTAAAAATACTTGCAATTTTTCTCAGTCGCTTTGGTACATTAATCAAATCATCCTTTACATTTGGAAATCAATTATTGTTTTTCTCAAAACAAGTACCACAACCTGTAATTTTAATTAAAGTAAATAGTAAAAAAAATAAACAAGCAAGATAGCCAAAATGCTAAATAGAAACCGTATGCATTGTGCAAATGGCAGATATAAATAAATAAGGTATGCAGTGTGTATCCAGTGTGCAGAGCAAGGTTACCAACGGGTAACAGAGTTCAACAGGGTAACAGCAGCTGGTAAGAAACTGTTCCTTTGCCTGCAGGCAGGGGGTCAAATAGTTTATGGTTCTAGTGTGAGGGGTTCCAGATGACGCCACACACTCTCCGCAGACAGCACTGATGGCAGGGAGCTGGACACCAGTGATCCGCTTGCCAGGGCATGCAGGAACTGCTCCCTCCTGAAGGTCCTTCTGCATGTTTCTTCTGTTTCCTCATAAACTGTTTTTGTGTTTCTCACTTACGTACATCAGGCCAGCTCAGTTTTATCTCCAGTTTTTCCAGGAGCACCCTGGCGTTGGTCTTGGTAGAGTTGAGGCCATTCTCTGGATACACCTGCGGGAAATCTTTCACTGCTCAGTGTATCACTGGAGACTTTATGTGACTGGAGGAGATCGCTGAACTTGTTGATATGGTATTAAACATAATGCCACACAACTAGACTCTGAATAAAATGCCATGTCAGCACCTCTTGTTGCTTTAAAAGCATCTACATGGCATCAGCATGGCATCTTCATGGCAGCTTGCTGATGTAGATGCCACCTTGGCAGCTCTTAACTCAGATCCTTTACCATGTCTGCCAACTGGTAGCCCACTGTAATAACCCTATGCACCCTGATTTCCCAGCTAGTCGTTGACAAAACTAGTTTTAGGGCTCATCTGGCCTGTCATATGGGACGTGTTTGATTGTACACAGACTGCTGATTGTGTAACATTGTTTCTAAAGTGCAGGACTACAGACGTTGAATCAGCAGCTGACCACAGACCACAGTAGCAGCTTCTCAAGCTCTCTAGCTCACATTCTCTGTATGTTTTTTCTCTCCTGTCAATGTGTGGTAATCTCAATATGATGTGCCTTTGGACACACACTACTTTCATCAAATCCGTTGCTTGCTTAAAACATACCGCTAGCTTGTAGAATTTCCTGGCTATTTTCTTCTGCAAGACAAACTTTCAACAAGCATCCAAAAGTAAATGTTTAAAATGTTGGTAAATGTTTAAAATGTTGGTAAATGTTTAAAATGAAGATAAATGTGGAGTCATTAAACATCGCAAAATATTCAATGACAATGTTTTTTGTGCAAAGATTCTTCAGAATGCAGCCTGTGTGCTTAACCGTGAAACACAGCTAATTATCTTTCACCTCTTCAAACCACACGACAATGAGGACAATGCAAAGACGATGCTTTACCTCCTGACTTTATAGGTGTCACTTCCTGTCCACTGATATGGCAAACCGCCCAGATGTAGGACAGCTTAGTAACCCATAGTTACAAACTAAACTAGGGTCCCACGGTGAACAGTGCCAGTCAGATTAAAACGAAATCTTGAGATTTGCACGAAGGAATTTGCACGAAGACCACCGAGGTAACATTGTGTTGATGCAGAACTCTGCAGAGATATACCAAAAAATAACTGCAGAGTTAAAGAACCTAAGAACAATGTGGTATCTCTTTACAACTTAGTATTAAACATATTTTGTCAGGACTTTAAACATTTATTTATTATTCAAGCAAATAAGCAACAAACCAGTATAAAAACATGGACAGGAATATAAATATTGTATCTTTTAACCATTTACATTTTCTGCACTAAACAGATGTGTGTGTGAAGACTGGCACTGTGTTTCACAATGATGTTTTTAGTTTTATCTGGAAGGAGCATAAAAAGGCATTTACAATTTAATATATGTTTTAGGAACATCTACTATTCTGAAAAAATACGTAACTTTTAATGTATCTTCTTTGAATGTTAAGATGGTTAAGAAAACAATCAAAACTACAAATAGTACTCTTAAATTATCACAAGCCACCGCTGATAAAAATTGTTTATGAGAAACAATCAAACCATTTTCTTTTCATGATGATTTATTTCTTGGTACCATTGTTCTTTGACATTTTATTTCTCGAAAAAACTGAAAATGACATTTCGCAATAGTGGTCATTTCTGGTGTGACATTAACAATTATTAAGTTCAAATAATTTCAGAATTTGTGAGTTAATATGTATATGGACATTGTTTATTGCAATGTGCAGTACATCAATATATTTGTAAATTAAAGCACTGCAATCAAACTGGACCAATGTTATAATATTATTTCTACATACATCTTGGTTTGCGGTGGCAAAATGCCACAATGACAGACAGGATCAACAGCAGAAGCCAGGCAGTTACTCCCAGGAGTCTGTACATCCATACTGTGATGTAACACAAATCGCCAAAGTCTGAGGATATGAAAAACCACACAAAGATATAAGTACATGATGTTAGAGTAAAGTTGACGTTACGTTATATTCTAATTTTCATTATTACTATTGTTTATTGGTCTGAACAAGGTTGCAATTGGTATAAAACATGTATCACCTTGTCTTCTCACAGTTTTATTGATGTTCTTCCCATCAAACTCCACCACACACGTGCACTCTGCTCCTCTGTCCCACTCCTCTGGCTGGACCAGAATCTGGTTCCTAGTGAACTCTGTGGCTGAATCGCTGTTGTCTGTCCAGCCTGACTCGGTTAGTCCAGTCTCCTGTCTCCCATCTATGAGCCAGAACACACGGACCTGAGACGGGACCAGTTCTGGTACCAAACACACCAGAGGAACTGGGGACCAGTCAGAGTCTGATGGGGAGAGGATTTTGATGGTGGTGGATTCAGCGCTGTTCACTGGTCGCTCTTTATCTAAAGATACAAATCTATTATCAATACATGATTTATGTTCACAGATAAGTGGTTCCTGAAGTTACAATAATAAGCAATACATACACAGTTAGGTTTAACATTTAGTTTTGTGCATTGTCTTTATAAAATGTTATATAGTAAGATGAGTAATAGTCAAAGGTCTGGACACATGGACACATGGTGATTAGTAAAGATGTCAAAACCATCAATTAACACATATGCAATATTTTATTAATACAAATGTGTTATACCAATCAAAATACATTTGAGAACTTTGCAAAAATATTTACAAAAATGGTGTTAGGAGATTACCTGTCAGAATAATAACTCTGGACCCATTACCAGCATGGATCAATTCAGATTGAGTTGCTGAACAATAGTACATTCCAGAGTCCCTCACTTTTGCATTGGGGATGATTAAATAACATACTGTGTCTGGGCTATCTCGAGATTTATACGTTTGGTATTCAAAGTTTTTAATCTTTTTTATTGTTTGTGTCCTGGGGTCGACTTTCTGCCAAGTCACAGTGTAGCAGTAACTGATAAGCTCTTTCACATTGCATCCCAACTCCACTGTACCACCGGCCTTTAATGTCACTACTTCAGGTGTCTGGCTGATAATTGTTGCTACAAAAAGTAGAAAAGAAATTAGAAATCACAAGAACAATCACTTCATGCCTGTTAAAATAATGTATAGAATCTCATAACTGTGGACATAAAAATGTGAACATGGTTAAACCATTTTTGCAAACAAATTCTAGATATAAATGTTTTTTATAAGCTTTCTTCTTTGTAACTAAGATCGATATATTTTAGGTAGTAGATAGGCAAACCACTATTTAATTATCATCCTTTCATTAAAGTTTACATTTGACTTGACTAAATGTTTAAAAATAATTACTTTTTAAAATATATAAATGTACATAAGGATTGATGAGACACTTATCATCACAAGTGAACTTTTCCTGAATTAATTATCATACTTGCCTTCCAAAAAAGAGCACCAGCACAGCAGAAGTAGCAGGGCTTCTGCCATCGTAGATTAGCGGATATTAAAGGGTACAATGTTTTTGAGTCAATCCTTTCACTCTGACGAAATTAGGCCTATTACATAAAAAATACGAGAACGATTATAAACATATAAAAAGTCCTTCCTACAGCGAGCAAAAAGGTTGTATTCTAGCACAAGTCTACAACAAAAGCCTAAACAACTAGTGTGGTCACTGACTGAATGCCACTAACTAGACATAAGGACACAGTGGTGGTTTTAGTGATTTGAGGCCCCTATACAGAGGCAGAGTATGGTTGAGGAAAATAAATAACGTTTGTTTAACCTATTGAACCACACCAGCAACATTGTGTACGAATCATATTTCTATATTGATTATATGGATCTGCCATTTATAAAAACACTTGCAACGCTGCCCCTTTTAATTGAGAGTAAATCAATCCATTTAAAAATACTTGCAATTTTTCTCAGTCGCTTTGGTACATTAATCAAATCATCCTTTACATTTGGAAATCAATTATTGTTTTTCTCAAAACAAGTACCACAACCTGTAATTTTAATTAAAGTAAATAGTAAAAAAAAAATAAACGAGCAAGATAGCCAAAATGCTAAATAGAAACCGTATGCATTGTGCAAATGGCAGATATAAATAAATAAGGTATGCAGTGTGTATCCAGTGTGCAGAGCAAGGTTACCAACGGGTAACAGAGTTCAACAGGGTAACAGCAGCTGGTAAGAAACTGTTCCTCTGCCTGCAGGCAGGGGGTCAAATAGTTTATGGTTCTAGTGTGAGGGGTTCCAGATGATGCCACACACTCTCCGCAGACAGCACTGATGGCAGGGAGCTGGACACCAGTGATCCGCTTGCCAGGGCATGCAGGAACTGCTCCCTCCTGAAGGTTCTTCTGCATGTTTCTTCTGTTTCCTCATAAACTGTTTTTGTGTTTCTCGCTTACGTACATCAGGCCAGCTCAGTTTTATCTCCACTTTTTCCAGGAGCTCCCTGGTGTTGGTCTTGGTAGAGTTGAGGCCATTCTCTTGATACACCTGCGGGAAATCTTTCACTGCTCAGTGTATCACTGGAGACTTTATGTGACTGGAGGAGATCGCTGAACTTGTTGATATGGTATTAAACATAATGCCACACAACTAGACTCTGAATAAAATGCCATGTCAGCACCTCTTGTTGCTTTAAAAGCATCTACATGGCATCTACATGGCATCTACATGGCATCAGCATGGCATCAGCATGGCATCTTCATGGCAGCTTGCTGATGTAGATGCCACCTTGGCAGCTCTTAACTCAGATCCTTTACCATGTCTGCCAACTGGTAGCCCACTGTAATAACCCTATTCACCCTGATTTTCCAGCTGGTCGTTGACAAAACTAGTTTTTAGGGCTCATCTGGCCTGTCATATGGGAAACGTTTAATCGTACACAGACTGCTGATTGTGTTACATTGTTTCTAAAGTGCAGGACTACAGACGTTGAATCAGCAGCTGACCACAGACCACAGTGGCAGCTTCTCAAGCTCTACAACTCACATTCTCTATATGTTTTTTTCTCTCTCCTGTCAAGTTGTGGTAATCTCAATATCAATATGATGTGCCTTTGGACCACTAGCAAATAGAATTTCCTGGCTATTTTCTTCTGCAAGACAAACTTTCAACTAGCATCCAAAAGTAAATGTTTAAAATGTTGGTCAATGTTTAAAATGTAGATAAACGTGGAGTCATTAAACATCACAGAATGTTCAATGACAATGTTTTTAGTGCAAAGATTCTACAGAATGCAGCCTGTGTGCTTAACCGTGAAACACAGCTAAATATCTTTCACCTTTTCAAACCACACGAGAATGTGGACAATGCAAAGACGATGCTTTACCTCCTGACTTTATAGGTGTCACTTCCTGTCCACTGCTATGGCAAACCGCCCAGATGTAGGACAGCTTAGCAAATTGATAACTTCACCTAACTTAAATTAAAATGTTTTATATTAACTTTTGACATTATAAATCTACACACAATCACCCATAGTTACAAACTAAACTAGGGTCCCACGGTGAACAGTGCCAGTCAAATTAAAACTAAATATTGAGATTTGCACGAAGGCATTTGCACGAAGACAACCGAGGTAAGATTGTGTTGATGCAGAGCTCTGCAGAGATGTACCAAAAAATAACTGCAGCGTTGAAGAACCTAAGAACAATGTGGTATCTCTTTACAACTTAGTATTAAACATATTTTGTCAGGACTTTAAACATTTATTTATTATTCAAGCAAATAAGCAACAAACAAGTATAAAAATATGGACAGGAATATAAATATTGTATCTCTTAACCATTTAAATTTTCTGCACTAAACAGATGTGTGTGTGAAGACTGGCACTGTGTTTCACAATGATGTTTTTAGTTTTATCTGGAAGGGGCATAAAAAGGCATTTACAATTTAATATATGTTTTAGGAACATCTACTATTTTGAAAAAATACGTAACTTTTAATGTATCTTCTTTGAATGTTAAGATGGTTAAGAAAACAATCAAAACTACTAATAGTAATCTTTAAATTGTCACATGCCACCGCTGATAAAAATTGTTTGTACAAATGAGGAACAATCAAACCATTTTCTTTTCATGATGAATTATCTCTTGGTTCCATTGTTCTTTGACATTTTATTTCTCGAACAACCTGAAAATGACATTTCGAAATAGTGGTAATTTCTAGTGTCAACATTAACAATTATTAAGTGCAAATAATTTCAGAATTTGTGAGTTAATATGTAAATGGACATTGTTTATTGCAATGTGCAGTACAGCAATATATTTGTAAATTAAAGCACTTCAATCATATTGGACCAATGTAATAATATTTCTACATACATCTTGGTTTGCCACTGCAAAATGCCACAATGACAGACAGGATCAACAGCAGAAGCCAGGCAGTTACTCCCAGGAGTCTGTACATCCATACTGTGATGTAACACAAATCGCCAAAGTCTGAGGCTATGAAAAACCATACAAAGATATGTGATATTACAGTAAAGTTGCTGTTAAAATATACTTTGAATTATTACTGTTGTTTTTTTGGTCTGAACAAGGTTGCAATTGGAATAAAACATGTATCACCTTGTCTTCTCACAGTTTTAGTGATGTTCTGCCCATCAAACTCCACCACACACGTGCACTCTGCTCCTCTGTCCCACTCCTCTGGCTGGACCAGAATCTGGTTCCTAGTGAACTCTGTGGCTGAATCGCTGTTGTCTGTCCAGCCTGACTCGGTTAGTCCAGTCTCCTGTCTCCCATCTATGAGCCAGAACACACGGACCTGAGACGGGACCAGTTCTGGTATCAAACACACCAGAGGAACTGGGGAGCCGTCATAGTCTGATGATGAGAGGATTTTGATGGTGGTGGATTCAGTGCTGTTCACTGGTCGCTCTTTATCTAATAACAAAAGTATTCAAAAATCTATGTCATTATTCTTCTGGTAAAATACAACGAATACATGCAACTTAGCCAACGCTGAACACATGATTTTCCAATTGTGCATCGACAATACGAAGTCCTGTGCTTAAATCTGCGAGACAACAAGCATGTGTCATCCGGCACACTGTTACAATGCACGCCTCAGAATAAACACAAAACGGTTCACCGACTAGGGAGTCTTGCCGTGGCCATCTCAATCATTTAACCTAAACCCCACATTAAACCTGGGTGATGAGCTGAGGAGAAGAGTCTCGGGGAAGAGTCTCAGAGAACAGCCTCAGAATCTGAAGCATCAGGATAAGAAAAGACAGCAACCCAGGCTAAGGTCTAATGACACGGCTGCCTTCAGGAGCTTTAGGTCTACCAGGCTCACATAAGGTTTTTACCTCCAGGCTATAAGACTTCTCGAACAGCAGAATTAATTTCCTGAACATATAGATCAACTACAATGCTCTGGTCACGTTCCATGTACATTCAATGCACATTAGTATAATTTAATGCATCCATTGTGGGCATATATAGCATTTTAGTTTTAATTGTATTTTTATTTTTGCTTTATTTCTTGTGAATTTATTACTGTGTAGATGTTGCCTGCCATGTCACAAGAATGTCTTTGTTCCGAATGGCACTATGTGATTTAGTGCATTTGACAAATTAAATACTTTGACTTGACTGGAGAGAATCTGTATAAAGCAACAGTCTCAGATCCCAGGTCACGGTTATTACAACCTCATGAACCACTACAGAAGAAGACTCTGTTATGGGCTGTTATGTTGGCAAAAAATAATAAAAATATGAAAGTAAGATGTGCCAATAATTGTGGCACAGGTGTATTTGAGAGAATTTTTTTATGTTTTGTTTTTAAATTAAAGGTAACATTTTTGTTACAATTTTGGTAATTATGTATAAAACATTTTCATAGCACTTTTTGCTCATATTTATCAATGGTGTCAATATTAGCAGACGGCACTGTGAGTCCATTTTCATTAGGACTCTGTAAATAGACCAGAACATGTTTTTACCTGCCACAATATAAACCCTGGAGCCATTGCCAGTGTGGACGGTGCTGGAGTAAACTGCCGAACAGTAATGCATGCCTGAGTCTCGAGCTGTTGCGTTGGTGATCGTAGTGGAGCAATTCTGGTCCGGTCCGTTTCTGATGTGAGTATTTGCGTTGTTAGAGTTCCCACTCGCTGTCATCGCTTCCGTCCGGGGATCCACTTTCAGCCAGGTCACAGAGTGGCAGTTGGTGATGAGCTCCTTTAAAATGCATTCCAAGGTCACCGTGCCACCAGGCTTAACCATCACCAGTCCAGGTGTCTGGATAATTGTTGTCGTGGGTGCACAAGTACCTGCAAATTAAAGTATTCATTATCCAACCCATGCCTTGAAATAGTCTTCACATTAAATAGTCTGAGTAATGAAATTACTTCCAGAGTTCATTTTTTGAATTTTATCTTTCAATACTTTAATATTCGTGCTGTCGAAGCTGCAAATATAGCGTGTTACAAAGTCATCGATGAATGCATTTATCTCACCTGAACAAATGCACCAAAACAGCGAAAGAGCGAGAAGCATCTTGACGCCTCTGAGGATGAACTGGATCAAAGCTTATCAACATCTGCACCTACATCTACATCTACACATGGCCTATAAGGCCGGAAATATATTTTCACACGCGGTGTTCTGCTTGCTCGAGGAAATGCTACAAAATGGCACCACGGATGCTATAGCACATTAGGAATGTTAAGTTGGTCGTATGTATTCAAATACAACATATAGGATCATTTGAAATTACATTGACATGGACTGTATTTTGTTCACATTAGGTCAACACTTGTGAGAGTCTACTCATCAATTAAGATATTGAAGATATTGAGGACCTATTCCCAGACGTCATTAGGCAGAATGTCGAATGTTATCAGATGGTCTATCAATTTTAGGATTTCAGGAACTCTACAAAATTGCTCAGGTGGATCACAGCCTTCCTGTCAAACAGGAGGCAGTAAGTGAGGCTGGCGAAGCACCTGCCAGACACCCTGACCATCAGCACCGGCTCCCCTCAAGGCTGTGTCCTGTCCCCACTACTCTTTTCCCTGTACACCAGCAGCTGCACCTCAAGCCACTACTCTTTCATACAAGCTCCTGATGTTTGTGGATGACACCACCCTCATCTGCCATATTTCTGATGGAGATGAGTCCATCTACAGGGGAAAGATTGACCTCCTAGTGCAGTCTGAACAACTTGGAGCTCAACACACAAAAGAGATGACAGTGGAGTTTAGGAGAAGCCCAGCAGCTCTTTGTCCCATCGTCCTGGGTGGCTCCCCAGTCAACTCTGTGGAGTTATTTTGCTTCCTGGGCAAGACCAACGCTGGACATCACCTCTACCACAAAAAGCCCTTCCTGCAGCAGCTTAGAAAATACAACCTGACAAAAGCTATGATAGGGAACTTTTATACTGCCGTGGTTGAGTCCATCCTGACCTCCTCCCTCACCGCCGGATACACTGCAACCACAGGCAAGGGCAAGGGCAAAGGCAGGCTGTAGCACATCATCCACTCTGCAAAGCGGGTCATTGGCTACAGACTGCCGTCTCTACGCAACCTACAGGACACTAATGTGGGCAGTGATGATTTGGCTGATCCCTCTCACCCTGGAACTGGACTGTTCAGAACTCTCCCCTCTGGCAGAAGGTTGAGGTCTATCAGGACCAAAACCTCTCGCCACAACAACAGTTTCTTTCCTAAAACTTACTTGGCAATGAACCCACTTTCCGATTCTTATTCTGATATGCCCGAGCTCTGGAAAACACTTTGAGGGGAATCTCTCTCAATGCAAGCGGATGCAAAAGCAATATCATTCAAATCTGTTAGAATCCATGTTTCTAACATGTAACTCTGAAACATAGCTGTGTGCTACCATCTGCTGGTGAGACTACGCTATTACAAGAAAACTGTCCTGACTGCTCACCAAAGTACCTCATGCATGTATTTACCCACATAAATAGACACCCACACACAATCTGCATGATGTTTGTATTAGTGCTGATACTTTTTTTCTAATTTATATGTATTTCAGGCAGGAACCTGCTACAAAGATGGCTAAATGTGTGTTAAGCTGTTGTCTATCAGATTCAGAATCAGAAAGAGCATTATTGCCAAGTTTACAACAAATAAGGAATTTGTTCTGGCCCATTTGTGTAACAGTTTTTACACGAGTAATAAATAACAAATACGTATAATAATAGACTAGAATAAATTACAAAAAATATGTGTGGTGCAATTTTTCAGGCTATAGTCCCTATCTTATGCATACGACCTTTTATTAATATTAAGGTGAACAATGTGAAGATAGAATATTATAATCATAAAGCCACCCATAGGGATTTGATATATAATTAATTGGTTCAGTGTTCTTATATCATTACGCCTGCAGATGGCGCTAGTTGCCCAACACACCGTGATGGAAAGATGTTCATGCTTTTGTTCTACCCCATTATCGTTGGCTCACACACAGTGACGACAATGGGCGTGACATAACTCAGTAGGCGTGGAATAAATCCTGGGCGTGGTATAACTCCTGATCAGAGTAAGTTAGGGGGTAGGAGGGAAGGTAGTACACAAGTTTGTTAAAATCGGCTGTCGTTTGTAGTCTGCCTGTTTTTTGCCATATTATGGGCACCAGTTATTTTGTTATTAACAGACTACTTTAATACGCCCCCCCAGCGTACCTGCAGGCACGCGCCCGTGGTGGAGGAGGACAATTGAGTTTAAAAGCGCACGCACGCACGGCAAACGCATCCAACCTACTGCGTATTAACATGTGACTGGTGTTAATAAGGTAAGAAAATGGTCGAGTCGACAGTGTTGGTCGTTTTTTTTTGGTTAATTTTCTTTGTGCACAACCTTGCTAGAGATCAGCTGACTGCATTCTTTTTTTTTACACCCTCCAACCTGGTGATGGTAGCTGGTTGCTAACGTGCACGGTCGTTTTCCCAGTAGATTTACTGTGTTTTGATTGCGAACAGTGCAGTCCTGACTGTTATCTCACCCTCTCCTGACTGTATATAAGTGGCTGTACTTTTTGAAAATTGGCACAAAACAAATCCCCCCCAAACCAGGTGTTTACTGTTAATGTGCAAAAATAAAAGAATTGCACCAATACAGCACGCATGCATTTACTATATTATTGTGGGTTATTATTGATTTGCAGATGATGTTTGGAAGAAACACACGTGCTATTCTCACCCTGTTGCTCTGGTGTGTTTTTGGGGAGTGGAATGTGGTCCGTGTTTTCATTTTGTGCAATAGCGGTTTGCAGTTTTAATAGAAAATAATTCTGGCATTAATCGTTTGTGGAACGTCTGCCTATATTACCGTGTTCGATGGGCCGTAAACATGTCCGCTCATCTATATTTACTGGGTCATGACCTTTGACCTGGTTGTCTCCGTTTTCCCAGAAAGGTTTGCAAACTCATAACACAGAATTACACACGAGTCTGTTCGCTTGGCCAAGCAGACCTACTATCTGACCTACAATCTTATGGTTTAGGTTAGTTTGTCTCGTCTCTTCGTGACATACCACTTTTTCTATTGTAAGACTGCATACGTACCTAATTAGATCCTGAGATATGCACACCAGCTGTAGCTTCAGACATTCAGATAAGCACTCTTAATCTGACTCGGACACGTAAGCAAAGCCTGCAAATACCCACATGTTTAAAAAACCTGGTCGGAACTGGGAACGCTCGCTGGGGCTGGTCAGATCTGCAGTCATGGCAACCCCACAGGGGGCATCCACAGGGAGATCAGAGCTTTCGCTGAGCCATCCCAGGTTATGTTCCTGTCTTTCCTCTTTTCATGCTTACACTCTCTCTTTCTCTCACTGTTTCTGTAATGATGCCACTGCTTCTTGGCTTGGACCAACACGTCTTGTCTTTCTTGCCTTTGTCACTCAACAACGCTAGCCTTTTTCCTATCATGAAAGCGACTTGAACATAAAACATTTTGCTATTTGTTCTTAGAATCTTTTTGTGCAGTTTTTCTAGCGCCTTAATGTACAAGAATATGTGCTATGTTTGTCATTAGGCTGTGAAAAAATGTTAGACGGTTAAAATGTTGGTCATCTGACTTGGTGACTGTAATGCTTGCATGGTTGCATGAACAAACAGTGCATTCATGAGGTAAAACCTGCCGTGTCAAGTAAGGATGCATTACTAGCGCCAATCTCTGTGAAGCCGGTTGCCGTGGCAACGTGTGCCGGGTGCTGCGCGAGCAAGCTGGAGGATGCTGGAGGAGGAGAGGGAGAGAGCGAGACAAATGCCTTGTGTCATTTTAGCTCGAGCAAGAAAGAATATTAATGTGTCAAGCGCTATGCACTTTAAGGAAATGTAAACTAAATGATCTCTTTTTCTGGCCCACAGATGGACATGCTTAGGCCGTCTACTGCCTGGATTGTATGATTTGGAGTGCCTGTAATTATTAATAGCGTGACAGTATGAGCGCCAGGAAAGGAATGTGCATGTCTCTGTTCATTTCATGGCAACATTTCCAGTCATAATTCGTAGAAACGCCGTAGAGTGCAGTCCATAGGGGTCTGGGAAGTCTACTGGGTTTGAAGGGATGTGTATTTTAAATAACACGAAGACGATGAGGTTAATATCAGAGACTGAGTCAGAACATTAGATTTGCATGAGCAACTGTTTGGTATATTCAGGTGACAGCCACTGGTTAGCTTCTGCAATGGCAAGTGGCCGAATGAATGGTTAACATACCGAAGTTAAAAACTGCAAAGAATTATCGGACCTTCCAGGAGGTGGTTGTGGATTTATCGGCCGGTACAATTAGCAGAAATCTAGATGAGACTGAAAGCACCAAAATAGCACGTTAACGTGAACTGGCAGAACACAACCAGAGAAGATGCTCTGTGTCTGATTTCATTGTGTTAGTGAGAATTTCGGGACGTTGAAACCTAGCATTAAAAAATATATTGGTTATGCAAAAAAGTAATGCAGAGGCCCAGCAAGGATTTTTCTAAATGCATTCAAAACATAAATCTAAGTGCGACCATATGAGGATATACACTGATGAGCAAAACATTATGACCACTCACAAGTACAGTGAACGCCGTGGATCGTCTCCCAATAAGGGCTCACCTCAAGGTCTGGGACTCTGGGTAGATTAGATGGAGGAGATACGGGCCTATGTGACTTTAATAAGGGTCAATATGTTATGGCCAGACAACCGGGTCAGAGCATCGCTGAAACTGCACGGTTTGAACCCGTGGTAAAAACTATGTGCACTGTGAGATGGTGACTTTGCAAAGGGAAGCATTGCCAAATAAATTGTGACTTCAGATTTTTGACAATTTCGACATTCAGCTGGAGCTGCGTTCATTTAAATTTCCCCTTGAACGTTTTGTACTTCTGATTTTCGTTTTCCCGGGAGTCTTTAGGTTGTTTTGTTTTCTCTTGGGTTCGATGGGAGTGCGTAATGTCCTTTTGAATGTTTTCTTCCTCAGGAACAAAGATATGCTTGTGTATGCACTTGTGATAAACGCTGGGCTAATGTCTTCACTTGGTTCTCGTGCTGAATGTGTCACGTGCTTGGGTGCCAATAATTGGCCTTCATGTTTTGGTCGGTTTACTTAAATGTCATTCGTTATATCATATAATAATCATGAATTACATTTGGAGAAAAAGAGAAAATGAATACATTGAAAGACCCTTGTTTTGGTCTCATTATCCTGAATCTCTTGGTTGTCTGTATTGGCCCATTATAAGTATCACAAAACTACCTGACTCGTCCAAACATAAAACATTATATCCAAGTCGCTGTTTGGTTTTTGGAAATGTTGTAAACACTTGTTTTCTGTGTAGTCATTATTAGTTGTGGGTAACGCATGTATGGATGTCAACACAAACGCTTATGAACGGAGTCTTAAGAAATAAAAATGCGGGCTGAATAGTTTTTTCTGTGTAAACTGATTACATACTTTCTATTCCATGCAATCTGTTGATCAACAACGTAGACAGCTGATGGTCAGGTATTGGTTCATCTTAATAATTCCATTCAAACGTTATCATTTAGTTGTATATCTTCGCTGAATGTCGTCAATGCAGCAATCTCCCAGACTACCTGGTATGAGTGCAGTGAAAAAACAAAATTAGCCAGACGGCTCTGGTCTACAGTCTTGGTTTGGAGTGCCAGAGGAACTGGATGGTGCTGTGGCTTTCATCCTGGTCATCTGATTAAGCTCCCAGACAATGCTAGTTTATTTTTTCAGTGCCCTGGAGGAATGTTCTCCTACTAGCTCATGACGTTGTTCTCTATGATTGGTCAAACTCCAAACAGGTTATGGTAAGACAGAAGAAAGCCATTTGTTCAGAGGCAGTAGATATATCAGATTGTTGATGGCGGCTGGCGATTTGAGAGGCCAGAGATGTCAACCTGTCCTTGTTGCTGGAGGTGAAGGCTGAGATATAGGTGCTAATCATCATGCCTGTCGTGTCTTCGTAATCCTGTTATGTCACCTGCTTTGACTGTATTATCTTAGCAACTCAACAACTTGTTGGCATGGTCATCTGTTGGTTCTATTGGGATAAATTATCTTGCACGGTAAAAATTCGAGTTGGGAGTTTTTGTGTGTGTGTTTTAGTGTTGTATTTTTACGTGCCAATCGATTTGTTTGGTAGTTTATTTTTGTGATTTATGGCAATTTGATGTTCTGATAAAGGAGCATTGACCAGCTCCTTCCAGCTTTGAGGGGTTAATAAAATAATTCGGAACCAATCCGAAGTTTTGGCTGACCCGTTTCTGCATCACGGTTCTGGCTTTTATTAAAGCCAATCATATCTGATTTACTAGATACAATCTTAACCTTCCTCAATAAATTGATTGTAATGTTAGCAGTCATTTAACACAGTGGGCATTGTAACCTGTCAGTGATTTCATAGAATTAGTGTTGTCATTTCGGATAACCTCTGTTTCTGGAAATGTACAGGGCGAAGAACTTTAGTCATGTCACGTAGTTGTACGTCACACGATTCTGTAATATAGTGATGCCCCCGCAGAGACTTATTCCTCTTTATCCATTTCAGAGATTACTATTTTTTACTTCTACTAATTTTCGGTAATTATTAATTTCTACGTTGGTGGCTCACTGAAAAAATCCCCCTAATAAGCTTGATCGATGATGAGCGCGCGTTGTCAAAGTTACGTGTGACTCAACTTCATCCTGTCTGTTCACATACACACAGCCCCACGTTCCCAGCAGAATACTTCATAGATCATACTTCCTTTTTCTCTGACCCCCCCCCCTCTCTGACTCAATATCTCTCTTTTTGTCTCTCTATCTACTCTTAGATGCTTGAGGAAGTGGCTTTTGCCCTGGTTCTCAAAACGCAGCCTCCTCAGTCTTTGGCGGCACGGACTTACACGGAAAACATCTTTGGCGTCTGATCGTGCTCTCCCTCTTCCCTGTTTGGGTCATCATGGAGCACCCTGGCTTACCTTCCGTCATCGTGGTCGTTCTAGGGCTTCTGGGTAACTTTGTGGAAGGCCTTACTCCCAGAGTGTCGTTTCCAATTGGTAAGTGTGTGCTTCTTAAATCGGTGTGCTATTTTGGTGATCTGTGTTAGCACGGCAGACGTGGTGGATTTCCAATCTATTCAGTCCGCAAAAGGTTTTCACAAAGCTGCCTCAGGTGGTCCGAGATGTGCAGACTGGGCTGCGGTAGTTGATAGTTGACCCATCAAGCCTCACTTGCGTAGAGGAAACATTCAAGATGTTGGTCAAAACCTTCTAGCCTGGTAGAGAATTCTGTGTCCCACTAGTTTCTCACAGATAACAGTGTTTTATCATTCAACGACCGGCGTACGCCTTTCCACGATTTGTTCGCTAGGCTTAAATGATATGGCTCTTTCGTTGTCGACACATTTCGTTTTTCCTGCCTGAATCAATAGTAATGCTGAGTCCAATACAACCCACAAGCATTGGGTCATCCTAGTATACAGTGCTCCTAATCGGGAAATTAGTCTTAGTGCTTAGCTACGTTCTTGATATTATACAAATTTGAAGCTAACATGCTAACTGTTTTGATTCTGTTTAAATTGCCTGAGGGCCCTTTGCCTTTACATCATGTTGTACAATACCTTTTAAATAATCACACATAAATCCTTATCCCACCTAATGTCACATGTGGATCAAAATCTCTGTCACTTTGTCAAGATTATTTCTTCTAGTAACCTGCTCAGCCAATAATTGCCTATTGCCGGCTCACATGGAACATCTGAGTGGATTGGGTTAGCCAACCGCCATTTGTGGATTTTCTGCCAGAGGCTGAAAAGTTCAGCCAACAGATGCTCTTTTGTTTTACGTACAAAGCACTGCTTTCTCTCTATACGATCGTAAGAGCTCCTGGGTTTTGCCTCAACTAACGACCTACTAATGGGACCAGAGTGTGGTTAACGAGGCAACCAATGGAAGACATCGTAGTAATTGAATTGTTGACTTAAATCCTTTCATGTCCGTTGCTTTTGTTTAGGGACTCTTCATCGAACAAAACTGTGATATGGGCGTCTTGCATTCAGTTGGTATTTATTTAACGTACAGTACAGGAATGGGTAAAGGAAACGCTAGTATAAATTGTTGGGAATCATGAAGACCACTTTCAAGTATTGAGCGGTTCACGTCAGGACGATGAACAACGCCATGGGTTTGCTCTATTTCCTGTGGCATCGCGGTTGCCGAAAACGACTCATTAAAACCGTTAAAGGTCCAACTCTCTTTAAAATAACCCGCTTTTGAACACAAACTGGGTCAGACCGCACAATTCGCTGGCTGCCGAGAAATCTTTACAAAAGCCGGTTTACAGATGTACACCTCGAATAAATGGCACACTTGTTCTGTTGTATGAGCACAGTTTAAGATTAGGTTGCATGATGTGTTTGTGTGTTTTCAAAGGAATCATACAAGTATGGCCCACTCATGGTCTTTACTTTATTGTGCAGGCGGAAATTGGCCTTTACTCTCTTTTGATAAAACATTTCCCATGGTTCTTTTCATTGTGGTTCTCACGAAATGTCCTTTCAGTGCTGCTCAGGTCACTGGTGTTAAAGGCTAAGCTGTTAGTTTTCCCAGAAACCCTGGCTTGAACGGCAGGAAGAACGCCCATGCCCTTTGTCGATCGCAGACACCGTCTTTATCGCCACATTCAGCGAAACAGGACGATGACACCTCAGCTCAAGACTCAAGATCTACCTCCCCACCGGTGCCGGCTGGGCCTCAGATTAGTGTCCTGGGAGGTGTTCTTGGATCCACTCCTGAGATGTGATAGTGAACCACGCCTCTCCAGTGTCTTTTCCTCACGTCGGGGCTGGAGGCTGGCAGGGGATTAAGAGTCTTAAGGGTTACCTGTGACATCTCCCTCTTGACAACAGGTGATTAACTCTGTTTCCTGTGACTGGGCTGGCAGTGTAAATCCAACAGGCTGATGCCTCACGGCTGTCTGTGTCTGCTGTTTTTGTGGTTGACAATAGCAGTCTTATCCACATTAACGTTGGAGTACCTTTGCGGAACATCGGACTTGACGCAGCCATTTGTGTTTTGTTTAAAAGCTATTTGGCTTGTTTGACTGTTGGTGAAAGCACAATGTAATGCACGCATTTTCACCGTTTTTCAGGTATAGCTTTAGGTTCTCTTTTGTTCTCGCTTCTGCTGCAGTTAGGTGGCTGAATTAGTTATTTTTAGACCGCGTTTAGCTAAACTTTACGACTTCGCTCTGCGCTGTGTGGAATTCCAGAATGTTTAAGTTAGCGGGCAATGACTAAATATTGCCTTCCATAACTAAGTTTTGCAGAAGTATTAGTTTCTGTTTTCTGAAACGGAGCCTCTTCCTCGTTTGATCGGTTTTGAGGACATTCATTTGGGTAGCACATGTCTGTTTTTGCAGTCCCACATCCCCATTTCTAGCTGGCTAACTGAACAGATGGACCTCAGTGGGCCTCAGTTGGTAGGAACCAGACTCTTTAATTTCGCATGTGTCAAACGGCGTATGCTAATGTCACGTGTGAGCCATTAGCGTGTATCCGCTAATGGTTAACACGCGGCGTATGCTAATGTTGCGTGTGAGCCATTAGCGTGTATCCGCTAATGGCTAACGGATGACCGCACTTGTTGAGGACCTCGATACAGAATATATGACTACTTACTTCATTTAAATGGAGAATTGCTCTACATTCCCGAGGGATGTGCAGCAACATAAATCCGGTAGCTGGAGGATGATGTACGCTGGCTGGTAGGGGGACCAGATCACTCCTAATCCCCAGTATGACAGGTTTTATCAGCCGTATATCGGAACAGCCAACCCCTCACCCACTTTACACTCCTTATAGATGCCTGAATGCTAACACGGTAGCCTAGCTGTTCTCTCATTATAAATGCCTGAATGCTAACACGGTAGCCTAGCTGTTCCCTCCTCCCGTCACTCTCATTATAAATGCCTGAATGCTAACACGGTAGCCTAGCTGTTTTCTCCTCCCGTCACTCTCATTATAAATGCCTGAATGCTAACACGGTAGCCTAGCTGTTTTCTCCTCCCGTCACTCTCATTATAAATGCCTGAATGCTAACACGGTAGCCTAGCTGTTCTCTCATTATAAATGCCTGAATGCTAACACGGTAGCCTAGCTGTTCTCTCCTCCCGTCACTCTCATTATAAATGCCTAACTGCTAACACGGTAGCCTAGCTGTTCTCTCCTCCCGTCACTCTCATTATAAATGCCTGAATGCTAACATGGTAGCCTAGCCGTTCTCTCCTCCCGTCACTCTCATTATAAATGCCTAACTGCTAACACGGTAGCCTAGCTGTTCTCTCCTCCCGTCACTCTCATTATAAATGCCTAACTGCTAACACGGTAGCCTAGCTTTTGGTCATTCATGAGGAACCCACTCATGACACATGACCCATAGAGTCATGTCTTAGTCAGTGCATGTTGTCCTCAATTCCTCCGCCGAAATTCTCACATGATCAACCGTTACCATAGAAAATCTGTCAGTCATGAAATAAAGTAGACGAAAGTTCCCTGGTTCTCGGTCCAGAGCCAAACCGGGTAAAATAACGGTCAGCATAATCTCACAGACTTATGACGTGGCATTTTCCTTCACAGTTTTTTCTTGCAGTGCAGAATATTTCCATGGGTTCTGGTCTTCCTGTAGAAAAGCATCCTCGAAATCACACACTTTCAGTATTATGTTTAAAATGAACTTCATATGGTAATCGCAAAAATTCTCAACAATTACTACTTTGAGAATAAGTTATTGACTTGTTTGTAGTGCAAACTATTGCCGTTCTGCACGTTATTTGACTGACTATCTGACTGTCAAAAAGCATTTCCAAGGCCCTGTGTAGTAAAGTACGTGATCTGATTTCTACTGGCAGCTTCAGCCAAGGTCAGTCCTAATACTCGAGGACTGATCGTTTAATGACACAACAGATGTCATCTCACAGGTGAGATAATTGCACTCTGCGTTTAGTGCCAGTCATTTAGCACCACCCGCCAGTCAGTCTTTGTCTGCACATTCATAGAAAACATTGCAGTACTTTTTGAAGTTGCAGGGGACAATAAGAATGTGGCCAACCAAAGCAACCAAAACGTTTTAATTTTATAAGCTGCTCTCATCCCGAGAAGGTCCATGCTTCACAGCCGGACGTATCGTACACTGACCCAAATCGTTTATCAGACTAATTGTCGACAGAAAACTGTCTTAATGTCAAACTTCTTTCAACCTGTCCCCTAATCAATGCTGTTGGTATTGATTTTGGGATCCCATGCATGTCTGGATGGTGTTCGATCGACTAAAATGTTGTTGACATTCATTTAAAAAAATCAATGTAATATATCGCAGCACCAAAAATTATCGCGCTCATTTCCATATCGTGCGATAAGTCAATATATTGACTATCGCGACAGGCCTAGTCAAGACTCAAGATCACAGGAATGTTGGGGAACCATGAGAATGGTCTTGTTGTAACCAATCGAACACAGCTTCCTTCCCACCAGTGTGTCTTTCTCAACTCATATCCTGCCTTATCTTCCACATCAGCTGTGTCGAGTTAAAATACCTGTCCGAAAATTGCCTGATGACTCAAACGGAAATGTCAGTTTGGAGCCGCAATGCTTCTGGTGTACATTGTCCTTCTCTCGTGTTGTGTATTCTGTGGGTTAATACATAAAACAAGACTTTATGTTACTACACAAGACGCTTCACAACGCATCCACAGAACCGATGCAAATTTTTACCCAATTTGAATGTCCTGTAGTCCGTCAGTAACATCTTGTCATTTCTCGTCAACCTTATTTTGCATCGCCTTCTCAGTTCCCCAGACACGGGGCTCACGGACTCCTCCCAGTCTGGGCTAGTTTCCGTGATCTCAAAGCACATTACTTCATGTCTTACTTGAATGCGGATTTATTCAAATGTGCCATTGACTACCTCACTGAGGAAAAGCTGTCAATGACACCGTTTTTTATTTTCATTTCCTCATTTGCACATTTGCCAACCACCCATTTCCCAGTGCCAGATTCTCTTTCTGTAGATGTGTGTGCCCTGCTTTTTTATTTTTTTTATTTACTGGCTTGACAATAAATTATTTTGTTGGCTTGTGCTTTCTTCAAACCTGGAAGACAAACACTGCCTTGTCACACACACACACACACACACACACACACGTTTGGCTCTCTACATCATCCCCACTCATTTGACTAAATGGACAGCTGTTTAACACGTACTGTTTCTACCCTTAATGCTTTTCCGTTGCCCGTTGCTCTCACGCACTCAGGTACGGCTATTTACCAAATAGAACATTATTAGCCATTTGGCTATTTGCGCTAGCCTAATCGAGTGGCGGTTATATGTACAAACACCCTGTAGAACTTCACACACACCTAGTCACATGAGGCCAGAGGAATCAAGCAACAGCCCCTGGCAACCCGCCAATTGAAATGTCATCAGCGGGGTTTAAGCCTGGCACACGGGCGGGGTTTAAGCCTGGCACACGGGCGGGGTTTAAGCCTGGCACACGGGCGGGGTTTAAGCCTGGCACACGGGCGGCCATGGTTGTGTAACACTCTGTGGATGAGATTGTACCCAGGCAATTAGGCAACAATAGATTTAGTTGTTTCACATCCCCACCAACTGTTAAGCGGATGTACTTTTCTCATAACCTCTATAACAAAGGATAGCATTCTGTGCTAATGTCCTGTAAAGAGTCACTTTGTGAGCTGGGTGGGTAGAGAAGAACAACATTGACCCTGATCTTTGGGCTGTGGGTTTATTGAGATTTATCCCGTCTAGCTCGGTTGTGAATTCCACGTGATTTCACGAGATCGAGACAAGACGATAGTTCAACATTGTTTAAGAAATTGTCAATGAGTAAATGTGTGACCGGAGAAATAGTATTTTATTCGACTGAAATTCAGAAAATGCTAAACAATGCCGAGGCATACTGTCGGAGTATGTATATATTATGCAGTAAAAGACAGAAAAATATGTGAGCACTGTAGAAGGGTTTGCCACAAACTCAACTGACTGGCTTCTCTCCTATATTCAAATTGATCATAAACAGTATAAACCGCAGAAATAAATAACACTACGTTTTTTCACAGTGTGTTAGTGCTTCAAATGAGATGAAGGACAATGTGAGGATGTGCGAGTGACATCAGTGAGTAAATGTTACAGTTGTGCAGTTCAATGTAACAAATTGCACATTTCCAGAGTGCAGTGTAGGTGGAAAACACCTGTGAATGTGTCAAATGGAAAGTACAAACCGTGTGCATTGACACCAAATGGTTGTCAAACCGGTTCAATGGAAGGAGGTGTATCAACAGGTTTTGTTTACCCTTATGTGGTATGCCCGTTTCATAGGCCCGAGGTGTCAAACCATTTCGACAGAGGGCCTAGTGTATACAGGTCTTTGTTTTTTTTCCTTTCAATTTGTTCCCAGTTCAGACTTAAACAACCAGGTAAGGGTAGAACCTAACCAATTAGTGACCTAACCAATTAGTGACCTAACCAATTAGTGACCTAACCAATTAGTGACCTAACCAATTAGTGACCTAACCAATTAGTGACCTAACCAATTAGTGACCTAACCAATTAGTGACCTAACCAATTAGTGACCTAACCAATTAGTGACCTAACCAATTAGTGACCTAACCAATTAGTGACCTAACCAATTAGTGACCTAACCAATTAGTGACCTAACCAATTAGTGACCTAACCAATTAGTGACCTAACCAATTAGTGACCTAACCAATTAGTGACCTAACCAATTAGTGACCTAACCAATTAGTGACCTAACCAATTAGTGACCTAATTAATCAATCAAGTACAGGGTGACAGCAAAAACCTGCACACTCGGCCCTCCATGGAACCATTTTCACACCTATGGTTTAGGCATTAGCATTTAGCACTAGAAGCTTGCGTTAGCTTCACTTTAGCAACCCTGGCAGCTATATTTTATGACGCCAATCCCAGCACCATTCTAACTCATCATTTTGTCTTGTAGGTGTAAATCAAGAATCTGGTAGCTGTCTAAATTAAAATGCGTAGCCATTGGTCATTCTGACCTGTTGTCTTTAGGTCTGAAAACGTGTTGACTATTGTTTTGTTTTCTTGGCCAGTGTGTCTAACCCGATTAGATTAATATTTAGCATGTTTGTCATTCTCGTGATTCAGTCATATGACCATCATACCGATGTATCTATGGTGATAATGATTGTGATGATCATACCGATGTATCTATGGTGATAATGATTGTGATGATCATACCGATGTATCTATGGTGATAATGATTGTGATGATCATACCGATGTATCTATGGTGATAATGATTGTGATGATCATACCGATGTATCTATGGTGATAATGATTGTGATGATCATACCGATGTATCTATGGTGATAATGATTGTGATGATCATACCGATGTATCTATGGTGATAATGATTGTGATGATCATACCGATGTATCTATGGTGATAATGATTGTGATGATCATACCGATGTATCTATGGTGATAATGATTGTGATGATCATACCGATGTATCTATGGTGATAATGATTGTGATGATCATACCGATGTATCTATGGTGATAATGATTGTGATGATCATACCGATGTATCTATGGCGATAATGATTGTGATGATCATACCGATGTATCTATGGCGATAATGATTGTCGAGTTTGGTTTCACAGATGAGAAAAGGCATTGTTTTGTCTCGTTTGCTCATCAAGGGCTCGTTGTAACTAGTGTTGCCCCGGGGAGCTCTCACCTGACCGAAGCCAATTTATAAGATTGTAACCGGGGTTCTGCGCCTCAGTAATTAGCAGGGTATTTTTATCCTCATCAGGCAACCACACGAAACCATGTAGCGTATGTATGCACACCTATTTCTATGTTCGGCTTTGTTTCTGAGTAAGGCCTGTGGGTTTCTGTTGAACGTATCGAGTCTAAAACTAAAGCAACAGACGTTTGAGTGTTGTTTGTCATTTCATTATAACTTTTTTCCCGTTCGTTCTGGTGTCTCAGGGCACCATAGGGTCGACCAGGCGAGGGTATGTATTCTAACCAATTAGTGTCCCAATTAATCAATCAAGTACAGGGTGAGAGCAAAAACCTGCAGACACTCGACCCTCTATGGGACCGGTTTCACACCTTTGCTGTAGACAAATAAAATGAGAACCACTGATCCGCATTTCCTCCCTCCCACACAAAGATCCAATCAACATGTTATGACGTTTGTCTGTACAGTGTTGAAATTTCTGTCATGACTAGCATTACAAAATATTGACACTTAATAAGCTGACACACAGTCTCTGTATGTTGACTCAGACTCTTGTGTCTCCATTTAAAATGTTAGTATCCACAGGTTTGGAAAATGTGTGAAGTAAGTTGGCCACGGGCTGGTTTATAAAAGTGTACTTAATCTCATGTGCTCCTGTGGTATCTTTAACGGATCTCTCAGTGCTCGCTGATTCATTGCCTACGGTCTCAAATCTCAATTGAGTTCTGTTGTGAGTGGAACACGTTCTTTAAGTTTAGCTATATGTTAAATGTTCTGTGGCGGTTTTGGTTTACATTTCAAAATACCCGCAGTACATTTGGTGCGGCACTGTTCATGTCTTTATATACATGCGCAGCCAGAGTGTAATGGTTTCAAAATAGGCCTCGTGTGAATACGTGGTCCAGTGGTCTGGCCGCTGTCTACATGCGCACATCCCTCCCGTGTGGGTTTGATTCTGGCAGGCGCCCTTCGCAGCACGCTCTCCGATCTTCCGTCTTTCTCGATCGCTTATTAAAGCATGTATAAATGCCATAAAGTATCTTTAGAAAAAAATTATATCGATACATTTGTGTCCCCATGAGCTTTTGCCAAAATCGCGAATTGTCCTCAGGTCCACAGAATACGCATTAAAAAATCTCTTGCCTTGAAGCCTAGATTACAGCCACCTCACGTGTTGCCCCGTTTTACATCCTAATTATTTACGTTTCCACCAATGACACCATGGACAAAGTAACGCATATTGTATTAGCTTTGACAGATCCTCGATTCCAATACAATTCAACACTGTGATCCCAGTATGGGAGTCTGCTTGACGTGGTGATCCGAAAACAGAACAGGTGAGTGTTTTTACCTAATTGTCACTTATCATATCGCCCAACAGGTGCTCCTGGGAGGTCACTCAGCCACTTCAACAGCTCTGATGTCCGCAACACCACCACACTGTTGCTAAGCGACGACGGTGACACGCTGTACATTGGCGCGCGGGACTTCATCCTGTCTTTGAACGTCAGTCAAAAGGACATCACCGTGATTGGCAAGGTGGGTGGATTTGACACGCCTGCTGTATGTTACTCACACGTGTTACCATTCCGCATGGACAGGTCCAGAGAGGGCTTTTTATTAAGCAGCGAGAAACAATATTAACTGGACGGCTGAGAGCTGGTGAGAGACTGCTTCTCTGTTTTAGCCACTTGTTTTTTTGCCGTTCGGCACCTGGGCTAAGTTGTTTTCACTAGATTGACGCTTCAATAATGCAATACTCTCCTCAGTTCGCGTATGAGAGTCGCCAAATTCTGTAGAATACTGGCCGATATTCAGAGGTTTCCCCCTTCTGTTGGTTTAGTTTAGAAGTGATCTGAAATTACAAACGCAGCTGGTTCAACAGTTCCAACACTGACCTCTACCTCCTTGTTTCTCCCCACAGCTGGACTGGTCTCCCTCAGAGAAGGACATGTATGACTGCTCTATGAAGGGCAAGAAAAAGGCAAGTGAACCGTGGCTAAGGCACATCCGTTCTTTATAATTATTAACGGCACATGCCGTTTGTGTTTCCACCGCGCTTTATTCGTCAACGGTTCGGCCCAATTAGCGGTATTTAGACACTGTCGTTTAAGGTTTTTCCTCTAACGTGTTATTTCAACTCAGAATTAAGCACCACAACATAGAAAGTAGTTGACGGATTAGACTCGTGTTTTGTTAATTGGAGGAGAAACATTACTCAACGATGTGCGTCTGTCCTTGCTATAGACCCCATCAAGATTAGTTCTTTAATATAATTGTTTAGCTGTTTTATTGGATAATTTGGACCGGCGAATGAAAGATGTGTTTACGCTAATGATAATTAGCACGTCTATGGGCAGATATGTAGCATCTCAGGCAACAGACTTGCTACTTAATGAGTCTTGTTTCCATTCTCTACATAGGATTAACAAAATGATCATGGGCCTTAATGACCATTTATATAATACAGTGTTGATCCTCTTGTGGGTATGTTGTTAGCTGGTGTGGCTTATGCGCTAATTATTCAACATTAGCAATTTGGCCTAGATGCCGTGATTTAGAAATGGAGGATTAAGCTGTATTCCCCAGAGAAAAAGGAAGGTACAACAGAAGTACCAGCAAGTAAGCCTCCACGTGTCGCCCCATTAAACTAATTAATGAGATCAGGGTGACCAGCACTGTTCGTTTACCGGACCTGTTCTTTATAAGCGCACTGGTGCAAGATTTGTTCATTGTGTTTTACCGTTTTAATTGAGTTGGCTTTAAATCCAGAAATTCCTTTTGAAAAGCACTAGTGTTAGCATTATCGGTTGAAGGGGTTAGTGGTAGATCGATATGCCCCAAGGACCAGTGTTTTGCCCACACTGTTTAATGATCTTCTAAGGTTCTCCCTGCGCTCTCATATAAAAGCACTGTATCAAATGGTCTGTAATGTCTAAACTTTTTCCCTCGTGTCTCCCCCCATATCTGCGCCCCCCCTCCCCCGTATCTGTCCTCCTCATAGGCTGACTGTCACAACTTCGTCCGCGTACTGCAGTTCCTCAACTCGACCCACATGTACGCCTGTGGAACCTTTGCCTTCAGTCCACGCTGCACCTACATTGTGAGACCCATTTTTCTTTTTCCAAGCTGACGACCTTGAGATTTTGGTGATTGCCAGGATGCCAAAAACGCCTTCTTTTAATAGGTCTTTCGAACTCATTTAGCCAGTATGTTTTCTCCTAACCTCTCAGACGGGTACAGGCGCTCATTCATAGACCGTACCAGTTAACCAATATTTTATATTTTATCTGCTGACAAAGACATTAGTGGCAGATGCATCAAGACTGTAGACCAATCTAGCGTCACGTCACCCGACCAGTTTACGCTACCGTAGAAATCTATTATTTACGTTTCTGGGAAACCTGCGTGCCACTGACTCAGACTAGACATCTCATTTTTCTTAACCCACTTTGTCTCTGGGTTAAATGACCAGGCAACTGTTGTCATGCTTCAATGGCTTCTACTATAACCTCCCCGCCCCCGTGTCTGGTGCCCAGGGGCTCAGTCAGAGTATCTGCCTGCCTGCACATGGTTCCGTGTGTGGGAGAGCTTTTCTGTGTGTTTGTGTGTAAGGGAAGCGGTCTCTCCAATAAATTCTGTGTTTTTAGTTTACGCGCCGTACTTACCCAGAACACGGCAGCTCGTTCTTTGTCTACGCTAAACATTTTAAATGCATACCTGGTTTAACAGGAAGTTATGTCTAGTTGCTTAGACTTATTTGATTATATACTGAAAGGGTCGACTAGAGACAGTTAAGTATTTTCTCACGAGCCGACCGTACGTTGACAGGAAATGGAATAGTTTTGTCGCTCTGTGGCTTTTGATGCGATGTTAACCAGCGCTGAACGGACATTGCTTCGGCCAGCTTGTGAGTCATGCTACATGTGGTGACCCGGTTACTCTGCTCCTCTTCCCCTCCAGAAGTCTGAGCCGTTCTCCTTGGTGACGAGCCCCACTGGCAAGCCGGAGGAGGGCAGAGGTCGTTGCCCCTACGACCCCTATCAGCGCAACTCTGCCATCTCCGTCGGTAAGAGACGACTCCCAGGAAGTCCGAGGGCCTCTGCGATTGGATAATTAACCGCGTGAAAGTGGCTCGTCTTTAGACAACCTTTAAGAGCAACAAGGACATTGTAGTTTTCAACGTTTTCCAGAAAGTGTTCTATTATCGGAGGAACTCTGGGTAATGGAAAGGTGATGTGCCGTTTGCACTGAACCAGTAAATACAATGACTTCGGGAAGTTTTTGGACTCCAGACTTCCTCCACATTGTGTAGACTGAATATGTAAACGGTTCAAAACAAAAAAGTGCGGTGAAGCCACTCACGAAACACCGTCATGACATGCATAAAGGATGAAAAACGAAGCTGATGTGAGGCGTAGCTCTGGGGCAGCTTGCGAGAAATGCTAAACCATAGAAAGTTCCCAGAATGAATGTTGTTGTACGGAAGGTGCGTTTCTCTGTTTCTGTGCCCCTTCTCCGTGTGCGGCGTGGTTGAGGGCGGGGCTCTCGTCCACAGAAGTGTGCAGCTCGACTGCCAAGGCCAGTAGGTGTTCCCTTGGTTGTTGGCCCGACTCTGATACGCTATCTTTTTTCCACATGTACTTTCCAACTTCACGCCAGCCGTGTGTGTGTGTGTGTGTGTGTGGGGTGTGTGTGGGGTGTGTGTGTGGTGTGTGTGTGGTGTGTGTGTGGTGTGTGTGTGGTGTGTGTGTGGTGTGTGTGTGTGTGTGTGTGTGGTGTGTGTGTGGTGTGTGTGTGTGTGTGTGTGTGTGGTGTGTGTGTGTGTGTGTGGGTGTGTGTGTGGGTGTGTGGGTGTGTGTCAATTTGGCTTGTGGGCCTGATATCATTGGCTGGTAGTTGTCCACTACGTCCTAGGGGGTTAGGGATCAATTTAGGAGTCGCCACTCATTGAGACACCACTGTATAATATTACATTTGTGCCATATGTGTATAATAAGAGTATAATTTCCACGCCCAGATTTACTGGTAAAGTGGAGATTGCATGATATTGCGGTGCTTTTGTGATTGTGTGAGAGAGGAAGTGCATACAGAAACCATCTTCTTTCCTGTAAGCCCGTGTGGCTGTGATCTCTTTTATCTTTTGTGGGCGCGGGTGGCAGTTGGCAAACATGCTACGGGGGGTGGGTTTACCTGGTCACCTGACATGATTGACGCCTGTGATGATTATATACAAAATATATACTTTGGTTTGAATCATTTGCCTGGTGAGATTTTGTTTGGTGCATGTTTTTTCCCCGTCCTTTTGTGAGGGATAACAACACCGAGCCTTAGTCTAAAATGTTTTCTGAGAATACTTTGGGAGTGATCCTAGACCATTCCTCTGTAGTCCTCTCAGAGCCTTTGCGTTCTTACACACGTCCTGCTAAAGTTCAACTCATTACGTTTTCAGCCTGGTTAAAATCCTGGGACAGAGCTGACATTGTTGCGTTTTGGTCTGTTTGACCTGTTTTCTTTTTTTTGCTGAGTTAATTCTGTCGCTGGATGAGTCATGTGGAATCATTAAATATAAGCTAATTATGTTAGTTACAGCACCTCAATCTAAGCTCACATAATTTATTTAATTTTTTTATCGACGGTGGTAAACATTTCTGAGCAACTCTGCATTGTTGCCTAGAAAAGGAAGTCTGTGCAGCTATCTGTGTAGTCTTGAGAGTGCAGACTTGAAAGTTGTCAGAAATCCATGCTTCCGGTGTGAATCTATTGTGAGTTTTGCAGCTGTAACCACTTTTGTTTTTACACTGTTAAACTGCAAGTAATCAACACCATGACAGTTTATTTTATTATTTTTCTAGGTTTGAGGAGAGGCTTCTTCTGGTTCAAAGTTTTTTTGACACATGCGTGTGTTACATTTGTAAAATGTACGTTCCCCAACAGACACAATTCAATGTGTTTCTTTGTTCCCAAGATAATAATCAAACTAAATGAAAGAAACACAAAGATGTTATTCTGAATAATGTGTAAATATGTTTTTCGATCAATATTTATTACCGTAATGCATAATATTGAATTTTTATTGTGTTCTTGTTCAAAGCATGTTATGGTGTCTAATTGTACCCCTAGAAGAGTAGCTGCAGCACCTTCACGTCTGTAGCATGCAGTCTTTTGACGTGTGTGTGTGTGTGTGTGTGTGTGTGTGTGTCCAGATGGAGAGCTGTACACTGGAACAGTTGCAGACTACATGGGTAACAGGCCGGTCATTTCTCGTCACCTCGGTGAAGGCAGCCATGTTGATTTGAAGCTGGACGACACTGTGGGCTGGCTGGAGGGTACGTGACTAGAAACAGACAACGAATGCTGCCATGGCAACCGTCCCTAAAGGATTTGGCTATATCCTGAAGTACATTCACACAAAAAATGTTTAGTTTTTCGTATAAAGCACAGCTTTAATGGTCTGAACGTTGTTTCAATATTTTAACCTGTCTTTTATTTTTTTGTGTAACGGGTCAGTTTGTGTTGGAATTCTCTCCGATTACTTGGCTAATTTCTCGCCCATTTTAAGGGACGCGTTTCTCTTTGTTAATCGGGCCACTGTTCAAATGTTTCATTTTCCAGATCCCACTTTCATCAGTTCCAGCTTCGTGCCGAGCGAGGAGAAGATCTATTTTTTCTTTAGCGAGGTGGGCCGGGAGTACGACTTCGTCGAGAAGTTCACTGTGTCGCGAATCGCCCAAGTCTGCACGGTAAGGTCCCAGGAGGTGTGATACGTTGCCTCGTGGTTGTTCATCCACGTGCGCTCAACCAGTCTCTCCCGTCTCAGAGTGACATCGGGGGCCAGCGTACTCTGCAGAAGCGCTGGACGACGTTCACCAAAGCCCAGCTCCTGTGCAAGTCAGACAACGAGATTCCCTACAACGTCCTCCAGGACATCGTCACCCTGCCACCTCCGGACGGAACCTCTGTGGACGACACTCTGTTCTTTGGCATTTTCGGCTCTCAGTGGTCAGTAATTTGCACGTTCCTTGTGTGTTCCGAATGGCCTTGAAAGCAGATTTCGCGCTCTTCAGTTTTTTGATTACTCCATGCTTGGCCAACGTGGCCATTTCTTAATTATTGGAGTTACAGCCAATAAGGTTCAGTTAAAATAAGGTTCAAGTCAACTAGCATAAAGGCACATTGACGTTGAACATCGTAAATAAAATAGCTGACAGGAATTAGCCCTGTGTTATCCAATGAGGTTGCGGGCATCGTTTTTAATTTGCGGTTTAAAAATATTTGTATGACATATTTAAATCATTCGCTAAGATCTGGCAAATTTAACTGATACCACATTGTGTCGCTGCTGTGACCGGAATTGTTTTTGCCGTTTGTGCACTACCAGGTCAGTGAACACGGGGAAGTCCGTTGTGTGTGCGTTCCGCCTGGGAGACATCAAGGATGTGTTCCGGGGCCACTACAAGGTCTTGAACCGGGACACGGGGCGCTGGAGCCCTCGGCCTCAGGAGAGGCCCGCCAACCCGGGCGAGGTAGACAACGTTGAATGTTTAATGAGGACAAAATTCCATAGGAAACGATGCGCTTGTTAGCGAATGTTCACTGATGCAAGGAAGTAAAATGGAAGGATAAGGATGCATATTTGGTACACAACGTCTCCGAACAGAAACGGGCTGGGAGCCACTCAGACAAAACAAAGGCAGGGAGATTTCTGACATGCAGTCTGGACTAGTTAGATTTCTGAAGAAATGTTCACATATCAACTCGGCACATTTCACGTCGCATTATTGCTAATGTCTGCTTTAATAGGATACTTGTGTGACTGCGACAAGGGTCTGCGGTTTACAGAGAGATCATTCCAGAAGCTCCACTTAAATCCCATGTCTCCCTCCTCAGTGCGGCCTACACAACGCCTCGGACAACATCCTTCGTTTCGTCAAAGAGAACTTCCTGGCGGAGGAAAGCGTGCGTCCCGTGGAACGGCGCCTGACCCTGGTGTCACCTGACCAGCGGTACGCCCTCATGGCCGCCCAGAGAGTGACGGCGTCGAACCACAAGCTCTACACGGTTCTCTTCCTGCTCACAGGTACCGCTCCTGTGTGTTAACCTTCGTCATCGACTCATTGGTCCGTTTAGCCCGACGGATGTGTGCAGGATTGCCGTGTTAGTAATGGTGTGTTCGAACGGTCGCTTCCAGAAACGGGCTACCTTCACAAAGCAGTGCTGCTGGACGACGGCGACGCCCACATCGTTGAGGAGATCCAGGTGTTTGAGCAGCCTCAGCCAATCAAAAGCGTCCTGCTCTCCGTATCCAAGGTACCGTTCTGGCCGTTGGGTTTTTCCTCCGTCTCAAGTCGTGTGCTCACACCCCTTTAAAGCCCCCACTCCCACCTCGCTGTCACATTCAATTCTTAAGTGGTCTACACCCAGAGGGCCCCGCTAGGCACTTAACATTCGGCGTGCGCCCGATGTAAACAGAGAGAACTCCTCTACTCTAGGCTTTCAGACGTTTCCTTCAGATTAACCCCCGATGTGAAATATAACCCTGCCCGGCGACCACACATCTGGGCAGCTCATGCGTGACGGCCTTGTCTGTCGCTTTTACCTCACGCCAGGCCATGTTTCCCCTCGAGGAATAGATCACGTTAAAGTCGAAACGCAGTGAAGCGTGTGTCACGCTAGTTGTTCGCCCGAAGCGTACAAACGGGCAAGACTGGCAGGGTGAAAATATGTTAATTTTGGCACGCACTGTGTGTGCACTCGCCAAACACTGTGTGTGCACTCGCCAAACACTGTGTGTGCACTCGCCAAACACTGTGTGTGCACTCGCCAAACACTGTGTGTGCACTCGCCAAACACTGTGTGTGCACTCGCCAAACACTGTGTGTGCACTCGCCAAACACTGTGTGTGCACTCGCCAAACACTGTGTGTGCACTCGCCAAACACTGTGTGTGCACTCGCCAAACACTGTGTGTGCACTCGCCAAACACTGTGTGTGCACTCGCCAAACACTGTGTGTGCACTCGCCAAACACTGTGTGTGCACTCGCCAAACACTGTGTGTGCACTCGCCAAACACTGTGTGTGCACTCGCCAAACACTGTGTGTGCACTCGCCAAACACTGTGTGTGCACTCGCCAAACACTGTGTGTGCACTCGCCAAACACTGTGTGTGCACTCGCCAAACACTGTGTGTGCACTCGCCAAACACTGTGTGTGCACTCGCCAAACACTGTGTGTGCACTCGCCAAACACTGTGTGTGCACTCGCCAAACACTGTCCAGCCATCCTCATGTTGTTCTTCACTCCTCAGGGTGAGGTATTTGTGGGTTCATCAGAGGGCGTGGTGAAGGTGCCCGTGTCCAACTGCTCGTACTACGGGAGCTGTTCTGAGTGCGTTCTGGCCCGGGACCCCTACTGTGCCTGGGACCACACCCACAAAGTCTGTGCCGCCATCGACGGCATCCAGGACGTGGCGTAAGTTCAGCCGCCGGTCGTACGCGTCTCAAGTTAGATAATGAAACAACCAGAGCACCCAGAAACAACCCCAGCGCACCACACACACACACACACACGCTCTCATTGACCGTGTTGACCTTATCTTCGGCAGAGGCCAGGATGTGGAAGGAGGGAATGTGCAGAGGGAGTGTGTGTCGGCCATTATGCCAAGGTCCAGACCTGGACCGGCGAAAGGAAATGCAGGTGAGAGTCACCACTGTCATCAGTTGTTATGGTTACGGTGTTTTTTGTGCGGTCGCCTAGTGAGCGTGTGCGCTGGCAACAGTCATACTTATCCTGCTATTGATCAGACTAACATTCATATTGTAGATAAACATGCTACCTGTAGCTACTGCACTAACCTCTAGATGGGCGGCTAGCTGCCCTAGCTGACAACATGTGACCTTTGAACTTTGCTACTCTTCTGTCCGCCAGCCAAGCTGTTGTTGGTGTCCCTGGGTAAGGTGGTGCGACTGCAGTGTCCGGAGGTCTCCCGTCTGGCCCGGTCCCGCTGGGAGGGCCTCGACCTTTACCTCGACCCCAATGTCTACCAGACGCAGGACGACAATAGCCTGAACTTCCTGTCCACGGCCGCCACCCAGGGCCAGTACTCGTGCATCTCCACCGAGAACAACTTCCAGCAAACTCTGGCCGTCTACCAGGTGAAGCTGGAAAGCCACCCCACCCAACAGACCACACCCACCAGCGAGGCACCGACCAAGGCCTTGGCGTCAACCACCCGGGGTAACTTGAGAGGACGGCCCACATTTCCCCCGGCGCCCACGTCGGCGACCGTCAGGCAGGTCAGCGCCAACTTCACCCGCCGGGTGGCGCCGTCAGCGGGGAGTGAGGAGACGGGGGTGACCGAGGCAGATTCGCCGGGAGGCGAGGCGCTTCCGGTGGAACAAGGGAAAACGTACCTGAAGGAGCTAGTGGTGGTGTCCATGTTGTTGGCGGCGTGCGTTACCTTCCTGATTACCATCGGGCTGTACAACGCGAGGCAGCGGTTCCGCAACAAGACGGTTCCCCAGGACGTCTCGCAGGAAAGGGACGCCGAGCAGGAACCCCTCCGAGACGACCAGTCGCCGTGCGGCAACGGCAAGCGGAGCGACCCGACGGCGCCCAACGGCCAAGCCAACGGGGTCGCGTGCAACGGCACTCCGAAGGCATCCAACGGGCACCTGCCCAACACCCCAACCTGAGGCGCGCGGCCCAGTGGCACCATAACAGTTGACCCGCCACTCGCCCGTGGAACAAATAGCCTTCCCATTCTGAGCTGTAGGACTTTAGGTTGACCTGACCGCTCTCTAGACTTCACAGACAGGCATGACCACACTCTGGGACCGCGCAGGCATTTGTGTTGGCTACCTGACAGCGAGCGAGACCGTTGTGGCGACCGAACAGACTCTGATTCGTTTTGATACGGTACCAACCAGCATGAATTAAACACTCATATTTTTGAGTAGCCTTGTGTATTGAGCTGTTTCTGCTTTCGAGACGAAGTTCCTTCGACTAGACTGTTTTTGTGTATTTAACAAAGAGCCAAGCAAGCCGATTTCATCGACTGTAGGTGTCAGACCGTACCACTGCACTGCCTGCCTCCACTGCCAGAACATGTTTCCTACCACTAGCTTGTAATTAACGTCCTCTATTGAAAAACTGATTATTCTGTTTATAATTTATTGTGTCGGCGTTGTACGATCTTAAAATCTCTTTCTGAAAACTGTGATATTGCCAAAATAGCATTTCTTAATTGTACAGTGTTTGTGAACTAATTTGATAGACTGCTATTCAGAGACTGAAAATGTATGAACATGAACAGTGGTACATTTTAAGCGAGGTTCAACAAATGTGGTACAAAACGTTTTTGGTACAGATCTAAAACCACTTAATTGTTCTTTACACATGGTTTGTCTTTATTTTTATACAATTGTATGACAATGTTGGAAATAAAATTTAATTTGTGCTAAACACGTCGTTTGTGTGCGTCTCAATATTTAACGCTCCATTGAGAAGGATTTTCTGAGAAAATGGCTCAAGGATCTTTTTTTTATGAATTTGTTATTGTGCTGTGACGTTTCTGTTCACATTATGCTCAAACAACCTGATTGGGATATTAATTGGACGACTTCCTACAGTTAACGGATTTAATTAGGTCTAATCGATTTTTGTGACAGTGTCTCACAGTAGTCAGTCATTTAAACTGACTCTATAATGCGGGTAGATTAGTAAAATACTGTCGTTTTAATCTGAATGGTTGTTATGGGCCCTTAACAATAAGCTAGACTAAAAGGTTGTGTGTATCTAGCTGTTAGATTATGTGATGGTTTACTGCCATCTAGTGGACACTGGAAGTCAAGCCAAGGTAGTGGAGGGACACCACCTCTGACATCATTCTCCTAAGCTTGGCCAGCACAAACCATGAATCTGATCTGATGAATTCTGTTAATTGTAGCACTTTCCACCCTGTACATGTAAAAATTAACATTATTTGTGAAATTATCTTAGAGTTATGTAAATGTTAAAATGAAGGTCAAATATCGATCGGCTAGGCTTTAGGTGGCAGAGGCTATAATAAACAAATAGGAAAAGTGTTGAGGTGTCTGAGGTGAATTATACAGTCTGGATACTGAATAATGGCAATTAAATATTATTTTAAAGGCTTTGAAAGACTGCATTGAAGAAGTGTGTGAACATTTTGTCACCAACTAGACAGGCACTTTCCTACAGAAAATGCTGGACGTATTTCTACAGAAATGCATAGAGGATGAGTTTTATGGACAAGAAAATTAAAAGACACGGGCACATTGGCCAATTTAAATTTGCTTTGTTTGCATAATGTGCAATAGATGCCTCAAATGACATTATTTAAATCCCAGACTCCTTTAATGTCAATACACATAATAGATGACTATTGAGAAAAATATTCCAGTCAGTTCTAATATAAAACATGTTTGATATCTGTGATTAGTCCTGTGATTCGTCTTAGAAAGACCCATCGTTCAAGATCGTTTGCAAAAAAGCAGGACTAAAAACAGCACAGGTTTCAAAGACAGAGTCATCACTCCCCCTGTGCGATAGGTGGCAGTACTAAGCCAGTAACCTCACTAAAACCACCAGCAGAGGACAGTGTCATCACTCCCCCTGTGCGATAGGTGGCAGTACTGAGCCAGTAACCTCACTAAAACCACCAGCAGAGGACAGTGTCATCACTCCCCCTGTGCGATAGGTGGCAGTACTGAGCCAGTAACCTCACTAAAACCACCAGCAGAGGACAGTGTCATCACTCCCCCTGTGCGATAGGTGGCAGTACTGAGCCAGTAACCTCACTAAAACCACCAGCAGAGGACAGTGTCATCACTCCCCCTGTGCGGTAGATGGCAGTACTGAGCCAGTAACCTCACTAAAACCACCAGCAGAGAACAGTGTCATCACTCCCCCTGTGCGATAGGTGGCAGTACTGAGCCAGTAACCTCACTAAAACCACCAGCAGAGGACAGTGTCATCACTCCCCCTGTGCGGTAGATGGCAGTACTGAGCCAGTAACCTCACTAAAACCACCAGCAGAGGACAGTGTCATCACTCCCCCTGTGCGGTAGATGGCAGTACTGAGCCAGTAACCTCACTAAAACCACCAGCAGAGGACAGTGTCATCACTCCCCCTGTGCGATAGGTGGCAGTACTGAGCCAGTTACCTCACCAAAACCACTAGCAGAGAAGCGACAGGGGTCATCGGTTAACTCATATTGACGCATGTGACATTGAGGAGACAGGGTAAGTCTGACTAGTGTTTGTATATATGTGTGTATAATATATTGTACCGGTAAATATTGTTTTATTGATGTGTTTTCCTTATTGTTTAGGACATATTGAGTGCATATTTAGTGTCTGGGTTCCTCTATTCCATCTAACCAGATAACGTTTCCTGGGCAATTTGCTGCATTTCTTTTGCAAAAATAGCGCTGTGTTGCATTTGATTTATTTGTATTATTTATTAACTTGCAGCAGGCATATTAATATGTGGCCTAAAATACTACTTTGTCAGGCTCTCTAGCCTTTCGCAACTACAAGATAACAATATAATAGTTACTGTACTGGCTGTTACAATTAGCACTTATATGAAGGTACAGTTTCCACAATAGTGGAATTTGGGTTTCTCTATCAATGCTTTATTCCGTATAAATGCATACAGATAGTGGAATAATGCTGTATGTGTATTAGATCATGTTAAACATGTTTGGCATATGTGGCACTTACCAAAAGTATGTCTGCAGATGCTCTTTTGACTATAAGTAACATTAACCAGGATATACTCACCCTAGCCCTAATCTTAACTTTCATCCATTGCCCTAAACATTGATGTAAACTCGAACCATAGTGAGAAATTGTCATCCATGTTCTTTTCTATCCATAGAACGTTGATTGAATCATCCAATTCATCACCTCTCTGTTCATGAAAACGTTAAATTGTAAGGTAGTACTAGACTGAAGGTGCTCAGGCTAGGAGTATTAGTAAAGTACAGCATCTTTTCACGATAAATAAGTGGCATGGCATCTTTTCTTTCGCCAGTACAATGCGGTTAACGGCGTTCTTGTCGATGGCCGCCAAGGCTGCGTTTCCTCACGACTACCGCTTCGGCACAAATCGCCCGTGGACCATAGCCGCTAAGAGACTGAACCCGCCAGGCAAGAAGAGAAGAAAGGTGTTCGTCGAGCCCATACCTTATGATGACTGGTCTGTTTTCAAAGGGGACACAGTAAGTGGTTGTCAAACTTAATCAGACTTGTGTTAAAAGCATAGAGGATCTTTTCAATCTAAAAAACAATATATTAAGCCTATACTAATAATGGTTGTCAACCCAAACACTCATATTTTTGCAGAGAACAAATGCTGCTAGAAGTTAACAACCAATGTTCAATATTCAGCTACGAAATGTATTACGATGTTCAATTAGAATGACAGAGGACGCCCTGGTTTATTCCGCTTTTATTCCGCCACTATCTTGATATTGTAAACTTGAACGTCTCATTGACCAGGTTGAGATCCTGTCTGGGAAGGATAAAGGAAAGCAGGGCAAAGTGACGCAGGTCTTCAGACACAGAAACTGGGTCATCCTGGAAGGACTGAACACGGTACTAATCCCCGTCACATTAGCTCTGTCCATCACAGAGAACTCATTTGTGCATTACCTTTAATATAAGCACCTCACAGCTGTATACTAGGATTTACAAGTCATGTTCGCTTTAACCAACGGTGATACTTAGGCGTTGGACAGCCGTCTCTGGCGTTTTAGTAGATATGACACCTAGCTCTTCTCGATCTTAGCATTTCAGGTACATTGGGAAGTCTGCAGATTACCGGGGGACCTACATCGCCAGTGAAGCTCCCCTGCTCCTCCGTGACATCGCTCTCATTGACCCGACCGACAGGTGAGGCGACGATTCGATCGTCGTTCGATGTCCGCTGGCGCCGTTGTTCCTGAATAGTTCTGGGATACACTCCAAGTGGAGCTTTTGCTCAGAAACATGATCAGTTGTTGTTAAGTGCGGTGCTTGGATTCAAACTGATACCAACTTCCTGTTTGCTTGTCCAATAGGAAGCCCACTGAGGTGGAGTGGAGGTTCACAGAGGAAGGGGAGAAGGTACGCGTCTCCATCAGGACCGGGCGAATCGTTCCCAAACCGGTGGTGCAACGTAGAGACGGAATCGTACCGCAGCAGTGGAAAGGTGAGATTTCACAGATCCTCTCATTGTGCTGCACTCATTAAATATTCTCACAAATAATGATTCATCCCAGCCATTTTAATCCCAGTCATCTTAATCCCAATCATACTAATCCCAGCCACATTATTCCTAACCGTATTAATCCCAGCCACATTAATCCCAGCCACATTATTCCTAAGCGTATTAATCCCAGCCACATTAATCCCAGCCACATTATTCCTAACCGTATTAATCCCAGCCACATTATTCCTAACCGTATTAATCCCAGCCACATTAATCCCGGCCACATTAATCCCAGCCACATTAATCCTAACCGTATTAATCCCAGCCACATTAATCCCAGCCACATTATTCCTAACCGTATTAATCCCAGCCACATTAATCCCAGCCACATCCCAGCCACATTAATCCCAGCCACCCAGCCACATTATTCCTAACCGTATTAATCCCAGCCACATTAATCCCAGCCACATTAATCCCAGCCACATTAATCCCAGCCACATTAATCCCAGCCACATTATTCCTAACCGTATTAATCCCAGCCACATTAATCCCAGCCACATTAATCCCAGCCACATTATTCCTAACCGTATTAATCCCAGCCACATTAATCCCAGCCACATTAATCCCAGCCACATTAATCCCAGCCACATTATTCCTAACCGTATTAATCCCAGCCACATTAATCCCGGCCACATTAATCCCAGCCACATTATTCCTAACCGTATTAATCCCAGCCACATTAATCCCAGCCACATTAATCCCAGCCACATTAATCCCAACCATATTAATCCGAACCACATTATTCCTAACCGTATTAATCCCAGCCACATTAATCCCAACCATATTAATCCATTAAGCCACATTGAACCACATTATTCCTAACCGTATTAATCCCAGCCACATTAATCCCAGCCACATTAATCCCAGCCACATTATTCCTAACCGTATTAATCCCAGCCACATTAATCCCAGCCACATTAATCCCAGCCACATTATTCCTAACCGTATTAATCCCAGCCACATTAATCCCAGCCACATTAATCCCAGCCACATTATTCCTAACCGTATTAATCCCAGCCACATTAATCCCAGCATTAATCCCATTCATCTTAATCCCATTCATCTTAATCCCAGTCATTTTAATCCCAACCGTATTAATCCCAGCCACTTTAATCCCAGCAATTTTAATCCCAGCCATATTAATCCCAGCCACATTATTCCTAACCGTATTAATCCCAGCCACATTAATCCCAACCATATTAATCCGAACCACATTATTCCTAACCGTATTAATCCCGGCCACATTAATCCCAGCCACATTAATCCCAGCCACATTATTCCTAACCGTATTAATCCCAGCCACATTAATCCCAGCCACATTAATCCCAGCCACATTATTCCTAACCGTATTAATCCCGGCCACATTAATCCCGGCCACATTAATCCCGGCCACATTAATCCCGGCCACATTAATCCCATTCATCTTAATCCCAACCATATTAATCCCAGCCACATTATTCCCAACCGTATTAATCCCAGCCACAATAATCCCAGCTGTATTAATTCCAACCACATTAATCCCAGCCACATTAATCCCAGCCACATTAATCCCAGCTGTATTAATTCCGACCGCATTAATCCCAGCCACATTAATTCCAACCACATTAATCCCATGCGTATTTAGTAACCCTGGTTGTATTACCAACTCGTACAAGCTGTCGCATTTTTAGATCTGTTACGAAACGTCTGACGTAACAAAAACCCCATCTGCCTCGCCCAGATGGCCCAAAAGACACGAGCCCCGAGGACACTCTGGAGAAGACCTACACGCCCTCCCTGAAGACTCTGGAGGAGGAGGTGATGGAGAAGCTGGGTATCGAAGAGCCAAGGAGAAACCAGAAGTCCTACTGGTACTGATGGGTGGAGAGTCTGGTGCCCTGGCACACCTGGGTTGGGATGGAAGCACCTCCTGGTGTCTGGGAAACACGGCTGGGGACCGGGGTCGCTCACTAGATCGGTCACCGCTGTGGACTAATGTTTCTGGTTGGTCTTTATGGACATACTGTAGACCCAAATCGATGTATTATAAAACGTTGCCAGTTCCACGTCGCTCTGTTCTGATGGGCGTCGGTGAGAACGGGTCGAGTCATTACGGGAACGTGTTATCATCTGGATCGCTGGTCCTCGTTCACGCTTTGGATCAGCCGAACCAGCTATTCATGGTTCTGTCAATTTTCGGTTTCCAACGTTTTTGGTGTCATGAATAAATGTGATAAGAAAGTAGATTTGTGTTTTCAGTGGTAATATGTCGGGAAATAGTTTGCATGATTTAACACGTTGTTGGCATAAGTGTTCAACCCCTCTGCTGTCGAAGCTCCAAGTTGACAAAGATGAAAGAAATGTCCTTAACGACAACTCAGTCACTTTATCATTGGCCTTCACCTGTGGACAATTAAAGTCATATTGATTAAATAAAGTTATGTCGTATACGCATCATTGGTCAGGCTGTCAATCAGTAGGAAATGAAGACGAGGGAACATTTACAGAGATTCGGCTGTTCCAGTGAGTGTAGTTGGATTATAATGAACTAGTAGATTCGGCTCTCCATTCAGGCACGCCAAGAAAAGGCTGTCTCTCAAGCGTATTTTGAATGTGCTACATCGTGTATTCCAGAACAGTCACACCGCATCTTGGTTTAAACATTTATTAGAGACATTTATTAGAGATTTACTAGAGGCTTCTTAACTTTCACCATACTTCTGCGGTTCGTGGTGTAATAATGTTCTCTTTAGCCCTTTCAGGCTTTGAGACCGATGTCTGGGCTTCTCGTTTTAATCCGTCAAGAGAAAATGGGCCGAGAACCAAGTAATGGAGACACTCCAGAAGGAAATGCCTTGCAAAGGAGTGCCATGTAGCGGGAAGTCTTCGAAATCGGCCCACGCTCAACTTATTTCACTGTGGCGTCTCCTCCGAATGCCCAGACACCTCATCAGCCTCTGATTCCGGATACGCGTGACAACGTCGTAAATCTAGAGCGCTGCACGAAACGCTCATGCATCTTAGATTGTGTTACGTTTCGTCGAGTACTAAAAACAATGGCTTAGTCGTGTTCGAAATGACAAAATCATTGAACCACTTTCCCTTATGCTTGTTTGAATGAATGGCGTGACGGCAGACCGATCTCGTTTCCCATTACTGTTTCTTCATGTCTATTAATTGTTAAACAATACAATTTACACATCCGTCCTCAGCAATAAATTACAATGTTATTAAAAATACAGGTACATTCTACAGAGCGGCTTTCTCTGTGAGAGTGAGCAAACATTTTGTGTTGACCAGGCCACAAGTAGGCGGTCATCTAATACTTTCTTCTAACCAAGTTTCTGGAAACTAGTCCAGGAGTGGTTGTCGCGTCAGAACATCTGAGTGTAGGGACTATGCTTAGTCAGCAGGAAATGTCATCGTGTTCTTATGTGTATTTTTGGAGCAATTACAGCCGAATCCTTACATTATTGGAGAGGTTGAAGTCCCTTGTGGGACAACTTGGTGGAACGGAGAAATGTACAGCCAGAAGAAATGGCGATCGGGTCATATATACCGGGAAAGGCAATGGGGACATATATACCGGGAAAGGCAATGGGGACATATATACCGGGAAAGGCAATGGGGACATATATACCGGGAAAGGCAATGGGGACATATATACCGGGAAAGGCAATGGGGACATATATACCGGGAAAGGCAATGGGGACATATATACCGGGAAAGGCAATGGGGACATATATACCGGGAAAGGCAATGGGGACATATATACCAGGAATGGCAATGGGGTCATATATATTACAACGCATATATTTACATTCAGGCTTTTGAACGAGGACGATTCTTGGATGACCTTAGACGATTCTTAGATGACCTTAGACGACTCCTAGATGATTCTTAGATGACCTTAGACGATTCTTAGACGATTCTTAGACGACTCTTAGACGATTCTTAGATGACCTTACACCAGAACATCATTCAATCCGCTTCCTCAGCTGTTCTTCTTCCTCAGCTGTTCTTCTTCATCAGCTTTCTCTGTGTTTTCCTAAGCGTTCACTTGTTTTGCTCTGTTTTTTTTCTGTGTGTTTAGAATTATGTGCCTGTCAGTTAATTTGAAATAGCCCGTTATCTCAGTAGCCATCCGTTTGTCACTGGGAAGAAATAAATGGGCTACATCACATGCGTGTCGGCACACTGAGACACAACGTTTTTTTGTGCCGCAAATGCCGGGTGGTCTGCCATGAATCGGGTTTTGTTTGATTCTGTGGCTTAACCACACAGCTGTGTGTGTGTGTGTGTCTGTGTCTGTGTCTGTGTCTGTGTGTGGGTGGGTGTGTGTGTGTGTATGTGTGTGGGTGTGTGGGTGGGTGTGTCTGTGTCTGTGTCTGTGTGTGTGTCTGTGTCTGTGTCTGTGTCTGTGTGTGTGTGTGTGTGTGTGTGTGTGTGTGTGTGTGTGTGTGTGTGTGTGTCTGTGTCTGTGTCTGTGTCTGTGTCTGTGTGTCTGTGTGTCTGTGTGTGGGTGTGTGTCTCTGTGTCTGTGTCTGTGTCTGTGTGTGTGTGTGTGTGTGTCTGTGTCTGTGTGTCTGTGTGTCTGTGTGTGGGTGTGTGTCTCTGTGTCTGTGTCTGTGTCTGTGTCTGTGTCTGTGTGTGTGTGTGTGTGTGTGTGTGTGTGTGTGTGTGGGTGTGTGTCTCTGTCTGTGTCTGTGTCTGTGTCTGTGTCTGTGTCTGTGTGTGTGTCTGTGTCTGTGTCTGTGTCTGTGTGTGTGTGTGTGTGTGTGTGTGTGTGTGTGTGTGTGTCTGTCTGTCTGTGGGTGACTAACATTCTCTCATAACCCTAATGTTTATATTCAAACCCCAACCCAATGTTATATTAGCCACTTGTTTCCAATTCCTCCCGGTGAATAGTGCTTCCCAGGCTCCCAACGGCAGGACGGAAAATGACCACCACCAGACGGTGAAACGGGAGGAACGATGTGTCACATGTCATATATATAGACGAATACCTCACTCTTGGTCATCCTCATCCTCGCGTGGCGGTTCTGTCTGCTCCTGGGTGTGCGACGTATTCCGAGACGTTTGGCCTGGCCCGTCCGCTTCCCACTGGGAGACGCGGACAGCTTTTTGGCGTTCGCCCGGGTTATTCGGTTGGCTACCCGCGACTTGCATCCTAGGAAAAAGAAACAGCGAGTCAGCTAAAAGTCTGGCTCCGTGGTTTATGTTAAAGGGAAGGAATGGCTGTGGATGATGATTCAACAGCCGGACTCTTTTCCAACACTGGTGCATTGTGGGTAGCGGCATCGGAATATGGAAAACCAGACTGGTCTTCTGAAAGATTAGTCGTGGATCTAATTTCTCAATTCAAGAAGCTACTGTATGTTGCTACAAAAAAGGACAAGATACGACAAAAAACCTTAAGACTCAATGAACGAAAGCGGACAGAGAAATCCTTTATGGGAATGTCAACATTAAACTGTCATTGAAAATGAGAACGAATTTCGATCTTTGAGCTTTATAAAATTATATTCGCCTGTCCTTGATTAAATGTTATTTGGTAAAAGGTGTGCAATGCAAATGCCATAATTCTGTCTTGAAGCACTTTCTAACAGTTTTGCAAACAGTGTTTTAGCAATTCTAAACCTGTCCTCCAAATATATCGTTTTGCTGGTGGTGGAGTGTGAATGAGAAAAAAGTTCAAAGAAGGCGATTCACAGTTTGGCCCACACACACACACACACTTCTGTTTTGACAATGTGAGTTCAGTTTCGACCAGCGCATGTGGGCGATCGAAAGAAACTGTAACATGTCACTTCTCCACAAAAAGAAAATTAGATGGAAATCTAGTGTACAATTTCAATTGTCAGAACCACAAACCACGTACAGCCATAAATACAGAGCACGTGGATGAACAATGGTTAGATTGGATCAGACCACGGCCTCCGTTTGTGCCTCCAATGCATCAGTGCTGAACATCTAAATCGGGTCTGACCGGATCCGTTTAACATAATGAACCCGAAATGAGCCTTAAATGCACAGAGCGCTCAGCTGACTTGAATCAGGGAGTCAAGCTTTTCCCTCTTCAACGGTGTGTACAGGCAGACCGAACTGAGTCGATTACGCCAAACCCGAGACAAATCCATTTATAGAACAAGGCTCTTTCACTAAAATCCTGTGGTGATTTTTAATACCAAGAAACGACGTCTCCTGGGGGAAACAAGCCACAGATGGCTTCTCCAGAAGACAGTTGGCAATTACTTCCCCCGGAGACCAGAACAAAATCTGCAACTGCTCAGTGAACACAGTTGAAAACCTTCGCGTCGCACCCTCGTCACCGTCACTTGATGAAAGACGCGCCGCTGTTGACGATTTGGCACAAGCAGACGTCATTGAGCAAGAGCTTAGATTTGTCGAGTTCCTAGTATCACTCTCGTTCGGCCCCTATAACCTCCAATTAGGGACAAGCGTTCTGACAGCACTGTGCATATTTGGACAGAACGATAAGTTAAGCAAAATTTTATCAGGCAGAGTATCAGAGTATCAGGCAAATTATCGGAGTATCAGAGTATCCGGCAGAGTATCAGGCAGAGTATCAGGCAGAGTATCATAGTATCAGGCAGAGTATCAGGCAGAGTATCAGAGTATCAGGCAGGGTATCGGAGTATCAGAGTATCAGGCAGAGTATCAGAGTATCAGGCAGGGTATCGGAGTATCAGAGTATCAGGCAGAGTATCAGGCAGAGTATCGGAGTATCAGAGTATCAGGCAGAGTATCAGAGTATCAGGCAGGGTATCGGAGTATCAGAGTATCAGGCAGAGTATCAGGCAGAGTATCGGAGTATCAGAGTATCAGGCAGAGTATCAGGGTATCAGGCAGAGTATCGGAGTATCAGAGTATCAGGCAGAGTATCGGAGTATCAGGGAGAGTATCAGAGTATCAGGCAGAGTATCAGGCAGAGTATCAGAGTATCAGGCAGGGTATCGGAGTATCAGAGTATCAGGCAGAGTATCAGAGTATCAGGCAGGGTATCGGAGTATCAGAGTATCAGGCAGAGTATCAGGCAGAGTATCGGAGTATCAGAGTATCAGGCAGAGTATCAGAGTATCAGGCAGGGTATCGGAGTATCAGAGTATCAGGCAGAGTATCAGGCAGAGTATCGGAGTATCAGAGTATCAGGCAGAGTATCAGGGTATCAGGCAGAGTATCGGAGTATCAGAGTATCAGGCAGAGTATCGGAG